>OY757936.1:41509746-41759746 GCA_963585895.1 Sepioteuthis lessoniana | reverse complement strand
TTTATGCTTTCACTTATAATCAGGACATTGTGTTTATGAATGTATTGGACAAGGGAATATAGCTCTGATAGAAGGTGGTGATGTTTATTTTATTACTGGCATTTGTGGGACTGTAGCATGAGATGATTATTGTGCAGGGGTTGCCTTCAAATGTAGCATACATCATTCTCTGATAGATTTTCTTTCAGTTATTTAGTGATTATAAAGCACAATGACTAAGAAGCATTTTTACATCTACAACAATGGCATTGACAGAGTTTTCTATGCAAATGCCGACATAAATGTCGATCCATTCCTGAATCCATGGTATTTTAGTTCAAGTTCACTGTGATAATATCTATTTTATTGTAAGCATATTTTATTGGCTGCAGTCTCTGTAAACATGGATAACTGGTTTATTGTATTCAATGTTCTAACATTAAAAATTGCAATGTTAAAAGTAATCTTGCCTCTATGAAAGTTCTGTTTGGGCTCTGTAGCTGATTTTACTCACACTGAGGCCAGATCTCCTTCCTCAGCAGAACTAACCCCTTGTTGACCCACATAAAAGGCAATGCAGTTTTGGTTTGGATTGGAATCATAATAATCTTTCAGTTGTTATTTTTTTCTCATCAATTGATACTACTTGTATAGATCAGTTACAGTAGTTTCCTGGCTGTTGACCTATGAGGTTCCTCTGCTCAGCATCAAGTAAAGTTTGTCATTAACCCACTTTTGGATTCATGCACCTTGCTTGCTTCACATCCATCATGTTGCATCTCATGGTTTCCAATGCTATAAACTTTTATTACTTGTATAATACTCTCTTTTCCCAGAATCTGTTATGTCATGGCAAGATAGTTGAATGATTATGGAGGCTGCATGTCTGCTTGTCATAATGTTTGGCCTCTCCAATTTGACCATAATTTTCTTATGTTATACATCTCCTGTATTAGACTTGTAGGATTTTGATAATGTGAGTTTTTCTACTAAAAATTGTTTTATATAAGTTTTAACTGAGTTAAAGTTCAACTATTCCTTTTTGTTTTATCAGGTATTCTGGGTTCAGCTTTGTTTTATATTTCTCATGTAAACCTCATTATTTTGGTTCATTTGAGTTGGCATTTTCTAACCCTTGCCTTGCTAAGATTAAATCTTTTTCTTCTTTATGACAGTTTTTAGAGTGTTTTTCTTTTTTTTTTCTTTTTTGATAAGGTTTCTATAATTTTGAGATTTTTCAACCTACTCTTTCATTTCAAGTTGGGTATGCAGAAATGAAAAGAAAATTTTAATATTCTGGTTCTTCGGCACAAAGCTCTTTTACATATTTGTTGTGGAACATATGAAAGTAAGTCTTGCTGCTTTTGGGTTTTTAGGTTCAAATTGAATTAAACATGTTTTTTTTTTTATATTTGTTTGCAGGGAAGTGGGGAGAGTTACATCTTGGGAAAGGGGTTTTTAAAAGAGTTATAATCAGAAATGGTAACATTGTATATGGGTAATCAAAGATATTTAAAGGAAAAATAATATGAAATAGAATAACAAATAAAAAATTCAAAATGTTCAATTTATATTATATATATAAATTGAACATGCATATATATATATATATATATATATATATATATATATATTTCTAGACACACAGATTCACCTATGCAGCCTCTGGTTGTGTAATGGTTAGCAAGCTCAATTAGTAAACCTACACAAGTGAGTTGGTGTCTCATTGGGTGCCCCATTCTATGCCACATCTAAGCAAAAAAGCCTAGTTAAATTACCACTCACCTCTACATACATATATATCTATATATATATATATATAGACACAAACACATACATATTCTAAACATGTGCATATATATGTGTGTGTGTGTTTGTGTAGGTATGTATGTATGTATGTATGTATGTATAAAGACACTCAAAGATATATATTCTAAATGTGTGCATATACAAATATATACATATATATATGTGTGTGTGTGTGTATATGTATGTATATAGACACACAAACATATATATTCTAAACATGTGCATATATATATATATATATATATATATATATATAATTTCTATCTCACACACACACACACACGCATTTATATATTTTTTAAACATATCCACACACACCAAATTTGTATCACTACATTCGTAACAAATTTTAATGACTGAATGTTAATTTTTCTTTGTCAAAGTCAAATTTATCATTTCAAACCTTTTGAACTTTAAATTATTTGTGTATTAAATTTACATACATTAATACTTTTCAATCTAATGATGTTTACTTTAGAAATATGTGTCCAAAATTTTAACATTTAAACAAATGGTAATTTTAGTACTTGAAAATGTTCCCACTTCTCATAACCAACAGGTTATTACTGGTGCAATGACCAACTGTTTACATTCAGGTCAAAGAACTTTTTTACTGATACTATGTAAAAAAGACATTAAACCTTACCAAGAAAGAAGAACTATAGCTGAACATATTTAACAGATGTACATTTTCTTTTTTTAAGTAGAGGAATTATTATAAATTGAATCAGCGACCATGTGCAATGTGGACCAGTGACTCAGTGATAATTTCGGCTCCGCATTCTGTGGTCGCTGAGTCAATCTCCAGTGGGGGAGATCACAGTATACACTGCTGATGAGACCTAATAAGGTCAAAACTGCTGTCCAGTGGTTCCGTGTGTCATGCAGTTTTTGCTGGATTTTCTGGTAATGGTAATTCAATTTATAATATTTAACTGAGATCTTGGGGATGACCAAGCTGCCAGCAAGATGCAACCCAAAAATGCTAACGTCCGAGCACAAACTGATAAAGGGTTGATATTTTCAGATTTTTGACTCTCCAACTCCATCTTGGTGAAGCTTAGAAATTTTTTGAAAAAATAATATCTCAATCAAATCTCTTTTTGTTCGTTCAATTACTATAGAATAGATCTCATTGTATTGATGATACTGTTCATTGGCTTTTGTACATTTGTTCTGATCTTACATCTCACCCTTTATTAAACTCAGTTTAGTTTAACACAAGGCCACAGGTATGGCACATCCAATGAGAATTGAACTCAATAGAAATGATCTGCTAACCTAACTTGCTAACCATTACACCACAAGCGTTAACCAATGTTAGAGAATAATGATTCTGAATTCAAACTCTCTACCAACATGTCATGGACACTGTGTCAGGGTAAGGCCTATGAATTTTAATGTCTTTCTATTTTTGGAGAATGCCTGACTACTGTAATGAACTGATAAAAATCATGGTGATGAATGAGTTTGTGGGAAATAATTTACATATTACTAAATATTATCATATTTACCAACCCCTCCGCTCGGGCAGGATATGACACAAGGTCAATTTTTAAGCGGAGTTTAACAGGTTTGAATTCAGAGTTTTCCTTCTCCTAGACTAGTTGCCTGACCAAGGCTGAAGAACCTAGTCTTGTTATGAAATAGCCGAGGGATTTCGGTTCATGCCTTTGAGTTTAGTTAGGCTGAGAACCTTTCGGCTCAGCACATGGGTTGGTTGGGTGTAAGATTGAAGCAGGTGTTAACGCAGGTGCGCGCGAGCGGATGGAGGTGTCACTCAGATGTCATAACAGTCCGAGACGATACTGGGTGACAAGGTGCGGGTGACGTCATGCACCGGAAGCATGCGGAAGTTTGTGTGAGAATTTGAAGAAAATAAGAGTCAGGTTTTGGACGCCGAACGAGAAGGATCGATTTTGGAGCTCGCAGGCGTGAGGCAAACTTGTGCCCGATGGGGGCCACTCGAGTTGGGGGCCAAATGAATAAGACAGCATAGAAGATTGTGTCTCTCCTCCGTATGTCGAAACCTTTAACTCAAAGTTAATAAAAAGGTTTCGTACCTGAACAAGAAGGAGTTATGTGTTTTTGAGATTCCTGTTCTTTATATGTTCTATAGTAATGAACATTACATGTCTATTTCGCACATGGCCATATTCGTGTATATGGCTACGCAACAGTCTGCCCTACTATTTACCCATAGCTGGAGGGAGAATATTTGGATTCATACCTTTTCCAAGGGTATTAGTGCTATGTAAAAAGCAATCAGTCAGGTATTACTAAATATTATTGAGTGCAAACAAATGACTTATGCTAAATTGAATTGTTTGAAATAGAACCGTTTGATCAATTAACTGTATATAAACAAATGACTGATGTCGAATTGAATTGTTAGTGATACATATTAATACTTAGAATCATTTAACTGTGTAAAAACAATTAATACTGAATAGAATAATGTTAGCAATAATTGAAACCATTTAACAGTATGGAAATGATAGCAAAATTAGTATATATATATATATATATATATATCAGTGGCGACTCTAGCCTATTTTTCCTACTCGTGCCCCCCCCCGCCCTCTGTCAACTTCAGTTCCCAACCCGTGGTCCATGGACCCAAAGTAAGTCATCATAGTTGCTATTGCGTGATTCTCCATTGTATAGCGCAGATTGACAAACGTACCTTGCATGGTATTTTTTTTTTTTGTAAACAATCAAGATACTATATAATTTGTAGTCTTGTTAATACAGTAGATAAGATAATTTTTTTTCCTTTCAAAAGTATAGAAGAAAAGAGAAGATGTTCATTACTATGACGAGAAAAATATGTTTATTAGAATAAAGAAACTGATGACAATATACACAGACACAGCTAGTAGTTTCAATTTCGCTTAAAATAAAGATTATTTGTTGAAAATGTATTCAAATAAACAAATTTTAGTTACAGAATCTAATATATGCAACATTCATTAAAGAAATAGACATCTGTTAGTGAAAAAACGAATTAAAACACACCGTTTAACCAACATATACCATAGCGATGATGATGATGTCGGCGACGGCTCTAATCTGCTATCCCCTCTCTCTCTCTCACTCTCTCTCTCTCTGTCTCTCTTTCTCTCTCTCTCTCTCTCTCGGTCCTTCTCCTCTTCCCAATACATCTATCAGCAGTCTGTGCTAAGATTTTTGAGCACAGTGTAAGGGTTGCTCTTGCTATTGGCTACAGCCAAAAGCGTATTTCTCTAACATTATTGTTGTTATAAGGGTCTAGTGCCTGGCACGGATTGGGCGTTCAACATTATAGCCGATTTTATGGGATGTTCAATGAATCTGACGGTGGCCGGACAAAGACCATCCATTCAAAACAGTATCGTTGTATTATTCCCAGATATATTTATGAACTTTTGGCTACTTAGTTATCGAAACTTGAATCGATACGTAATTTAATTGGGACCAGATTAAGTATGTTTGCTTGAAATTAATGGATGATTTTTAATCCATTTTGAATAACATTTACCAAGTTATTGGTCGTGCCGGGCACGAGTAGCACTAGTCCCGTCTCCGCCCCTGATATATATATATATATATATATATAATGTGTGTGTGTGTGTGTGGTTTGATTGGGTTTTATGGCATATCAATCATTGTAAATTATTTATTGCCAAATCCTCTTTATACATATATATCAAATATATGATTTGTAAACACATTTTGTTGATAACATTTTTGAACAAACCTGAGCTCATTTTTTGCACACAGTTAAATGGTTTAAAGTATTGCTATATTTGTTAGGTTTGGTTTTATGGCACATCAACCATTGTAGGTTATTCAATGCCTTTTTTTTTTTACATATATACTAAATATATGATTTCTAAACACATTTTGTTGATAACATTTTTAAACAACTCTGAGCTCAATTTTTCACTCTGTTAAATGGTTTCACTTCTTTCTATCTCACACAAATAATTCTATTTACAATTAATCATTTGTTTGCACACAGTTTAATGTTTTTAAGTATTGCTGTGTACCACTAAAAATTCAATTAGACATCAGTCATTTATTTGCACACTGTTAAATGATCAAAGAGTTATATTTAGCATAAGTTCACAATTTTTGTTTACACACAGTTAAATGTAAAAACAGTTCCATTTCAAACAATTCATTTTAGCATACATACACAGTATAAATGTCAAGCAGTTCTATTTGACCCATAGATAAGACCCTATCAGGTGCTACCACTCTGAGCCAGAGTGGGCCTGGGAGCAATGGCAATGAAGGGGTACTCTGCATTCCCCATTACTGGAGCTTCACAATCAAATCCAGGACACTCATTGGGGGAGTCTTACCCCTCAGCAGTTGGTATATTCTGCAGCCCCAACCAGCTGGGCCATATATATTTAAATATATATATCAACTTTATATTTATTATTTTTGGTATTCTGCAGCCATTTGGTTTTCGAAAAATTATAGTATATAATTAGCTATATAGAGTGAATATCTTATAGAAAAGTTTTTATCCATTGTTAATATCCAAGAATTCTATTATGGAGTTCATTCATTATTCACTTTTGTTGATGACTTGTACAAGGAAGACCTTGATAATCTGTGTAGAAGATATGAAAGTTCTTGTTATTGATCTTTGCTGAATCCAATGCACTGACAGACACGTGCAGTCATTCATTACAGCCTCTATCATGTTTACCCTTCTGATCTGTTTGAGGTACGTGCTTTAAAGATAAATATGGCGTCTTGTCTTTCCTTCAGGCAACTATGTCCAAACTCATTACATGGAAGGATTTCTTCAGATAATCACAGAATTTTCTTTTGAAACAAATTGCTTGCTTTTCAATGTTTAGAAAGCTGAATCTGTTATCTGTCGCTTAAATTTAACACAGCACTTTATTTGAAATGGTGCTCTCACCAGATTTTATGTATGCAGGCAAAAACACATACATACATACACTCACACTCACACTTACACGCATACATACACAGAGGTGCTTGTGGTTTAATGGTTGTCATTGTAGGAAATGGAAACGGTGAATCAAGTTCAAATACTGAATGAATCTGTTTGTAATTCATATAGTACTTATACTTTTGGAAAAGATATGCTCCCTCCAGCTGTGGGTGAATAGTAAGGCAGACTAAGCTCTTTAACCTTAGTATGATAACCAAGAGAAGAAAAACTTTTAATTAAAATCTGAAAAACTCAACTTAAAAAATTGGTTTGGTTTCTTTTTTTAATGGCATATCAATCTTTGTAGGTTATTTAATGCCAAAGCCATTCTCCTAGAAGAACAGTAGTGGTACTATTTAACCCATAGTTGGGAGGATTAGGGGGTTCATACCTTTCCCAAGGGTATTTGCTCGAAAGTGAATGTAATAATGCGACTGGAGTACAAACACTCTTACTACAATTCTGCAGTCTATAGCTTTAACCTTTACACCACGAGGACACTCCCTTGACCTTGTGTCACATCCTGTATGTAATGAAGGGTTGGGATATATATATATATATATATATATATATATATATATATATATATTCACTTTTGTACTGAGGGTTTGGTATATAAAATATATATATATATATATATATACACCAATCTCTCTGTACAGAAATGTATAATACATGACTTTGATATTATAGTCCTCAGACATTAGTAATTGATGATACTATTTTTTAATGAAATTTATACTACATAGCTAATTATATTGCATGACTTTTCAAGGTCACCTGATGACCGAGTGGTAAGATACTAAGTCTAATGTAAAGTTAAGCAGGTTTCGATCTTAGCTTGAGGCGTCCTACATGTCTAGCCACACTGAAGAGTTGTGATACAACAAAACAGTTGTGTCTGTGGGTGACAATATATGGAAACATCTGTGTGTGTGTGTGTGTGTGTGTGTGTGTGTGAGAGAGAGAGAATGTATTTAAATAATCCCTCCACTTATTTGGACAGAGAATATTTGGATGCATACCTTTCCCAAGTAAAAATCAAACAGCCTCATCCAGGGTTTTGATATTGGATTGCCATGCTCATTTCCTCTGATAGAAATCATTACACCAGGAGCTCCTGCATATATATGCTACACCTATATATTTTTTTGTGAAGAAAAGAACCACAACCTCACTACATTAAGGATTGTGTTATAATTTCAACAACAAAGGATAAATAGTGTGCACATGAATGTATGGTTCTAACTTTTAAGACTATCACTAATTTGTATACATGATTGTAAGACTGAATAAAAAGCTGGCAGAACTGATGAGCAGCAGTGTGATCTCAGGATGTTGACTCGTTCACATGACAAGATTCATTGTGGCTGTTTTCTGCAGATACTTTGCGGCTACTTACTATAACTAATGCTCCTCTCATTCCAAGCACTCACAATCTTTAACCTAATAGACTCACAAAGTTCTTCACTCTTAACTGTAGAGACAAATTTTCTTCTGACAAGCAATGATGATTGCAAATGGCACATCCTATTTAACTCCACTCCTGAGGTACATGATACTGCACTCCCATACCAACATTCTTTACACTTGCTTTAAAGGAAGCAAGGAAATCTCTAATTCAAGGCTCTTCTTTTCCTGTATCAGTCATTTCTGTAAGATATAGATATAAATAATTCTGAACATACTTTTTATGTTGAAATTGAAAATAATATAATAATATAAAATATTATATAATAATAAAAATATGGTCAACTCCTTATGCAGTATTCACCTTATATATTTAATGACCCTTCCATATTTGCATGTTGTTATATGTATTTATATCCAACTCCTCAGGAGGGCGGTTGTCCTCATGGTGTAATGGTTAAACCGATGGACTGCGGAATCGCAGTAAGCGAGTTTGTACTCGCATCGCGCTATTACGTTCTCTTTCGGGCAAATACCCTTTGGAAACGTATGAACCCCCTTATCCTCCCAGCTATGGGTCAAATAGTACCACTACTGTTCTTCTAGGAGAATAGCTTTGGCATTAAATAACCTACAAAGGTTGATATGCCATTAAATAAAGAAACCAAACCCATCTGAACCAACTCCTGATATGAGCAGGATGTGACAAGAGGTAACTTTTTAAGTGGAGTTTAACAAGTTTGAATTAAGTGTATTAGCACTAAATTGAAATACATAAAGCTTCATCCAAGATTTGAACTTTGTATACCATATCCATTTTCTACAACCATGTTTGCATGCATATATATATATATATATATATATATATATGGTGGGGGTGTTCTTGGGGTGTAATGGTTAAAGTGCTGGATTGTGGAATCATACCAAGAGAGTTCAAACTCTAGTCACGCTATTATGTTCACTTTCGGACAAATGCCCTATGGGGAAAGGCATGAACCCCCTTATCCACCCAGCTGTGAGTTAAATAGCATCACTGCTGTTCTTCTGGAAGGATGGATTTAGCATTAAATAACCCACAAATGTTGATATACCATTAAACAAAGATACCAAACCTATATATATATATATATATATATGCATGCATATATATGTGTGTGTGTGTATTTGCATGTAGATGAATATGTATGTGTATTTCTAAACATGTGCATACACATACATCATACTTCCACACTTACAAGGATAACTGATTCCAGAAATCCTCTTCAGATAATATTTTTAATACTTTTTGCTGTTGGGTTGTGGGAGGAAGCAAAATGAAGACTTATATATATAGCAATTATAAAAGATTATCTTCAAGGTTTAATCGCTGAAAAATGTTATTAAAAAAAATTACATCTTATTTATAAACAAAGTAAATAAAAAAAAATGTTAATCCATGATATTTTTTCTTGTTTCTATTCTTTCAATATTTTATTTTTATTTCTAAAAGCTAATAATTTTGAAGTGCTTAGAGAATGTATATGCATAAATATAAATGTACTGAGTTTTCTCTTACTCGCTGTTTTTGTATGTGTTTATTGATATATGTAATAATACAACACTATGTATTTATATGTGTGTTTATCTCTCTCTCTCTCTCTCTCATATATATATAGTAAAAATAACTTCAAAATTAATGTAAAACTCAATTGAAGCATGGATTTTAAATCACAAACATGTAAATCACAACTGGCAGTTTTGTGTTTTTATGATTGTCAGGCAATAAGAAATATTTTTTTATATGTGAATTCACTTAGATTTACATATTTATAGTAACTTTTACTTCCTCTACTCTTCTATATGTACATCAAGTCTCTTACATCATTAAGAAAAAGTCAAGGGGGAACTCCAAACAGGATTTTTATTGAATTTTGTTTGGAAAGGTGAAAGAAACTTCAAAAATAATATGTAACATTGTTGGAGACAAGAAGTTGTCACTTGATCCAAGGTAACAAAAGAGGTAGATGATTATGCTTTAATAATTTGGTTTCCACATTTATTGACATTTTAATTAATTAGTCTGTCTATCTCACTGAGTTTCCAAACTTCTTGTATCTTCTAAAGGTTTCTTTCAAAGCCCCTTTTAAAAAAGGGGATGGTTGTAAAATCTCAAAAATCTCAAAACATATCTGCTCATTGGTTCAGAAACTGAAACCGATTTAAATCAAAACTCAAATTTTTTCAGGTTTATTTCAATAGTAGTGACCTTTAACCTTTCTCCTGCTCATCAATGCTACTACACTTCCATTAAGTTGATTGTGGTGTTGGGGTGCATTACATAACAGATGTTCTAACTGGTTTGAACTTCTGATGAAAATTTGGAATAGCATGTATATTCCATAGTACTGGATTATTCTTTTTTTGATTGGACTAAGAACTTTTCAGCAATCTCATATACATGTATATGATATGTGTGTCTGTATCTGTCTTGTGTGTGTGTTTATATCTTTCTATATATATATATATATAGTTATGAACCTAATACTGCTGCTAAACTACCTTTCAAAACCATACCGCTTACTGTCTTTCCAAATTCGGCGCCGACTATAGCAATGGCTTAATTTCATAACTAAAAATCAAGAGCAATGATGTGCAACAACAACATGGAGACCAGATAAAGCTTAAGAACAGGAAGGAAAGAAACCTCTCTGTCTTCGCTGAAGAACTGGATGAACTCTGAATGTCAAAATGGTGCTGGTCACAGGAATATGATGAAAATAAGACAAACACAGAAACTACATGAAAACATGTGTAAAGAATTTTTTAAAAAAGTTACCAAAAACAAAAGAAAAAGCAGAATAAAGTTCACTAATACATGACAAAAGGGGACAGTTTCTTGAGACTTAAACTCTGTCTTTTTGTTGTACTATTTCTTCTGTATCTCTCTTTAACAATTTGCTCCTTTATACTATTCTTAAAATGCACCCTATTTACCTGTGTTTCCCATTGAGCCATCCTTTTATTTTTTTTAAAGGCTGGTGTCACTCAAATGGCTCTCTCCTTCCACCAGTATAGCAGGTCTTGCCAGTGTGAGGAAAAAGGGGGAAAGGATAAATTTGCATTCATTTCATGTGTAACTTATATGTTGTTTCATTAGGTGCCCCATTTCTATGGCCTTGTGTCACTTGTAAGCAAAAAGCTTAGATATATATGCTTTATCACCAATATTGAGCACTCTTTATTTATGAATATTGGAAACTGTATCATTAATATACATATTTTTTTATGGATAGAATTTTCAACCCATAGCACTGTAAGTTTTCTATTTGAAACAATCATTCTAATATAATATGAAATGAGCCTGAATAGCTCTCTGTGTTGCAATTACAAATTCTCCAGTCTTTAAAAATATTTTAACAGAAAATGGACAGTGTACACCTGTCCAAACCATAATCATAACTGATTGTATAAAAAAAATGCTAAGATATTCGCTAAATGGAGCTACCATTGTCACTTGCCTAAGTTCACTTGTGCACATTTGACAGTTTAAAACATTGGAGGAATTTCTGCTGATCCTAATTTGTATGCGTTTGTGCATATATATATATATACTTCTAAGCTGTAGCTATGTCAGTACTATTGCATGACTACACCACCTGGATTCTATGAAGTGCTTGAAAAAAAGCTTGATGGGTACTCAATAAAGATACTGCATATTATTTTGAACAAATCCTGGAAGCAGCACTCCACAAAACACCAACTGTAGGGTCACTTACCTTCCATCTCACAAACCAAGCCAGTAAGATGAAGAAGATACTGTTAGGGAAGCAGAGACAAACTCATAAACAATGTTTTCTTGTGGATTTGTACACATGGACACACCAGTGTTAACCAACCAGCAAGGATTTACATTCATGAGCTTTGTTTAGACACTGGATGCAGTCTAGACGACCTACCCAGAGTGATGGCTGATATGAATAGATGGGGAGAGAGAATCAAGGGAATCTGTGCTATCGGCATGCCCTAATGATGATCATTGTGATGATTATCAAAAGAATATAACAAAAATCGGAACATATATTTGGCTTTTGGATAGTTATGCCACCTGCAGATACATTTTCTGCTGTTCTGATGATCTATAGAAGTGTATTGATTTTATTTCACTTTGTACTGTATTTGTGATCTGCTTTTGATGGAAAGCTCTCTTGACTTTTGAGATTAATGCTCTATAATCTTTATATTTACCTCATAGCTAAGTAGTTAACAAGGTAGTTTTACAGACTGATTCAGATATATTTGTCCTTCATTGGGTGACACACACTTATAGCATTGTGTTATGCTGAGCTATACACACATGAATATTCAGTGTCAAATATAAATTCGTTTTTAGCTCGGGTTAATATATGTATACCTATGAGAATATTCTTGTAGAAAAAAGTAAGAAATATTTAAACCTATAAAAATATAATTATTATAATACTTTCTTGAGAGTTGATGGTGCTGCTAAATTTTCATTTTGGTATATGTTTTTGCCATTTGCAGTCTGCAAGTGCAGAGATTGAAATAAGACATTTATCTTCTGCTCAAACTAGAAATACTTTCATTTGAATGTTGTCTCAGAAGTCTTAAAATGTCAGCCAGAAGCAGTTGCCAAGGATTCCCACTTCTCTTTTTTCCTATCCCTGTTTATACATGTGTCACTTAACACATTGTAAGTAGTGTGGGAGTTCCCTTGAGATATCTATTTGACTAAAAACATTATGAAGGAGATGCAACCAACAATTGGGAATATGCAATACTTCCTCCCCAGGATATCAATTGCATTAAGTCAAATTCTAAGACTTCTATTGGTTGTACTTTCTTGAAAACTAATGCAAAAATATGCCAGATACAAAAAAGAGAAAAACTCTAGTATATGTATTTTTCATGGGCTTATATCTTGGAAAGATCACTCAGAACCATATTCCTTGGAAATCTCAAGATTTTTGTAAAGTCAAATAAAAAAACATCTTGTCTTGATTGAAAAAATAAAAATAAACTTGGGATTAAGAACTTAAATGAGACAAAATAAAAAGGTTATGAAATAATTTAGGTTTTGTTGGTTTTTTTATGCCGAGGTCAGTTAAACAATTAAGGTTTCCAAGTATATGGTACAAAAATCTATCATCACAATTCTATTAAACTGGTAAACATTTCATATTTAGTTACAATATCAAAATTTTAAGACTCACTGTATCAACATTCACAATCATTTTGAACTTGTGAACATTCCATATTTAGTTACAATATTAAAATTTTAAGAGTCACTGTATTAACAATCATTTTGAACTTGTTTGGTTTCTTTATTTTAATGGCATATCAACATTTGTAGGTTATTTAATGCCAAAGCTATTCTGCTAGAAGAACAGTAGTGGTACTATTTAACCCATAGCTGGGAGGATAAGGGGGTTCATACCTTTCCCAAGGGTATTTGTCCGAAAGTGAAGGTAATAGCACGACTGGAGTATGAACTCGCGTACTACGATCCCGCAGTCCATCGCTTTAACCATTACACCACGAGGACACCCCCTTTGAACTTGTAAACATTTCCTATTCAATTACAATATCAAAATTTTAAGAGCCACCATATTAACATTCACAATTATTTTGAACTTGTAAACATTTCATATCTAATTGCAATATCAAAATTTTAAGAGCCACAGTATTAACATTCACAATCATTTTGAACTTGTAAACATTTCATATTTAATTGCAATATCAGTGTTAAAAGACATATAAAAGCATTAATATTGTTTACAGCCCTTTAAAACAATATTTCAGTGACATTCAATTGATCTATTACAAGGATCCTGACAAGTACTGCTCCTATTTCTGTCTTTGTAAATATTGTCTAAGGCATAATACTTTTTTGAACACACCTCATGTACAACAATATTTTATGGTAGATGAAAGAGTAAAATTCTCCTTGTGTTTAGCTAATTGAAATATCCATCAACATTTTCTTTTTTAAGTAGAGGAATTATATTGTGAAGAAGAGCTATAGCTGAACATATTTAACAGATGTATATTTTCTTTTTTTAAGTAGAGGAATTATAGATTAAATTACCATGACCAGAAAATCTGGTGAACACTTACACACCACATACGGAAACACTGGACTGCTATTTTGACCTTATTAGGTCTCATCATCAGTGTGTACTGTGATCTCTACCACCAAGTGACGCCAAATTAACTAGTCATGGTAATTGCACGACCAATTAACCTGAATGTGTTTTGCAAGTTTCATCAGTACTCTTTACACCAGATTTTCTGGTCATGGTAATTCAATTCACAATATAATTCCTCTACTTAAAAAAGAAAATGTTGATCTATATCCTTGCCCTTGAGTTTATAATAATTGTGGCCCTGGAGGTGACGGTTTCTTCTGTAAAAAGTACAGATGTAAATTGCAAGACACTTTCAGGTTAATTGGCCGTGCAATTACCATGACACTTTAATTTGGCGTCACTTCTGTATGATATGGACTGATGGCTCAGTTGTAGAGTTTCAGCTCTGCAATCTGTGGTCACTGGTTTGATCTCCAGTGGTGGAGATCATGGTATACACTGCTGATGAGACCTAATATGGTCGAAATAGCTGTCCAGTGTTTCCGTATGTTGTGCATAGTGTTTGTTGGATTATCTGGTCATGGTAATTAAGTTCTGAAATATCTATCTTATGTAAGTGATTATTGTTATGAAAAATAGTGAAAAGTTGGTAAACAATACAATTTTGTATTGAAGTGGATCATGTAAAGATTTTAAGAAAAGTTTGCAAGAAAAATCGAGGAAACTAATTAAAGACTGATTTAATTTTTGTTGACAAGATTGAAATTTCAGTGTTGGCTTCTGTTTTACCTATCACTATAAATCAATGCGAACAGTATAGGTTTAATTATGACATGAAGTGAAAAACATTAGAAAAACATAAGAAATTATTTAAGTAGTGCAAGTATTGAAAATGTTCAATCACAATTATTTACCAAGCTTTGCTTAGTCTGTCATACAGGCCTCAGTTTGCTTATAGCATCTATTGTTAATGATCCTATTTACCAACCCCTCTGCTCGGGCAGGATATGACACAAGGTCAATTTTTTAAGCGGAGTTTAACAGGTTTGAATTCAGAGTTTTCCTTCTCCTAGACTAGTTGCCTCACCAAGGCTGAAGAACCTAGTCTGCCCTACTATTTACCCATAGCTGGAGGGAGAATATTTGGATTCATACCTTTCCCAAGGGTATTAGTGCTATGTGAAATGCAATCAGTCAGGTCCAGGATTTGAACTCGTGTTGCAGTGTCCATATCCTGCGACGATAACCATTACACCACGGGCACCTCCTATTGTTAATTGTTAATGATAACCCCTGAAATGGTTCATTACCACTTAACTTCAGTGATCTGATGGGGACTGATGCTTTTTGCAGGACTTGTGATGATTTGTTCTTATCTGAAGTAAAAAAAAAAGGTTGTATTGCTATGTTTTTTTTTTTTGTTTTTTTTTTGCAATGTGATCTGCACATGTCCATAATATGACTATCATTTATGAATATGCATAAGTTGTTATGTACATAAGCAATAGATGACAATCTTGAATGAATGATGGTTGGAAGCAATCCAGAACTAGAGTAACATGTAATTAGAGAACAGAGAATGGACCTTTGTGAGAGTGATGAAATGTACATTGTTCTCAAAGGAACCAGATTTCACAGTAAAGAAGAAAAATGAGTTTCATCTGCCTTTGTCGATTAAAGAATATAAGAACTTAGTCTTGTGGTATTGTTTGCTACAAAGTAACAAGTCTTTTGGCATTGTTTGCTGCAGGCATCTACAATGATAATAATGTTTTCATCATCATCATCATGTCTTGCCATTAGCATGGATAAGAGTAAAGTTGCCGAATGTAGTCGAGAGTGACCCGAAGGCTCCCTTTTCAATAGCTACCACACCGAGGTGTAGGGGAGGGTGCTACTTCATTTCCTGGATAGCTCCACTTTACTCTTGATCCTTACCTTATAATGCTGAGTGTTAAGGAAGGTGGCATCAAGTACCATTTTTTAAGTCTTTGGTATGACTTGACTTGGGATTGAACCTCAGTCTCTCGGACCATTGGCGAACACTCTACTCATTAAGCCAATGGCCCAGTGTCATTTTTTAGTTTGTTATCAACATGGAAAGTAAAATTGGGAACCAAATTCAAATTCTAGTTGAGACAGTTTATATTCACTTATGAGCTGATTCATTAGTTAAACTGCAAACAGGTCATAGGCTGTTTAGAAACCTTTTACTTATCAAAATGAATGTGTATATCACAATACATGACTGGTTGTATAAGAACTAATACAAAAAGTCTATGAATAAAAAAAATAAAAAAATTATGGAACATCAAACTTAAAACTCAGATTAAAATGGCATTGAGGAAGGCATGAATGTATTTCTCTTTATAAATTAGGTTGGGCATCTCGGGAGGTGTAATGGTTAGCAAGGTAGACTAGCAAACCTACACGAGTGAGTTAGATTCTCATTGGGTGCACAATTCATCCGGCCTTGTGCTACATCTAAGCAAAAAGCTTAGTAAATTACCTCTTTATAAATTAGGTCAGGGATTACTGCCTGTTGTGTAGCCTGCAGCTATGAGTAAAATAATTGGGTAGAGGAAACCCTTTAACCCTAGTTAAGAGAAGACTACTCTGACAAAATACCTACAACTTTTCTGTTGCTTTGGTTATTGTTGGATAACCATCTTGTTATCATCACTACTTCACTCTTTTCTGTTTCATCTCTTTGTGTGTACACTTCTTTTATTTCTTTAATCATCTCTTTTATATAACCAGCTCACTCAATACCTGGAGTCAGCCATTGGAACACTATTAAAAATATGATTGAACAATCTTTCCTGATCTGGAGCTTTTGGTTCCTCTGGGCTAAGTAATTCAAAATTAATATATAATTTTTAATTTCTAGAATTTATAGAAACATTAAATTCTCCAGTGAAACCCTAACTCTCAACTGACCTTTAGGGGTCATAATTTGTCAATCAGTTTTACTTGGCTAGCTACAGCAATCCTACTTTGAGTATAATTGTTTAATTCTCTTTATGATAGTTTATACTACATGCCAAATAAAAGATTTGAACAATCTATTATTTAATACTATCTCAACTTGCACTTGGGTAAGATTAGCCTAAAGCTAACAGCTAGATTCTTGGGGTCCTTCTCTCAAGGTAGCACCTTCCTTCTCACTTAAAAAGAATAAGAAATTGGTTTATTGCCTGGTGCCCAAGTTTCTCTTCAAGAGGAATGCTAATGGAATCTAAGCAATTTTTAAACTCACTGGTATTGGAGCTTTGCTTTTTGCATGACACCTCACATTAAAAAATGAACTTGTGTCTATTTTAGCTTCCTGGAAAGTTAGAAAAATGATTGAATTATTGAGGAAACACACTAAGGCTAAAAGCATGGATTTAGCAAGCACAATAGTAATTAGTGATCTTCACTTTAGATGATCAATACAGGTAAGATAGACCATCCTCTCTTAATCCTCACAAACAGGGAACAAGCCAACAACATAAGTATAGAGGTTAGTTTGGAGTAATGTAATAATTATCAGGATACAAAACAATATCAATGAATCAAGTTCAATTTTGGTTAAAGCTGGTTTTGTGCCTTCCTACATGAGGGAAAGACATGATTTCTCTTCTCCCAGTGCTTTATCTCATCACCAAATATTTTGACAAAATGTGTCTTCATTGGCATGCTAAATCAGTTGAGAAGAGAGTAGTAAACCACTCTCCCATAATTACCTTATGTGTTCTGATTATAAAAATAAAATGATAAATATGTAAGGGTTAGTATAGAGTTGTTGTTGTCTTTAAGAAAGTTTGTAGAAACAAAAGGATAAGATGAGGTTCTTCATATTAGGAAAATGAAAAATCAGACTTGTGGTCTCAAAAAAATCCCACTCACTTGACATTGCTGACATGACAACTTCCCTCTGGATCTATCTCAAAAACAGGAAGATGTAAAGTGGTATTTTTAAGTTGATCAAGGAAAGATTTATTCTTTGACAAATCTGTGTGATTTTGCCACAAAATTTAGGGACTGACTTGTTGCTCCTCCCAGTAACTGACTGACCCTTTTTGAATATCCCCAAGTCTCATGTTTGAATATTTCTTGCATATACAACAAGAGTTCTTGTGATTGGTCTTTGTTGTCAGTCACATAGCTCAGCAATATGATCACTTGTGGTGCAAGGTAGCCACTACATTACATTAGTTTCTGGTTGCCTCAAGTTCTGTTCCACTGGCTGTTTAGATTGAATTGCAGTGTTAATTGTGCCACCTGATCTATTCTTCAGCAATTAGTAAAGAAAAGCTAAAATGATGACTGCTGGCAGAGTGTTGATAAGTTCACTATTTCAAAGAAAGAAAAAAAAATGTTAGTTAACAAGTTTGATCAAATTTGAATTTAGTTCAACTGCATTAAAGTTAACCAGACAAGGGAGATAATTGGTAACTTCAACTGTGTTTTTAGAATTGCTGTTTCTCTCAAAAGGAATATTCATTCTATTTACATTCTATTTTCTTGTCTCTCAGTCTTATATTGTACAATTTAATCTAAATATCAGATTTTTCAACTTGAAACTGCTGATTTCTTTGAAAAGAATAAATTTTAAAAATGATCTATTCAATCAAATCATTCATTCCTCTTTGGTCTTTTTTTCCTTCCATTTTGGCAGCAAGTTATCAATTCTCTTAGTATAGAATTCCTGATAGAATGAAGCAATAAATTAATTGTAAGGTTTTCTATGTAAGTTACTTTGATGAAGTTCTTGCTTGTAAAAAAGTGGCCTGCAGACTTGGAAAAATGGTAATCTCTTATATTAGGACAGGGGATATTTTTTTAGATTCTAAGCTAAAATAGACGTGAGGTCATTTTTTTAATATGAGATGCCTTGCAGAAAGCAAGACACTTGTAGTGACAAGTGTAAAAATTGCTTAAAATTTCATTGGTATTCCTCTTCAAGGGTGCCTTAGGAACCAGGCAATAAGCCCAGCTCTTGTGGCTATGTCCTAACGACGAGGCAAAGTAAGTTAAAAGGGAGTGGGCAACTGTTTCTGCCAGTTATTGTGTTAAACTACAATACATCTGATATGTTGCTTAGGAGAGACTTTAGTTCATCACAGCTTCAAATCCATTATAGTAAAACATGAATAATTCTAAAAAAATCATGAAATGAAAAGCATTAGAGTTTTTGTCTAAATAATTGTCATATGAGTTAAATAAAAAAATACTGAACAATCAACAAATGTTAAATTATTAAAAAAATAGAACATCACTTTAAAAAATAGGATGTTAACTATAAATCGATGTGTACAAGTTGATCTGATGTATAAGTTGACTTCAAGATTTTTATTGCTCAGTCAGCTGTGGCTGTAGAATACACCGACTGTACCTCTGCAAAAGGGTAAGACCCCTCTCCCCCAATGAGTATCCTGGATATGACACTAAACAATCTGAGGGTGAGGTTCCAGTGATGCTGGGGCTTTGGGGAATGCAGAGCACCCCTTCATTGCCAATTCTCCCAGGTCCTCTCTAGCTTGGAATGGTAGCACCTAATAAGGCTCTATCTATGGGTTAAATAGAACTTAACTGCATACTTATGCTAAACTAATTTGTTTGAAATAGAACTGTTTGACTAAACTGAATAGTTTGAAATAGAAATGTTTTTGACAATTAAACTGTGTACTTAACTAAATTGTGTACTAAACTGAATTGTTTGAAATGGAACTTTTTTTGACATTGAAACTGTACTTAGGCTAAACTGAATTGTTTAATATAGAACTGTTTTGACATTTAACAGTGTGTAAACAAAATCTATACTTATACTACACTGAATTGTTTGAATTAGAACTCTTTTACTAAACTGAATAGCTTGAAATTTAAATGTTTTTGACAATTAAACTGTGTACTCATGCTAAACTGAATTGTTTTAAATAGAACTGATAATTTGTATAAAAATGGATTTGGGATTAAATAACCTACAAAGGTTGATATGCTATAAAACCCAACCAACCAACCAAGATTTTTAGCTAAAAATTCTGGGTTAGACCTGCTGTATAGGTTAACCCTCAAACATGCAGTAAGCTACAGATGATGAACAGAATTTGAAGAAAGATTTTTAAGGATTTTAATATGTGATCATTTATACTTTTATTGTTAAATGTTTTAAACATTAATATTGAAGTCTAATTTTATAAATATGTATGAATAAACACTTTGAAAATTACCGGACAGTATCTTATAATAAAGATTTAAATTATCAATAAAACAACCTTCAAGTAATCTTTATTTAAAATGTTGTGCAGTATAAAGACAATAATAATGCCAATATGTATATATTCAATGAATAACTATTTTTAGGCTTGAAAAGTCAACTTATACTCTGAAATTTATGGTATATTAGAATTTGGATGTTGCAACCCTAATGTTTCCAGGTTTGTTATACCTTTGGAAGGCACAAGTTAATTACTTGTATACAATTCATGTACTTTAGATGCTTACAAAATATATAGTGTATGTGTGTGCATATATATATATATATATATATATATATATATATATATATATATAGGGCTAAGAGTTGGTGGTAGTCATACTTTGAGCGGCAGTCACTTATTGGTAAACTGAGTTGTTAATTTTGTCTCTTGTTCCCGTTACTGACTTTCAATGTTACAGTCATAAATAGCTGACTTGTAATTCTCATAGGAAATCACATAGAAATCTTTGGACTTCAACAACTCCCAAGTTGCTGGTATTAATTGTTTTGTGTGTGTGTGTATATATATATATATATATATATGTATATATATATTAAATGTCAATATATATATATATATATATATATATATATACATATATATACACTTTTAAATGTTGCTTTCAGCATCCTTCACTTCACATTAACTCACTTCTTTCCATTTATAGAATTTATTTTAGAGCTTGCATAATTCTTGACAAAAGTGACAGGATTATTTATATATGGATTGGCACTTCTAACTAGGATCAAAGTATTGTATCTGTGCTTTTTGTTTAGGAGTAAAGTGGCACTCTATGACCTAGAATGAGTGGGTAGTGTTTGTACCTGATTAAAATCCAATGGTTATCTTAATAATTACACAATGCAAAATATGTTTTTACCCAACTCCTCTGCTATGGGCAAGATGTGACACAATGTTAATTTTTAAGGGGGGTAAAGCTGGTTTGAATTGAGTTTTTTTTTTTTTTTTCACCTAGACCTGTTGCTAAAAAACACAATCGCTCTACTAGTAACCTATAGCTGCAGAGAGAATAGATGGATTCATGCCTTTCCTAAGGTCTTAGGACAAAGTGAAGAATAAACAACTTCATCTTGAATTAAAACTCGGTCACCAATTCCATTTCCTCTAACATAACCATTACGCTAAGTGAATTTCCAATATAAAATATTTCAATCAAAACAATTATTATTTTAAAGTGTATAAAATTTAATTCCTTTTAAGAATATATACAACATAAAAAAAACATATTTATGAATTACAGATGGTTATTTTAATTTTTACATATTTTTTAAAATATATTTAATAACTTCTTGTTCAGGTACAAAACCTTTTTATTAACTTTGAGTTAAAGGTTTCAACATAAGGAGAGAGACACAATCTTACTATTCTGTCTTTATCATCTGGCCCCCATCTCGTGCGGCACCCATAGCGCACAAATTCCATATGTTCAAATACTACACTCTGATCATAGACAGAATGTATGGACATTACACTAAACTTCATCTGGTGGTGAGGCTGCAGTTCTGAAGCTTTGAGGAGTGTGAAGTCACCTCTTGCCATTATTTTCAGGTCTACTCTGACCCAAGTTAGTAGTACCTGTAAGGGTTCATCTATGGATCAACAAGATTTGTTTGAAAATTATTAATATTGGATAAGAATACATGAAACCTGTTGTAACCTAACATAAGGTAATGAATGAGAAATAACCAACACGGAGGTTGAAAATGAAATGGAAATCTTTATAAGATTAACAAAATGCAATACTTGCCAGTGGTATGAAGAAGGTAACCACTGCTAGTGGTGATTACTTAGTACATTTTCACCCCTTCACAATAGTGTCCGACGTATTTATGAGAAATGGAACATACCCATTAATGTTCATAGGTACCATATTTAACAAAACCATATAACTGTAATTGAATAGGAATAGGGATTTGAAACCATATGGTTGCTTGATATATTAGTATTAGATAGGAATACTTGAAACCATATAACTCTGCAAAAAATGACTATAGACAAATAAAACGTTTAATTTTTAAAAAATACAATGGAACATTGAAAATATAGTTATGATTAACATTGAACATTTAAAAATTAATCAAATTTTAGAATTAGATAATCGATTAGGTGTTGATATGTTAAATAAACCAAATCAAACCAAAATATAGTTATGTATTGAATCAAACATTTTCAAATAAATCTATTAATTGAATAAAATAATTCATAAGGAGTCGATATGCCATTAAACAAATGAACCAAAGTAAACCAATCTACCATCTATGCATCAGATTTGTCTGAAAATTATTTGTATTAGATAAGAATACTTGTAACCATATAACTGTATGCAAATTATTTGTATTAAGAATCCTTAATTTTATCAATAATTGATTATAAAGGATTATTATTAGTAGTAATTTGACATTAAATAATTGAACTAGAATTGTCATCTTAAACAATCAACCAACAGATACTAGATTCTTATCTTAGTAAAATAATCATGCATCATTTTTTAGAAATATTAATTAGCTATTTGAAGTTATGGCTCAGCTTGTTACAGAATAATGGTTAACCACCAACTATTAGCATAATGGTTAGAGTGTTTGCCAATGGTCCGGGAGACTAGGGTTCAATCCCTGGTCGAGTCATACCAAAGACTCAAAAAATGGTACTTGATGCCGCCTTTCTTAAGACTTAGCACTATAAGGTAAGGATCAAGGGTAAAATGGAGCAATTCAGAGAATATAGAAGCACCCTCCCCTACACCTTGGTGTAGTAGCTATTGAAAGGGGAGCCTTTAGGTTGCCCTTGGCTATAGTCGCCAACTTTACTTAACTAATCTTTTACTACTCATTGTATGCCACACTTAATGCTAGTAATTTGTGCGCAGTTGCAAGTATTCTTATCTAATTTGAATAATTTTCAAACATATCTAGGTATTTGCCTATGCCTCCCACCAGACAAGGCTTGACACAAGGTCAATGACCTGAAGGCCGATTAAAGTGAGGATAAGGGGCGGAGAAGGTCGGGTAGGAGCTGAGGCTCGAACCCTGATGATCCAAGCTTGTCAAAAGGAGTCAATAATGCGGCTCACCCAAACATGTTTTCAAACATCTATCTGACCAATAGTAGTGTTAGTTTAATTTAGTTTATTTGTTTGATGACACATCAATTCCTTGTGAATTATTTAATGCCGAAATTTGATTCATTTGTAAAAGTTTGATTTTTAATCTTTACTATATTTTGTCAACCAGGGAAAGGAGTAGTGCCCTCCCCAACATCTTGGTGTAGTAGCTATTATGTAGAAAAGGTGTTATGTAGCCACAATTAACACCATGTGCGAAATAGACATATAATGTTCATAACGATAGAACATATAAAAAACATAGGAATCACGAAATTCGAAAACACGTAATGACTTCTTGTTCAGGTACGAAACCTTTTTATTAACTTTGAGTTAAAGGTTTCGACATAAGGAGAGAGAGACACAATCTTACTATTCTGTCTTTATCATCTGGCCCCCATCTCATGCGGCACCCATAGCGTGCAAATCGTCTCGCCTCGACCGTCTTCGTCCAGTGTCTAGTTTCCAACTTCCCAACTTTCTTCAAATCTCCCACAAACATCCACGCGCTTCCGGTGCATGACGTCACCCGCACCCTGTCACCCTGTTCCGTCATCTCGGGCAATTGTGACATCTCTGAGTGGCACGTCCGAACCGCGTGCGCATTATCACCTACATCAAGGGTTGCACCTAACTAACCCATGTGCTGAGCCGAAAGGTTTTCAGCCTAACTAAACTCAAAGGTATGAACCGAAATCCCTAGGCCATTACGTTACAAAGGGAGCCTTCTGGTTGCCCTCAACTATGGTCGCCAAATTTACTTACTTTTACTATATTTCGTCAAAGCTTAGCTAATAGTTTGCTCCAACATTTCTATAGTTACTAGTCTTTTCAATTTATTTAAAGTTAAGACATTAAATAAATGTAATTTACAATAAAAAAAGATAATTTTGTTTTGTTTTGTTTTTCTATTAGAGGATGTATTGTTGTGTCATAGTTATGATGAACAAGGTGACTTGCATTTCAATTCATGCTAATGCCCCTTTGGCAATGCATGATTTAATCTCTTCTTCCTCACCTATGGGTAAATAGTAGAGCAGACTGGACTCTGTAGCAATTGTATAATGATTAGTCTTGTAGAAAGAAAATTCTGAATCCTCCCTCCCCCGATGAAGTGGGTGTTGGCTCATTAGCATCAAGGCATGCTGACACAATGGATTCCCTTGTCACTCTCTTGCTATCCGTCATTTCTCTTGGAAGGTCCTTTAGACAGCATCCAGTATCTGAACAAAGTTGATAAATGTATGTTTTTGCTGGTCAGCCAACACTGGTGTGTCCATGCGTAGAAGTTCATGGGAGAATATCACCAATGAGTTCATCTTTACTTCTCAAGTAGTGCCCAGGAAACCCTTCTTTTGAATATTGTGACGGGGAAATTATCTAAAATCCCTAAACGGGACTTTATTTTCGCACGTGTGAAGACGGGGCAGGTTGGCACTTGATCCCCTACAGAAATAAGTCCTGTTCAGAGTTCTTTTCTCAGGCAGATAAGAACTGGCATATTACGTGAGGGAATAATTTAGGGCCAGACTGGCCACCGCTGGCAAAGGGGTCCAAAATTTCACACTATCACACACCCACCAGGCCGCTAAACTTCTCCCCTTTAGATAATAGAAGAATACGGGCCTATAGGTCTTAGTTGTAATAATATTAATATTGCTACAGTCGGCAACTCCGGTTTCCCGTGTGATGCTTTAGGAATTAATAGGACGGTTCTAAGCAAGATAATGTAAGGCGAATAGAAGCTGAAAGGAAAGCATGAAATAATAACATAGACCACATGGTAAAATTAAAATACATAAGTTCTTTACTACGGTTATATATATATATATATACGTTCAAAGTGTCAAACACATATAATAGGATAGTCCATGAATATAAATGTCTTTTCCTGGCTTTTATCCTTTTTCAAAGAGAGAGAGAGAGTGTTAACAAAAATTGGGTGTAACGGAAAAATGTCCTAAAGTTACTTATCTTATTTTTTTGACGGGGTTCCACTGGAGAATTTCTCTTCTTTCACGGGCTAATAGACTTTGTACTGTTTTTAATGCTGGCTTGAAGGATTTTTTTTTGGAGTTCTTCGTGTCTCAGTCTTTTTGTCTTTAGCCCGGAGTAAAATGGCTATCGTCCGTCTGCCACGGGACTTGCCCAAAAACTACCTTTTTTTGTATTTACTTCCGTTGAGGGGAAGGGAACCCCACTTCCGTTTGGGGTCCCCCCACCAATCATTTGGCTTCATTTTCTCCTTCCCCTTCCGATGTCCGGCGACCCAAGGTCACTTAAGTGCGAACATCTGTGTGACCCACATTCATTTCTAATGGTCACTTTTTGACTGCTAGATAATTTTAGTTCAACGGGGGGAGAGTATCATTCCCACCTCCTCGTCTCCGTGAGCCATCACGTGACAATATCAAATGTCTAGAGACAATCGGTTTATACTACAGTCAAAAAGTCACCCTGTGAAGTTTTGTACAAAAGTTTTCAGCCATCTTTTTGTAAAAACAATAACAATAGACATGGCACTGTCAAGATTGAGAGACAAGGATAAATTATTGGTTTTAATTTTTTCTCCTGTAAACCAATAGCCCTTTTAGTTTAGTTGGTAAAGCAGCTGGTGTGATTAACCAGATTTCCTTGAGACAAAATGGAGATGAGAGTTTGAATCTCAAGAGTTTCTTTTTTTATCATCTATAATTCACACTATTCTGTATTGTAGAAATAAGAATCTCTGTGAGTTGCAATCAAAATAAAGCAATTAAAAATTTTTAAGGATGAGAGAAAATTGAAATTTTTAATAATTATAATGATTGATAAAATTTTATTTAAAAATACAAATGAATAAAATATGTTATTGTGTAAATAATTTCCCTGTGTTTATTTCATGCAAAACAAAATAATATTTAAATACAGGTTTATTTTATTAAAAAATAGTGCATTCCAACAAAACCTTCCATAAACCAGGGTAGTCTCTATGTCATAATGGCTAAAATGCTGGACTTTGTTCTTTTTTAGATTGATACCCTTATCCTCTTTGCTATAGGTTAAATATTATCACTACTGTTCTTCTAGACATTAAATAACCCATGAAGGTTGATATGCCATTAAACAAAGAAACAGAAACAGAAAATTTTGTAAACCAAAATAGCATAAAACAAAGAAGGAATTATCATTAATTTACATTGGATACATTTTTGAGTGTTACTAGCCCCTCAAAATAAAATAACCTTCATATTTTCAAGGTGATTGACAGGGCTCCAATAATTGGAGAAAAGTATGATATGTTGAAAAGGGTAGTTTTCGCAGAATGTTTTCATATGGACTGTACAATAAACAATATGTGAGGCTAAGTTGTCAAATCTATTGTCATATTTCAAGCTTTCCATATCAATCACAGCAGATATTGAAGTAAGCAGACTTAGAAAGAGGATATTTGGCAGAGAGATCTGGGGTGGGGGGTTACTCCAAAGTTTTTCCTATACAAATCTATGGTTATTGATTTTTTTTTTTCAAAGATTTTGGTAGCAGAAAAAATATGCACTAATCATAGAAAGCAAATTGTCATGAAGTGAAGTTTTGAAAAGTTGATTGATTTTAATGGCATGTCAACTTGTCTCAGGTTATTTTATTCTATTTTATGTAGTTGTTTCTTAGGGTTTTTTTGCACATGGTCCTATCAATTATGAATAATATTTAAACATCTATTTGACCCATAGATGGAACTCTAACAGGTACTATTATTCTGTGTCAGAGTGGACCTGGGAGTAATGACAAATGAAGGTGTCCCCAACACTCCCCAGATTTCCAAAACTAGAGCCTCACCATTAGATGCAATTTAGTGTCATACCCAGGAGACCCATTTTTGTGGGGAGTCTTACCCCTTTTCAGAGGATACAGTCTTTGTATTCTAAGCCTCATCAACAGGACACATATTTACTTGGGTCTAATGTGATCTTGAATACAATAACCCCCACTTTTTATAGCTAGAAATAAGTAATATATTGTATCTGCCTCCTATAAAGTGACCCTCAAGTACTGCCATTATGATTTATATTTTTAAAAACATCAATGAAATACTGTTGCAAATTCTAAAACATCTTTAATAACAACCTAAGAAGGCAAATATGTTGTTCTTTTCTTCTCTTTCTTTAATATTTAGAAAAGAAAAAAATACATCCTGAATATATACATGCCATTCTCTTCTTTCATTGTGACTGACAAATTTATTCTTGAACACAAATTTTAGATAATTTTGGTTGATTTTAGTTTAAATTTAATGTTAAAATTGATTCAAATTTGGTTTGAATTTACTCAGTTGCCTCCTTGTCCTCTGCTACAACTTGCACATTCACTTTAAAAGCTGAGAATATAAAGAACATCAAATATGCCTTGTCTGGGGGAATATTTTCTGTTTAAGCCCTGACTCACAAAATAGTATATTGTTGAGAAAAAGATTGACCCTTGACATAATATGAGAAAACATGGTGTCCATTTTTCTGGATGACAGTGCCTGATTCTCTCTTTTTGTGTTATCTGCTACCTTTTTTTTTTCTTTTTACATGAAAAAAACTTTTTGATATATTCATTAAGGCAATTAAAAAACTGAAAAATGAATTGCTGAAAAAAAGAAGAAAAAACTTAATAGTTTTCTATTTAATCAAGAACCAAATTCTGTTATTTGTTTTTTTTTTAAATATAAGTATAAAATATATCTTTTTGCATTAGTGTATAAAATCTTTTTAATATTAGTGTATATTTTTTCAACATTAATGTATAATTCTTTTATATTTAACATGAGTGTAAAATATTTTTATCATTTAGTGTATTATATATCTTTTAACATTTAGTGTATTATATATATTTTTTAAATGAGTGTATAATGTTTTCTAAATTAGTGTATTATATTTTTTAACTATGTATTATATGAAATTTTAACAATGTATTACATATTTTTAACATTAGTGCATCATATATATTTTTTTAACATTAGTCCATTATATAGTTTTTTAATATTAGTGTATCATATTTTTTAATCATTAGTGAATATTATTTTTTTAACATTAGTGCATTATATATCTTTTTAAAATTAGTGTATTATATTTTTTAATATTGGTCTATTACATATTTTTAAACAGTGTAAAATATATTTTTTATAATATTTAACATTAGTGTCAAATATTTTTTAACATTGGTATGAAATAGATTTTTTAACATTACTGTATATCTTTTAAACATAATATTTTTACAACATTAGTTTATGACATATAATTTTAGAGATTGGTATATAATATTTTTATGATATTTAATGCTTGTATGAAATACTTTTTTAGCATTAGAGTAGAATATATCTTAAGTGTATAACATTTTTTAACATTAGTGTATTATATTTTTTTTAACATTAGTGTGTGTGTAATATATATATATATAAAATTAGTGTATATCTTTTTTTAATATTAGTGTATTATATTATATTCACTGTATATTTTTTAAATATTTGGGTAAAATGATTTTTAGCATTAGTGTATTGTATTTTGTTTTTTAACATTAGAGTGTAATTATTACTCTCTCAATTTTGCCTATAGTTATTTTTTTATATTAACTTGATCACTTTATAAATGAATAAATATATACACATTTTAGATAGAGCTGTTCTGTTGATATATGTTTCATTGAAATTCTATGAAATGATATGTTGGGTATGAATGTTGTGTGGCCTTACATTAATTGATATACGAAAGTAAACCTTGATTTTTCTTGAAAAATCTTTTCAGTTTAAAATTGAACATGTTACTCATATCAGATTTGTCTTGTACAACTCTGAAAAGTTGAAGACTATTGACAGAAAAAAAAGGCCTCTTTTTCATAGAAAATGGTCAAATGAACAAAACTACATTTAGGTTAATGTTCTTTTTTTTTTCCTCCTGTTATTTTCTGTCTGCTGGTTTTAACTTGGATTTTAAAAGAGACTTTTGAACATCTCATATTGATTTTCATTCTTTTGTCCTGTACTAACTGATATTGAGGATGCTTGGCATTCACACTTTTACCTTTTGCTTCTGAATATTTTCACCGAAAAAAAAAAAGAAAGATTTATTTAAACTAGAAGAAATCTTTATAAATTAATGAAATTACTTCTCAGCTGACTTCTGAAAATGATATTAAAAAGTTTTATTTGTTCTCCTTTTAGCATTCAGCAAAGAATTTGGATTGAACTGATTTTCCAGTTGTGTTCATTTCAACATGCACTCACCAAGTGTGAGGGAAAGATTGTGTTGCACTAAGTGTGGTGTATTCATTGGGTTGAGGTGTACAAATCTGCAGGATGAACCTCCACTATTCATGAAAAACAAGACCACATTGCACATGTTAAAGCTTTTAGGCAGGAAAAAAAAAATTTTATAATGTGACTGTAGAATGTGATCTTTCCAAAGTGTGTAGTCCATGAAATTGTCAATAAGATGGGATATCAAAAAGTGTCCTCATGTTAGGTTGCCACATTTTTTTTCAAGGAGAGTATCAGTGCATCATTCACTGATATAATAAAAACACCACTTCCAATGGTGACTCTAGGGGAAAATAGTATAATAGTTATAGCATATCAGCAATGTTTTGTTTGTATATTAATAAACATGTTAGTAAATATGTAACATACCCATACATGAATATATGAAATGTACATCCTATTTACCCAACCCCTCCGCTTGGGCAGGATATGACACAAGGTCAATTTTTAAGCGGAGTTTAACAGGTTTGAATTCAGAGTTTTCCTTCTCCTAGACTAGTTGCCTCACCAAGGCTGAAGAACCTAGTCTGTCCTACTATTTACCCATAGCTAGAGGGAGAATAATTGGATTCATACCTTTCCCAAGGGTATTAGTGCTATGTGAAATGCAATCAGTCAAGTCCAGGATTTGAACTCGGGTCGCCGTGTTCATTTCCTACGACGATAACAATTACACCAATATGTGAAATGTACATAGACTGTTCATGACTCGTATATAGATAACATTGGAATCCCGAAACACAAAAAACACTTACGACTTCTTAGTTCAGGTACAAAACTTTTTATTACATTTGAGTTAAAAGGTTTTTTGACATGAAGAAGAGAAAGGCACAATCTTTCTATGACGACTTTATCATCCACCTCAAACCATGTGCGGCACCCGCCACAAGGCCTCGGCAAGCTCTGAAAGTCAACCTTCTTCTTCGGAGGCAAAAACTCGACTCTGACTTTTTCTCAGGCCACGCTTCCGGTGCGTGACGTCAGTCACACCCCCTAGTCACATTTCCTATCTGGGGTTTTATTTTGACATCTCTGAATAACACATCCTCTCCCCACGCGCGTGAACACCTGTGCCCGTGTTGCACCTAACTAACCCATGTGCTAAGCGAAAGGTTCTCAGCCTAACTAAACCGAAAGGCAAGATATGTAAAATGAAATCCCTCGGCCATTATATTACAAATGTTTGTACCTTACTTTTTGGACATCAATCATAGTTTAATAAAACTATCTTGTAGGCATCTATTCTATGGCAAAGTGATCATAGTTATTCACCATGTTCTCCTTAGATCTTACTAGGCCTCAAATGAGATGAACTCAATGAGGATTGACCTCACTGCAGTTGTAATTATCTGTAAGGATAGTTTGCTAACCAGTGAAGTACACATACAGTTATTTAATGAGTTTATCAAGCATAAGAATTCAGGTGTAGAACACTCAGTAAGGATCAAACTCTTTACAGTCAAATAGAGCTATGTTGCAAACTGTCCTGTGAGAGCAAATTAAGTAAAAAGTAAAGTTAGCAACTGTAGTCGAGGGCAACCAGAAGGCTCCCTTTTCAGTAGCTACTACATTGAGGTGTAGAGGAGGGCGCTTCTCCTTTCCCAGGATTGCTCCACTTTACCCTTGATATGTACCTTATATTACTGAATGCTAAGCAAGTAGGTATCAAGTACCATTTTTAAAGGCTTTGGTATGACGCAACCTGGGATTGAACTCTGGTTCCCCGGACCATTGGCAAACACTGTACCCTCTAGGCCAATGAGCCGGTTCGTGGGAGCAAAACTGAATGATATTAAGTTTAGAAGGTGTTTTCAATTTGTATTTCATGGAATTGAATCTACAGCCTCTCAGAAATCTTTAAAAATCATTTTAGAGAAACTTTGTTTTCTTCTGTGAGAATATTTTTAGAAATAAACATTCAATGTTTAGAAGCAATCTTTTGAAACCCCATGGATTATCTTTCAAAATTTTCAGGAATGACCCCAAAATAATTCAGTTATTATAATATATTCTTTATCCTTGTTAAGGATGATACAGAATAGACATATGAAAAACTGACTCATTTTGAAGCTAATCTTTATCCAGATTATCACACACACACATATGAGTGGGTGATTATTCCCTCAAATTCTGAAATTAATCTTTTTCCTTGTTCTACAAGTCATTTTACCTTGTGTCTTCACTTTGTTTTTATCACAATATTTTGACTTGTGCTTTTCCCAGTCATCTTCAATTGTATAATTCATCTCTATCTGGAATATATATATGGTTAATGTTTAATGGCATGTCAGTCTATCTGGGGTTATTTTATGTCTAAATTTTAGGAAATTGCATACACTGTATGTTTATATTTACATTCTGTATGTACTTTCATAAGTTTTTTGCACATGGTTTATGCTATCAAGTATTCCTATCTAATGCAAATAATTTGCAAATACATCTATTTGACCCACGAATGGGATGCTTACTGACAGTACCACTCCGAGTCAGTGGACCTGGAAGTAATGGTAATGATGGGGTACTCGATGCTCCCCTGAGCTCCAGAACTGGAACCCATCACTTGATGTCATACCTAGGAAGTCTTATCTTGCTACAGGGGATAGTCAACATATTCTAAGCCTTGCTGTTAGGACACACACACACACACACATACACACACAAATTTCTGGTACAGCTCCAATAGAGAATTAACTTTAATATAGGTAGAGACATTATTTAATTAAAAAATCAACTAAAAAAAGTACTAAAATAAAACTTGAGGTACCTTTAGACCAACTCTTTTCAAAAGTATAATTTGGTTATATAATAATTGAATGAGTGAGGGGTTTAAATTCTTAAGTAGAGGTGGATGAGAAAAAAAAATCTTTTTTTCCAAGTCAAAAGGATGAGACCCTAAACAATTCAAGCTTGTGTCTGAGTTCCCTTTATATAAGTTCTAATTGTTATGGGACTTATCATTTTGATTTGGAGAAAAAAAAAATTTCCCTCCTCTTTTAATATTTTATCCACATCACTTGCTCAATTATTATATTCCCAATAAATACTTTTGTTTAGAGTCAGTCTATAAGTGTCTCGTGTTTTATTTTAGGACTTATTTTAGCTGATTTTTCCTTAAAATGATATCTCCACCAATTTAAATATATATCTCCAAGTTAGATGAACCAGGCATGCAGGACACTACTGGAGGAGAAGAGACAAGCTAATAAGTGATGTACTCCTATGGACCCCTATTTATGGCCAAGCAAAAGCAGGACGACCCGCTCGAACATACATACAGCAGCTATGGGAAGATACTGGATGTAGTCCAGAAGACCTGCCGGAGGCGATGAACGAAAGGGAAAAGTGGCGAGAGAGGGTTTGGGATATCCGTGCGAGTGGCACGACATGGTGATGATATATATATTAGAAAAAGTATGTGTCTGCAACTGGTTTGAGAAGTCATAAGAGTGTACAAGGTTAATGTCAACACTAAAGACAGGTTTTTTTCTTGTCACATATGCAATTGGGCTTATGAGGAGGTAGTTGGCCTGAAGAGTTATGTGTGTCCATGGGTACTCTTTGCTGGATTGAGATGATAGCCTTTTGTTAAAAAGAAGTGGCAATCACTATACAAGAGGAAAGAAAAACAACTGTATGAAATATACATCTGAGGAAGGCTGATATAGGAAGGTTGTCTTGAATAATTTCCAGAATAATGATGTCCTACATTTGGTTGAGAACTGAAATATCTCAAAATGTTTCTCTCTTTACATTTATTTGAATCAGTTTCAGTTGAAAAGCAAAAGAAAACAATTTATAAGTATTTTTTTTTCCAATCTAGATTCCTGTTGATTTTCTCAACTCTCTTAGAAACAGGTAGACATTAGCACCTGTTTAGTTGCCACTGATAAAATCAGCAGACATATGAGCTATGACTTAATTCAACCACTTTGATCTTGGTCAAGTTTCTCAGTGCTATCAATTAAAGAATGGTTTTTTTTATTCTTTTCAAAGATGTTTTCAAAATTTGGCATTTTTGATTTAAGAATTGATTCACATTCTGAAATGAATTCTTTTTTACTCTTTTAATTTTTATTTTGTCTGTTGTGTTTTCATAAGATTCCATTTTAGAGAAGAATTTAATCATTTTATTCTTGTAAATATCTAGTTATTTAAAAATCTTGTTCCTGATTTTTTTTTTTTTTTTTGTTAACCTGGTTAATCAGTGAATTATCTGTGATTATTTTTTTTAATTTTTTTTTTTTTAATTTATTTATCTATTTTTGGTTTTAATGATGGTAATTATGTTTATTCAGTTCCTTCAGTTTTCGTAAACAAGCCAAGATGAAATGGCTGAAGGAAATTAGAATCATTATCCTTGTCAGCATTGGATAGATAAGAAGCCAAAAGTGAAGACAGCACATAGAAAATTGAGTTGAGAATTTGCTTATAATAAGAAATCTTAAGATAATGCACATCAAAATATAATAAGAATAGTGTTATTATATTCAGTAAACTCTCATATTGAAATTATTGTGTTGATATAAGTAACCTTCTGTTTTAAACATTTGGATTATTGTTTATGATAAATATATTAGAAGGGATAGATTTTCTCTCTTTGGTTCTTTTTTTCTATATCTGTAGACATCAGGTTTAGTGATTTTTCTTTTTTACTTTTAGATAAACAATATGGATATTTTTAACTCAGTTTACCTAGAAATTTTTGGCAATGTTGTTTTATTTATTTGATTTTTTTGGTGATATTTCTTTCTATTTTATTAAAACAATTTTTCTATGCATTTTCGATTCCATGATGTTTCTTGCTTAATTTACTATCTTGTAAATTGTGGCTGAATTACCCAGCAACATTTTAGTGTTTCTAAGAAGAGGTAATAGTTGTTTGGTAATTTAAAAAAAAAAATGAAATCTTTGCATTATTTTTCTATTCAAATTTTTTTTTTTACAAATCTGTGTTGAAAAATTTAAAAAGTATTGTTTTGGATTAAAAAAAAGATGGTGAAAAAAATTTCAGTTTAAATATCACCTGGTGATACATAGAGAATGTACCAGAAAAAAAATGACAAATTTTATAGAATCTTTTCAGAATCTTCATGTTGTAGTGTGTCTGAAATTCTGGGAAAAAGTTCATCATGTCTGAGAATTTTTCAAGTCAAAAGTCTTGTTGTTATCAGTTGGATGTGTTTCAATACGGTGACACTAGACACAACAATCACTGTCTTATATTAGAGGTAAATCTAAAAGGACTTTCAGAATCGATGAACTCTATGACATCAAGACAGTCTTCAAAAGCAATAGCATTCAATACAGTTACTTCACTAAGGTTTTTATCAGAGAACAAATGGTGTGAGTACTAGATTCCTTACAGCTGTTGTAGAAAAGATAAGCATGAAATAAAGGTGTTGTTTGAAGATAATGTTTAAAAAATAAACAAACATTAAAGAGCTATTTATTGTTTGGGGTGGCATAAGAAAGTTTGATACATCAGAATTCTTGATTTCTCCTCACAAGGGGATGTATTCACAATAACATAGAACAAGGAGAAAAAAAAATGAAAATGTAGATATTTGTTAGGTTTTGTTTAATCTTGGACAAGACTAAAATGGCACTTGTCAGTTTCTGTATCAAGATGCCAATAATAGGTTGTGAATGATATAAAGAAACACAAATTATAACATTTCTTGAAATGACATCACTTTAGCTGCAGTATATTTATTTGATTATTATTTAGAGTATTGATACAAAATTTATTTTTCATAATGAGTAATTTGTTTATACCAAGGTGTGTCAAAAGTTTTGTAATATTTTGGTAACATGAGGCACAATATGACATCTCTGGATGATTTTGCCAAGGTCATGAAGGTGACAGATTACACTGTACTGTGAGATGTCGAGCTTGCCTGATACTCTTCAAGTGCTACTTGCTGGATTTGCCTATATGGTTAGGCCTATCTGATCTTGCCTGATTATCAAGGTTCTTGTAACTCTTGTAAAATTTCTTCAATAATCTCGTTACTATACTGTGATCAGCTGCACCTTCACCTTTTGCACAACAAATGTTTTTCGTTATTTCTGCATCATTATGGCCCAGTTCATAAAGCCTAAGTTCCTGAATAAGACTATGCTTTGCTCCATGTGTGTCTTTCAAATCCTACATGGAGTGAAGCAATGCATATCATGTCAGCATACAAATTACCACTATCAATGACAACAGGTACCTTGCCCAGTCAGCTAGTGGGGTAGAATACACTGACTGCTTCTCTGCAGAAGGGTAAGACCCCACTCCCAATGAGTGTCCTGTATATGACACTAATCAATCTGATGGTGAGGTTCCAGTAATGCTGGAGCTTTGGGGAATGTGGAGTAACCCTTCATTGCCATCGCTCCGAGGTCCACTCTGGCCCTAAGTGGTAATACCTGATAGGGTCCTATCTATGGGTAAAATAAAATTAAACTGTGTACTTATGCTAAACTGAACTGTTTGAAATAGAACTGTTTTGACATTTAACTGTGTGTAAACAAAAACTATACTTTACTAAACTGAATTGTTTTAATTAGAACAGTTTGACTAAACTGAATTGTTTGAAATAGAACTGTTCATTTGTATAAAAATGGATTTGGGATTAAATAACTTACAAAAGTTGATATGCCATAAAACCCAAACCAGTACCTTGCCCAGTCTGCTTCTCTGCAGAGGGGTAAGACTCATCCCCAATGTCCTGGATATGATACCTAACAATCTGATGGTGAGGCTCCAGTAATTCTGGAGCTTTGGGGAATGCTATCCCTTCATTGCCATTGCTCCCAGGTCCACTCTGGTCAAGAGTGATAGCACTTGATAGGGTCCCTGAATTGTTTGAAATAGAACTGTTTTGACATTTAACTGTGTATAAACAAAAACTATACTTATACTAAACTGAATTGTTTGACTAAACTAAATAGCTTGAAATAGAAATGTTTTTGACAAGTAAACTGTGTACTTATGCTAAGCTTATTTGTATAAAAATGGATTCGGCATTAGATATCCTATAAAAGTTGATGTGCGATAAAACACAAACAAACAGCAGGTACCTTTCACAGCTTAAACTGTTTCAGTCACATGAAATACATATTTCAAACTAGCACATACCAAATTATTACGAAACTTCACTCACCTTTGTAAAAAAAAAAATTGGTAAGTTTTATAAAATTAAAAACTACTAATTCAGGTTTTCATACATTATTTGTTCTTCATTCAATTTAAAATGATCTAAAGGTGTTTTTTTGCCAATCATTGAAATGATTCAAAATGATTAGTAAATGAGACATTTCTGTAGAGTTTCTAACTGAGATTTTTAGATCATTTTCTGTCACATCCTTCAACTTTTCATGATTGATTTGTCACAAAGAGATGAATTCACAACTGAGGTTTTAAAAAATGTGTTAGAAAGAAAGAATACAGACATTTACTAAGTAATGATTAGTCTGGAACAGGACCAAATGGACGCAAGGAGGGAAGATTATGATACATCAAATGAAAAGGTCTGTTTGACTTAAATATCATCAGTTGGAGTTATGGCCTTTTACCTGGGCTTGAACCCCTGGTACCTGTAGAAAATACTAATCTCTTTGACTCACCAGACAAACTTCAGTCTGAGAGTGTATCAATAAGTCTTTAGTTTGACATATAGTTATTACTCAAATTTTAATCTGCTAATTTTACTGTATAATATTCAATTTATGTGATTAATATTAGGCAATGAATTAAATGCACTGATAAGGAAGGAGATTATGCTGAAAAGTATTTATGTACAGATAAATGCTTTTTAATCAGTAAGCTTCAGAATACACTGATGTACTAATATGTATATATATATATATAAGCAAAGATGAATTTATAACTAGTAAATAACTATATAAGCAAAGCTTAGTTAATAACTAGTAAATAACTGTAAAGTCTTTATATCTGAGGTAATGGATACTTGCTAGGTATGGACTATTACCAAGATGAATCGATAGAATGGATGGTGATTAAAGACAGAGCGAGAAAGAACATCTGCTGCTATGCCTGGTACATTCCTTTATTGACCAAACCCCCCAGATGTGGTAGGGGCCGTAACCCCTGTGGCATCAGAGGTTATTTCCCTTTTGTTAGTTAGGATATTACAATAACTATATAAGCAAAGCTTAGTAAATAACTAGTTAAGCATCAATGAGCCTGTTCAGTACTTAGAAGGGTGACAACTTTGTAACAATATGCACTATGTTTGGCACATATCTCCAAGATATATGCCAAACATAACTACATTTTGTAAATACCATTCTTAACCATTAGAATCCTGATACCCCCATATACTTACAGGCTGTTAATTACAAATAACATTTGATAGGCAATAATAATGTAGAAATATATATTTCTAGGTAGCAGGTGCATGTGGTGCAATGGCTATCATTATAAGATGTTCAAATACTGAACAAAGTTGTTTAAATTTCACACAGTATTAATACCCCTGGGAAAGGTAGGAATCCAACTTGTCTTCCTCCAGCTATTTATAGACAGTAGAGCAGACAGCTCTTTAAGCTTTCTATGACAACCAGTTTATGAGAAGGAAAACTCTGAATTCAAACCAGACCTGGAGAAGAATGGACTCAGTCAGGTTATTTCTACCCAACACATACTTTATGAGTAGTGCTTCACATCCAAACCAGGCTACAGGATTAGTGTTTCTTCGGGTGGGGTTGGGTTTTTTTTAGGTAGCAGCACAAATATTAGCCACTCAGATTTTAAGAGTTAAACATAGGGCCCTGATTGTTTATTCTGTTAAAATTTCTTGAAAAGGTTATTGGAAAAGTGAACTTTTGAGAGACACAGGTAACATGTTATTTACTTTTACTTTACATTTGAGATTTCTTCATTTATTTGGTTTCCTTTGAATTGTCTGGTTGATTCTTAGCTTCATTTTTTATAACTCTCCTTGGTCTACCTCTATCTTTAGGGCTTGAGACATCCTCTACTCTGTTACTACTCCCAGACTCAATTAAAAGAAAAGCATGAATCCTTCTTTTCTTTGTCCATGTATGGGTAAATACTGGGACAGCTTGGGTTCTTTAGCTCTGGCAACCTGTCTAAGAGAAGAAAAACTTGGAATTCAAAGTGCTTAAAAATTGACCTTGTCAAATTTAGCCTATAGGGAAAGTATTGGGTAAATCATATTTACCAACCCCTCCACTTGGGCAGGATATGACACAAGGTCAGTTTTTAAGTGGAGTTTTAACAGGTTTGAATTCAGAGTTTTCCTTCTCCTAGACTAGTTGCCTAACCAAGGCTGAAGAACCTAGTCTGCCCTACTATTTACCCATAGCTGGAGGGAGGATTATTGGATTCATACCTTTCCCAAGGATATTAGTGCTATGTGAAATGCAATCAGTCTCGTCCAGGATTTGAACTCGTGTCGCCGTGTGGATTTCCTACGACGATAACCATTACACCACGGGGTATTGGGTAAATGCATACATTCTTGACCAGTTTCAACAAATGTGGGAAGCCTGACTTATTGTTACTTTATTTTCACCCTCAGTTGCTTTTTTTTTTGTTGGGGGAGAGATAAAATTTATGTAAAAAACTTTCCGGTTTATCGTATACCTCAATTGTTAGAGATTATCTGTTTTGCTATGGACGCATACCTATTAGTATAATTTCAAATAGTACAATACACAATTTTGCGACAATTCCCAAGTCATACCAAGTTTCACTTATTAGAAGCCAATTTTCTGTTAAAACAATTTTCTGATTTTGTGCAATTTTCAGATAGTACATTAAAGCACTGCCTCTCCTTTAGTGGTACAAGGAAGGAAGGCATTTATCTTAACTATTGTCATCTTATTGAATATGTTGTTGCTTGATATATCATTACTATTTTATAGTTTGGCATATAGTATAATCTCAGTAAATATAGCTGAAACAAAGGATTTAATGATAATGACAGTAATAAAAAGAAATAAAATCAGTCTCGTAATAAGCTAAACTTAGCAAATAGTCAAAAAAAAAAATGGAGAGAAAGGTTATCACATCAAAATTAAAATTTGATCAAAAGGTATGAAAATAACAATTATAAGATCAGTCAAGATCTTGGACTAAATGAAATTCTGGTCAGAATTTGTACAAAAAGGAAGAAGAGAAGAAAAAGGAAAATTGCTTAGTATATTCCAGGCTGTAGATAAACTCATTATTATATTCTTCTTTCTATACAAGCACAGTAAACATGCTTGTTTCTATATAATACTGATACTTATGCTTGTTTCTATACAATCTAGATACTCACACCTGCTTCTAGACAAGCCTAATATTATATGCCTGTTTCTAGTTAAGCTTAGTGCAATATATGCCTGTTTTTAGATAAGCCCATTACTCTTGTCTATTTCTAGACAATCCTGGCACTGATCTAAGTTCATTCAAAAGCTTGGTGTTCATTTTAGTTTTTAAACAGTCATACTGTTGCTTCAGATTTCTCACTTGTTGGTTGACTAAGATTATTGTTGCTTTTTCTTCTGTTGAAGTAAGAATCTTATTCTAAAAGCATTTAAGTAAACTCTCTCTAGTATTTCTACCCAAATGGTACTACAATAGTGTATTCATAAAATCTTCAATATCTACATAGTATAAACATTTGTTTTGTCTTGGCTACTCACATGTTTCTTAATTTAAAATGAAATGTCTATAATGATTCCCAGTCCTAATATATTCTTGGATGTATTATATTCAGAAACTCTTACTGATATCATTTCCATGATAAAATACACTATTCATTGCTTGCGCATTGTAGCCATATTAAGTGTCTGCTTATTCATTCAGCAGCCTCTGAATGAAACATTTGGTAAAAATGACACTTGGTAGTGCTTTATTCTTCCTTCAAATTCCCAAACGCATGGCTGTCAGATCACACTGATGCCTCTTTGGGCAACGATCAGTCTATTGTGTTCGTTTCAAATTTGCCAATCCTCCGGTATTGCATTGGCAGGATATATTTGTTTTTGAATGAGTGACAGACAGCAAGCAAAGAAATGTGCAATAATTAAGTCAGAATCTCATTTTGTTTGCATGCACTGCTGGGCTTCCTATTCATTCTGACAGTATGATGCTTTATCTACCAAACATGTGCACCTGTCATACGAATACTTCATCACTCTTCCTTATTTATTTCCCTTGTATTGAATCTGCACTTTCACTTCCAACAGAATTAGGAGCATATAAAACTTTTGGCCTGGGTGCATTAATTAAGATCAATTTCCTTTCTACTGAACAAAATAAATAAATTATATAAAATCCTGACAGAAAGACATTTTTTGTGTGATTTAGATGAAATAAAAAAAGAAATGTTGATGTGTGACGTTTTTTTTTCCCAATATCTGTAATTTCCAGTGTATGTCTTCCTAAAAAAAAAAATGTTACACAAAAACCATTTACCACTTAATTAGTTGTTGTTATGAATCGTTTGTATCATTATTCTTTTCACCTGACATTGATTTGAGAGAACAGTTAGTTAAATTGCTCCAGTGATAAAACTTATTGAAGCTACTCCCTTTTAATGTTTTTACTTTTAACTCAATAAATGCCATTGTCCCATTTATAACACCTTTATAAAAATTTTTGTAATTATATTTTTATTCCTACCAACATCCTATAAATGTATCTTTTTATAATTAAAAAATATTTGTACCAATCTTAATTTGAATATACAGGGTAACCCCACAAAAAAAACAGAACCCATATATTTTTGACTGAAATTCATAAATTTAATTCTAGCCTTTTCTTTTTTTCAGGATATGAAGTAGATTCTGTGCATGAAAAATTGGGACTATAGTATTCACCAACATGTCCAGAAGTTCGAGTGTACAAAATTAGAATTATTTTGCTTTATTTTTGTAGAAGTAGTAAAAAAATTTATGGGTTCTGTTTTTTTGGGTCACAGTGTACATAATTTTTGGAAGGTACTAGTGCTGATTATGGGTTAATTTTTATGGTATGTCAACCTCTATTAGATTATTTCATGCCAAAGTATTTTTTGCAAAGCAATTATATGGTTTCAAGTAACTTCTTGTTGAATGATAATTCACAAACAATTATGTATTTTCAATTAACTATTCTTATCTGATAATAATAATTTACAAGTCTTTATATGTCTGAATAATTATTCCTATCTAGTACAAATAATTTGTACATTTATATGGTTTCAAGTATTCCTATCAAATAATAATAATTCACTAGTCTTTATATGTCTTGGTAATTATTCCTATCTAATATAAATAATTTGTACAGTTGTATGGTCTCAAGTATTCCTATCAAATAATAATAATTCGCAAGCAATGAAATATAGTTCATAATCCTTTTAAACAGATCATCATCATCATCATCATCATGTCGTGCCGCAGGCATGGATATCCCTAACCCTCTCTCGCCACTTCTCCCTACCGTTCATCACCTCTGGCAGGTCTTCAGGGCTACATCCTGTATCCTCACATAGCTGCTGTATGTATGTTCAAGCTGGTTGTCCTGCTTTTGCCCGGCTATATGAGGGGGTCCATAAGAGTACATCACTTATGAGCTCGTCCCTGCTTCTCCAGCAGTAGTACAACATCAATGTTTTAAGAGCTAATCTATTACTGTAGTTCAGAATCATTCTTAACATCTCAAACAGATTGGGGGGTGTCCTCATGGTGTAATAGTTAAAGCGATGGACTGTGGAATCGTAGTAAGTGAGTTCATACTCCAGTCACACTATCACATTCACTTTCGGGCAAATACCCTTGGGAAAGGTATGAACCCCCTTATCCTCCCAGCTATGAGTTAAATACTACCACTACTGCTCTTCTAGGAGAATGACTTTGGCATTAAATAACCTACGAAGGTTGATATGCCATTAAACAAAGAAACCATCAAACAGATCTATGACTCGTGCATGACATCCTAACAGGTACTGGTAGAAATAACCATTCTAGACTTTTATTTTAATTGCTAATCTTTAATTCAAAGCAAAACATTTGCATTAAATGTAGAAAAGAACATTGCAATCTAATGAAGAAGTGGGTTACTCCTATGAGTAAATTAATAGTTATATGTATTACAATAAAAAAAAAAAAAAAAGAACTTCAAATTTAATAGGTTCTTGCATTTTGAATTTTAGATAGAACTACTTACAAACATTAAATTATTCTTCACAAGTTACTTTTTTTTTTTTTTTTTTTAAATGAAATTTTTTTCTTTTTTTTTTTTATAATTTTGCGAGATTTTAGGTTTTATGAATTATATTGCTTCATCGTTTTGCTAATTTCTATGAGGAAAAAAACTGAAGAAAACTCAATCCTGAAGAAGTAGAAAGCACATTAACAACGTTCAAGATTATGACTTCTTTCTTTCTTGACATATCAACCTTTGTAGGTTATTTAATAACAAAACCACCCATGTTAAAAAGCAGTAGTGGTACTGTTTAATCCATAGCTGAAGAGATAAGAAGGTTCATACCTTTCCCTAGGGTGAAAGTGAATGTAATCGCACAACTAGACCTCTAAATTGCTTGTCACTGTCCAGCATGTTAGCCATTACACCATTGGGGACTCCCTCTCAGCAGTGTGATAGTTAACAGGCTAACAACACAACACCAGATATAAATTTCACTTTGATAAATGAATAAACTGAAATACTGTAAAAGAAAAAAATATCACAAAGATAAGGATAGTCCTGATCGTTCATGGAATATTAGTAACTCATCTGAAAGGATCTGACAGAAACAGCAATGACAATAAGGATAGTTGAAAACATTAAATATTAACAATTTATCTTAGTCTCTGACAAATATAACAATGAAGATGCAGGTAGTTGAAAACATCCATTAGATATTATGAACCACTCCTTTTGAGACCTTCAACAAAAAGTTGTGTGGATGTTAACCCCCGCCCCATAGAGTCAAAATTCCAGTTTTGCATTCTAACAGACTGTGCAATTGATTTGTACCAACTTATAGAAATACAATGTTATTGTTAGAATGATTTCCATTTTGGATGCCATTTAGTTTTTTGTTTAAGCCTAGTTCACTGGTGGATATTGTATTGTATTACGAGGTAAATTTTGCCTGTTTTCAATTTGACCAATTAAGAATTTTCTCGTGGTTTATCTCTAGAGTGATTCTGTTTTCACATTCATTTTATTAAAACCTATACCTGACTTCAGTAAAATTTTTGTATAATGACTTTCATGTCTCCAAAATGATATATAAATTGGTAAAACTTTCCCTAATAAATATCAATCATGAAGGTATCTGATTTTACCTTCTGTCTTAGATTTTGTTAAATTTGTCCTGCAAAGTTTTATCTATTCTCTTTCTGCTTTCTGTAATAATTTAAAAGAAAAGAAATTGTGCTGATAAATATTATTAAAGATGTCCTTATTTTTTTTATATAAAAACTTATAAAAATAAATGCGGACATTTTGGTTTATATTGTTTTGATTTTTATTTCATCTTTGATTAAAGATGTTAAGTATAGTTAACTTTTAGCATACAGAATTTGTTAACCATTACTCACTATAGTCTGCAAGATAAAGTTGTTTAAGCATTTGTCTATAGCAACCAATCTATGCAGTTATTTACCCAGTCCAGCTAATTTTGGTATGAAGACAGTATGATAAGCACCTTATGAGGATTGCAAAATTATCCTGTTACTCCATGGCATTATCCTATATATTATTTACCCAGTCCAACTAATTTTGGTATGAAGACCCTGTAAAATAAGCACCTTATGAGGATTGCTAGATTATCCTGTTAACTGTTATTCCATGGCATTACCCCATATATAATTATTTACCAAGTTTAGTCAATTTTGATATAAAGTTACAATAGTCAGTTACTCTATTAGAATTGGTATTATCATGGTTGGCTAGATAAGCTTGTTAAACAGGCACCTTATATAGTTATTTATCAAGTTTATCTTATGGTAGAAGGTCATAATTGTGAGATACTATGGGAATGGATGTTACATTTCAGAAAAATTATAGTTTTTTGTCAATTTGTGAATAATTATTTTGTGTGTATAAATAAAATTCTAACACATTGTGATGAGGAAATATGGCACCCTAATACATTTGACCATCACAGGACGATAGTAGTAAGCAAGAATTACAGGATAGTGGCAGTGGGCGAGGCTGTCTCTCTCTCCCACCCTCTCTATCATTACAAGGTGAGATAGGCATTGTCTCACTCTCTATTAGCCATGTATGTGTCAGGGGAGAGGCAAACCCCTTGACCATATTTGGTACTGAGGAAGAACCCAACAAAAAAATCAACACGTGATGAAATTTCAAACTACGGAAGATAAGGTAGTTGCCGTTTATTCATCACAGGGTGAAGACACATAATTTGGGATATGAAAAAAACCCAAATTCCAAAATAATGCTGCGTAGAGAACCCTGAGAGAAAAGAAAAAGCTTATCCTTTGAATAACCAGTACTCCGAGGCATGGTAAGTCTCGTTAAACGAATACCCAAAGAAAAGACTTGTCCACAAGAAAAAGGAAGAAAAATTAATCCTGGTCTTATCTGAAATAAGACGTGTATCCCTCTACCAATATGTTATGGAAACCCAATAATGGAAGAAAAAAGAGCAGAGAATAAGCTCCACAAAACTCCAAGTAAGTGAACATACAATTTAAGTATATTCAACTTTATCCTGCTGCATTCATACTGAAACAATAAATGTGAGATTTGGAGCATGAGCTCTGCCATTAAATACCATAGTCTGCAGGAAAGCGGACCATGTCTATTGTTATCAAACTACCTTCTCACCTTCCGCCATTAACAGATATTTTATGTGGGCTTAGTCCAAGATACAGATATTTTAGTGGAGGCTCCTCCAGGATACAGAAAGACTTTCTCGCTCCTGACTTTTACCTGGATTGTTTTGTTTTCTTGGTTTCTTCCTTTTCTGCAACAAAAGAATATTGTTATTAATCCTGTTAACTCAAACACGGCACTTCAGAGTCCTTATTTTCTTGTGGAAGAATTGTTTGTCGAAGGCCTTGTATTTGAGGGGGAAAGCTAGCCAGTTAGCTGTATTGACTTTTAATAATTCACCTAGAACCTGCCTAGTAGCTTTAAAATGTGGTTCTGCTTGGTAGTTGGTGATATCTGTGACATTAAATAGCATTCGGCAAACCACAGCCAACGTCTGTGCCCGGGTTTAACTGGTGGACTTGGCACCCTGTAAGCCCACTGGGCACATGGTGGTGTAACAACATTTTAACGAGAATTAGTAATTTATTATCATCTGATTCTTTTTAAATTAACATTAATGTCTGTTTTTCTTTAGTTATAAATTAAAAGAAAAATAGCATAATTTTCAGTTTTCCAAACACAAACCATTATTTTTTTTAATGATTTATTAAAAATGTTTATATTGCACTATAATTGAACAAAATAGGACAAAAAAAGTAATTTTATTTTTTGGTGGGGGTGTAAAAATACAAGAAAAGGTGGGCGATAAAATAGGGGATTTTTGGTCTTGGTAATAGTCCATACCTAGCAAGTATCCATTATCTCATCCACATTGCCAATGTAAAGTCTTTATGTCTGAGGTAATGGATACTTGCTAGGTATGGACTACTACCAAGATGAATAGATAAGATGGATGATGATTAAAGACAGAGAGAAAACAAACATCTGCTGCTATGCCTGGTATATTCCTTTATTGACCAAATCCCCCCTGATGTAGTAGGGGCTGTAACCCCTGTGGCATCAGAGGTTATTTCCCTTTCGTTAGTTAAGATATTACAATGATCAGAGTAATATTCTTGCCGAGGTGTTTAAAAGTTCTGGCCCCAGAAACACCTGCTCATGAAGATTACTCCAAGAAGGTAAAAAGGTTGTGTTTTTTTTTAAAGATTTTATAGATTTTTTTTTTTTTTTTTTTTTTTTTTTTTAGAAACTTGCAAAACAATATGCTAAATGTATTGGTTTGGTTGGTTTTGGTTTCTTTGTTTAATGGCATATCAACTCTTTTTAGGTTATTTAATGCCAAAGCCATTCTCCTATAAGAACAGTAGTGGTAGTATTTAACCCATAGCTGGGAGGATAAGGGGATTCATACCTTTCCCAAGGGTATTTGCCTGAAAGTGAACGTAATAGCGCGACTGGAGTACGAACTCGCGTACTACGATTCCGCAGTCCATCGCTTTAACCATTACACCACGAGGACACCCGCTCTAAATGTATTGAACTGTAAGAGGAATATATGAAATGACATGCACATTACCTTTGAGTTGAGCTAAAAAAAATGTTCAGGGTCACTTCATAGTTGAACTACTTTTACATGCTTGGATAATTGTAGGGGAAAATGAATTCATGCCTTTCCAAAGGATATCAGTGCAATTTGAATGCAAATGGATTTAACTGAAACTTGAATTCAATTCACCAATTCCATTTCTACTTGTTATTCTAATACTATAACAACTATTACTTAAGAATTAACAAAAATTAGCATAGAGAAATATATAAAAACAGAGACAGCAGAAACAGAATGAGAGATAAGAATTTCATGGGATTGCTTGTGGCTTTGATACATGTCATAGCAAGCTTCTTTAGTATGCAGTGCAAGTTTGAGTATTATAAAAAAATGATTATTGGTTATAAATTCTTGCAATTTACCTTGAAGGCAAAAAAAAGAAATGTACCATCAATACATATAAGAATTTTATCAGTGCAAAATAATTCTATTATTTTCAAACACATGTTGACACAAAGCACTTAAAAATATCTATATATTTTCCAAATGCCACAATGTTTCTATTGTATTTTAGATTTGTGCTTTATCTCTGCAGAAAAAAAAAATCTGTTTATCAATAGATGTTGATTTTGACAACAATAACAATGAAAGAATTGAGAAAAGTGTTATTCAAGTATTTCTAAAAATATACCTGTGTTGAATTTCCTGAAAACCTGATAGAAATCAAGTCTTTTAATCTGCAAGTGAGAAGAAAATAATAAAAGATAGGACTTAGTATGCAACATTGCAGCTATTGCTAATTGGTTTCTTCTGACAAAAGTGTAAAAATTATTTGTCAAATTTTCAGTAGACTATTTGATTAGTTTTTATTTTCAGTTTTTTTCTTTTAAATATTCCTATGCTGTTGTTCAGCATGGATTCATAAAGCAAATGAATTGGGAGTATTTAATTGACTTCCCACCCAGCCAGAATGTGGCACAAGGCCAATATGTAGTGGGAAGCCATGCACAAATGAAGATTTAAAAAATGCTTTGTCCAACCCTGAAAAGCAGGTAAAGCCTAGGGGGACAGCTTCCTGAGGCCAAGTGTTTAACAAATTACCCATCCTCTACAAATGCTAGGTGAGCTTGCATGAAGCCAAGTGAAGTGTGGGTATGTATCTGACTTCCCACCAAGGCAGAATGCAACACAAGCATAAATCAAGACTCAAGTGTGCCTGACCCAAAAAATGCTTGGCCACATCAGTATTGTAAGGCTGAACATTAAAACCCAACCCTGCAAAGCAAGGTGAAGCCTGGGGTGGACTATCCCTTAAGACTGACTTTACAAGGACAATTATTACCACCAAGCATGAATGCCCGGTGAACTTTATCAGTACCTCTCACCAGGTAAGATTTGACACAAAACCTTTTGTAGAGTGGGAATCAGTGTTGGGGAGGTCATGCATGAGCTGAGACCCATGCCCTGCTGGTTGTAGGTTCACCTGGCCCAAAGACTAAGTGCAAATGAGTCATTGCTTGTCATTGATTCACAAAGTGCAATGTGAATCTATGCTTGTCATCAATTTACCAGGCTAAAAAGGCCAAGTACAGGGTAAATCTTTGCTTGTCATGAATACCAGGTATATTTATCCATACCTAGGACATACATAGGATTTGACACAAGGTCTTTTTAAAGTGGGGATTAGGAAGCTGAGACTCATAAGTTGCTGGTCATAGGTTCACCAATCCCAAAGGCCAAGTACAATGTGAATCTTTGCTTGTCATTGATACCTACCTGGCACAAATGACAGGTAAACTGCCCAAAGGCAAGGAAATTATCGTATGTACCCAACTTCCCACCAAGCCAGAATGCAGCACAAGGGTATTTTATAGTGGGGACTGCACACAAATTAAGACTCATTTACAGAAGGTGCAAAAGATACTTAGCCTTGTCAGCATCCCTTATTGGAGTGCCTCAGATACCAAGCAATCAACTCAAGCGGGTAAAGCCTGAGGAGATGGTCCATTCCTCCCTGAAACCAAGTGTTCAGATGATTCTCACCACCCAACACAAATGCCATATAGCCTGCCCGAAGGCAAGGGAATTGTGGTCCTGTGAACAATTAGTTGCAGCCTTTCCTATTTACCAACTCCTCCGCTCAGGCAGGATATGACACAAGGTCAGTTTTTTTAAGCGGAGTTTAACAGGTTTTAATTCAGAGTTTTCCTTCTCCTAGACTAGTTGCCTAACCAAGGCTGAAGAACCTAGTCTGCCCTACTATTTACCCATAGCTGGAGGGAGGATTATTGGATTCATACCTTTCCCAAGGATATTAGTGTTATGTGAAATGCAATCAGTCTCGTCCAGGATTTGAACTCATGTCGCCGTGTGGATTTCCTACGACGATAACAATTACACCACGGGCACCTCCCATTAGTTGCAGCCTTTATTATTAAGAATGAGCCTATTTCTAATCAGTGAGTTGGACAGGATGATTCAACAACATTTGCTAGCTTCTGAATGAAATTATCTGGAGGTTGCAGGTTCAATCCCAACTACATGTAAGATAACAAAGAATACCTACTATAGCTTAACACTTGTACCTGTCATGCTTAATGGAATTAGAACAATCTACCCCTGTGGATTAAAGGGTTCAGTTTGAGATTCTGTGTAGGCTCCCAAGTTTGACATGAAACACCTGAAGAAGGCTGAAGAACATATCGGGCTAAATGTTGTGAGTATAACCATGAAGATGAAGACAATAATCTGAATACTCTAAAGGATAAAAATTATCAGACTTCATCTCAGAAATTTAAACAAATAATATCTGTTTGGTTTACTTGTTTAAAGGCATATCTAATAATGTAGAGAGCTGTTTGGTAGAATACCTTTTAAGGTAAGGTCACACTCCCCTTAGGTTTGGTTTGGTTTCTTTGTTTAATGCCATATCAACCTTTGTAGGTTATCTAATGACATTCTCCTAGAAGAACAGTAGTGGTACTATTTAACCCATAGTTGGGAGGATAAGGGGGTTCATACCTTTCCCAAGGGTATTTACCCAAAAGTGAACATAATAGCGTGACTCGAGTACAAACTCGCTTACTACGATCCCGCAGTCCATCACTTTAACCATTACATCACAAAGACCCCCCGCTCCAGATCTGTTTGAGATGTTAAGAATGATTCTGAACTACAGTAATAGATTAGCTCTTAAAACATTGATGTTGTACTACTGCTGGAGAAGCAGGGACGAGCTCATAAGTGATGTACTCTTATGGACCCCCTCATATAGCCGGGCAAAAGCAGGACAACCAGCTTGAACATACATACAGCAGCTATATGAGGATACGGGATGTAACCCTGAAGACCTGCCAGAGGTGATGAACGATAGGGAGAAATGGCGAGAGAGGGTTAGGGATATCCGTGCCTGCGGCACGACATGATGATGATGATGATCTGTTTAAAAGGATTATGAACTATATTTCATTGCTTGCAAATCATTATTATTTGATAGGAATACTTGAGACCATACAACTGTACAAATTATTTGTATTAGATAGGAATAATTACCAAGACATATAAAGACTAGTGAATTATTATTATTTGATAGGAATACTTGAAACCATACAAATGTACAAATTAATTTTGCATTTCATTTTTTAATTAAAGACTTCTTGTTTTTTCTTTTGTATAAAACTTGAACTCAAGACAGAATTTTGATCTTTTTGTTTAGAATTGGTATCCCATGAAATTTTAATGTATTTCTTCAGTACAGTCTCAGATATTTGGTCATTCTGCCTGGTATTGAACTCTTGAGCTATACTTTCAAATACCCAATGGAATAATCATTATTTGCAAACAAATAACTTTTATTGATTTACCACATTTACTTCACTTTTGAGTTCATTTTTAATCCAAATGCAATTATTTTGCTTTTTTTTATATTAGCTTGCTTGATTTTTTAAATCTAATCAAATCAATTGTAAATTGAAAGATACTTCTATATATGTGTAAATTGAAAGATATCTACATCTATGTGTAAACAGTTATCTGTAATTTTTTCATGTTGTAACCAGACATCAGATTTGGTAGCTGGGAAATTGCCGACTGCAAAAATCAATTAAACACTGAATTATGTTCTTTGCATCCAATTTGAAATGCCGCCATTGCATCCGTAGGTTCTTCCTTCATCTCCATCTTTGATGAGAGACTGAATGCACAGGAAATGAAAATGTTGGCATGATGCATTTAAGGAAATTCATAATGCTCTACTCTATTCAGTTGGAGACCAATTTACAAGCTTGAAGGTACAAGGCTGATTATTTGCTTGCACAGCTTCTAACATCAGTCAGATTCAGATAAATATAATACGAAACAAGTAAGTTTTGAGAAAAATGGAACATTTCTTACTTTACACTGAAAAAAGTAAGTGTTTTTTGTTTTTTTATTCAGTGTATTGATTGTGATTTAACTTTAACAGCATTATATTAGCCATGTTATTGGCTTTTAATATTTTTTAACTCGTTTTTTTTAAATTTGTTTTCTGGTAGTTTTAACCAAATTAGAACACTATCGCTAAGTTGTGATATTTCTATAATTTATTGTGGGCATATTTTCTGTATTATTAGATATCCAATAATCTTAACCTAGTCTGGTACATGACTATAAAGGAAGATTGATTTGATTGATTGATTTTAATGGCATGTTAACCTGTCCAGGTGTTATTTTATATCATTGTATGTTCATATTTACATTTTTTTGTGTAGTTATTTAAGAGTTTTTTTTCATATGGTCTTATCAAATATAAAAACATTTGTCTCTTCTATGAGTCTCTTTGACTCATAGATGAGGTACTCTAAACTCCACAGATTTCTAGAACTAGAGCCTCGCTATCAGATGGGGTTTAGTGTCATAACCAGGACACCTTTTTGTAGTGGCATCTTAGCACTCTGCAGGGGATACAACCAGCATATTCTAAGCCCTACCAACAGGGCAAACAAAGAAAGAGCACTAGTTTAGGAAACAATAAAATAACTACTGTTTTATAATAGTTGGATTAATAACTGTTTATATAAAATATTTATTAAGCTTAGCTATCCAGAAATAAAGCTATAGTAAAGAGCCTTATATATTGACTGAATTCTCTGTTGATAATCATTTCAGATCATTATAAGGTTTAACTGTACATTTTTATATTAGTAATATAGAAATATACAGTTAAACCTTATAATGATCTGAAATGTTTATATATATAAAGGCTGTTACTTTAAGTTTCATGATTTTCAGACCATATGAAACTTAAAGTAAAGGACTAATGTTCATAAAATGATATTTTTCTGGGTAGTATACCTCCTCTGCTGTTGTAGTGCTGAACTGAGCACTTTTTTTCAAACTGATCTCATTTTCATTTATCTTATATATATATATATGCACATACACACATATATAAATGCAAACATGATTTTAGCAATATACAAATATACAGTCAAACCTTATAATGATATGAAATGATAGCCATATTGTACAGGCACATTATATATATAATGTATATGTGATGTGCATGTACAGTATTGTTAATTCAAAAAAATGAAATTAACTGACCAGCAGTTTTATAAAAAATTAAGAGCTCAACAGGAGAATTTCCATGGTATAGTGACTAACACACTGAGCTGTGACATTGTAGTGAGTGAGTTCAAGCTCCAGCAATGCTATTACCTTCACATTCAGATTAATACCCTTGAGATAGGTTCATACCTATTTTATCCCCCCCAGCTATGGGTTAAATAGTACAACTACTGTTCTTCTACAAAGGTGGTTTTGGCATTAAATAATCCACAAAGGTTGATATGCTATTCAACAAAAAAAAACAAAATGAAACTAAGCTCAATATCAAAGAGTGAGCTAATTATATAAGTTTGTATGGATTGTATGTTATATTTGTTCAATAAAAGATATTAAAATCGTAGGACTAGTTTTGCACATGAAATATATAAACACGGAACAAGTTTATCTATGTGTGAGGAATTAAAAAGAATCTAGGTAAAGATCCTATATTAAAATGGAAGATAGTTAAAAAAATATGTCATAACTATAAGGCATAAAAAGCTTTGTTGCTTAATAGGTAAAATATACAATTTCTTTCCTTTGTTTTTTTTATACTAATTTTTTATTTTTTCTAGTAGGCTTTTAATCAATAAAATCTAGTTTGGTTTAACCCTTCTTTAGTCAGACTTATCCTGATGATCCGGTTAGGTAAAACCGAAATAGACTCAGTAGGTATTCACATTTCACTTTAGTGTATAGAGCACTCTTATGTTTTAGCTTAAGGTGTTCTGTCAGTGTTTTTTCTTTTGACTAGACATTACATTATTGGTTGATTATTTTCAAGCAGTACGAATGTTTTTAATCTTTTCTTTTTTATGGAAATTTTTTCCAGATACCAGTTTGTGTAATATTTTTTTTTATTTGCAAATTGTATCATCTGGGTTTTTTCATACCATCAGAATTATAGAATAGGTATAAAAATAAAATATATATGATAAAGTTAAATAAAACATATAATGAGACATATAAATAAAAAAAATCTCTTAGTACTTTCGTCTTTATTGTCGCGTGAAAATATCAAAGTTTAAATTGTTTACATCCATAGGAAATCTAATGATTGTTTTTAAATCGTTAAAGTTTGAAAACTTATTCCTTTAATGTTTATAATTTTAGTTAAGTAAATAAATAAAAGAAATGTGTAAATTTGTAAGATATTCATTTTTTTAAACCACTGATTTAAAATATCTTAAGGGCTAAAATTCTATAGTTAACAATTCTATGGTTTCAACTTTTGAGAATTTGAAATATTTATCAAAATTAATGTTAGTAAAAGACTAGTATTGTTAATTATTAAGATTTGCTTTGTTCATTGCAGAGGCTCCAAGTTGCGTAATATTGTTATTTCCTAATCTTAGCTCAGTTGCAGTATGAGGCCATAAGTATGGTATAACCAATTGTAATGTTTTGACATCATGATGGACTTGCATTCTATTATATATAGTGCTAAGAAGGCAAATCCATCCACTTACCTTTGTTTATCTTTTTTCTTCTGCTCTTGTCTATCACATTGAAAACAAGTTTATTTGTCTATCACATTGAACACAAGAAATCAATCTCAACTTCCCTGCTTGATAAGTGAATTCTATTTACTTACCTTGTTGACTTTGTTTAAAACTTTGTCTCTTGTTTCCTTCTTCTTTGGAATTACACACTTCATAGTTGTCTTTTGGTGATGATTTTTTAAATAAAGTTTGAATTGTTCACTTACAAAAAATTATTTGTTTAGAAAAACTTAACTTATTATTTATTTGACTTTTAAGTAAAAGATAATACTCGACCTTAACTTGTATTGTTATATTTTTTGATGGGCGGAGGGAATCTTTACTTAAAAGAAATCTTTCATGTTTTCATTTGCTATTCTTGACTTAAAAGTGAAAATGAAAAAGATTGAATGGGATTTCATGAAATTTATGTTAATTATTTTAAACAAAAACTTTTGGGGATGACATTTCCATGAATAAGTTAGTCAGAGTATTACAAAAACAATATCCAATAGCTAAGCTAATCAAAATAAAACTTAATGAAAAATAAACTTTTAAAGCATCTAATTTTTTTATCATTAACTTTGAACAACTTTTGATTTTTGTAAAACTTGTTGCACCCCCCAAAAAAAACCCAAACATTTTCTCAATTATGAAGATGATAATCATAATGATCATCCTATTTTATTATCAAGTAATGTTTGTGCCATGACTACCTCTGTCTTGCCTGCTTTGGTCTTTTTCTTTTTTAAAACCATTTGACTGTATGCAAACAAATGACTTCAACAACTTCTTTAAATTTGCCTACAAAATATTAACTTACAAAGTAACCCACAAGGGTTAATATGCTCTTAAAACAAATTAACCAAAGCTAACAGTTAAATAGAATTATTATTATTTGATAGCAATTCTTGAAACCATTTTACCATATGCAAAGAAGAGCTCTGTTTTGTTTGAAAACAAAGTTACCTATTAACTATTCATTTACAAATCGTGTGTGTATATATATATATATATATATGGCTGCACTACATGGACGCTAACAAAACGGCTGGTGAAGAAGCTAGACGGCAATTACACAAGAATGCTACGTGCAATCTTAAACAAGTCCTGGCGGCAACACCCCACAAGACACCAACTATACGGCCACCTGCCCCCTATCATGAAAACTATTCAAGTTAGACAAACCAGACATGCAGGACACTGCTGGAGAAGCAGGGACGAACTCATAAGAGATGTACTCTTATGGACCCCCACACATAGCCGTGCAAAAGCAGGACGACCAGCACAAACATACATTCAGCAGCTATGTGAGGATACAGGATGTTGTCCTGAAGACCTACCTAGGGCGATGAACGATAGGGAGGAGTAGCGCGATATGATGATGATGATATATATATGTGTGTGTGTGTGTGTGCGTGTGGTTTATATAGCTTTAACTAACCAACCAACCAACTTTTTTGTTTATGGTCGTGTTATCCTCTGCCAATTCCTCCTCCTACTCCACATATCATGCTGAAAGTTGTTTTAATTTATATACTTATTTTTTTTGTGAATTTAATCTTTGCTTTCTCTGAGAAAAAACAATCTTAAAATATATATTATATAATAAAAACATTAAATATATACAACAGCTATTCTCAACTGCTTTGTGGATGCTGTCATCCTAATGATTCTCAAGTTATTAGACCTCTTGTCAAACAGGGACAGAGCACAGACAGAAATTCATATATTATTATTATTATTATTATTATTTATCATTTTTATTGAATGCCAAGAAAACTTAAATATTCCAATATATTGTAACAAAGAAAAAAAATCTATTAAATGAAACATCAGACTAAATGCAATCCTTGACTTCAGAGAAGGTTTTTTTTTTGTGTTTTAAGATTTTTTAATTTTTTTTTTTGGAAAGTTTTGTGATATATGGATACTAATCAGACAATAATTGCCTGAGGTCACCTTTTGTCTTGACATCATATTCCTGGATTTTCTCAAGAGAGCTAGCTACCTTGCTGAATCCACACTCAACTAAATATACTTCCCATCACTTTTCATACCATGATTACTTTTTGGATCCTTTTCTTACAGTTTTCAGTCAAAGGGCCATCTGATTTCCATTAAAATTTACAATATATATATATATATATATATATATATATATATATATATATATATATATATATATATATATATCGTGAAATAAACAAATCCTTAAGTAAACGTTTTTTCTTTGAATAAAAATATATTGGCCAGAAGGATGGGATAAAACTTAAAATAATCAAATGTCTACTCACCTCCTCATGTCAGTCTCATGAATTTTAGTTTCATGTATTTTCTTAAAAAAATACAATCATTAGGGTGTGTGTGTGTGTGTGTGTGTGTGTATGCCCCTTGTACATATAAATTATGTATATAGGACATATATTGGTCTAGTGGGTAGAGTGTTCACCAATCACCCAGGACACCAAGGTTCAATCCCAGGTCGAGTCATACCAAAGACTCGAAAAATGGTACTTGATGCTTCCTTGCTTAACACAGTGTTATAAGGTATGGATCAAGGGTAAAGAGGAAGAAATCAGGGGAAAGGAGCAGTATCCTTCCCTACACCTTGCTGTTGTAGCTAATGAAAAGGGAGCCTTCTGGTTGATCTCAATTATGGTCGCAAAAAAGAAAATAGCTATGTGTATCTTTATACATTGCTAGAAAACAAAATGACAGCAGCTTCAAAGTTTGCTTCAATTTACTCAAGATTAAACAATCAGATAAAATGGGATTATGTACCCATGTCAAAACTGGCATCATCCTTCAGGGTTTTGCTGTTTTATTTTCCATTAGTTTGTGTATGTGTATATATAATATATATATAAATATAGACCTGGAAGCGATAACAATGAAGAGGTGTTCTGCGTTCCCCAAAACTCCAGCATTATTGGAACCTCACCATTAGATTGTTTAGTGTCATATCAGGGACACTCGTTGGGGGGGGTGTTTTCTCTCTGGTGTATTCTGCAGCCCCAGCTGACTGGGCAAGCCTGCCTGGAGTGATGAATGATAGGGATGTATAGCAAGAGTGTTAGGGAACTCTGTGGTGTCAGTGCGACTTGATGTTGATTTTTTTCATATATATATATAATGTTAAACAAAGCATATATAACAAATGATAGATACTTACACATAAATAAAAATTACTTAAAGTACTTTTGTCTTTATTCTAGCATGAAAATATGAATGTCTAAATTGTTTACATCCATGAGAAAACCAATGATTTTTTAAAGAAATTGTTGAAAATTGAAATATATTCCTTCAATATTCATAATTTTAGCAAAATAAATAAAAGAACTGTGTAAATTTGTAAGATATTCACTTTTTTAAACCACTAATTTAAGTTGTTTCTTTCATTCAATCAGAAATTATTACTTTATTAAGCACAGTTAGATGGCTTAGAATTTTAAATCATCTTTTGAAAAAAATAGAAAGAAAAACAGATTTGTACTGTATTGATTTCTTTACCAAATATGTGGGTGTCACATGCATCCCTACAATGTAGCATACAGCTACAAACCATACTCCACATGCCAAAACATTAAAGATAGGATACTTCAAATTATGATTTATACAATACTAACTCAAGGTTAATGATAGACTTAAGATTTGGTTTGGTTTTATGGTATATCAACCATTGTAGGTTATTTAATGCTAAATCCATTTTTATACATATAAACAGTTCTGTTTAGCATAAATATACACTTTAAATGCCAAAAACATTTCTATTTCAAGCTATTCAGTTTAGTCAACAAAGTTAAATGGGTCCAAGTATTGGTATGTATCACTAACAATTCAATTAAACAGTCATTTTACACACAGTTAAATAATCAAACAGTTCTATTTCAAACAATTCAGTTTAGCACAAGCACACAGTTTAGTACTATTTGACCCATAGATAGGACCCTATAAGGTGCTTCCACTCCAGGCCAGAGTAGACCTGGGAGTGATGGCAATAAATGGGTACTCCACATTCCCCAAAACTCCAGCATTATTGGAGCCTTGCAATCAGATCGTTTAGTGTCATATCCAGGACATACATTGGAGGAGTCTTACCCTGCTGCAGAGATGTAGTCAGTGAATTCTGCAGCCCCAGCTGACTGACTGGTCAAGTAGATTTAAGAATAATTGAAAGTAAATAGACTTGGGATAGAAGAGGTTAAGTTTATATGCTAAATGTTATTTAGTTTAAATTTACTTTTTTAAAAAGAAAAGAAAATGAAACTCAAGACAATTTTCAGTAAAAATCTTTCTGAAAATGATAAAAATAAACTTTGAAATATCCTATTTGTTTTTGTTGTGTTTGAGCTGGTCAAATATTGACAACCTTCAAGTGTGTTTTGTCCTTTTTGGATTATTTGATTTCCTCTAAGTTTTATAAATGTACATTCAGACATTTTCAATATGTTTAAACAGCTGACACTCAAATTCTTTCAGGAATAAAACACTTGGCAACTTTTTTGGGTTAAATTCAAGAAGCATGAAATGAATTCTCAGTGAATTGCAATATCAGAACTAATGAGAAAATTTAAGCTATTTCCGGATGCAAAAGAGACGAAGATTTTAAAAAATTTCTTTTTCCCAAAAGTTGGGTGCTAGATTTTCATGGTTTACTAAATCGAATCTGTTGTTTACATTCTAGTTTTAAAAAGAATTGTAAGTAAATAAAAACACACACATATATATATTTATAAGGTTTGGAATTAAATCTGTTTGAAAAGAGGAAGACAACATAGAAAATTGAATTGACATGTTTCACTATAAGAATAGCCTCATTAGAAATTGAATTTTATATCACAAAACCAAAGTCTACATAAATCATGGGGGAGAGAAGCGTGTCAGTTTTTTACTTTTTTAAAAAATATATCCAGTCGCATTTAAGTTTTGGACCCTATATGAAGTTATTTTGTTTCATTTTTTTGTTGTTTATATCTTTTAATATCCCACATTTTTTGAATATTATAAGAACATAACCATAAATTAATGATAGTATTCTTACAGTGAAATATGTCGTTTCATGGTGTGCTAATGCCCTTGGAAAAGACATAAAACCATTCTTTTCTCTCCAGGTAATGGTAAATAGTTTGGTTTAGTTTGATGTCATATCAACCATTGTAGGTTAATGCCAAATCCTCTTTATACATATATATTAAATATATATGATTTGGTTTGGTTTTATGGCATATCAACCATTGTAGGTTATTTAAAGCCAAATTCTTTTTATACATATATATCAAATATATATGATTTGGTCTGGTTTTATGGCATATCAATCTTATTGGTTATTTAATGCCAAATACTGTTCATACATATATATCAAATATATATGATTTTGTTTGGTTTGGTTTTATGGCATATCAATCATTCTAGATTATTTAATGCCAAATAATATATATATATATATATATATATATATATATATATATATATATATATATATATATATATATATATATGGTTTGGTTTTATATCATATCAACCATTGCAGGTTATTTAATGTCAAATACTGTTTATACATACATTAAATATATGATTTGTTAGCACATTTTGTTGATAACATTTTTAAATGAGCTTAAGCTCATTTCTTAGCCCATAATCAAATTGTTTCAAGTATTGCTATGTATCACTAACAATTCAATTAAACATCAGTCATTTGTTTACACACAGTTAAATTATCAAACAATTCTATTTAGCATAAGTGCACAGTTTAAATGTCAAACAATTCAGTTTGATCTATCGATAGGAACCTATCAGGTGCTACCACTCTGAGTCAGAGTGGACTTGAAGAGAGATAGCAATGAAGGGGTACTCCGCATTCCCCAAAGCTTCAGCATTACTGGAGCCTCACCATCAGATTGTTTAATGTCATATCGAAGACACTCATTGGGGAGTCTTACCCCTCTGCAGAGATGCAGTTGGTGTATTCTTCAGCTCCAACCAACTGTGTTATAGGGTAGACTGAGTTGAGCTTTCTACCTTTGTTAGGGCAACCAGTCTAAGAGAAAGAAAAAAAAACCTAATACTGTAGTAGAGTAGCTTGCCATGGTGGAGTGGTAAAACCAGCAGTTTGAGTCTGATGTTCTCTTCAGCTTTATTCTGGCAACTTCTGCAATGACACTGATGCTATTCTATATCGCTCCTAACTCTTTACTTCAACAACACTGATATCATGAAGAAGCGAGACTAACAGCATGAGAAACTGATGCCATGTTATATAGTACCTTGTATAAGATAAGTGACATGAAGAGAAGAGACCTGCCAGTGTTTCATACACATTTTGTCCAGGTCTGTGCCAAGATCCAGGTACAGATGCATTGTCTTGCAAGATAGACTGATGCTTTAACATAAAGTTTTCAAACCGTAATTGAATGCCAATCTTTATAAAGTAAACTTATTTAATTATAGAAGTAATATTAGTATTTCATTATAAATACTATTATGAACTTTCACAAATATCATCAAAAAATTACTCAGTACTACTCAGTTCACCTTTTTTCTCCTTGACATCTGGCTGTACAAAAGTGTCAGATAGTGAGTAATGAGTCATACATTAATTGATTCATAGTCTGGAGAACTGGAGGAATGAACATTTTGGGTCTGATTTCTCAAAGATCTACTATCTATCTACTAATGAGAACTGCAAATGGTGTAATAGTCTAGCAGACCATTGCTCATGTGTTAGAATCTGACTGGGTTCCCTATATGTCTGCCTTTGGGTAAAACCAAGCTAAGCGTTGTAAATGACATGTATTTCTCATAAGATATAATGGTTAACGAGCTAGGCTTGTTGATCATTGCTTATGAGTTAGATTCTTAATGGGTGCCTCATACTTCTGGCCTTAATTTTCTCATTTTACTCCATCTATCCAATCATGCCATGTAATTTTGCTTACTCACTGTAATATTACTCCCTCCAGCTATAGGTGATTATTAGGGCAGACTAGGCTCTGTAGCCTTGTTATAGCATCCAGTCAAGGAGAAGGTTAAAATCTGAATTCAAACCAGCTGTAATCCACTAATACATTACCCAACTTTTCTGCTAGAGACAGGCTGTGACACAATCAATTTTTAGGTGTAGTACAGCTGGTTTGAATTGAGTTTTCCGTCTCTCTGAATGGTTGACTTATCAAGGCTAAAGAACCTAGTCTGAACTACTATTTACACATTGCCAGAGAGGAGTGAAAGAGATGGATTGATTGATACCATAGTCCAAAGTGAAGCAAACACGTTCATCCAGGGTTTGAATTGGGATCCGATATTCCATTTCCTACACTAAATGCACTTGATATGGTTAAGATATATGAAGTGAAAAATGAAGCTAAGTGGTTGAAATTAACACTGTATTCATCTATATATATATATATATATATATATATATATATATATATATATATATATATATAGTGAATCTCCACCATAGACAGGGTATGACACAAAGTCAACTTTTTTGAACTTTTCATAAAACATGTTTTTACAGTTTCATCAGATACTATCAAATTTTCTTTATAAAATAATAGAATTTATTGATGTAATTGTCATAGAAACAGATGCTAAACTGCTCCAAAGTTTAATTTATAGCTTTGATTATAAAATTCTCCTGATGAGTAGGGATTAGGACTAACTACTTTAAAGTAATTTCATTAATAATTTATTTTGATATTTTAGATAATTGCTTCAATTAATTTAATTCAAGATCAGTAGCTACTTTGTTCTCTTTTTAGCAGACAATGAATGCAATTATAGTTACACTGAAACAACCTCACGTATAATTAATTGGCGTAGGACTGGGATGGTGAACCTTTTTCAGAGTCTGTGATGATAGTGTATCAACACTATCTAAAAAAACAAAAGTTCATTATAGGGAAATTTTTAACCACAAATTATTATTTTCATTTTATTTCTATTTATTTTATGTATTTACTAATAAAGAACAAAATGGTTTTGTAAACATAATATAAATTCTGTTTATCATTTTTGAAACAAAGTAATGGAAGTTCTGTAAGAATTCTTTATTTTCAAATTTAAAAAGAGAAAAATATCTGGAAAGTTAAATAGAACATAGACATTCTTAAGAGAGAAGTGCTCATGTAAGTACAACATCTCTTTGGAAAATATTCAGCCATTCTGATTATCTCAGTTGACCATTCTTTACCTCCCTCATGGTGCATTTTGACAAAAAAATCCATTGTCCATGTCTGTCAGTCTCTCTGTCTTTAGAAATCCATAATTAGCTCTCTGCAACTTCTGTTTTTTCCCTTAGCTGAAATCACCATTTTAAAATGAGGATATTTTGGTCTGTGGACGAGAGTAAGAATATAAGGCAACTGATGGTGATCCCAAAATACTAAAGTTTGTTTTGAAAAGCAAAAATCATGCTGAGATAAGTGTGTGAGCTCCTAATAGAACTGAATTATTTTCTGTCAGACCTGATATTGTATACTAAGAAACTTATAAACTTTTATTTATATATATATATATATATATATATATATAAGCATCTTTATTTATTTAATTAATCTATCTTATGATGGTCTAATGTTTATGTTGGAATTTTTCTATGACACAGCAAAAATGGCTTACTGTATTGAAAGTTTTCTTACAGCCATAGCTTTTAATCTTAGAGAATAAAGCAATTCCCAATCCAATTTGAAACTTAATGATAACAAAAAAAGAAAACAAAATGAGAAAATTTAAGCTATTTCCGGATGCAAAAGAGACAAAGACTTTTTTTAAAGTTAGGAGCTAGATTTTCATGGTTTACTAAATCAAATCTGTTGTTTACATTCTAGTAGTAAATAGATTTGTAAGTTAATAAAAATCAAAGCCAGTTACTCACACACATACAAATATGTATGTATGTATGTATGTTTATATATATATATATATATATGAGAGAGAGAGAGAGAGAGAGGTTGGTTAGTTGTGTTTTATAGCATATCAACCTTTGTATGTTATTTAATGCCAAATCCTGTTTATACATATATATAAATGATTTATAAATGAATAGTTTGTAGGTAATATTTTTAAATGAGCAAAAGCTCATTTCTTTAGAAACTGTTAAATGGTTTAAAATAATGATATTTAACACTAATAATTCAGTTTAACTTTAGTCATTGGTTTGCACACAATTAAACAGTTTCAAGTAAATTAAAGGATTTAATATTTCCATTTGACCACTTTATGGGACCCTGACATGTAATACCACTCCAGTTCAGAGTGTACCCGAAAGCAATGACAATGAAGAGGGTCTCCACATTCACAAATCTCCCAGACTAGAGCCTCACCATCAGATGGTTTCATGTCATATCCAGGATACTTATGGGGGAAGAGGGTCTTACCCCTCTGCAGAAGTGCAGTTGGTATATTATTCAGCCACAGCCAACAGGCTGATATATATATATATATATACCTACCCCCCACGCAAGCAAGATGTGACACAAGGTCATTTTTAAGTGGAGTTTAACAGGTTTGAATTCAAAGTTTTCCTTCTCCTAAACTGGTTGCCATATTATGGCTAAAGAACCCAGTTTGCCCTACTATTTACTCATACCTGGAGAGAGAATAATTAGATTCATACCTTTCCCAAGAGTATTTGTGATTTATGAAACGAAAACAGACTTGTCTAGGATTTGAACTCCCATCACTGTGTCCATTTTCTATGACAGTAGCCATTATACTACAAATGCCTTCACATATAAGATTTGCAATGAAACAGGTTCAACATTTATGCTTACCCTGATCTTTATAATTTCTAATTTTGCTGTGTTATAACATACTCACAAAAATTAGATCATTATAATATATATATATATATATATATATATATATATATAAAGTAAATAATGTAGTAAAATCTGACAATATAGAGAAAAAAATTGATAAGGTAATCTAAACAGGAGAGAAAAAAATTGAATAAATTTCTCCTTCCGCTTGGATTGCCTTGTTATCAAATTTTCTCTCTCTATCTATCTATATATATATAATCACAAATGATTAGTATCAAGTACCGAATTCTATCCAGCATTATATCCAGAAAGGACAAAGCTCCAAATAGACAAATCCAAACAGCAAATCTAACATCAACAAGATGTCCTTTTTTCTCACAGGAAAGATTGTATTAATCAGCTCACATGAGTCAGGTGTTTTTTTATTATAATTAGAAAATTCTTTTTACCCAGAAGGCAATGTTGATAGCTATTTATTTCAGAATAATTAAAGTGGATAAGAAATCTGAGGATGAAACCAAACTTTTTTGTGATAAACCTTTGAATATATTGTCTTTGCAGATCATTTAATACAACACTTACAATTTAGTTTGTATAGTTATACCACCTGGATTTTTACAAAACATTTGGAGAAGCTAGAAGTGAACTATACAAGGATGATGGGTGCTGCTTTAAACAAATTGTAGAAGCAGCATCCTACAAAACATCAGTTGTATGGCCACTTACCTCCTATCTCACAAACTACCTAAGTAAAATGAGTAAGGCAAACTGGGAACTGCTAAAGACGTAAGGATGAACTCATTAGTGATATTCTTTTCCAAGTTGTAGCTATGTCACTACTATTGTATGGTTGCACCACTTGGACTTTAATGAAACACCTCGAGAAAAAGTTGGAAGGTAAGGATACTGCATCAAACGAATTCTAGAAGCAGCACCCTACAAAACAGCAATTGTATGGCCATTTACCTTCCATCTGACAAATCATCCACTTAAGATTAGTAAAACATGCAGGGCACTGGAGAAGTAAGGACAAACTCATAAGCGATGTTCTCCTATAGATTCCTACACCTAGACACACCAGTGTTGGCTGACTAACAAAAACTTATATTTATCAGCTCTGTGGAGACACTGGATACCGTCTAGAGGATCTTCCAAGAGTGATGTTCAAGAGAGACAGATATTGAGAGTCAAGGGAATCTGTGTTATTAACATGACTTGATTTGTTTGCCTAGGAAAATATAACAAAAATCAAAACATAAAAATATATTTGGCTCTTGGATAGTTATGTTTCTGAATTGGAAGCCGACCCTAAACTAATCAGTTCAGTGGCACCTGCAGATAAATTTTCTGCTCTTCTGACCATTTATAGAAGTGCATTGATTTTATTTTAATGGATGATCTTACAAAGGTTGTAAGGTCTCTTTGCTTAGCAGAGCAGTTCAATTAAAGCCACTTTGTAAACAAAGATCAGCAAACCTGCAAAGATAGATTTCTCTAAACCCCACCTCCATTATAGTCTCACCCTATCTTCTATTAGCAATAAAATCTTCTAGGGAGATTGCATAATAATCCTGCATCCTATTCTTGCAATTTAAGAAGGAGTGGATATAAATAATATCATTAGGAATATTGGAAAATTCAAACAGAAATACTCAATTTATTTTCCTGATGAATGAAGTCCAGAAAACTGCAATGTTTTTACATCTTTGTTGGATGGCTTTATCTTGGTTGTGAGTCAAAGTCAGTTTTATTTTTTCTTGGTCATTTGAGCAAAGTCTATTTGGAATTGTATGGGCTGATTTGAATCTAAATGAATGTACTATATTTGATGGCAGGGGTAAAAGAAAAATATGTTCCCTTTATTTCTGCTTTATTACTCGGGCAAATGTTTGCAAATATTGATTTAAATATTAGATTTTTACCTTTTATTTTGAGATGAAGCATTGTCAGTCTCTGGAGGTGCACTGGGCATAAGTTATTTTCATAAGAAATGGAAGTGATGACCCAGTTTCAATTCCTGATCATGGCTGTTTGCATTTCACTTCATGTTAATACTCTTGAGATAAGCATGTTTCTATCCATCCCCCCGCCAAAAAAATGGATAAATAGTTGGGAAGATTGGCTTCTTTAGCCTTGGCTAGGTAACCAGACTAGCAGAAGGAAAACTGAATTCAAACCAACTATACTCTGCTTAAAAAAAAATTGGCTTTCCCTCCGATCTACCTTTGGTGGTGAGATCTATTTCTCAAACACTAGGGAATATGGAGTCACACCTCCATTGCCATTACTCACAGGTTCACTCTGATCTATTGGGATCCCATCTGTTTGAAAATTATTTCTATTAGATAGGAATACATAATACCATATAACTGTGGAAATTATTTGTATTAAGAATAGTTACTTGAAGCTATAATGTCTTAATGAAGATTATTATTATCCATTACTTAAAACCATATAACTGTGCAAACAAATATTAAATTGGAAAAGTTACTTGAAACCATATAATCATTCATGTTAGATAGGAATACTTGAAGTTATATAACCATGTACAAATACATTTTTATTATCAAATTGGAATAGTTACTATATTTCTGAGATAAGCCATTGTTATTATTATTCTATACACACTGTAAACTGCTATGTTCATCCTGGTTTGGTTTGGTTTCTTTTTTTAATGGCATATCAGCCTCCGTTGGTTATTTAATGTCAAAGCCATCCTTCTAGAAGAACAGCAGTGATGCTATTTAACCCATAGCTGGGAGGACAAGGGGGTTCATACCTTTCCCAAAGGTATTTGTCCGAAAGTGAGAGTAATAACATGACTGGAGTTGGAACTCGCTTACTACGATTCCATAGTCCATCGCTTTAACCATTACACCACGAGGTCTACCCCCTATGTTTATCCTGGTTGCTATACTCATGTTTCAGCCACTGTATTGGTGGACATATGGTTGAGAGGATTAAGATATCAAATCAAATATAGCTGGATACTCACTCAAGGTCATGAGTTCAATCCCTGGTCTTGGTTTCAATAGCCGGGGAAAAAAAGGCTAAAGTGACTGATGTGAGATACCCTCAAGGCATGGCCGGTGGAATGAGGACAGTCTGTCCATACGATTCATATAAATGGTTAAGTATGAAATTCTCAGAAAGTTATCAAATACTACAAAAGGCTGGAGAGTACAATAGCTGAAATATTTTCACAATGCAATCATGTGGAAATTATATGTATTAAATAGGAATACTTAATCTCATAGAGCTGTGTGCAAACAAATGATTATAGACAAATAAAAATAAAAATGCAATGGAAAATTGAAAATATAATTATGACTACAATCAAACACTTTGTAATAAAGCAAATTTTAGAATTAGATAGCCCATATAGAGTTGATATGCTATTAAATGAATAAACCAAACCAAATCCATCATACTTTTGTTCTCTTTCCTACACAAGTTGTCTTGAAAAAAGACAAAGGCCTCCTCATGACATGCCATGATTTTTGACAGAGAAAAGAGTAGATGAAAGAAATGTAACATAAATTTCTCCTCCTTGCACATTTTGGTAATAAGTAAAAAGCTGTTATACTCATTGTAAATCTTGACTGAGACTAGTTAGGGGGAGTGTCCACGTGGTGTAATGGTTAAAGTGATGGACAGCGGAATCGTAGTAAGCGAGTTCGTACTCCAGTCACTCTATTACATTCACTTTCGGGCAAATACCCTTGGGAAAGGTATGAACCCCCTTATCCTCCTAGCTATGGGTTAATAGTACCTCTACTGTTCTTCTAGGAGAATAGCTCTGGTATTAAATAACCTACAAAAATTGATATGCCATTAAACAAACAAAGAAATGAGACTAGTTAGTTAATTGTTTGATGAAAGAATTTCCAATATCTGCTTTTGCACACTATTAAGTACATATTAGAAGTGTCTTTGTAGTTTACTCAGCTTTTTATTGCTTGTGTATGCATAACCTTTGAAAACTGCTGTGTGTGAAAAAAATTATTATTCTGCTTGATTTGGGAGAAAGTGATGGTTGAATATAAAATGCGTATTTGACACTGTTTGATCAGGTCAGAAAGTACTGTAGAAATGAATTAATCACTGAAAATTAGGTTCGAACAAAAATGTGCACCTGTTTAGACTGTAAAAAAAAGTGTTGATTTTTAAGAAGTTCATTAAAAAATTGGCTAATAAACAGATTTTAATAAAATTTCCAGTAATTAAGTAAAAAGGACAAAAGTTATTTAAAAACAATGTTCCACTCAAAATTTTGGAGTCAACACATTTTGTTTTTTGCTTTTAGTGGAGTGGTAGGGTATTTTTAGTGTCAAGCTCCTCCTACTCTACCTAATTATTTTAAATAAATTTATTTCAATTAATGATATGTCAAAGGATAATATTTACATTTTTAAAAGATAATTCATCTGATAGATATATTTTTACTTTTCTTTTTCTTTTGGACTTACTCAGAGGATTTCGAAAATTGGAAAATTAAAATAAACACTACTCTTCTCAAGCCAATTTTTCATATTTTCTAAATATTTTTACTTGAAATGAAGTCGGTTAAAAAAACATTAATGAATCATTAAGGTTTATTGTAATGAAGCAGTAGGTGCAAGCATGTGTTATGATTGGTTTTGAAATCTAGAAAAGTTTTATATATACAACATAATGGCTAAGGTGCTGAACTGCAGCCTTGAAGGAAGCAAGCTCAAACTCCTGTCATGCTATTATGTTAACTTTTGGACTAATATCTTTGGGAATGGTATGAACCCCCTAACCCCCAGCTATGTGTTATATAGTATTGTTGCTGTTCTTCAAGTATTGGAATTAAATAACAAAGATTGATATGCCATTAAACAAAGAAACCAAACCAAGAACTGAACAGATGCTTTTTTCTGAGCAGCCAAGCCAAACAATAAGATTTTTCCTAATAAAACCCATCCTCCTGTTTTAAATGTGACAACAAATCACTATGTACCTGGGATGTAAAATTCTTCAATGTGCTCTCTGTTCTCTCTATGTGTCATTTTCAAACTATCATTTCAATCCATGTCACACTCTTCATGATGATAGAACTAATGTTTTTCTAACAACTTGAAGATATTGAATAATTCCTTGAAGAATTCACTGAATTAAAACTGGAATCATGCTTATATAATGGAATACACTGTTCAGCTGAAAGTTAGCATAAGTTTGTAGAAAGCCAGGAAAAATACTTTGATGCCTGAACACTGATTTTGTATGAATAAAAGATTTTCTCAATTGTTGGAAACTGTTTTACTACTCTAGAGGTTTACATTTTTGGTCAAGCTGAGAACTTTTTTTTTAACTCTACTTCATACATTTTGGAATGATAATCTTTTGTTTTGTTCTAATAAATACAACACAGTACAATAGATTGAACTATTGACCTGTTAGGGAGTAAGAAGAACTTTTTACAGCAAAAAGGCTCGATGAAGACTACTGGGTAAAAAAATATAAAATGTGGTGACTAAAACAATAAAGACAAAGATATTAGTCTGAATTACAAATTTTTGTATCATTCAATGATACTTTTGAACAGAAATAGTCTTATTTATTTTTTGATGAAAAGCTGTCAACTGTTAATTTTTATTTGGATTTTCTTTTTTGTAATTTTTAATTGCTTTATTTAGATTGCTGGTTTGAGCTGTGATAAAAAAAGCAAGTTGCAATTATAATAAATAAAAATACTAATTAAAATTAATGGTTGAAATAGACTCTTTTTCTTCTACTACATTGATTCTTACTAACAGATTAGCAAAATTGTTAATGTATCTTTTTTAAGGTATATCAAATATGTTTTTGTTTTGGAATCAATTAAAAGTTCATAGAGAACTTATGAAAAGTTTCTGTATAGATTTATTTTCAAGTTTTTATTATGCTTTCTATATATGGTATTTGTTGAGGATCTTTGCTCTTCTAAAAGATTATTTAATGCTTTCTACATATCTTAATCACAAACTGATGTGCACCTACTTCTATATTTTATTTCAAGGGACAAATTATTACATTGAAAATGCATACACTTGTTTGTGGTAGTAGTCGGCTATTATTTCATTTTCTTTCACTTTTAATATTTTGTGAGCACTTTCAGCTGCTTTGAAACCCAGTTTAAAGTAATATCTCAAAATTGTCAGCATCTTAATATTGTATCCATTATTACATCATCTAAAAGAAAAGGTAGAACTTAATATTACTGATAATAATCAGATATATTTATTATTATAATCATGTACAGGACAAAATTTGGAGTACAAGTCAGTAAAAAGTAAAAAATACTTTGACATATTGTTGTCATGATAATAAAAGTAATAGTTGATATGTATATGAATCCTAGATAGTCTTTAGATGTGTGCTTTTAATAAGTTATAGAGTAAGTAAGTAAAGTTGACGACCATAGTCAAGGGCAACCAGAAGGCTCCCTTTTCAATAGCTACTACACTGTGGTCTAGGGGAAGGCGCTACTCCTTTCCCTGGATTGCTCCACTTTACCCTTGATATGTACCTTGTATTGCTGAGTGTTAAGCAAGGCAATATCAAGTACCATTTTTAAAGTCTTTGGTATGACTCGACCTGGGATTGAATCTAGGCTTCCTGGACTATTGGCAAACACTCTACCCACTAGGTCAATGAGTCAGTTTAAAAAAAAGTATTCAAAAAATCTTTTATACACCCTTATATTTTTAACTTGTACAATTGATTTCATATTTATAAACACAAGCAAATATTGAATAAAGTTTTAAAATAAAAGTTGTAACTGAATGCTAAAAATATATTTCTACTGACTGTCATTTTGACTCTTTTAAATATCCAAATCTAATATTGAACCAAATCTTCAATTCTTAAATAGAATAAAAAACAATTATTTGTTTGCATACAAATCAGACATTTGTTTATATGAGATGTTGTAGACAAGGAAAATCTTATCAATGCGGACAATGATTTTATATGTTTTGTCTTTAAAAATACCAGGGGTGTTTGAAAAACTATATACCAGACCATCGATTACTGATTCCTATTCCTTTATTTTTAAACTACTTGACTCCACCAGAAAAAGAAATGTGTTAATAACATTTAGGTCTTGTGTCATGCTCTAACTCAGAATTTTTTTCTGAGCTGTCAAGAAAATATTGGAATATATTTGACTTTAACTCTTTCATTGATGTATGCAACTATAATTTAAACTCATGCAGCATGTGACTATTGTTGAATTGGTTTGGTTTGATGGCATATCAACCAATGTAGGTTATTTAATGCCAAATCCATTTTTATACATATAAACAATTCTATTTCAAACTATTCAGTTTAGCATAAGTACGCAGTTTAATAGTAAAAACAGTTCTATCCAAAAGAATTCAGTTTAGCATAAGTACACAATTTAGTTCTATTTAACCCATCGATAGGACTCTATCAGGTGCTACCACTCTGGGCAAGAATGGACCTAGGAGTGATGGCAATGAAGGGGTACTCTACATTCCCCAAAGCTCCATTATTATTGGCGCCTCACCATCTAATTGTTTGGTGTCATATCAAGGACACTCATTGGGGAAGTCTTACTCCCTCTGTAAAGATGCATTCAGTGTATTCTACAGCCATACCTGACTGAGCCATATTGTTGAATTGTAGTCGAAGGCAACATGAAGGCTTAATTTTCATTAGCTACTACACTGAAGTGTAGGGGAGGGCGCTACTCCATGTTCATTTATAGTTCAGTTCCTAGTAGCATGTTGTGAACAATTATTATCAAATTTCATATTCTATTCAGTTTATTGGTCCATATTTTCCTGACACTGAGGGGAGGGGGTTCCTTAATACTTACTGTGCTGGAACTGTGTATATTCAGTTGTGGGTTTATGCACTTGAGACACAAGAACTGAGTTAACTTGTTTTTGATAGTGGGGTACTTTCATACGATGTAATATGCACATCTTATTTTTACTGGCGAATAGAAAGAGGTTATGAGAACTGATTTGCATATGAATAGTATGTTATATCATCAGCTTGTTGGGCATATTTCTAAATTTAGAATGTGAGCAAAAATTCAGTTTCAGCAACAAAGCAAAATTGCAGAAGATAATTTCTACAATTTGTTCTTCAGATTCTGACAGCAAATTTAAAGGGTTTGATTCTGAAAACATAGTTTAATTATGATGATATGTTTAGTGATTATTTGTGCAATGACATAAAAATGTTTAATTGTATGTGAACCAAGGTAGATCTTAATGCAATAATGAATATGGATCAGAAAACATGTTTTAGTATTATTTGTGTACATAACTTAGGGAGGTTATTTTCAGCCAATTTTAACAAATTTATTCATTATCTGTATGTTAGTACACTAAAATTTAATCAGTGCAAAAAAGTAAAGTTGGTGATTGTAGTCAATGACAACATGAAGGCTTAATTTTCATTGGCTACTACATTGAAATGTAGGGGAGGGCACTACTCCTTTCCCTGGATTGCTTCACTTTAACCTTGATACGTGCCTTATAATGCTGAATGTTAAGCATGGAGGTATCAAGTACCATTTTTTGAGTCTTTGGTATGACTCAACCTGGGATTGAACCCCGGTCTCCTGGACCATTGGTACTACTTTACACACAAGGCCAATGAGACAGTTTAATAGTCTTTAACAAGTGGTATCGTGGGCAGCTATAATGTTAGAGTAACATTTTTTCTGGAAAATACGGTATTGAGTTCCTGAGAATTTAAAAATGTGACTGAAAATGTTAAAGGAAGTTGCTTTGACATTGGATATTTGTATTTGCTTAAAGGCTGTTTATAGTGGCCATTAATCTCAAATTTAAATGATAACCTGTTTATAAGATTTATTATGAATAATTGGAAATAAAAAGAAATGCTCCCTAACAGGCATTTAACAGTTATCTCCCTTAAGAAATTATATAACTCAAGCTGTGTGTTAATGCAGACCCCAGATTATTATCATTGAATTGCAAATTGGTTAATTCTCTTGGAGCATATCAAAATTATTGTGATAACAAAAATCTCTATAAATTGTGCCATAAAAATCAGGTTATTTTATTATAGATTATGCAAAATTTTTTCAAACAAAATTGAAAAAAGATTTTTTCTGAATAATAAGAAAAATATCTAAAAGCTGAAAGTTGAGACATAATATAAGATTATATTATTGCCATATTGTTATGATATTGTTATATTATAAACTTTTACTTTAACACTTGTATGAACAGATTTTTAAACAAACCAAAATTTTATCTTCAGATGAAGCACTGTCAATCATTATTATTGATATTCTTAATTTGTATTTTTTTCATTTTTTATTTTTGTTGCTTTTTTAGAATTGTAATTTACTTGAGTCATACTATGACATTAAGAAACAGTACAGATTAAAAATAGCAATAAAGGGTAATCTCTTAAGTCTCAAACTCATATCGTCTTTTACCTCATGGAAGGTTGGTTAAGCACACTAGCTGCTCTACCAACCGAACTATTAAGACCCATTGGTTTTCAAAAGCTGAAATCAGACTTATAAATCTATCAAGAGATTGCGGTAGAGAATAAGGGATGGGTTTTAACTATGCTTCACCAATATAAAAGAAAAAGTCTCACCGAGTGTTTATCTTTTATTATTTCCAATTCATGTTGTTCCTTGATATCCTGTAATGATAATCCAACCAAAATGTTTCCAACTCTTAACACCGACCCCCTTTAACCATGTGGAGAATATCTTTAAATAGTGACAGCTATCATTCCACTTTGGCTTAAAATACGAGACCTAATAATTATGCCGTATTGATTGATTGATTTTGAAATTCATTTCATATTTTATGTAACATTTGTTTGTAGAGAAACAATATTGATTAGGATTTATTTGAAATTCTTAGTAACATGAAGCAATGCACATGAGATTAATGTTCACACTTATTATCACACTTATTGATTATCACATGAAAAAAAAGTTGTCTTAAAATGATAAGAACAAGTACTTGCTCTATATCTGGTCAATGGTGAGATGAATTTATTTCCATGCCAAACAAGAAAGTGATATGACTGTGTCTTTAAACAATATTTTTATTAATTTCTGTTTTAGAATTCATCATGTCAAAAATATACTAATTTCCAATTGTAGTTATTTTTATCCTATGATTATCTTAAAATTTAATTAACTTTTAAATAAAAACAGATTAATTTAAACTGATTTAAGATGAACAAAAATACAAATTTTCATTCATTTTTTATAATTTAAAAATTCTGTAAAGATTTGTTATATATAATTTATTCATTAACTTTAGGATGTGACAAATCTTCAGCCTCTTAGATATGATTGCTTTCATTAGATATGTGCAAATGTTCTCAGCATATATTTTTTGAGAACTAGAAACTGTATACACGGTTAAGAACCAGTTACTAATACTAATGAACTATGGGGGTAGATTATGTGAGTGACAGCTTTCTGCCATTTTTAGCCTGGAAGCATAAAATACTTATGGGAGAGTGGTTTGCTAAGGAGTTCATCTAACAGATGTATTTACAGTGACATACTAGTGATCATATATTTTATGAAGATGTCTGGTAAAAAAACAAAGGACAGAAAGGAGCAGTTTCATGCCTTTCATTGGAACAGGGCTGCCATGGATGTAATTCAAACCTATTTTCACAACTGTTTTGGATAAACATTATACTATTCCCATCCCCCAATTTAAATGTGAATGTGCTTAAAATATGTTTATTTGTACATATATTTGTATTAGTACAAAGATATATGGATACCCCCCATATATATATATATATATACACATACATACATATATATATATATATATATATCTCCATACACACACACACATATATATATATCCATACACACACACACATATATATATATATATATATATATATATATATATATATATTTTATTAAAGATGATAGACAAGGATTTAAAGTTGAGTTTTATATAAGTCTTTTCATGTTCATGAGTGAAATTTTGCAACTGAGGATAAAGGTGATATCTCACTCACGAACATGGAAAGGCTAATAAAAAATTTAAATCTAAATCCTCTGTCACCTTTAATAAAATGTGCCTATGAGAAAATCTGCAGCCTAAATGAACACATACACACACTATATATATATTTATATATACACACACATACAAACACATCAATGACTCAATAGCTTTGTGATAAAGTAAAGTCTATATTTTAATAACAAATATTAATTATTAAACATAATGTTCTTCCTTGTTAATATACTTAATATTTGATTCAGTTGGGAATATTAATACCAGATTCAATATTATGCTGAAAATTCCAGAAAAAAATTCAGTTAACAAGTATGAATAAGGTTATAGTCTAATTGATTCACCCTCATATATAAATTGTATATGTGCTTAATAAATATGACTGGAAAATGAAAGCCAAGCTGTTGAAATTAACTATTCATTTATTTTTATAACGTGTTTCACCTTTATAACTTCATCTGATTTTCAAAGTTGTTTTTAAGATAATAATCAAATTTGCAGATATAGATTGTCTTGAAATGCCTGTTTTTTTTTTTTGGTAACTTCAAAATTTTAAATTTAAAAATTATTTGAAAATCTTTTTGTGATTGCTAATACTGCAAGTTAAAACTGAAGATTATTATTAAAAAATAATATGGTTTGTGATTCATTGATAATATTAAAATTGAAGATTATTATTGAAAAATAATATGGTTTGTGAGTCATTAATAATATTAAAAGTGAAGATTATTATTGAAAAATAATATGGTTTGTGAGTCATTAATAATATTAAAAGTGAAGATCATTATTGAAAAATAATATGGTTTGTGATTTATTAATAATATTAAAAGTGAAGATTATTATTGAAAAATAATATGGTTTGTGATTCATTAATAATATTAAAAGTGAAGATTATTATTAAAAAATAATATGGTTTGTGATTTATTAATAATATTAAAAGAAGATTATTATTGAAAAATAATATGGTTTGTGATTCATTAATAATATTAAAACTGAAGATTATTATTGAAAAAGAAGAATATTATAGTCACTCTATAATCATATCCACTTCATTTCTATTCATCAATATTCCATTTTTTTCACAATATTCATTCAGCTAAAATTGATGTATGAAAGAAACCAAGTAGTTATTCTATTGTTGGGCATTGATATTAAGACATTCTAAATATTGGTATTTAGATGTGTTTTAAACTTTTTTGATTATGCAGACTTTATCTTGATCAGTGTAATTATTATTTTCATTTTTGTGGTTTACAAGAGTGTTGAGCTTATCCCCCATTTTTATATACTCTGATGTTCATATATTCACTTTTTAAGAGATCTTGTTATTTTTCCTGGGTATCTTGCAGAGCATTGCATAGAGACCTTCTCCAGAGTTGGTTTTCATTACCTTTTTTGTTGTTGTTTAAAACATAGTATTAACCATCTTGTGATTTTGTAAATATTTTCTAATGTATCTTTGCTCTTCATCTATATATTGGGGCTGCAAATTCCGAGGGTGAGTCTTAAATAGAATCCTATTTATATTCTTATTTTTAGTTTCTTGTAATCTCAATAGAAATGCATGTGATCATTTGTGTTTATTGTTTTGTGGTTGAAATTTCATTCTAATTCATCTGTTTAATAAGATGTTGAGAGAAAGTTGTTTTTCATTTTTTGTTTCATGAGTGACTTCTATGTTTTTATTTTATTTTATTGAGTTTTAAATTGGTTTATATATAAGTAGTACATTGTCAATGCATCCGAAATATTTTGCATTTTTTGATATTATCTTTCACAATGGTCCTGATTCTCATCATCAAGGCAGGCTGACAGCATAGATTTCCTTGACTCTTTCTCACAATCCATCTCTATCATCCATAGCTCTTGGTAAGTTGTATGGATAACATCTTGTGTCATTTGTCCATGTGTAGAAACTCATGGGAGAATGTTGCTTATGAGTTCATGCTTACTTTTTCAGCAGTGCCTGGCAAGTCTAACTTATTTTACTTGGATGGTTTACAAGATGAGAAGTAAGGGTAGGACAACTACTGTTTTGTAGGGTGCTGCTTCCAGGATTTATCCTTGTGTAGTTCCCAACTAACTTTTCCTCCCAGTGTTTTGTCAGAATCCAAATCTTGATTCTAAAAATTCCAAAAAGAGGCACACAAGTAAACCACTAAGATGAGGCATTGGTAAACCAAATTTTTGGTTTGGTTTGGTTGGTTTTATGGCATATCAACCTATGTAGGTTATTTAACGCTAAATCCATTTTTATGTAAATAATCTATTCTATTTCAAACAATTCAGTTTAGCATGAGTATACAGTTTAATTGTCAAAAACATTTCCATTTCAAACTATTCAAGCAGTTATATGTAACAATTCAGTTAAGTGTAAATACAATTTTAATGTCGAAAAACAGTTCTAATTCAAATAATTCAGTTAAGCATAAGCTCGCAGTTTAAATGTAAGTATGATTTAATTGTCAAAAACATTCATTTTTGAAGCTATTCAGTTTACTCCAAGAATTCATTTTAGCATTAGTATGCAGTTCTATTTAACCCATAGATAGGGCCCTATCAGGTGTTACCACTCCGGGCCAGAGTGGACCTGGGAGCAATGGCAATGAAGGGGTACTCCGCATTCCCCAAAGCTCCAGCACTGCTGGAACCTCACCATCAGATTGTTTAGTGTCATATCCAGGACACTCGTTAGGGGGGGGGTCTTACCCCTCTGCAGAGGTGCAGTCAGTGTATTCTACAGCCCCAGCTGACTGGGCAATATACAGAGTTAAATGTCAAACAGTTTTATTTCAGATAATTCAGTTCAGCATAAGTACACAGTTTAGATGTCAAAAACAGTTCTATTTCAAGCAATTCAGTTCAGCACTAGTACGTAGTTCCAATGTCAAAACAGTTCTATTTTAAACAATTCAGTTTAGCATAAATACGCAGTTTAAATGCAAAAATCAGTATAGTGAAAGAAGCATGGTTTAGTTCTGTTTAACCCATAGATAGGACCCTTATCAAGTGCTACCACTCTGGGCCAGAGTGGACCTGGGAGCGCTGGCAAGGAATTCCCCAAAAATCCAACATTGCTGGAACCTCACCATCAGATTGTTTAGTGTCATATCAGGACACTTGTTGGGGGAGTCTTACCCCTCTGCAGAGAAGCAGTCGGTGTATTCTACAGCCCCAACCGACTGTGCAAACCAAATTTTTGTTTATAAAATTCATTATGAAATTTGAAAAGCTCATTGATTTGTGCTTAGTGTACATATTTTCATAATTTTGTCATTATAATAAGGAGGGGTTTTTTGTTCTCTTTTTTGATGATTCTTTAATAGATTAATCATTTATTTGTGAGTATATCTCAGTGAATTGATATCAACATTTGCCATGATTTTATTTTTCATGTTGATTGTTTGTTTTTAATTTTATAGATCAGGTCTCTGGAAATTTCAAGTTATGTGGGGCTAATTGTTCCTAAAAAAAAGGTTAAAACCCTAACTGTTTCTATGATGTTTAATGTCAACAAATTCTGATATCATTTAAAAAACAATTCCATAGTAACTGATAAAGCTGGTTTGTTAGATAAATTTGCTGTATCTATTATTTGAGAAGTTGTGTAGATTATTTTAAAACATTTTAACTGTTAATGTCAACTCACTGTAATTGACATTTTAAGTTCAGTCGAAAGCTTGGCTTTCATTGGAGGAGTTAAAGTAACATGACTAAGATCTTAGAAGTTATATTGTAAATTTGATTCAATTAACCATGATCAGATAAAGATTCAACATCCACTTTCCATCGATGGTTGTAGTGGTCACCAGATTCATGGCCCAAGTAATGTGTGTAATGGTAAAAATGAATAAATTTATATGCACAGCAAAAACATTCCGTGTAATTCATCCCAATAAAACAGCTTGGATAATTGTCCATTGAAGAAGAAGCTAGTAAAGAAAAAAGAAAGAATAGCCATCATCCAAAGATGGTGATACAACATTATAAGCAAAACATGTCAGCCTACAAATTAATTGTTTTCAAAATGACTATTTTCCTTTTTCAATCCTATTTTTTAACTACATTACCAAATATTATTATCTAATTATTTATTTATGATTGTATTATATATTTTATAAAGTACTGGATTTAATAGTATATTTAATTTCTTTCACACTATTAAATTCAATTAAATTGATTTACAGAGATTTATCAGATTTCAATATCAAGTTATATTCTGCTGATAGAATTTATAATATAATTTATTGCAAACAGATAAATAAAACAAAGTACTCATTAAATTGGATTTTAAAGGATACTGCATATTGCTTTCAGCAAATCTTAGAAGTAGTATCCAACAAAATAATAGCTGTATGGTCCCTTATCTCATAAACTATTGAAGCAATGTTATATTTTGACCTTCGACCCGGCCCAAAAATATTATTCCAAGGTAATACACCGGAAGGAAGTGACACATTCCAACGGCCAGTAATCAAAAGAGATCGTGTGGGCAGATTAAGGCTTATGATATGGGACAAGGTGAAGGTCCCATTGTGCCATTAAAGTCATGCACCGGAAGAGAGTAACCTCTGAACTGCATGACAGTTATTTCCGCTTGATGACGATTAAACATCCGATTCAAAGATCCAATAGGCTATCGTGTGGGCGTTGAGTTATTATTTAACTCAGTTGAGTTTGGGGTGCCAAAGCAGTTGCCAGCAGACTCCCAGAGAGTTAGAGACGAGATGTGGTAGGGAAGGCCACACCCGACCGAGGGGGACCTCGGAAACCCCCGATGCAGTTGCCAGCAGAATTCCAGACACCTAGAGACCAGATGTGGTAGGAAAGGCCACACCCGACCGAGGGGGCCCTCGGAAAGCCCCGATGGAGTTGACCCCAACATCAGGAGAACAAGAAAGACACAACGTGACGGTCATAACAGTGGGGTCAAAATATAAAGTTTATGTTCGGTCTCCAGCACCCTCACACGTGCAACCTTGAGTAACCCTTTTCAAACCTTACAAATAAACTGAGAGGTAAAATATTTGTAAAGAAGTCTTCCTGCGTCCTTCATTCCTGCGTCCTTTCTTCTTGCGTCTTTCTTCATGTGTCTTTCTTTACTATTATTGAGTTGTTATGATACGGCAAATGAGTATATAACATTTATCGCGATTTGGTGCTTGTGCCAGGCGAGTTCTTCAAGGACTCAGAATGAACCTACTTACCGTAAACTGCAGTTTTAAGCATCACAACCCGACATCAACGAGAGGGACAAAGAAAGATGCTGGAATGGAAAGAAGTAAAAAGAAAAAACAAGAACAAACTAGCAAAAAAAAAAAAAAAAAGGAAGGAAAAGGAACCGACCGGCGCAATTGTGTAGGTGATTGTGTGGGCGTTGAGTTATTATTTAACTCAGTTGAGTTTGGGGTGCCAAAGCAGTTGCCAGCAGACTCCCAGAGAGTTAGAGACAAGATGTGATAGGGAAGGCCACACCCGACCGAGGGGGACCTTGGAAACCCCCAATGCAGTTGCCAGCAGAATTCCAGACACCTAGAGACCAGATGTGGTAGGAAAGGCCACACCCGACTGAGGGGCCCTCAGAAAGCCCCGATGGAGTTGACCCCAACATCAGGAGAACAAGAAAGACACAACGTGACGGTCATAACAGTGGGGTCAAAATATGAAGTTTATGTTCGGTCTCCAGCACCCTCTCACATGCAACCCTTGAACAACCCTTTCGAACCCTTGCAATAAAGTGAGAGGTATATATGTTGTTAAAGAAGTCTTCCTGCATTTTCCTTCACGTGTCTTCCTTCCTGCGTCCTTTATTCATGCGTCTGTCGTTTATCATACGTCTGTTATCATTGCGTCGGTATGTATCCAGTATATATATGTATGCAACAGCAACATGCTGGGGACTTCTGGAAAAAAGCAGGGATTAACTCATAAGTAAAGTTCTCCTGTGTACCCCTACACATGAGCATGCCAGTGTTGACTGGCTAATAAGGACAGATGATGAGAGAGAGAGAGAGTCAAGGAAATCTGTACTATCTGCATGGCTTGATGATGAGTTGTTATCATATTTACCCAACCCCTCCGCTCGGGCAGGATATGACACAAGGTCAATTTTTAAGTGGAGTTTAACAGGTTTGAATTCAGAGTATTCCTTCTCCTAGACTAGTTGCCCCACCCAGGCTGAAGAACCTAGTCTGTCCTACTATTTACCCATAGCTGGAAGGAGAATAATTGGATTCATACCTTTCCCAAGGGTATTAGGGCTATGTGAAATGCAATCAGCCGCGTCCAGAATTTGAACTTGTGTCGCCATGTCCATTTCCTACAACGATAGCCATTACACCACAGGATGAGTTGTAATATCCTATAACAAATCTCCTTATGATTGATGACCCTTTCTAACATGACTAAAAACAGAACATTTGATGGGATGCATGAAGCACCAACTTGTTACTGCACAGACATGGTGGTGAACCTAAAATGTAGCTGTCTGGGTTTTGTACTAGGATATTCCTCTGGTTGGTTCTTATTTTCAGGGGAGATGCAATGAAAAATGAGCATAGCTCCCTCCTATTGCTCTATATGAGGAGGATCATACTAGTCTGACAAAGATTTTATATATATATATATATATATATATATTCACACACACACACACACACACACACACACACACACACACACATTTTAGACATCAAATTAAACTGATCTTATCTAAATTGCTTTTAGGAGATGATTATATTCTATAATTAGTGAAATATATGTGCTCACTGTCTTTAATCAAAGTATCCATTTTTCCATTTCCTGACCCTCTAGTTAGGGTCTGTATATTCTGTCTATAAACTGTATTGCTACCTCCACTTCTGTTTAGGATCAGAGTGTAGTATTTGTATACTCTCTGAAAAGTGTTATTCACTATATATATATATATATATATATATATATATATATATATATATATATATATATAATTACATTTTTGATATGCAGATAGTGTACTTACTGCAGACCAAATGACAAATAAAATTTGAGCAAATGAATACTTTCTAGTGTTTCTATTCTTGAGTATAACTTTTGTGAACATTCATTTAATCTGCAAACATCACTATTTCCAGCCTGACTGATATCAATAAATAAAAGATGTATTTGATTCCGTTCCAATGATTGAACCGTCTCATAAAGACATACACTTTATTACTTTCTTTCTGACAGAGTGACAGCCATTCACAAAGATCACATTACCCAGAATTCATTGCATCAGACATTTTCCTCCTTTTCTCTCAGCACCCCCCTCCACACTGTATAAAAGGGAATGCAGCCTTATAGTATTGGCCAGTCCCTTTGACTTGGGGAGGAGGTAATATATCTTGTCATCCTTGGTCATTGATGTTGTTGTAAGATGGAAAACAAAGAGGAGATTTCTTCCCTTCTGATGACCATTTATTGAGCTGGATTTAGAATAAAGAGCTGATTGAAGCCTGTTTTTGTTGACTGCTCTCTGACAGGAGATGGGATCAACACATGGGAGTCAGAAATTATTCCACCAGACCCTCCTCAAATCAACTTGGACATTTCTCTTGTACTTCTTTAGCCATTTATTATCAGAAATGAATGGAACTTTCTTTTAACTATTCAAGATGCTGTAATGAAGGTTCTTGTACTTTTAATTGCATACCCATTCTTGCACTTTAATGACACACCCTCACCTATAATTCAGTAAGTGTCTCGGGCATTTTATCATCTATTCCTTCTTTACTGTGTAATTCTTAAGTGCGCAAGATCAGTCTAGAAAGTAATGAAACTCATTCTTAATTCTCATAATTTTGATTCTTAATAATTCTTGTCTAGGGTTATTTTATGCTGAGATGTTAAAAGATTGTATTCACTGTACATTCATATTTTTTGATACAGTTGTTTCTTAAGAGGTTTTTTATTTTCATTTGGTCCTATCAAATACAAATAATTTTTTAACGTATCTGCAGAGTGTCTCAAAATTGATGCAACCTATTGATATAATAATGATTTATTACTGAGACAAGGGCAATGGAAGACATTTAGAACACATCTTGTAAAAAATGTATCATCCTTTGAGCTAGAGACACCAAATCAATGTTTTTTTATTGTTATTATATCATCTTTTTTTGAGTTTCTTTTTCTCAGTAATAAACCATTATCATGTTAATGGGTTGCATCTATTTTGAGACAGTTTTGAATGATTTTGTCTCAAAATAAGTAGTGAGGCAAAATATTATTTCCTCTCTTGTCAATGACATTATGATCAAGGATTAATAGTTTTTATGGAATACTATTTTCAAATCTGAAAAAAAAAAAGAACACATTATTATTAGTAGAGTTTTTAGCTGTCACATGGGTTTCATGTATATTGAGACACCCTATATTTGACACATAGATGGGACTCTAATAAATACGATTACTCCAGGTCAGAGTAGAACTGAAAGTAAAGGCAATGAAGGAGTGCTCCATACTACTCAGATCTCCTGAACTAAAACCTTACCATCAGATACAGTTTAATGTCATACCAAGGACACCCCTATTTTGTGGGTGGAGTGTTACCACTCTGCAAAGGGATACAGTCAGTGTATTCTAAACCTCACTGGCAGGATGATATAATTCTGACTTTCAATAATTCCTAATTCTTATACATATAAGATGTCTAGTAATAAAAGTAATTGTAAAAGAGAAAATTTTTATCAACATAATTGCAAATCAATTTTATGTTTTTTAAAATAGTTTCCTTTGAAAGCCATGCATTGAAAAAGACACTTCTACTCTTGGAACCAGTGTTGCAAGTCTTCAACCGAAACTCATTTCTTTTGGTTCATCCTGACCTGTAGCATATTCTCAACAATTCCCAAATAACAATCGAGGAGCTGGGTTTTGATCTAGAGGAATTAAGAAAGCTATGGTTGCCACAGGGATTTTTTAGTCTCAAACTGTTTAATTAATTAATGCTGATATTATTTTGCTCCGTTTTTGTGACACACTTAACCAAACATGGTTGTAATTATCCAAGATGAACATGAATCCTGAAAAAGGCAAATATGATTTGAATGTCATCACATATGTTCAAGATCAATATTAATCAGCAGATTTTTAATCAGAGTGGTTAACTAGCCAAATGAAAGCATCAGTCTACTTTTTGAACCTAGTTCCTATAATTATAATGATTTGCCATTGTGGGTGATTCAGGAGTAAGGGTACAAGGATTGGAGCTAAGGTTGTCAGTATAGAAAATAGTGACAGTAAGCCAGGTTCAAATTCTGGCTGAGGCAGCCTGTGTTCACTGCATACAAATGTTCTTTAGAATGTCATGAATCAAATTCTATCTCACTCAATCTCTTTACCAAATATACTGACAAAGTAGAGTGTGGTCAAGTTTAGGTTAGTCACCATTGACTGTTATTTCTTTGATAGTTAATTATCAGATAAGAAGTAAAAAATGCAACTCGTTTAGTGTTAGGATCTTCCATTTTTTTCTCTCTGTTCAGTCTCTGAGGCTATGGAAGCAGGAAGAAATAGATTACGTACACATATGAGCTAGCTTCTTTGTCCTTTTAGGAACCGTCTCTTCTCATGATTTCGATTTGTTCTTCTTACACCTCAGCTACCAAAAGAGAAAAAGAGACAGAATCACAAAGTCTCGGATGGATGGATATATATATATATATATATATATATATATATATATATATATAATAGGGTTCACAGAACACTTCTTTCCCATTTCCTTCTCGAGTGGGTGACATCTTCCAGCCAGCTCCCATTACCACTTACATGGCTATCACTGGTGAACCCAGTCCAGGGTGCTAGATCAAATATATCTTGTTACACCTAGCATACTGGAAGTGATATTGAACTTTGTCAACTTGTCTTTTTTTGGCACCAGGATTTTTCTATAACTTATCTATTTGCACCCCAGTACCATTTCCTTGCAATACTATACTTCCTATAGATTCTTCCTTCTAGTATATATATATATAATTATCAAACCCCTCTACACAAGCAGATTGTGACACAAGGTCAATTTTTCTGTGGAATTTAACAAGTTTGAAGTCAGTTTCTTGACTGGTTGCCATACCAAGGTTAAAGTGCCCAGTCTCCCCAACTATTTACCATAGCCAGAATAATTGTTGAATTCAAACCTTTCCCGAGGGTATTAGCCTTCTACTAGTAGAACACAATACTAGGGATTCCATGTTGCTTGTAGAAGATATGGGAATTCTCTAGTTACCCAATCTTACCCTAATGTTGTGTTGTTGGGTCTCAAAGAAAATTTGTGGAGACAAAGACAAGATGAAGAGATGGCAACAAGTTTGCATCAAGAATGGAAAAAATCAGACATGTGGTTACATAAAATACCTCTCACTTTATCATTGATCATGCAATTGTTTTCTGGACTGGTCTTAAAAACAGGAAGATGTGAAGTGGTATTCTTAAGTTGATGAAGGAAAAATTCTGAAAGTTAATTTAAAACAGGAATTGAGAAAGCGATCTATATAAACTCCTTGAGGTTGATGATACTATCCAAGGGGTTGATAAATGTGGTAAAAAGGGAAAGTTGAACTTTAGAGGTTGAAAGATGACATGAAAAAATACAAGGTGTGTTAAAAAAGTATCTAGTCTGAAGCCATACTTATTAAGGAAGAAATAAACTATGATTAAAAAATTAATTTCCTTCAAAATAATATTCTATTTTGATCTATGATTATTATAACGTTACCACAGCTCAAATAGAAGTTTGTAACAATACAGTATTCAAATAGACATTCGTACTGCTGGCACATCACATAGACATGTGGAGGTGCAAATATCTAACAGTCACACTACACAGTAAGTGTCAGTTGAACCTCTCTTGTAACTTGCACTGTGATAAAAAGAAGTGATGAACACACCAAAACTCCATCTTGGTCCACTAATTCAAATTGGCCCAGCGGTTAGAGTGTTCGCCAATGGCCCGGGAGACCTGGGTTCAATCCCAGGTCGAGTCATACCAAAGACTTTAAAAAAAATGGAACTTGATACCACCTTGCTTAACACTCAGCATTATAAGGAACGGTTCAAGGGTAAAGTGGAGCAATCCTGGGAATGGAGTAGCGCCCTCCCCTACACCTTGGTGTAGTAGCTATCGAAAAGGGAGCCTTCGGGTCACCCTCGACTATGGTCGCTAACTTTACTTACTTACACTTCTTAGTAGTCATTGAGAAGAGATAAACAGTCTATGAGAAATGAGTCAACCTCTTTAGCTAGATAGAGATAATTAAAGTATTGTGAGGAGAGAGAGAGAGAGAGAGAGAGAGAGAGAGAGAGCAGGTGCAGACCTTGATATAAACTTTCCCATTCTTTGCACGTCCTTATTAGTGTGTTTGTCCACACAACTTCATGTCTGGATGTGAGACCCTTTCGCAGAGCTCACTCCAAAATGGTGGCTGTAATTTTGGGCCATCTTCACATCATTGTGGCTAGTTTTCAACTTTCATCTTTACATCTTTGTGTCTGACTTACTCCATTTCTGTTTTCTTATCCCATGTTTCCCTAATGGCTCTTCCGTTTGAGTTTCTTCTAGCCAATCAGAACTCATCGCCTACTTGTTGATGATACATTTCTATTTTTAACCCAGGTGTCTGCTGCTATCTTAGTCTCAACTTTCCCATTCATTTCTTCCTTAAATCTTTTTGTTTCTTTGCTTGCCTCGACTCACTTTCTCATATATGTTCTTTTCTTTTCCATCATCCTGTGGTCGACATTTAAAACTGGAGTCCCTAATCATATTACATTATATCATTTAACGAGTTTGATATTTTTGATGAAGTTATCATCTTTTGTGAATATGTGCGATTCACATCATCTTATAGAATATACCTCTTTGTGAATGAGGTGTGTTCAAAATGTATCAAGCCTGAAGCAGGATTTACCAAAACAGAAATGAACAATAAATAAAAGGTTAATTTTCTTCAAAAAAACTCCCTTTGCCACTTATTCCATTGAGTTTTTCTCTGGTCAGAGTGTTATATTTGGATTGTGTGGAAAATAGAAATTGGCACTTCTTGGCAGGAAAAACGTTGACACCATCTTGAGACTGAAGCAGTGTAAAAATAGGAGATAAAACACAAATGTCAGGAGGTCCAGATATTTAAAAGGTGATGGAAAGTGCATAAGAGAAGACATGTAAGAATAAAAAAGATTGCTGTTGACATATGTAGGATTGTTTCCTCTGTCATTCTCTCTCTCCTCCTCTCTAATATGTGATTGGCATTGATATAGTATATATCTATATTAGAAATAAATCTGGTTGTATTTAAATATAAAAATATAAAAAAATAAAATACTCAAAGATGTATTTATTTATATATAATAATATGTCAATGTTCTTCAGGTCAATATTAGTATGCAACATCATAAAATCATTTTAAATGAAAAATGAAACAAAAAATCAGAAGATTCTTAGTGTTCTGTATTCATTAATTTTGCTATGTTTCAAAATGTGTTTGATGTAATTAATGTTTGAAATTTAAAAAAAAAAAGAATATTATATTTGCTATAGATTTTAAAAGCTCTTAAAACACAAGAATTAAGAATATATATGTAGGAATTTACCCAACCTCTCCACCATTGACAGAATGTGAGACGAGGTCAATTTTTAAGCAGAGTAAAACTGGTTTCAATTCAATTTTCCTTCTTTTAGACTTGTTACCAAACGAAGGCTAAAGAACCCAGTCTGTCTTATTATTTCCCTTCATCTGGAGGGAGAAGAGCATTAGTACAAAATGAAACACAAATACCCTTGGCTTCAATTTGAACACAGACCACAGATTGCATATTATATCTAATCACAACTTTGATTTCAATTCTGCAAAGATGCTCATTTACATCCATAATAAAAGTCCAAGACGAATTTTCAAAGCCGCTGCTATTTCACTATTTAATTCCCTAAATACTCGTCCTAGCTTTTATGATATTTCTCTTTACTTGAGTGAATCCATTTTAAATAGCTACAATATATTCCATCTTTAGTTAATATTTTCCACATATATCATAATTTTTATGCTTTCTATTTTTCTTTTTGTCTTTCTTTTTCTTCCTTTTGACTCGAAATCTTTCTCAATATACAAACGTAACATAAATTCTTTACAATATTCCTAATAAGTCAAATGATGTAATTTAAAACAACAAACACTGATTCACTAATTAAACGGCCAATTTTTTCTTAGGTTTTTGTATTTTGCATTTTTAAACATCGATCGTTGATTTAACATTGCTAATATCATCCCTCATGGTCCTGATGATGGTTCAGTTGAACCGAAACTCTATAGTGTCAACTTTACTTCTCAATAAATCTCTCCTTCTACTTGGGTTGCCTTGTTATCAATTTTTCTTTACATATTGTCAGATTACAATCCATTATTTACTTCCATATATATATATATATATATATATATATATATATATATATATATATATTCACAAATACATGTAAACTAAAAGAAATGGAAGAAAAAGATATTTCTAATGAATTGATCTTCATCTATTCTCTCTTGACAACTGATATAAAAAAAGCACCTCTGAAATTTGTCTTTTGATATGGTATCAAGCTGTATTGTATTTATGTTAATATGTTCCATGTTATCAAATGTCTAACCATTTAGATGAATTCTCAGCTGAGAAGCCAGGAAAAAGTTGTACAATTAGATTTGGTGAGTATGGAAAGTGCTGCACTTACACAATCTTGTGTTTCATAAAAGCTGCTAATCAAAAAGTATTGAGAATTGGCATAGACTTGTCTGGACATCTAAACATCATTACTTAAATTACTCAGCTGTGTACTTGTCGTCATTCTAATTTCAAAATTTCATTCTTGATTCTTTCTGATAACACCTTATAAAATTAGACTGATTACTCCAGCTATACCAAATGACAGCAACCAGATTTTCCACTCTGTTTATTTCATTCCATTTATTCATTTATCATGCTTCATTTTGATGACATTCACTGCTTTGATGTAGACTTATGTGCAGTATATTGTAGATTTTACATGATTTTCAGGACAGATCTTATCAATTTTTCTTTTTATATCTCTATATTTCAAGAGTAATATTCGCAAGCTGAGGAGATAGAGTGAAACAATCTCAAAAGGTTTGGTATACTCTCTCCAATACATATGGAAAAAAAAATGTGTGTGTGTGTGTGTGTCACATCCTACCTGTGTGGAGGGGTTGGTAAATACATACAATATATGTATATATATATATATATATATATATATATATATATATATATATATATATATTGTATGTATTAACATACATATATGTATATTGTATGTATTTACCAACCCCTCCACACGGGCAGGATGTGACATAAGGTCAATTTTTTAACCTGAGTTTACCAGGTCTCAATTCAGTTTTTTTTTTCTAGAATGATTGCCTCCACAAGGTTGAAGAACCCAGTCTGCCCTACTATTTACCCATAGCTGGAGGGAGAATAATTGGATTCATACCTTTCCCAAGGGTATTAGTGCTATGTGAAATGCATGAAGCTTCATTCAGGAATTGAACCATTACACGACGATCACCTCTACTATTTATTGTATATGCCTGTGTTTTGATGAGGGATTGAGGATCTGTGAATAGGTTGATGGATGGTTGGTATGTTGGTTGGTTTTCAACTCTTATTGGGTTATTTTATGATAAAGTCAGTGCAACAAATATGACTTCCAATTATATCATTATGTTATGCTGCCAGCATGGATCTCCTTCACCCTCTCTTGCCACCCATCTCTATCGTCCATCACTCCCGGGAAGTCTTCCAGGCTATATCCTGTATTAGCGCAGAGCTGTTGTATATAGATTCTAGCTGGTCATCCTACCTTTGCTCATCCATGTGAAGGGGTCCACTGGAGTATATCGCTTATGAGTTTGTCCTTACTTCTCCAGCAGTGTCCCACATGTCTGGTTCGTCTAACTTGGATAGTTTTCGTGATGGGTGGTAGGTGACCATACAGTTGCTGTTTTATGGGGTGTTATCTCCAGGACTTGCTCAATATGGCTCGCAGCATTCTTGGGTAATTGCTGTTAAGCTTTTTCTCGATATGTTTAGTTAGTGTCCATATAGTGCATCCATATACTAGTATCAACATGACCGCTACTTGGAAAAAACTGCATTTTATTTTATCAGTCAGGTCTGACTTCCATATGACCAATAGCCTATTGAAAGCTGTTTGTGCCTTTGCTAGTCGCATGTTGATGTGTTTCTTGTTTGATGAGACACTGTCTGAGGTAGGTGAACTTATCAAAGGCTGACCCTTTAGTGTGGAGATGTTGTCTCTTTGAATAAAGCACTTGTATTCCATCTTGTCTGCATTGACTTGGAGGCCTATGCTATCAGCTGCTCATTCCAGACTATATAGCAGGGATTTGGCTTTGGCAGGTGTATTTGTCATTGGCGTAGTCTGGATCTGTAATTGTTTAGCAGGGATTTGGCTTTGGCAGGTGTATTTGTCATTGGCGTAGTCTGGATCTGTAATTGTTTGTGTGGGTATCTTTCCTTTGCCAGCTTGAAATCGTTTTCTTTTGTTAAATCTATAAACATTCTAAGCACATAGTCTAAGCAGATGATAAAGAGCTATGGGGCTAATGTGTCTCCTTGCAGAACATCAGCTACAATGTCAAAGTAGTTTGTGTTTCCATCTGGTGAGTGGACTTTTACTTTAGTGATTTTATATAGCATCATTTTGGCTGTGATGGTTTCTTTGGGGAGGCTGTAGGCGAGAAGTATTTGTTCCATCTTTCCTCTGTGTATGGAGTCAAATGCCTTGGAGAAGTTGATGAATTATATTGTTGTCGCAAGGTTTTTTGCACGTACACCTTCTAGAATAGTTAAAATTTGTGATGTCGTGGATTGATTTCTCCGAAAGCCATTTTGGTTCTTCCTCCATTTATATACAACACTATATCTTCACAATCATTTTAAACAGGCAAACACTTCATTGACTCAATCAGATTTATTTGACCCATGACCGTTTAACAGGTACTAAGATTAATGACCACTGAATGAAGAGGTGTCCTCGTGGTGTAATGGTTAAAGTGATGGACTGCGGAATCATAGTAAGCGAGATCGTACTCCAGTTGTGCTATTACATTCACTTTCGGGCAGATACCCTTGGTATGAATCCCCTTATCCTCCCAGCTATGGGTTAAATAGTACCACTACTGTTCTTCTAGGAGAATGGCTTTGGCATTAAATAATCTACAAAGGTTGATATACCATTAAACAAAGGAACCTAACCTAACCAAACCAAACCAAACAACTGAATGATGACAATATTCTCTAGAGCAAGAACCTCACCACCTGATACAGTTTAGTGTCATACCCAGGACCCCCTTTTGAGAAGACATCTCACTCTTTTGTGGAGGCTGCAGTTGGCATATTCTAGGCCCCAATAACTGAGTGGAGGTTGTATAAAAAGGTTGGTGACCCCTTGGTTTAGAACAATCTAAACTATTCAAGTAAAAGATATATAACAAATACCCTGAATGGTTATGCTGCATAAAACCTTTCTTGAAAATAAATTGTTAAAATTTTTGCTAACTTCTTCTTAAACAAGGCACGAACAATCTATTTGGATATTTAACCAAGAAAAAATGTTTATGAAATAAGGATCAAGACTTTTCTTGGCAGTGAGAATAATCCAAAAAAAGAAGGTTCCTGTAATTGAATTCCTTCCCGTTCTCCACAACTTCTCTCATCCCTGACCTTTCAAGAAGCAATTGTAAACCTATAAAAATCAATTCTTTAAATATCATTCTTTAAGGGCCCCCGAAAAAGATTTGCTTTTCCATTGCTTAAAAAAAAGGCCCTGTTACATTTGGTTTGAAAATAAATCAAACTTCTTTTTTTCTATTCAGTGTAGAAAAGGTTAATGCAGTAAAAGGGTTAAAAGAAATTGGGAGGGACCAGTTGGAGTAGGGGATGGGGTTGTTCATATTTCCCCTCACCTCTTTGACCCACATATTTCATTACTTGAGTGCTCAGAATTGATAACATTTGTATTGATTTGCTTTGCCAATGCTTCTTCATTATATTGTAAACAATAACAGTTATTCTGTTGTATATGAAGCAGGGAAACAATTAACACTCACAAACACACATACTCTCTCCTTCTCATTCTCTCAGTCTTGCTTTCCCTCTCTCTCTCTCTCTCTCTCTCTCTCTCTCTCTCTCTCTCTCTCAAGAGAATAACAGAATTTTTCAAATAAAATCACCAAACAAGTATAATAACAAATAAAAAATGTTTTATTTCAGATTTTGGGTGGTTGTTTCTTGTTTTCCTATATTTGAGCAAGCCCCTCCTCCAACTTTTTTGTTTTTGCTTTGTTTTTGTAACTTAAAAAAATTTCTGGCAAAGGTTTGGCTAATGTTTATTTAAAAGCAAATATTAGCATCGGGTTTGTTATTTCAGTATGAATTTTAAAAAATACTTTCAGATTTTTGACATCTTATTTAATTTATTGAATCGTAAAAAAATCCTCTAATGACATGTCAACTCTATTGGGAGTTTATCATGAGTTGTATTCATTTTACGGTTTGTTGAAGTGTTTATTTTGCCAGATAATTAGGCACATTAAAATTTTGTAATTAGGGTGTACGTGCATCTATTTCAAACAATGCACATTTTTTTTTAATTTCATAAGGAGCATTACCTAATTTGGTTTAGAAATTTTATTTAATTTTCTATTGAGTGGCAGGTAATAGGTATCCTCTATTTTGTCAAGAGAACTGAGTTACATACACTCAAATCCCATTGATAGAAGATAATGATCAATTATGCTATTTGCCCTTAGTCTATATTTGCTAATAATTTTAAGCAGATGAATAAAAAGTCATTGCTCAACATTTGTTTAATACTTGCATGCCTGTTATAAGAATTCTGAACAAAGATGTTGGATACAAATTAATTTCTGTGGTCCCTTTTCAAAATGTGGCTTCTCAGCTTTTAGGTTTAGGTCAAAGTGTTGTACCTGTTCTTATAAGCTTAATAATTGACCAGCTTGTCACCAGGGTTTAGAATATGCTGACTGCATCCCTTGCAGAAGGGTAAAACTCTCTCTGCCAAAAAAAAAAAAAAAGAATAGGTGTCTTGAATATGACAGTAAACTGTATCTGATGGTTAAGATCCAGTTCTGGAGATCTGGGGAGTGTGAAGTCACTCTTTTTATTGCCATTACTTCCAGGTCTATTATTACACATAGTGGTAGAACTTGTTAGGGTTCCATCTATGGACCAAATAGATATTTTAAAAAATTGTATTTGATAGGGATACTTGATTCCATGTAAGTATAAATTATTTGTACTAAGTATAGTTACTCAAGGCTATAATTGTTTACAAAAATATTATTAGTTATTTGAAACTACATAACTAGGAAAACAAATAACTATTATTAAATAGAAAAATTACTTGAAACCATATGATTATTAGTATTATATAGGAATACTTGATGTTATATAACTGTGCAAAAAAACTCTCACGAAGCAACTACACAAATTTATATACAAATGTACAATAAATGGGATTCTTTTACCTCTCGGTATGATATAACCCTATGCAGGTTAACATCCATTAAAATTAATAAATAAATCTTAATATTAGATGCATCCCTGATGTGGAAGTATTGATGGATTATTTTTTGTATTATGATCCTTAGGCTCATTCACTGTTTCTGCATTTTTCCCTAACATCTTAAAAAAAAAAAAAAAAAAAGCATAAGCAATTGTTTTAAGCTTTTCGTTACAAACTCATTTTATATAATGTTGACTGGAATGATCTGACAATTTCACAAATAGTTATCATGAATTATACTTTATACATTTCACTGTTGAGTGAGTTCTATTCTCAGCTAAAGAACATCTACTTCTCTGAAGTTTTCTTTTCATCTTCTTGAGGGATTTGTGTTTTACAAAGGTTACTGGTGAAGCACTTAACTGAATCTAAATCTTTCTACTTGTAGCCTAAATGGTTTCAACCACTGGGCTATACCTGTCTGTTTCATCTCATTATTTAATAGAAAATAACCCCAATTCCCACCAATAATTCTCTTACACTTCCTCTTTATTGGAAACAACTATTTGTCATATTTCTTGAACTTATGTATTTCTAATATTATTGTTTCTGCTGCCTTTATTATTAAACAATAGAAAATGCAATAAATTTGGCCTGGTAATCAATTTTTCTTGTTGGCCTCTGTCTTTAGCTTCTTTCATGGTCTCTGCCCAAAAGTAATGGGCATTTAATGTACTTGTCAATGAAATTGGGGAAAAATATTATCAGATTTTACTATAACATTGGCAATATGACTTTCTTTTGAAAACTAGAGAGCTAATTTTCTTTCTTAACAATTAAATGAAAATAAAAAACAAAAAAATAAAAAAGAAAATCATGAAGAAAATAAGTAGAAGTTGATAAATTTTGTTTTGATGCTCAAATGTTTTCAAAAAGAAAGAAAAAAATTTCAGAGTGAGAAATGAAACTTAAAAGTTTTGCTAGTTTACAATTCAACATCTGCTCACTTTGCCTCTAACCATTTCCTCTTTAATTGTTTTAAAAGTAAAAAGAAATTATTTTTCTTTATTTATTTTTCATATTCTAATTAGTTACTCACTGTAAAACAAACCTGAAAATGATATTCCATCAAAAGAAAAAGATTTAGGATCATTATTATACATTTATTTAGATTTTCATTTTGCTATTTGTTTTTTTTTTTTTGTTTGTTTTTTTAGTGAGGGCAGTTACTTGATTCTCTATTTTTGTTTGGTTTCTTCTCTAAACTCCATAAAAGATACAGATTCGTTGACTGCCATATTTGAGCAACATTTATATAAAAACATGGATAGGTATCAAAAGGATAAGGGAGAGAATGAGAGGATACACGTAAAGAGCGAGAGAAAAGCAGAAACATGAGATAATGGATAATTTTAATTTTCAGTATCTGTCCTTAATTATCAGAAGAATAATTGGAAAACTGGTGTTTTATTGACAAACAATACAATAATAAAAAAAAAAATTTTCTATTTCTTTACTTATATCATCATATACACACATATTTACCCAACCCCTCTGCATGAGCAGGATGCAACACAAGGTCAATTTTAAGTTGGAGTTTAGATGGTTTAAAGTCAGTTTTTCTTCTCCCAGACTAGTTTTTCAGTCTGCCCTACTATTTACCTATAGCTGGAGTGAGAAAAGTTAGATTCATACCTTTCCCAAGAGTATTAATGTTATATGAAATGCAAGCAGCCTTGATCAAAAACATACACACACAAACATATATGTTGTAAAACGAAGAAAACTAATATATACATAAAAATGGATGAGAAAAATCTATTTCTAAATATTACTTTATTATATTTACCCAACCCCTCCGCTTGGGCAGGATATGACACAAGGTCAATTTTTAAGCGGAGTTTAACAGGTTTGAATTCAGAGTTTTCCTTCTCCTAGGCTAGTTGCCTTACCGAGGCTGAACTTGTATCGTTGTGTCCAATTCCTACGACGATAACCATTGCACCACGGGCACCTCCAAACCTCTAAATATTAGTTTATGTCCACCGACGTGTTTTGACAAAACTTATATAAGATATGAAATTACAAAAATTTCAAGTAGGAAGTATTTTTGGTCATCTTTAGGATAGAAATTATGAATTTGAAATAATGCTTTGAATTATATGAGTTGTATCATAAAGTACTTTAAGTAGACTTAATGAACTTATAACTTGTTGTATTAAAGACTTCAAACATCTAAGCTGGCATTTGCTTTTGAAAATTTGTACCTCTGATATGCAAAATTCTATTTGTAAAAATCTCTTTTAATAATAAAATGGTGTTACACTTCCTGTCAGGGAGTATGCATAACATTCAGCTGCTGCTGATTTGGAGAAAAAGAAAGTGGGCTAATATGTGTAGCATCTTTTAAAATTTTTGCCTAAAGTAAACATTTGATTTTTAAAATTTATGTTTCGGTTGAATTTATTACCTATTGGGTATGGAGGTTCCAGTGGCATAATGGTTAACATCATTGTAAGTGATTTCAAACTCCAGTTGTGTTATTAAGTTTGCTTTTAGATTAATAACCTTGGGAAAGGTATGAACCCACTTATCATGCCCAGGTATTAGCTTTATTTGTCTCTGCCACCCACCAGGACTTGACCCAAGGTCAATGATCTGAAGGCCGGATTATAGTGGGGATTAGGGGAGGGGAAGGTCAGACCCGAGCCTCGGCTCAAGCCCAGCTTGACTTTGCTGGTTATTCGCCCACTTAGAGCCTGATGAGCCAAACATGGTCCTGGCACGAATACCTAAAACAGGTATTGGCTAAATAATGCCACAACTGTTTTTGTACTTGGAGGTTATGCCATTAAAACAAAGAAACCAAAACATTACTTATTATAATTCTTGAAAAGATAACATTTACATAAATAATTCAATAATGCAAATAAAAATTACTATAATTCAATGGTATAAATTGCCCATGGTGTAATGGTTATCGTCGTAGGAAATGAACACGGCGACTCGAGTTCAAATCCTGGACGAGACTGATTGCATTTCACATAGCACTAATACCCTTGGGAAAGGTATGAATCCAATAATCCTCCCTCCAGCTATGGGTAAATAGTAGGACAGACTAGGTTCTTCAGCCTTGGTGAGGCAACTAGTCTAGCAGAAGGAAAACTGAATTGAAACCTGTTAAACTCCGCTTAAAAATTGACCTTGTGTCATATCCTGCCCGAGCGGAGGGGTTGGTAAATAGGATAAACTTCCTTAAATTTGTGAAATTTTCTTTTGAAAATTATTCTCCAAGGTTAATAATTGTCAACACAGACACTCAAAAAAAGTGGAGTTGACATTCAATGCAATGCATATAATCTATTATTTACTTACTGTTAATTATATTTAAATCCACCTGCAAGAATATAAGTGCTATTTGCTTACCTCAGCATATTTTGCACTACTATATATATCCATTTGTGCTGATGGCACAAAGTTCCTCAACTCTCTAGTCCAGTCGGCTGGGGTTTTTAAAAAAACATTGACTGCATCTCTGCAGAGAAATAAGACCCTTCCAACGAATCTCCTGGATATGACATTAAACAATCTGATGGTGAGACTCTTGTAATGCTGGAGCTTTGGGGAATGTGGAGTACACCTTTATTGCAATCGCTCCCAAGTCTACCCTGGTCCAGAATGGTGGCACCTGATAGGGTCCTACCTATGGGTCAAATAGAACTGTTTAACATTTAAAGTGAGAGTAAACAAAAGACTTATGCTATACTTAATTGGTTGAAATAGAACTGTTTGATCATTTAATTGTGTATAAACAAATGACTGATTTTTATTGAATTGTTAGTGATACATAGTAATTCTTGGAACCTATTTAACTTGCTTGATTTATGCTAAATTGAATTGTTAGAAATAGAATTTTTTCATTTAACTGTGTGTGTATATAAAAAATCTGTTTACAAATCACATATTTAGTATGTATGTAAAAACAGGATTTGGCATTAAATAACCAACAATGGTTGATATGCCATAAAACCAAATCAAACCAAACCAAACTGTATCTGATGGTGAAGCTTCAGTCCTGGAGTTTTGGGGAATGTAAAGTACCTCTTTGTTGCCATTACTCCCAACTCTACTCTGACCAGGAGTGGTAGTACCTGTTAAGGTCCGATCTATGGGCCAAATAGATCTGTTTAACTATTTAACTGTGTGCAAACAAATGATTAATATTAAATTGAATTGTTAGTGTTACATTGAAATACGTGAAACCATTAAATATGTGTAAGTAAATCATTAATACTAAATAGAATTATTCATGTTAGATAGGAATACTTGAAATCATTTAACTGTGTGCAAACAAATGAGTTCTGGCTTGTTTAAAATGTTACCTATAAACTATTTGTTTACAAATCATATATGTTTAATATACATGTATAAACAGGATTTGGCATTAAATAACCTGCAAGGCTTAATATGCCATAAAAGCCAACCAACCAACCAGACTCTCTCACCATTATCCCTATTGTCCATTGTTCCTGACAGGTTCTCTAGACTGTATCCAGTGTCAACACAAAGCAAGTCCTTGCTGGTTGGCAAACATCGGAACTTCTATGAGTAGGAGTCCATGAAAGAATATTACTTATGAATTCATCCTTACTTCTCCAGCAGTGCCTAGAATTTCTTGGTTGTCTTACAATAATGGTTTGTGAGATTGGAGGTATGTGGCCATATAAATGCTGTTTTGTTGGGTGTTGCTCCCAGGATTTGTTAAAAATAGCATGTAGTATTTTTTTTTTTTTGTAGTTCCCATCTAGCTTTTGCTCCATGTGTTTCATTACAGTCAAGTTGTAGTAGTACTGACGCAGCCATGGCTTGGAAGAAATCCTATTTTATTTTATTAGTAAGATCAGCTTTTTATATGAATGATAATCTGTCAATAGCAGTTCTTGTATAGTGCTTTCAGTTGTTGAGATGCACTGTTACTGCAGAACGTCTTGAAAATTCAGGGTGGTTTTCTTGACAGTTTGGGCATTTGGGTTTTTTGGAACAGTCTTTCAGCATGTGGTCTGGGTCATTTGGGTCACATCTTCCACATATTGGATGTCCTAAGTAGCTTACTCTGTACTGTCTACATTTATGACATTTAAAGCACCTCAAGGGTGTAGGGATATACTATTCTAATCTTTTGGGATGGAAACCAATTTTAACTTCCTCTGGTATTACTGATTTATTGAACGTTTGAATGTATGTGTGTGTTTAAATTTCTTCACCCCTCCTTATGGTTATTCTTTTATAGTCTGACTTCTTGCTTTCCTAAAGCTTTTTATTTCCTCTGGTGAAGCTAAGTATTATTTCTTGCTTCTAATTACTCCTTTTGAGGTATTGAATCTATCATGTGGATAAACCTTGCATTTCACATTGTGGAACATTTTCATTTTGATTAAGTTTTCAGCATGTTTTTGTTGTCCATTTCCTCAAGTAGATTGTCATTTCTTATTTTTATAACAATTTGAGGGTTTGCTCTATTGGAGATTAGTTTTTCTATAAAAAAAACAAAGGATATAATTTAGCTAAAACAGTTTATTCCAGTGATTCTAGTACAATAAATCTTGGGAATTATGGGTTTTTTTTTTATTTTCAGATTCAGTTTAATTTTTTTCATTTAAAAAAGCCATAAGCAATGTTTTTCTTTTCACTGGTCCTGTGCTCCAGCACCCAACTTGTGTTGGAAATTTACTGAGGGGTAAGCCCATTTACTTTGGTTTGAATGGGGATACAATACAAGTATATTTAAGTCGGGAGTAGGATTTTGAGCCTCTATAAATTTCATATTTTCAGTTGACAATACTTAGTGCTATGCTGTGGTTTGTCTTATTCACTCAATGCAATTGACCCTTAATCACTACCTTTAAGATAAAATAGGGTTGAGTATTGGTTTGTCATAAGCGCAATTGAATATGGTTGGGATAATCATATTAGTTGATAAGGTTTGATATGACCAACTGATTGATCTCATTGGAACCCTCCAACTGCCTGTCTAGCTCACTAAAAGCCAAAATATGTTGCCAGTCACTTGACCTCTTTGTTGCTGAGTCAAGGTCTGCTCAGCCACCAAAATCTCATTCTCAGACATTACAGGTTACTACCAACAGCCAATAGATGGCTTTTTGGGGAGGTGTTATCCCTCTACATTGGTGCAGAGGTACAGTTGGCATATTTTACTGCCCAGCCAACAGGGTGGTTTTCTAGTTTATAAGAAGTGGTAGTGTGTTGCCACAACAAAATTATCCAACAATGGCTCTTCTTTCTGAATGAGACTTTGAACTTTTTATTTGTCTAAATTTCTGAGATGAAGCTTGATAATTATTACTACTTAAAATATTCAGACTACTGACCTCATCTTCATTGATGAAAAAAAAATTGCAATATGGTAAAAAAAAAATTACATGATGGAGACATTAGGTTTATAAGTCCCCCAAAATTCACTCTGAATTGTCTGTCAAGGACACATGGCACTGTGGATAAGGCGTTTGGTTGGAAGGTGCTTCTGAATTAAATCATTTGGAGGGTGCAGGTTCAATCCCAACAACAAGTAAGAATAACTAGGAATACTTACTGTAACTTAACACTTGCACTCAGTCATGGTAAATAGAATTGGAACACTTTACCTCTGTGACTCAAATAAAGGGTTCAGTTCAAGATTCTGCATGGATTCCTGAGTTTGACATGAAACACCTAAGGAAGGCTGAAAGACATATTGGCCAAAATGTTATGATTATAACAAAGATGAGGTCAATAGTCTAAATATTCTAAGTGATAATAACTATATATATATATATATATATATATATATATATATATATATATATATATATATATATATATATATATATATATATATATATATATATATATATATATATATATATATATATATATATATATATATATATATATATATATATATATATATATAAGCTCCTTCAACTGGCCTAGTGGGTTGAGTGTTTGCCTATGATCCAGAAGACCTGGGTTCAATCCCAGGTTGCATCATACCAAAGACTTTAAAAATGGTACTTGATACCTCCTTGCTTAACACTCAACAATATAAGGTATGTATCAAGGCTAAAGTGGAGCAATCCAGGGAAAGGAGTAGCACCCTCCCCTACACCTCGGTGTAGTAGCTATTGAAAAGGGAGCCTTCTGGTCGCCCTCGACTATGGTCACCAACTTTACTTACTTACAATCAATCTAATCAGTAAGTCTTGCATTGCAGTAAGTTCCATATGCAAATGGATAAGAATGTATTTGTCAAAGCAGCATTTTACTCACAGCAAAACAATACTAAAAATATTTCATATATAGAAAAGATTTAGACTCATTCTTTATTATAATATATTTGTTGCCCTGGTTTTTTTTGGTTTTTTTATTTGACTCTCTATTTTTGTCTGATTTCTTTAGTGAACTTCTAAAAAGCAACAGATTCTTTCTCTGCCATTAACAAACTATTTTATTTTATGATTACAGTCAAGTAATCTAATCAGTAAGCCTAGTATATGGGAATACATATGCATAAGTTTTATGACTCTACAATTTTATCTTGAGAGAGTTTTATGAGACAATAGTCTGCATAATAAAAAACCCTGGTTGCTTTTGCTAAATTGGACTTGTTCCCTGGAGTCATAAGTTCAATCTTTGGTATAATCAAAGTAGAAATAAACTGGTTCAGGATAAGTGTATTACAAGAAGATGCTGAAAAGTTTTCTAATTAAGAAAGGAATCACCTAGAGCAGGTATAAACAACCTTTCTCAAGAAGCCAGTTGTATGAGACAAGGTTCAGCATCTGGCGGGCCACACCAGAAAAAAAATTCACTGCAATTTTTCATTGAAGGTACCTTAACCATCTTCACTACAGAAGACTACATATGTAATTACCTGCTTTAGATTTTGAGAAAAGTTTTGTTTTTTTATATTTTCACTTCCATAAAAAGATATTTTCTATAAAATTTTAATAAATGTTATTTTCTTTGTAAAATGACTTGAGCCATTCAGAAAACTCTGTGGGGCACAGTTTGCCCTTGACTAATTTAGAGCCACAAAGCATATACACTAATTCTCATCATTAGTTGGGCCAAGAACTTTTTATCACTCCCTCGTGTTTAGTAGTAGACTGATTGGCTGAAGAAAGTCTGTCTAAAAAGAACATCATCACACTGGATAAAATAAAGAGATCTATGGAAAATTCATTGTTTAATTACTGAATAAAGCCTGACCCTGAAGAAGAGATAAGAGTCACCTCAGAATAACCTGATAAAAGCAACAAAAATGAAAAAAAAAAAAAAGAAGAAAATATTCTTGATACATCCCAGTAAGAGAAATTTGGGATTTAAGATATGTTGTAAACATTTTGAATCCAAAGTAAAATGACTTGACTGTAAACTTTGAGAGTTTTAAAATATGTTAGAAAAGTGTTGATTAACTGCTAACTTCAGGGATTCCCATTTTTTAATTTCATTCAATAAAATAATCTCAATTTTTAACAATAGTCTCATCTCTTTTTAGCTAGAGCAGACTTTAAGTTATTAAGAAACAAGCTTGAAAATTCAAAAACTTTAAATTTTATAATTTACTTAACTTCTTGAAAAATATAAATTGATCTTAAATTTATTTTATGCATTTTTATCTGGGGGAAAAAAAAATTCAAAAAGATATATATTCACAAATAGAACAATTTTAATAATTTTTTCAAAAATAAAATCAACTAACTGGTTTCAGTCCTCCCTGATCACAGTTTAAACGAGGACAATGATTAAGAAAGAAAAGGGGCAGGGACTGTGTAAGGAAGTGGAGGAAAGCAAGTTCCACTTGGACTATCACCTGAAAGTGCTTGAGACCATTCATATTCTCACCCATAAACAGTCCCTCTGTAAACAGAGGGAATGTTTATTGGGTTTGAATTACCCCACCCTTTCTACTCAACTTGCCCATTTTTCCTCCACTTCAGTACACAGTCCCTGCCCCTTTTCCTTAATTGTTGTCCTCCTTTCAACTATGATCAGGGAGGACTAAAACCAGTTAGTTGATTTTTTTTTAAAATTATTAAAATTGGTCTATTTGTGAGTTTAATAAAATTTTGTACCCCCCCATAAAATTTTCATATATATATATATATATATATATATATGTATATATTCAGCACAAAGCCACAAGTATGTTGTACCCAGTGATCAAACTCAATGCTTCTGTGTATTATTGTCAAAACTTTCTTGTTCTCTGGTCTATTTGTCTGAGTTCCTCCCTTGTCCATTTTAAGAATAGTCCTGAGTACCTTACAAGGGGAACTGCCCAGATGTTTACTCCTTTAATGAGATTCCTGCTATAGAGCTTGGGTTTGAAAAGTTTTCTCCTTTGTCTGAGATATTCCTTTTCTTATTTGTTCTTTCATCTCTGCTTATTTGATGGTGTCCACTTCCAATATTCTCAATTATAATTTTTCTTCTTTCCAAGTGTTCTGATTCTTTCTTGATTTGGCTGTTCTATTCCTTCTGTTATTTCTCTTTTTCCATTTGTCATTATGAGCATGTCACATTTTTCTTTGCCAAACTCCATTAATATAACCTAGCTGTATATTCTTATTGTTTGTATCTGGTTCTTTTTCATTATTTTTCCAAACATCTTGATGTTGTCCATGTACTTAAGGTGATGTACAAAATCACAAGAACATATGTAACATATAAATGTGTAACATATAAATGTGTAACCCCTAAGTATGTAACAGATAAGTGTGTAACCCTTAAGTATGTAACAGATAAATATGTAACCCCTAAGTATGTAACAGATAAATGTGTAACAGATAAGTATGTAACCCCTAAGTATGTAACTGAGTAACATCATTGCTATCACAAATAGTAATGGTGAAAGTACATTTCCCTGGAAGATGCCTCTGTATTTTCACCTCTGCTAAAGTTTTCCCTCCTGCTATTAATTCCACTTTCCAGTTTCCCATGGCTTCTGTGATAAATTTTATGACTTTGTCTGAAAATGTACAAGATATCTGATAATCTATTATCTAGGTTTGTGGGAACATATCATGGGCCTTCCTGTAGTCAATCAATGCCATGACTTTATTTTTCCACCTGGCTTTGCTTTCCTTAAAGATATGCTGATGAATGTACAGTAAATCACCTGTTCCTCGTGTTCTCTTGTGGTATCCTTTGTGTTCTTCTGGAAACAGTCTGTGACATATAATCTGTGCGGTTAGGATTTTTCACATCATAGACAGGCACAGTATCAATATATAGTTGTGGATGGTTACATTTGGGGTTTTTTCTGGGTCAGGATAGTTTTCCCTTTGGTGCTCCATTCAGGTATTCTTGCTTCTTCTTGGCATCTACTCAGTTCAAGAACCATTCTCTCATGGATGGGTTGTCCAGTCAGCTGTGGCTGTAGAATACACTGACTGCTTTTCTGCAGAGGGATTAGACTTCTCCCCCAAACGAGTGTCTTGGATATGACACTAAACAATCTGATGGTGAGGTTCCAGTAATGCTGGAGCTTCTGGGAATGTGGAGTACCCCTTCATTGCCATCACTCCCAGGTCCACTCTGGCTTGGATTGGTAGCACCTAATAAGGGTCCTATCTATGGGTCAAATAGAACTAAACCGTGGTTTTCAGAGTTTACTGTTTTTGCATTTAAACTGTGTATTTATACTAAACCTAATTGTTTAAAATAGAACTGTTTTGGAATTTAAACTGTGTACTTATGCTAAACTAAATTGTTTGAACTAAAACTGTTTGACTAAACTGAATAGCTTGAAATAGTAATGTTTTTGACAATAAAATTGTGTACTCATGCTAAACTGAATTGTTTGAAATAGAACTGATTAATTGTATAAAAACTGATTCAGCATTAAATAATCTACAAAGGTTGATATATCATAAAACCCAACCAACCAACCTCTCATGGATGGACATGAATTTTTTAAACCAGAATCTATATATGCTATCATGTCCTGGTATTTTTCAATTCAGTACATTTTTGAGTGCTGCTCTGGGTGATTCCAGGTGTATTTCAGCCTCAGGGCCTTTTTCAAATCCTTACAATTCTTTTTCTATGTTATTTATCCATTTGGCTTTCTTGTTATGTTCTTGTTGTTCTCATTATTGTTATAATTCTATGAATTTACCTGTATCTTTAGAAATGACAGAAATATTCAAGTAATTTTGCAATTACATTGTAATCATAAAATAAACAACTTTGTTGAACAGTATATTCTTATTCATGCTTAATATTTCTTGAATATAAAGCTAAAGTGAAAATTAAGTAAAAATAACAATTGATTCTATGCCTTTTCCTGGGTATAAATGAAACCAATTTTCAATATATATATATATATATGTATATATATATAACTTATGGTAAAAGTTTATTCATCTTAAGAGCTAATTGCAGTATAAGTGTTCCTTTAATACAGTATTTCCTCTATTCACACCTGTTGGCTTCTCAGATAAAAAAAAATGTTCTGCCTCTAGAAATAGATAAATAACATTGCATTTACCCAAAAAATATTTATGGAATTTTATTCAGCAGGTGTATCATAACATAAAATTCTATTTCTGTGTCACCCTAAGAGCCTATAAAATTTTTCATTACCCCCCCCTCTCTCTCTATATATATATATATATAGTCAAGTTGTATTTTATATATCATTATCCCCCTTGTTATTATCAAAGCATGCCAACAGCAGAGATTCCCCTGCCTCTCTTACTATCTGTCCCTATTGGTCATTGCACTTGGTAAGTCCTCTAGATGGTGCTCAGTATCTGTGTAGAGATGATAAATGTACATTTTTGCTAGTTAGCCAATACAAGTATACCATAGGAGAATGTTGTTTATGAGTTTGTCCTTACTTTTCCAGAAAGGGAAGCTATTGATTTTCAACTACCCAAATAGCTCAAAAGCATAGCTTGATTATATATTTGTGTAAGAGAACCTGGTTGTATCTGGTCTGCCTGGATCGAACAAATGTCCTTAAAGTTATAGAAAAGATGACTTGAGCATCCTCTGGGACACGTGGTTTGGTTAAAGCACCTAGATGTTCAAGGGCAGAAATCAACAGACCAAGTTTCAGTGCCTGGATGTAGAAGAAGTGAAGCATATAAATTCATCACACAGTGAGAGAGCAAGAAGTGTTTAGTTGGGAGACGCTTGATATCATGCATTGCGGACAAGAAATTGGATTAGAAAATCAAGAACGAAACCTACAATTTATAAACAAGAAATGGATTTTTTTTATAAGTAGATATATCTTAGGTGTGTGCAAAGTTTTCCAACAGTAATAAAAAAGAAATCAAGTGTGTATTCTGACTTCAATTTTCAAAAAAGAGCAGTCGGAACTTTTTCATACACTAAATATATAACCTATTTTCCAGTGACCAAGACAAATTTTCCTCCTAATAAGTCTGCCCTGTTGTTAGGGCTTATAATATACTGTATCCCCTATTGATAGTTAAGACCCTCTCAAAAAGGGAGTGTCCTGAGTATGGCACTAAACTGTATCTGGTGGTGATGTTCCAGTTCTGGAGTGCCATTACTCCCAGGATTACTCTGACACAAAGTGGTAGTAATTGTTATAATACATCTTTAAGTCAGATAGATCTGTTTCCAAATTATTTGTATAGGATAGAAATGCCTTATATCATATAACCATGGGCAAAAAAAACTTAAGAAACAACACGGAAAGTGTATATATAAGTATACAATGTATGCAATTCTTTAACTCCTAGATATAAAATAAACCCAGCTAGGTTGACATGCCCTTAAAATCAATCAATTAATCAAACAATCAATCATTTCTAATAAATCTTGAAAATTTGCTCTGCTTACTAAATGTCAGAGGTTAAATTTTGGAAATTTAATTTCATATCAATTCTTATGTTATTTATAAGTTTTTTTTAATTCCATAGAATCATGATCTATGGGAATGCACAAATAAAACTTGAAAAAGAATTTCAAGTTGTCGGTGTAAACAATATTAATATTAATGTAAGTCTAATATATCACTGTAATATAAGCAATGCCAATATTGCCACAAATAAAATAGAGACAATGTTGATGTCACTGTAAATGTTAATATATTGCCAGCGACATTAATATCATTTATGGAAGGATAAAATATCTTAAACATAATTCAAAATGACAAGTCATTGTAAGCTCAAGACTTTATTTGAATACTTGAGTGACTATTGGAGGGAAGAGGTCTAAAACTTGTAAGAGATATCTAAACAGCTTGCCAACAAGGATAATCTGAAAACTTTTTGCTTTTTCTCTATTAAATTACAAAGGTTTTGTCGAAAATTTTCCTTTTGATGTGGTCAGATCCTGTGTAGTGTTATGAAACACTACTTTGTTCCATGACCCAACTCTGGTCTAGGATCAGTAAACAAGGTGTATCCATACACAAACAACCACTAATAATAAGGAGGTGGGGCACAAGTCCCTGTGGCATAGTGGCTAACATACTGGACTGAAGCATCACAGTAAGCAATTTCAAACTCCAGTTGTGCTTTGCCCAGTCGGCTGGAGCTGTAGAATACACTGACTGCTTCTCTGCAGAGGGTTAAGACCCCCCCCCCCAACGAGTGTCCTGCTACTGATGGTGAGGTTCCAGTAATACTGGAGCCTTGGGGAATGCAGAGTACCTCTTCATTACTATCGTTCCCAGGTCCACTCTGGCTCGGAGTGGTAGTACTTGATAAGGGTCCTATCTATGGGTGAAATAGAACTAAACTGTGTACTTATGCTCAACTGAATTGCTTGAAATAGAACTTTTAACATTTCACTCTGTGTGGACAAAAACTATACTTATACTAATCTGAATTGTTTGAATTAGAACTGTTTGACTAAACTGAATAGCTTGAAATAGAAATGTTTTTGACAATTAAACTATGTAAACTGAATTGTTTGAAATAGAACTGATTATCTATATAAAAATGGATTTGGTATTGAATAATCTACAAAGGTTGATATGCCATAAGCCCAAACAACCAACAATCAACCAGTTGTGCTATTACATTCCCTTTTAGACTGATACCCTTGAGAAAGGTATGAACTCCCTTACCACCCCCAGCAATGGGTTAAAGAGTACCACTATTGTTCTTCTATAAGGATGGATTTGGCATTAAATATCTGATAAAGGTTGATATACCATTAAAACAAAGAAGCCTAATACTAAACTAACATTAACTGAGTATAAACTAAGTAATTTTCATACTAGGATTGGTGTGTAGGCAGGAATGGGAGGTTTTTAACTAACAATTGAGAAGTTTGCACATTCCACCTACATCTAGTCAAAACCAAAAGTGACAAAACAGATGTTTGAAACAGCCTTTACTTTTGATACTGAAGTAGCCATAAGGCAACCGCTCTGATCTTCCTCTTATCAACCAATGGCAGCCTTTTACACATTGGTCCTTCTCTAGCTTTTTTACAGTTTCTTACATAAGCAAGAACACTCACCCACTCTCACCAAAAAAAAATCTCTTCAAAGTTAGCATTTAAAACTTATTTAACTGTTTTAAATTTTGAGTTAATTTTTTAATATTCACTCATGTTTAACAACCAAACTGAAGATGGTTACAAGAATGTTTGAATATATTGTCTGAAATTTTATGTAAATAAAAATATTGAGTCAAATAGCAATTAGTTATGGTGAAAGTTTGATTTAATGAATATCTGAATTTTTAAATTTAAAAGAATTATGAATAGTTTTAAAATCATTCCAAACATATTCATTTTTTAAAAAATTGTCAAAAAATAGAAAATTCTCCTTAGTTTAATGTACAAGTTTCTGGAGTGATTCTTACAAGTAGTAATTATATTTGTGTAAAGAAGGTTGATAAAAACTTTGAACTCTTGGAGATTCTCTACATAGAATACAAAATGGAGTTAATTTTTACTGAATTCTAAATCTGTTTAAGAAAGAGTTTTTTCCCTTAAAATCAAAAAATGTAAATGTAACAAGTAAAAGTCTGATTTATTTCTTTAATGTGATATCAACTCCTTATGCTGAAAATATATTCATATTTAAATGTTTGATTGTAATCATATTTTTATGTCCAATTGTATTTTTTTTAAATTGCTCTTTTTTTATTAATAAATCATTTGTTTGCTAAGAGTTGTATGGTCTCAAGTATTCCTATCTAATATGAAGAATTTTTTTTAAAGATCTATTTGACCAATAGAGTAGACCTGGTAATAATAGTAATTAATGGGTACACCACACACCTTAGAGCTCTAGAACTGCAGCTTCACCGCCAAATTCAGTAAAATTTCATACCTAGGATAACTTTTAGGAGGCCTTACTTCCTGGAAAAGGTTGCAGTCAGCATATTCTAAGCCCCACTGACAGGGTGGGGTTATAATATGTGAAACATACAAATTTGATGTTTTTATATCATAAGGTTCATTGGTCTAGTGAGTAGAGTGTTCACCACCCAGGTCGAGTCATACCAAAGACTTTAAAAATGGTACTTGATACCTCCTTGTTTAACACTCAGCAATATAAGGTACGTATCGAGGGTAAAGTGGAGAAATCCAAGGAAAGGAGTAGCACCTTCTGCTACACCTCGGTGTAGTAGCTATTGAAAAGGGAGCCTTCTGGTCGCCCTCAACTACAGTTGCCAACTTTACTTTTATACTTATATCATAAGGTACAGAATTCCACTGATGGTAAGAAAATTCATACATGATATTCGTATTTTATGATGAGGACTTTTGAAGGCAAGCATTATTAGTAATTTCTAACAGCAATATAATTATTTTTAATGATAATTGTTTGTTTGCTCACAGTTTTATGGTTTTATGTATTCCCATCTAATACAAATAAATTTCAAATAAATCTATTTGACCCATAGGTATGACCCTAACAGATTCTTCTACTCTGGATTAGAGTAGACCTGGGATTAATGGGCAATGAAGAGGTACTCTCAACTCCCCAAATCTCCAGATGCAATTTAGTGTCATACATAGGAAGCCTCTTTGAATGGGGAATATTCCCCTTCTGCAAAGGGTACAAGCAGCATATTATGAGCCACACCAACTGGGTAGGCCAGAAAGGTTGGAGGGAGATGGTAAATCGTAGGCAGATGTAAATTAGTAAGAATTTAGAATATATAACATAAATAATCTTTGAGATGATTGTCTTGTGTAGACAACAATTCTCTCTGGATATCTTTAGCATTTGAAAATATAGTTTAATTGACCATCTATGATATGCAATGAAATTACTTAGTAATTTTTTATTGTTAACTCTAAAAATCCTTTAAAAATAAATTATATTTGAAAACTTAGAAATATGAACAACTAGTCCATGTTAAAAACCTTGTAAACCTTAAAGCTAAACTTTTTTAGACATTATTTTTCTGATGCAGGTATCATTGAGGAATTAGAAATTCAATTGAATAAATCAAATTTTAGTTTCCTAAAACTTTTCTTGTTCTCCACTTTGGAAAAAATAAAGTAAGTAAAGTTGGTGACCTTAGTTGAGGGTGACCTGAAGGTTCCCTTTTCAATAGCTACTACACCGAGGTGTAGAGGGGGGGCTACTCCATTCCCTGGATTGCTCCATTTTACACTTGATCCTTACCTTATAATGCTGAGCATTAAGCAAGGTGGCATCAAGTACTATTTTTTGAGTCTTTGAATTGAACCCCAGTCTCCCGGACCATTGGCAAACATTCTACTTATTTATCCAATGGCTTAATGAATAGAGTGTTCATCAATGGTCTAATGAGTAGAGTGTTCGCCCATGGTCCAGGAGACCGGGTTTCAATCCCAGATCGAGTCTTACCAAAGATTCAAAAAATGGTACTTGATGCCACCTTGCTTAATACTCAGCACTATAAGGTAAGGATCAAGGATAAAGTGGAGCAATCTAAGAAATGCAGTAGCCCCCTCCCCTACACCTCAGTGTAGTAGCTATTGAAAAGGGAGCCTTCGGATCACCCTCAACTAAAGTTGCCAACTTTACTTGGGAAAATAAGGTCTAAAAATAGTTGAGCTTTGGGTTACCCTTACTGCGCTTTTAACTTAGACTAAACTTTCTTGATAAAATTTATTGAGTTTTTTTAGAAAAGTAATTTGAACTGATCATTAGATGACGTCTTTGACAAAAAATATATCAATTTCTTTTCATCTAAGATATGAACAGATATTTCTTGTTTAATTTCTTTTTCCTAAAATTTTTATGAATTCTGCAAATAGAATGAATAAAAAAAGGAAACTTATTTTTTAGTGTCTTAGATAAAAAGCTTTTTGCTCGCATTGGATGGTTTGTTACATTCTTCTAATTCATCCAAAATTTTTTTTTTTTACACCCCACGTAATCATAATTTTATTGACAGATGAAAAAAAAAACTTTCTTGTATATTGATATTTCTCTTTTTCCTTTCACTCTCTCAACTTGTAAGGAGAAGAATATTTAAAAAAAGATATCACATTTTTTATTCTCGTAAATTATTTGGGTGACTACTTTGTTGTTTTAATTACTACATTATGAAGATCTCTTTATATAACTTGATGAATGTCCTAATGAATGACTTTTTTTGTCTGCTTGTCTCTTATTGCATAATACAAAAGCAGCTTTAACCAAAGCCACCAAATTTTCTGTAGTTGTTAATGATACACCCGAGCATGCTTTTAACTGGTTAGGTTTTAAAAATTTAAAACAAATTTTAATCTTTTAGTAAAGGGTTCAATTTTCAATGTAAATTTTATACAAACTTACAATTTTACTTTGTGTCTGTTAGGTTAGCAAAGCAAAATTTTTATTTTTTTTTAACTGCATAAAGAAAAAATCATGCTGAAAATTTCTTTGATAGTAACCAATATTTTAACAATTTTTATGATTTTGACTGTTATCTTTTGGTTACCAGAAAATCAAATTCAAAGAAATTTTATTTACATTTGTCATACACACATTGGTCATTAGTGGGACACATTAACCTGTAAGTTTTTCGGTCCCCTCCCTTCATGGTTTAATTATCTCAAAGCCATCGAAGGGTAGTAATGGTAGTGTTTAACCTATACCTAATGGATAAGTAAGTTCATACCTTTTCTAAGAGTATTAGTCCAAAAGTGAATGTAATAGCCCCACTTAAGTTCAAACTGACTATAATTTCCATTATTTACATTTTTCAGACTATTGTCCTCATCTTTGTCGCCATGTTTATCACAACGTTGTATGCTCTGGTTGGAATGTCGAACTTAACACTTACCAGGGTAGACTGTTCTAGTTCCATGAGCCATGTTTAATGGATGTCAGTTATCAGTTATCTCCTGTTAATCTTCCCCACTGCCTTCACAGGGTATTGAACTCACACTGGATCTAACCAACACCTTTATCCACCGGACCATGTGTCCTTGAGGACGTCTTTGTTTGAATTTCCGGGTATATAAACCTAATGTCTTCAGCAATCATTTTTACCAGTGCTCATATTGCAATTTTGCTGTTATCATTGCATGTTTTTTTTTTTATCAGAGCTCATATTGCAACTTTGTTGTTATTATTGCTTTTCTCTGGCACTCCTTATTACTGGTTCCCATATTGTATTAATTTCTATGCTTGGTCGGCTCAGGAGATTTTTGTGTTCAGCATGTTAGCCACTATGCCATGGGGGGTCCTTGTAAGTTTTTAGTGAGGGATATGATTTACTACATTATAATTTGGTATTACCTGCTAAAATCCTACCTATAGGGTGAACTTTTAGCTATTTTGAAAAATTTATGATTTTAGATACTTTTCAGAATAAAGTCCTTATCTTTATTTCTTATTTAGATTTATTTCAGTTTATAGATTTCCAGTCTTCCTCTTGTTGGTCTTTTGATATTACTTAGAACTGTAGTGACTAACATCCTTGGTTACTTATTTGTAAAGGATCTTACATGAGTTTCATTTAGCACTTATATCCTTAGGAAAGGCATAAATCCATCTAGTGGAGTGCCCATGACATAGTGGCTAATGTGCTAGACTGCAGCATTATAGTATGTGAGTTCAAACTCTATCTGTATTATTACATTTACTTTTGGAGTAATACCCTTGAGAAAGGTATGAATCCCCTTATTCCTTCCATTAAATAACCCAAAAAAGTTGATATGCCATTAAACAAAGAAATTGAAACTGAATCCATGTTCTACACCTACAGCTACCAGTAAATAGTTGGGCAGACTGTTTTTTTTAGCCTTGGTTAGGCAACCAGTCTAAGAAAGAGAAAGCTTTGAATTCAAACCAGCTTTACTCTGCTTAAAAACTGTCCTTATGTCACATCTTGCCCATTGCAAGGCTTGGTAAATATATTAGTTTTACATGTTTAACTCTTTTGGTGCTGCATTTTCCTAATTTTGATAGCTTCTAGTGTCATGTTTTCTAGCAAAGAAAATGACTACTTCTCTCCAAAAATGTTACTTTCAAAACTTTTAATCACAGTAAAAAGTTATGATAATCTAAATTTATGAACTGTTGTTAGGACAATAAAAAACATTTTCTGAATAAAATCAACAAATTTCCTGCCATGGATTTCTTTTGTGTTTTTTTCCCCTATAATTAGCAGATGAAATGCTTGTTTGTGTTGTCTGTATCTGAGTCTGACTCATCAAAATCATCTTTGTTGTTGCTAATTTCACTCAATTCTGATTCATGCATAATTTCTTCTAGAATTTGTTCAATAGAAAATAACTGAAATCATTTCATGGCAATCTGAATTGAGAGAAAAAAATCAAATTGTTAAATCAATGAGAAACTTTTCTTCAAAATTCCGAAACAGGCAGAAAATATGGATTAGCAAATGGAACATACAACAAAATTTGACTATAATTGCACATAGCGTGACCATAGGAATTTAACTATAGTTGCACACAGCATAGTTTTTGGAAGTTGATCATGACTGCACGGGGGGGGTCCTCGTGGTGTAATGGTTAAAGTGATGGACTGCGGAATCGTAGTAAGCGAGTTTGTACTCCAGTCGCGCTATTTCGTTAACTTTCAGGCAAATACCCTTGAGAAAGGTATGAACTCCCCTATCTTCCCAGCTATGGGTTAAATAGTACCACAACTGTTCTTCTAGGAGAATAGCTTTGGCATTAAATAACCTAAAAAGAGTTGATATGCCATTAAACAAAAAAACCAAACCAATCATGACTGCACATACTCCACTTTGAGAGATATTGCCACACATGGCAGTAAAAGGATTGATGTCCAGATATAGTGAAGTTTCATTACTTTTAAGAAAAGTGAATGTTAAGAGAACCAGTTTAGATACTTTGTGGTAATTCCCTTGGGAAAGGCCTGAATCTATTTCTTTTTCTTACCAGCTGTGGGTAAATAATAGGGCAAACTAGGCTCTTTAGTGCTTGTATGGCAATTGTTCTAGGAAAAGAAAAACTCTGAATTCAAACTAGTTGTACTTTGCTTAAAAATTGATATTACATTGTAGCCTGGATGGGTTGGGTAAAGACAGACACAAAATCAGTCTGTAATAATAATTAACCATCTCAGAATTTAGTCTGAACTAGATTTCTTATTATAGTTTAAGACTTTTTCAGTAATGACTTTAACAATTTCTAAAAGTTTGGATAAAATTGTGCCAAAAATGATGGAGGCCTAGATGTATGGATAGATGAACATTTGGTAAATTATAAGAAGATTATCATTATTTCATTTTTTATGAGTTTTTCACACCAGATTTAGCTGGTGTCTAAGTAACATCAAGTCACCAGAATTCTTGTAAGTATTTAACCAATCTTAACAATTCTGTGGTCTGGATTCTTCCACTGATTTTCAATTCTTCCAGTCTCTTTTCCAAGCCTCTGGAGACTGTTTCAAGTGCACAAACTAAAGTTGGTTTTTCTGTCACCTTCAGGTTTTACAACCTTTTTTTAAGCTCTCAGGCAAATCCATGGATCTTGCCAATCTTTTCTGTTTCTTTCATTTTCACTCTGTGGTTTGCTAGAGCAGTAAAATCCACTAGATGACCAGTCTTTTTTTTTTTTTTTTTTTGTTAATACTGGGTTTGATCTTCTAGATAGGAGTTGGTGATATGTTTGTATCTCGAAAATCTAGAGAAATTTATGCATCTTATTTTGTAAAATGAATTCTGATTTGATAGTATGGTCAAATTTTAATGTTTTGCACAATTCCCAGTGGATCACCTTTCTCACTCATTCATGCCTAGTCTTTTGTGCTAGTTTGCTGCATTCACTTATGGGATAAACCACTTCGTATCTGTCATCACATAACCTACATTTGATATTCTGTTGCATATCATTAATTTTCACCTTGATATAATTGGTCCTGGTAGCATTATTCTCTGCTGCAATTAAAAGAGATTTTTTTAAAATTTATTTTTCCCCTTTTAACCATGTCCAGGCCATTTTGTGTACAATCTTACCAGTTTGTCACTTGAAGTATCCATAAAGTTGTTTTTCTTACAATCGTTGTTTGCTAGATTTTGTAATTTTACTGTTTGTCCTTATGATGTCATTACTATTACTGGTTACTACAAGTAGTTTTTGCTTGCTCTTTTTAATGTAGTCCTCCAGTCCTTGAATTTTTGCTGCTATGCAATCTACAATACTAGTGAATCCTCTTTATCCTCATTTTCTTGACACATTTTCTTGACTCTCTATGTCATCTCTCAGATGTCAGGCCTGGTGCATAGTCACCAATTTCCTTGTCCTCTTGTCTGAGTTCCTTCCTAGGTCATTTTAAGAATGGTCCAAAGCATCTTATCAGGGAGACTGTCCAGGTGTTTATTCCTTTGATGAGATTTCTGCTGTAGAGCTTTATTTGGAGAAGTTTTCTCATTCATCAGAAATTCTTTTTTCTTATTTTTTTTTCATCTCCGTGAGATGGTGTCTGCTTCCAATTTTCCCAAGTACTTGTAATTTCCCCTTTTCCCAAGATTTCTAATGCTTTCCTGATTTGGCAGTTCTATTCCTTCTATTGTTTCTCTTTTCCCTCTTGAAAATGGAAACAATTCATTTTCATTTTTTGCAAATATCTTGATATCATCCATGTGCATAAAGTGATTAATCTTTTTTTTTTTTGGTGAATTTGTAGCTCCCTGGGCACTTTGTAAATTGAGTGGCATCATTGTTATAACAAATAGTTGTGGTGAGAGTGAGTCTCCTTAGAAGATGGCTTTTTGAATTTCTACCCCTGCTATGGTTTCTTTGTTCTTCTGCTAATTCCACTTTCCTATTTTCCATGGCTTTCATAATGAAGTATATGACTTTGTCAGATATCTTGTACATTTTCAGACATTCTTTATCCAAGTTTGCTGCACATTATTATTATTATCTTTTAATTTTTTTTCAGTTTAGAAAACAGAAATAAAAGTGAAGTTGTCTTTTGTTGATGTGTTTATGAATAATTGAGTTAAGATTTGTTTCTATCAATTCAATGAAATTATAAAAGATTCAGGATGTTTGTATGTTTGAAGCAAATAAAATGATATGAGTGGCTTTAGTGACATAATTATAAAATCTATAGCTTTGTATCTGTTTGTATATCTCTAATACTTTCCTTAAGAGAGTGTGTTTCAACTTGTGAATTGAAGATGCCATTTTGTTTACTACCTCTGGTAAAAATTATGGAATTAGCACATTGAGAGGATGTTCCCCTTAGTTTTTTTTTTATTTAGCAGAGAATAATCTCATCACAGATAAAATGCAAATATTTTTTTCTTTAATAGCTAAATATTCTGGCTTCATAAAATTTATCTTAAAGGTATATGTTTTTGTATCTTTTTGTATTTTGTATAGTTTATTTAATGCTGAATAAAAAAAAAAAATAAGTGAACATCCTCTAAAAGTGCTAATTCTACTATTTTTGCCAGGGGTATTTTTTAAAAATTATTTTGCTGCTAAATTTAGTTTGCTGGTTTTAAAAGCTCTTTGAATCCCTCTTGTTAAAGGGAAATTTTCTTCCTTCAATTAATCTATGAAGAGGGAATATGTCCACTATCACATTTTGTCTTTTTCGATAATTGAGTTAAGATTTGTTTCTATCAATTCAATGAAATTATAAAGATGATTTTTTTTTTTCAGGAGGAGGAGGAGATAAAAAATCTCCTCCTCCTCCTCCTCCTGAAACACCACAATCCATCAAAATTACAGAAGTACTTAAGTTTTGTGTTATTAGTATTCATAATATTCCTTTTTTTTTCATCATGTTTCCATAATGTACACACATTATTAGGAAGCTATATTTTTAGAACAAGAGTCGTTTCATCAATAAGGTGAATTTTGTCCAAGGATTTGGCTATAGGAAACACTGTTTACAGTTTCACCTTTTTCAAGGAAATCAATAGTGATGAGACTTTTCATGTCTCGGAACACTGTCAGCATCACCTCCTTAACTGACTGCTGCACCAGGAACTTAATTTTTACCGGAGTGTCAATATGTTTCTTCTTCATGGACTGTCTACACAACTAAGAAGCAAACTCATGTTTAGCACAGTTGTAATGAATTATTTGACTAAAATATTCCTCTCTGTAAACATCACACATTTTGTAAATTCACATAGTTTATTCTTTTCAGCAAGCCAAAATTTAATGACAGACTTTTGTTCAAGCCTAGAACCCTCAGTTTGATTTGTTGCCATTTTGAATAACCTCAAAACAAGTATTTTTTTGTGAGATTCTGTACAATGCAGTGTTTACATTTATGGAAAAAATTCTTTTAAAAAATTTGTTTTGCTTTTTTCCAAAAAGTTCCTCTTATTTATTGAACAACCCTCATATAATAATGAAGTGTGACATTTTCTTTATGTGTGTGTGTGTGTGTGTGTGTTCCTTTTTTGTTTCCCTGTCCTTTCTGTAAATAGCTATATAAAATTAACAAGTGGACCCTTAGAATTTGATGAATTAAAAATAACACATTTACATTTGAGGGAGGTAAACTTAATATAATCCTATTTACCAACCCCTCCGCTCAGGCAGGATATGACACAAGGTCATTTTTTTTTTAAGCAGAGTTTTACAGGTTTGAATTCTGAGTTTTCCTTCTCCTAGACTAGTTGCCACACCAAGGCTGAAGAACCCAGTCTGTCCTACTATTTACCCATAGCTGGAGGGAGAATAATTGGATTCATACCTTTCCCAAGGGTATTAGTGCTATGTGAAATGCAATCAGTCTCGTCCAGGATTTGAACTCGTATTGCCGTGTCCATTTCCGACGACGATAACCATTACACCACGGTTATCATCATACAAAATGTAATTGGCAATTTGAGTTCAAGATGAAGCTGCCTTTTACTTAGCTCTGATGCTCTTGGGAAAGGTATAGATCCATCAGTTCTTCCTCCAGCTTTGGGTAAATAGTAAAGCAGACTAGGTTATTTAGCCTTGTAAGGCAACTAATCTTGGAGAAAGAAAACTCTGAATTCAAACAAACAGTATTCTACTTAAAAAAAAAAGATTGACTTTGTGTCACATTTTCTTGTGGCAGAAGGTTTGGGTAAATACATACATAAAAAAATAGATAAAATATGACCTTACAATAAGAAAAAATAATTCCATATAACCATACCATAACAAAAAAAGAATTATGACCTTAAAATAACAAAAATAGATTAAAAGGAAAAAAAAAACTGAAGATTCTGTTTTGTAAAGTAATTGTTTATCTTGATTTTGTAGGTGGGAAATTCAAATGACAATAAAGCTAACATTGCCGGAATATGAGAATGTCAAGGCTCATAATAATACTATTACAACTGAGAATAAATATAAAAGCTATTGCAAAAACCATTGCTTGATAAAAAAAAAAGACAAAAAACAAACAAAACAACATGTTGATAATGTTGAAAATTAATCATAAAACACAAATAGCTTTGTTATTCATTTTCAATCTTATATTTTTTTAATAACTGGTTTTCTTTTATTTAATTCAAAATATAGAAATAAACTCACTCCATTATGAAAAAATGGCTACCTTTGTCAAATTTTATCATAGGCTAATCACAAATTTGTTTGAATCAAAAAGGGGTTGTTTTGACAAGACACTTTTATGTAGAATTCAGACCTGAATTAACAGGAAGCAGCTTTATATATATATATATATATATATATATATATATATATATACATATATATAATTAGGATAAAAGTATGTGTTTATGTTCTCTAAGTCTTGAAAATGCCTTCTTTTCATTGAAATACATAGCTTACTTCAGCAATAGTTGCAAACATCAACCGAGACTGCAATTAAAGACATAAGAGAACAATTAGTTGATTTAATTCTAACTTTTATTCTTTATGAATATAATTACATGGGAGACACTGTATATTTCTGATTTACAAATGTATAGTTACTATACATGAATCTATTCAAATTGATGTTAGTATCTTAAAAAGGAAACAAAATAATGAGGACACTAGTCTGAATAGATGAATGTAAAATAATGCTTTGCTGAGTCAAAAGTGTAATATTTTGGTAGTATAAAGCACCATTGGCCTAATGAGTTGAGTGTTCACCAATGGTCTGGGACACCAGGGTTCAATCCCAGGTTGAGTCATACCAAAGACTCAAAAAATGGTACTTGATGCCACCTTGCTTAGCACTCAGCATTATTAGGTAAGGATCAAGGTTAAAGTGGAGCAATCCAGGGAAAGGAGTAGCGCCCTCCCTTACACCTCGGTGTAGTAGCTATTGAAAAGGGGGTCTTCGGGTCACCCTTGACTAAGGTCAACGAAGACTAAGGCACAATTCAGCTTCTCTGGATACGTTTACCAAGGTCATGAAGGACTGTGAAATGCTACTCTTGATTGATACTCTTCAACAATGGTCCGGGAGCCTGGGGTTCAATCCCGGGTTGAGTCATACCAAACACTCAAAAAATGGTACTTGATGCTGCCTTGCTTAACACTCCCCACTATAAGGTACCAATCAAGGGTAAAGTAGAGCAATCCAGGGAATGGAATAGCGCCCTCCCTTACACTTTGGTGTAGTAGCTATTGAAAGGGGAGCCTTCTGGTCGCCCTTGACTATGGTTGCCAACTTTACTTTTTACTTCTTGCCAGATTTGCCTCCTTGGCTTGGACCAGACTCTTGGAATCCACAATTTTAGGCCTACCTAACCTTGCCTGATCATCAAGGTTCTTGTAACCTGATCAAAATTTCTTGAACTATCCACTTACTGTACTGTAATCAATTGTGCCTTGATCTATTGCATAACAAATGTTTTTAGTTGCTTCTGCAGTGTTATGGCCCAGTTTAAATTTGTAAAACATAAGTTCCCAAATTAGACTAAGTTGGATGTTTATCTGTGTTGCTTTCAAATCACTTATGGAGTGAAGCAATGCACAATGTGTCAGTGCACAAACTACCTTAGGTACTTTCCATAGCGTGAATTGCTTCAGTCACATGCTACAGACTAGCATGAACTAAAGTATTGCAAAACTTTTGACTCACTAATAGTAATAATTGTTCCTCATTTCAGAACTTCATGTAGAAACAAAATAGAACTATTTCTTTATTGCTTACTTTGTTAACAGAGCTTAGAATATACTGACTATCATTTTTTTTTGTCTTACTGAATGGGTGTGATACTTGTTTATATAAAGGTAATGTTAGTGAAAGAAGATTATAGGGTTTTCCATCCGTCATGCACAAACCTATCCAAATTAACTTTTAATTCAGAAATTAAGAAATTTCTGTTTATTGATATCCTTGTTTCTATCTACCAGTTTACTGACCATCTTTAAAATACTTCCTACACTTTCTCAATGGCCTTGTCTGCTGGGGCTGTAGAATACACCAACTGCATCTCTGAAGAAGGGTAAGACCTTCCCCCCAATCAATGAGTGTCCTATTGCTTTCAGGTCCACTCAGACCTGAAGTGGTAGCACTTGAGAGGGTCCTATCTATGGGTCGAATAGAATAAACTGTCTAAACAAATGACTGATGATAAATTGTGACTGTTATGTAGCAATACTTGAAACCATTTAATGGTGTGCCAAAAAGAGCTCAGGCTCATTTAAGAATGTTATCTACAAAATGTGTTTACAAATCTATATATATATATATATATATATATATATATATATATATATATATATATATATATATTTAATTTATATGTATAAACAGGATTAATAATTACAATAGTTGATATATCATAAAACCCAACCCAACCCAGGCAGGGGGTGTCCTCGTGGTGTAATGATTAAAGTGATGGACTGCAGAATTGTAGTACGCGAGTTCATACTCCAGTCGCGCTATTACGTTCACTTTCAGACAAATACCCTTGGGAAAGGTATGAACCCCTTATCCTCCCAGCTATGGGTTAAATAGTACCACTACTATTCTTCTAGGAGAACGGCTTTGGCATTAAATAACCTAAAAAGAGTTGATATGCCATTAAACAAAGAAACCTAACCTAACCTAACCTAACCAACCCAGCCAACTACACTCTCTCAAAATAAACTCATTTATCATGTTACCTTATTGTCTTCAAGATCAGTTAATGGCATATAACAACCTACATCCTGATAGTGCATATATAATTTTCAGTATTTCTATACAGTACTCTCAGAGATAGCCTTTCCACCTACTCCCTCGTTCTATGTTGAATAGTATCATTGCTGTTCTGCTACAAGGATGGGTTTGACATTGAATAACACACAAAGGTTGATATTCCTTTAAACAAAGAAACTAAACCTGACTACCCACTGATTAAGCATGATTCTTTTAGGACAGAAAAATTTTATTCACTGGTAATAAGTATGCCTGAACATCAAAACATTGTCAAATTTGGAATATAGTTATATTTCTTTATTAACAGAAATGTTAATTACCAGGAGATCAAGGAAAGTTTTTAAAAAAATAAATGTTGTGTCAAAAATCTTAGAACCATTAAGCTGAAAATTCTCAATAACTCAAGATAATGTTTGAAGTATAAATTATACATGTATTCTCTTCTCTCTAATCTAAAAGAGTGATGACTTTTATATTACATAATTAGTATTCTCTAGTTTGTATTTACCCAACCTATTCTCCACAATTAGGATGTAACACCAGGTCAATTTTTCAATGGAGTAATGCTGGTTGGAATTCAGAGTTTTCCTTCTAGACTGATTGCTATCCATGCCATGTTTAAAGAACCTAGAAAACCCTGCTATTTACCAAGAGCTAGGGGAAGAGATGGATTACTGCCATTTCCAATGTCAATAACAAGAAGTGAAATGCAAACAGGTCCTTTCAGAATTTGAACTTGAATCTCCATATCCATTTCTTAATATGGTAACCATGACATGCTAGTATTCTGTAGTTTTATATTTTATTATATACTAATATCTTCACAGTTGACACAACCAGTATTTAGTTACTAACTTTGTCGATTTTTCTTTAAACAAGGTTTTGCAAAATGTGAATGTCGGATATGTAGAGTTAAGAAGAAAAATTAATGACAAGTCAAATGAAATAATCTTAATGATTCTTGAAAATTTATAAAAATCTTTGAATTTTTGAGATGAAGAATTATTCTTACTCAGGTGTCTGTTGCAGTCATTAAGCTTCTGGGAATTTGGAAGTAAACACTTGATTCAATCCACTGGGATGAATTCTTCTCATTTGGCTGTCAATGCTTATCTTGTATTAATTTAATTTTTCTGAATTAATTTGTTCTGGAAAGGTCACTTTCTTCTACCCAACCAATTTTTACACTACCTGACCAAGGTTTGAACTAATCACGACCAGATATCTAAATACACTTTAACTAACTATTCAACCAACTAAAAAAACACTAGTCTGTGTATATCAGTACGTTATAATGGAAATATGTTTCTTTATTAAAAGTTTTCTAATCCTTATTATGACTTTTAAAGTGATTATCTAATTATCCCTTGACTAAATGATACAGCTCCAAGAGAATTATTAAGAAAGTCTCCCTACATCATACTTATTACATTAAACTCTGAATATTTGACTTATTACTGTGCACTTTGCTGGTTCTACTTTTCTCCTTGTAAAATATTTTTGTTTTCCTTAAAACTTTACCTTTTGCATTTTGATAATCTATTCTATATTTTTTTCGATCAGTTATATATAATCTTTAAATTTGACCTACAACCTTCACAATAATAAAGACGTCAACATGGACTTCATCATCTGATCTATTTGTTTCTTGAGAGTTTTAAGGAATTTATATTCTTTGTATTTCATATTAGGCTAATATCCTTGAGTAAGTTATGCATCCAACTATTCTCTTTCCAGATTTGGGTAAATAGTAGGGCAGACTGAGTAATTTATCCTTGGAATGGCGATCAATCTAAGAGAATGAAAATTCTTAATTCAAACCTGTTAAACTCCATTAAAAAATTAACCTTGTGTCACAGAGATTGGTGTGTGTGTATATATATATATATATATATATATATATATATGTGTATAATAACCACCCTTAAAATGCTTAAAGTATCTGTAGGCAGTGTGGTCCGATATTGTTTAATTTCTTTTACTTGCTGGAATCTGCAAGTAGCTTCAAGACATTTTAAAATAATGTCTCGGATTTGCTAGAATCAGATCATTTTTATCTGCCATTATAACATATAAAGCAAAAGATTCAACCAAATAGTACTGATGATGATATGAAATTTGTGAGAAGATATAGATAGAATTTGTATATGTACAAGAAATAAGGATAAAAGTAAAGATTGGTTAAAAATTAAAATACTTTTGATACTGCCTAATTTATAATAGTAATAACAACAACTACTATATGAATACTTAACGCAACAATTTAAGGAAATTGAATACAAGAGGACATGGTCATGTCTAGGAAGGAGAAACCTCAAGAGAGAAAATGAATCTCTTTTGATAACAGTACAGAATAATGCCATAAAGACCAATTATATCGAGGCAAAAATTGATTATATACTGAACAACAGCAAATGTAGGTTATATGGTGACACAAATGAATCAGTTAATCATATAATAAACAAAGACAGCAAACTGGCTGAAAAGGAATACAAAGCCAATCATGACTGGGTGGAAATGGATATCCACTGGGAATTGTATAAGAGATTGAAATTTGACCATGTTGTGAAATGGTATATGAACTGTTAAGACATGCCAGTTACCTCCCCTGATACTCTCAAGATGAAAGTTCGTTATTCGAGGATCGGAAGTAAACAAACGGCCATATTGGTTGATGTGAGAGTGTGAGAAGTAGGGTGTAATAAAGGCATCTCCATATACAGAGGGAGATAGTCTGAGTTCTTTGTTTTTAACAATGGTAGCAGAGCAAAGTTCTCGCGGCTGGCCACGCTCTTCATTGACAGACGAGCTGAGTGATCCCCCCGTCCAGGGTTGTCTCGTCCAAGCCGAGGGCGGCCATAATATACTTCAATAGGGTACATTTGGTTATTTTCTGAATAGTTAACAATATCCATTTCGTTTTTTACCATGACAGGTGAAGTATTGGGTGATGAATCGCTAGAAGAATGTCCATGCATAATCTTCCATAATGCATTTTTGTCAAATGAGAATCTGTCCTAGAAAATGAGATGCATGAAATTCTCTGGGGTTTTGAGATGCAAACAGATCACCAAATCCTGGCCAGAAGACCAGACCTAATATCAACAAGAAGAAAAGACCTTGTTATCTTGTGGATTTTGCTTTTCCAGTGAACCATAGAGTAGAAATAAAACAAAGTGAAAAGATTGACAAATAACTGGATCTTGCCTGAGAGCTGACATAGCTGAGTAACATGAAGATAATAGTGATACTAATTGTAGTTGGTGCCCTCCAAAGGCTGGGAAAAGATACTGAGGGTACTGGAGATCAGTGGATGAATTGAGACCCTCTTGACCACTGTACTGCTAACATCAGTTAGAATACTGAGAAGAGTCCTCGAGTCTTGCTGTCATTCCTATTTCAGTGCAAACAATAATACAAATAAGAATACAAGCTATATTATAATGATCAATTTTTATATGTATATTATTGCATCACACTTAAAAATTGGAGGAATCTCCATTGGTAAATGACTAATGACTGTGACTTCAAAGTTCCAACTTCAGTCAACCTGTTGTTTAATTTGGGACTAATACTCTTGGGGAAAGGTATGAACCACCTTATCCTCCCAGCTATGGGTTAAATAGTAACACTAGTGTTCTTCTACAAGGATGGCTTTGGCATTGAATTACTCATGATATGCCATTAAACGAAGAAACCAAATATAACTGTTATGATTTCAAGTATTCCTATTTAATAAAGATAATTTTCAAACAGATCTATTTGACCTATACATGGAGGACTCCCTGTGGCATAGTGGCAAAAGTGCTGGATTGTGGCCTCAAAGTAAGCAAGTTCAAATTCTAATCAAGCTGTTACGTTTACTTTCGGACTAATACCTTTGAGAAAAGATATGAATCCACTTATCCTCCCAGTTACGGATTAAATAGTATCACTACTGTTCTTCTATAAGCACAGCTTTGGCATTTGATAACCCATAAAGATTGATATGCCATTAAACTAAGATACAAAGAAAAAAATAGTGCTAATATCTTTGAGAAAAAATATGAACCCACTTATCCTCCCAGTTACGGATTAAATAGTATCAATGCTGTTCTTCTATAAGCATAGCTTTGGCATTTGATAACCCACGAAGATTGATATGCCATTAAACTAAGATACAAAGAAAAAATAGTGCATTGTAGAGTGATTTTTGTTTGAGCATTTTAACACTGAATTATTCTTTAAGTGAGTTCAGTAATTTCCAATCCAATTTCAAATTTAAAAGTAATAGTATAGGTTTTGCTTTAGTATTTGTCTTGGTTACTATAATTTTTGAAGGGAGATAATTATTAAATGCTAATTATGGAGTACTTCCCCCAATACATAGAAAGTAATCGCCATTGTGGTTTATGATCATGTTTAAGTCAGTAAAGAACAAAACTTGAAGATTTGAACTACCATGAAATTTTGATTAAATACTTTGTATCTTGAATTATCAGATTTGAACCTGGTGCAACACTTTATGACTAGTATTATTAAAATGTTTTGATATAAAAACTGGAGTGAAAAACTTGCAAAGAGTAAAATAAAAATCATATATATGTGAATGCAATAAATTAGCACAAAAGGAATTCAAAGCTTGGTACAACTGGGTGGGAAGTGTGATCCACTGAGAATTGTATAAGAGATTAAAATTTGATCATACCACCAAATGGTGTATGTACAAATCAGAATCAATCCTAGAGAATGAAATGCAAAAAATTCTCTGAGATTTTCAAATACAAAATGATCATCTTGTCCTGGCTTGAAAATCAAACTAAGTATCAATTAATAAGAAAAAAAAGACTTTGTAATCAAGTGAATTTTGCCATTCTGACAGACCACAAAGTAAAAATAAAACAAAGTGAAAAGATAGACAAATACCTGGACCTTGCCTGAGAGCAGAAACAACTCTGGTGCATGAGTGCAATGGTAATACCAATTATAATTGGTAGACTTGGAACAGTCCCCAAATGTTAGGTAAAAAGACTGGAGAAATTGGAAATCAGAGGAAGAATTGTGGCCATCTAGACCACTACATTGTTAAGATTGGCTTGAATACTGAGAAGAGTCCTGGAAACCTGAGGAAACTTGCTCTCTCTCAAACTCTTGTGAAAGAACACTAGGTAATGCTGGTGTGAAAAACTTGCAAGGTGTAAAATGATAGTAGTAGTAGCAGCAGCTGAATCATAATATCTAGATGTGCACACAAAATATTGTTTTGGTATAAAGGTCTGTAACAAACAAACAAAAAAAAACGAAAATACTTTTGAAACATTCTCATTAATAATTGTTTGTCAAGACAATTTTGCCATAAGCTCACTTTTGAGAATTACCAATGTCGGAGAAACAAAGTTACTAATAATGTCTTTCTTTATACAACAAAGAGTACTCTGTTTTTTTTTGTTTGTTTTTTTATTGCAAGCTGATATTGACTTTCTAACACAATGCTCAAAAGTATAGCAAGAAGAATTGAATTATTTGTCAGGTTTTTTTTTTATTGTATTGATTTAGTAAATTTTAATTAAACAAAGATGAAATAGTTAAGTTTCCTTGGATAGATTTTATTGTAGTGTCAATTGTTGTTTTGCCTTTTGTCTTTTCTCATGTTTTATTTTTACTTACAAAGAAACTTACTCATAAAGGTTTTCAATTCTGTAAACACATTCAACAGTTTCATGACAAATGGAGGTGTCAGGTAGAGAAAGTAAAATGGACTCATATTTTTCAGGAAGTTTACTTTATGTCAAGATGATTTGTTGAGTTTGAACAACCTAGCAAGTAATTGTAGCTTAATTTAAGTTCTTACTTGAATCAGCTGTAGATATTTACTAAGTTTGGCCTAGTCAGTTACTAGACTACAAAAATGAAGTACTAGCAATGGCTTTTGAAATTAGATTGCTCTCTCTTGTCCTACAGTAGGTCTCAGATATTTACTATGCTTCAGTTAGTCTGAGAAACAGCAACAATAAAGAAATATCATGATGAACAACATTACTAGCAATGGCTTGTGAGATTAGATTGCTTTCTTGTATTACAGTAGGTCTCTGAGATATTCACTTAGCTTAAATTCATCTGAGAGAGGGCCACATCAGTTGGATACCTTAAGAATAATGTTACTAACAATGGCTTGTGAGATTAGAATGCTTTCTCTCATTTTATAGTAGGTATCTGAGATATTTACTGAGGTTAACTTTGAGTCGGAGCTGCAATATTAGGAAAGAGTGAACAAAATTATTACAAGTTATGACTAGTATATTAGACCAAACCATAATAAAAATATTTTCCATCAGAACCTCAGAAAACTGAAGAGACTAGTCTGAAAAATCTGGGATATAAGGAAAAGTCCTTATCTTAACTTCATACGACAGTTTTCAAAATCTATAGAAATTTGGGGAGGGGGACAGGAGATGGGAAGTTTTCATTGGATGTTTTATTTTTATCATCAATTTTATTTTCATGAGAAAAGTCCAAACAGATCCAAAGATTAAGATTCTCTTTGGGGAATATATTCAGTGTTATAAAACTGTAGTTTAAATTAAGAAACAGTCTTTGTTCACTTTGACTTCCTAGAATTTTCTTTTCCTCTCTACTACAATCTGCTTGACTTTCTCAGTAACTAGCAAAAAAGTGTGTGTTGGGTAGAGAGACATAAAGCTGAATGGCAAAAGTTCTCCAGAAAAAAAGTCAGTATGTATCTGATTTCCCACCTAGCCAGAATGTGGCACAAGGCTTATTTTAGGATGGGGGTCACACACAAATTAAGACTCATGCTAAACAGGTGCACAAAGTAATTAATTAGCCCCCTTGATATTCCTCCAACAGGTTGCTTCAGATGCTGAGCAATCAACTCAAACCTACAAAGCAGGTAAAGCTGGCTGAGACAGACCCTTGAGACCAAGTGTTCAAAGAACCATTATAACCACCCAGTATGAATACGAGGGGGCTGGCTTGAAAGAAACAGGAAAAAGTCAGTATATATTCGACATACTACCAAACCAGAATGCGGTACAAGGCCATTTTAAAGTGGAGACCATGCACGAGTCGAGACTCAAGTGCTGCTGGTGCAATAAATACTTGGCACCGTCAGCATTCCTCTTTTGAGGTGCCTCAGATGCTGAGCAAATAACTCAACCCTATAAAGCAACTAAAGCCTGAGGAGATGGCCCCCTGAGGCCAAGTGTTCAAAGGAAAATTATAACTACCTGGCATGAATGCAATATTTATCTGTATCTCTCACTAGGTAGGATTTGACACAAGGTCATTTTAATGTAGGTGCCCCACACAAATTGAAACTAATGCACAACAGGTGCAAAGAATTCTTGGTCCCATTAGCATTCCCCAAATAAGGCACCTAAGATATCAAGTAATAAACCCAACCTTATCATAGCAAGTGAAGCCTGGGGAGATGGTTCCCTTAAGGCAAGTGATCATAACTTTTTTCCAACCACTTGGCATGAATACTTGGTGCCCAACCTTGAAGGTGATATTTATCCATACCTCCCACCAGGCAGGATATGACACAAGGTCATTTTAATGTGAGAACTGCATATAAATCGAGACTCATGCACAGCAAGGGCAAAAAATGCTTGGTCCCTCTGATGCCAAGCAAAAATCTCAGCCCTGTGAAGTGGGTATTGCTTAGGGGCGGGCTCCTGGAACCAGGTGCTCACCAGACCAAAAAGACCAGTACCAAGTAGGTCTTTGCTTGTCATTGATTCACTTGGTAAAAAGGCCAAGTGGAATGTGAATCTATCCTTGTCAATGATTCCATCAACTTGGCACAAATACCCAGTGGCCTGCCCAAAGTCAATGGGGAAAAAAAGTTCTCTGGAGAGGAACTGCCTTGGCTTTTATGTCTCAACCAGCCAAACCATTCTAATTAAAAGAGGTGACAGTACTCTTAAACTGTATGTAGTGAGTTCAATCCCACTTCTGGGCAGAACATTTCATTTTATTTTCTCTTAAACCACAAAAACTAATTTTTCAAAAAACAGCAATTTCAGTTTAAAGCTTTAATTTAAAACTTGTGACTAAGAACAATGATTACTATTTATCTATTTTTACTTTAAATAACATGTAAAGCAAACTTGTTAAAATCTATTACAACTTTTCTTGTGAATACTCTAATACGATAGGTTAAAATTAAAGCATTTCAACATGTGTGAAAGTTTTTAAGTATCTCATCAAAAAGAAAAAAACATCATATAATTAGACAATAAATGCTAAATTAATTGATGATCTTACAGTCTTGCAGGTGCCTTTAAACTGTCATAATTATCATCTTGAAGTTTTTCTCAAGTTAAACTATGTTTGTCTTAGATTGCACAAGTTATCCCTTCCCCCTTTAACACGCGTACACACACATACAAAAGTGTTTAACAAAATGCCATTATTAAAAAATATGTCTTAATTCTATCACAAGAATGTTCTGATACACAAAACTAAAACATTTGTTTCTTATTCTCAAAGAATTTTATTCCAAGCCTTTTGAGACAGTGATTGAGGAATTTGCAAATGGTCTGGGAGACCTGGGTTCAATGCCAGGTCTCATCATACCAAAGACTAAAAATGGTGCTTGATACCTTCTTGCTTAACACTCAGCAATATAAGGTATATATCAAGGGTAAAGTGGAGCAATCCAGGGAAAAGAGTAGTGCCCTCCCTTACGCCTCAGTGTTGTAGCTATTGAAAAGGGAGCCTTCTGGTCACCCTCGACTACGGTTGCCAACTTTACTTTACTGATAAAAAATACATTAACTCTTAATATATTCTGATCCTATTTACCAACCCCTCCGCTCAGGCAGGATATGACACAAGGTCAATTTTTAAGCGAAGTTTAACTGGTTTGAATTCAGAGTTTTCCTTCTCCTAGACTAGTTGCCTCACCAAGGCTGAAGAACCTAGTCTGCCCTACTATTTACCCATAGCTGGAGGGAGAATAATTGGATTCATACCTTTCCCAAGGGTATTAGTGCTTAATATATTCTGATACAGAGTTCATGTACTGCATATTTTAGAGGGATCTCCCTTGCCTTTGTTTACTGTCATGGTTAAAAACACACTGATAGAGACCATGAAAATTGGAAAATATTTCCTATCCTTTTTCACTAATTTGTTCTGTGAATAGCTTATCGAGTGCCAGTAATAGGTGTATGAGTTTAAGAGATTAGGTACTAAAATGCTAATTCAATGATATTTATCGATACTTAAAAATCCTGAGAAAGTGATAAAAATAAGGATTCTGAGGAGGAGAAGGCAGAAATATAAAATATCACCAAAGTCAATAAATTTGATGCATGTCTAACTCATTGTCTTTGTCCCTACTTTAACTATCTGAAATCTGATGATGTCTTACACTTCAGAATTCTCTTTGAAGATTATCTCGTTTGGTATTTGTTAAATACTAGCAAGGATATGTTATTTTCCTAAACTAACTTGAGACATAGTAAAAATATGCACTTTAAAATATTTCTTCTCACACAGTAAAACAAGTTTTAAAAATATATTATTTACATATAAAATAGTAGTTGTTTTTGAAAAAGTATGTTCATGCCCAAACCAAAACAAATGATGAGTCTTTTAGAACAGCAAGGTTTCTCGATACACAACATTAATGCTTACCCCTTTGGGTGCCAGTATGAAAAGTTTATTTAGGGATTCAATTTCAGAACAACCAACATACAGCTGGCCATGGAAAAAACAGGAACAAATGATGTTCTAAAAAGAACTTCAAACACTTTTATAAAAATTAGTTGTAAGAAACCATTTATTAGAAGAATGAATGGAGAAAAAAAGAAGTGACTTAAAGATTATTTATTTCCAGCATTTAGAAGCAGATTTAATTGTTTAACATCTGGTAACCTTTACTGACTCCCTAATATCAACCTCACATAACATTTCACAAGTAGAAATCCTCTGAGTCTTCATAAAAAAATTGCATGAATAGGCTTTGGTATTTTAGTATGAAATTGGCATAGTGCTTGGGAAAAGCATGAATCCAACTATTCTCCCTCCATATATGGGTAAAATAAAAGAGCAGTCTGGGCTCTTTAACTTTGGTATGGCAACTGGTTTAAGATAAGGAAATCAGACCTGAAAAGGAATGGGTTCTTCCAGGCTATTCCTGCCCAAGTCTTTTAGTCTTCTTCACATACAACCCCCCCAAAAAACTTGAATATTGATGTTTTGATTTGTAAGGCTTTTAATGGGGTATGGTAACACTGAAGTATTATTTCTCCTGGAAATAATTCTTTTTAATTGCAAATATATATATATATATATATATATAGTCATCCACAGACAGATCTGTTTCGTTCTATCAGAACTCATCAGTGTGGCTTGACAGGCTAGATTCCCGAAGCTGGGATCGAAACCCGGTTGACTCAAACGCCAATCCAAGATTCTACCACTCAGCCATGAGGAAGCCAGTGCCAGCAAAGTAAATTTAAATGGTTATGAATCACAATTATTATTGTTTACATATATCCGCTTAATGGCTACCGAGAGCTCAATTCATATACACTAATGGCAACACAATTACTTCATTCACTAGATTCAATATATATATATATATATATATATATATATATATATATTGCATTACAAATAGTTTTTACCTACATATATATATATTTATATATACACTTTACCGACATATATATATTTATATATACACTTTACCTACATATATATATTTATATATACACTTTTCGACATTTTTGGAATATTTGTAATGCATTACAAATAGTTTTTACCGACACTTATTAATCCTGAATGGAGCAAATTATCTTGAAACATATTATGAGAATGGTCTGAAAAGTTCATATAATGACATTTTTTAGCAATAGGATCTAAGCACTGTAACAACAATGGAAGAAGTCTATGGACTGCAAAGAAGACTATGTTTAAAAATAAACCTTATTTGGTCTAGTTCCAAAAGAATATCTTGGTCAGCCTAAAAAACTTTTGAGTTGACCACATCTAAAAATAGTTCGGCTTTGAACAGTATAGATAAACTTTTAGAAGAAATTAACTTCACTATTCAAAGCATTGTTTTATATTAAAAATCAAGCAATATCAAATAATATCTATCTATCTAGCTAATATATATATATATATATATATATATATATATATATATATATTACGAGTTCTTTTGTATCATTTCTTTTCTGGCATATCAATTCTTTTAGAAACTATTTTTTAAAATTTCTAAAAGAAACTTTCTTCCAGATGATAACCTTAAGTCAAAACTAGTTTTGTAATGCACCTGTCTTTTAACTATAGTCATAAGGCATTGAAAATCAGTACTTAAATTCCTATTTTTTAAGCTTGAGTTGAACAATATTAGCTGATGTTTATGGATCTGGAAAAGTATCCACTCTGTATGTGTGGAATTGCTTACAAGATGAGAAGGAAGGATAGATAGAGAGCAAGTAGCAATTTGAGAGAGAGAGGAAAGATAGATGTCATACAATGTATTTTATACACTTATAATGAAGTACATGGATAATAAAAATATCTAGCCAGTTTGTAATATAAAACTTAATAAATCTGTAAGAATACATTTCAAGAAAGAAAGTTTGATTGGTTAATTTTATGGTATATCAACTCTTGTTAGGTTATTTTTTGCCAAAGTCAGACTTCTTTTTTGTAAGCAATTATATGTAACTACTAATCATTTGTAAACAATTATAGCTTCAAGTAACTATTCTTTATAAAAATGATTTATAATTTTGGCATATTTATCGTCGTTGGAAATAGACATGGCAACACGAGTTCAAATCCTGGACAAGGCTGATTTGCATTTCACATAGCACTAATATCCTTGGGAAAGGTATGAATCCAATTATTCTCCCTCCTGCTATGAGTAAATTGTAGGGCAGACTGATTTCTTCAACCTTCATGAGACAACTAATCTAGGAGAAGGAAATCTCTGAATTCAAACCTGTTAAACTAAGCTTAAAAATTGACCTTGTGTCATATCCTGTCTGAGCAGAGGGGTTGGGTAAATATGTATAAAAATAATTTATGCATAGTTGTATGATTTCAAGAATTCCTAATACTTATAATTTCCAAACAATTACATGGTTTTAAGTAACTATTGCTACTTAATGATGGTAATTATCATTATATGTTTGCATACAGTCATATGGTTTCAAGTATTCATATTCAATATTAATAAATTTCAAACAGATTTATTTGACATATTAATGGGACCCTAAAATACTATTGCTTTGGGTTAGGGGGTCATAAGAGTAATGGCAATGAAGGAGTGACAGTTCCACACTACTCAGAACTGGAGCCTCACCATTAGATGGAGTTTAGCATCATACCCAGGATAGAGAAAGTTGCATAAGTTATTTATAATTTTCTTTCTTATCTAAGTGATGAATACTAATTGTATAATTTGAATATTATACGTTGAAATTTTCAGACCAAAATTTAGCTCATAACTGTGTGTTGGACTACATATTTAATGATTCATCCTCATATAAATGTTAATATTTTCTAACTATTATTACTGGGATATTAGTTTTTGGCATATTTGTTCATTGTTACATAATATCTATACTACTCTACTGAAGTTTGTACATCTGTGCATGTGTGTATCTTTCTGCCTGTCTGTTTACCTGAGGATAAAAGCCAACTGGAAAGTTCCAGGAAACTGATTTTTTTTTTTTGCATGGATACTGACTTGACCTTGGCTCCAATATAGATTATGCAAAATTGAACTGTGGGGTCATTTGAATTCACTAGAGATCAGATATCAAAAAATTCTTTTTCTGGCTAAATAGATCTCTTAGAACTTTGATCTTATAAATGGTTAGCTTCTTTTTTTATACTTAAAATCAGCCTAAGCATGGCTAGATGTTCACTATAGGGGAAGGATTATAAAATGATGACTGGAGAATAACAATGACAAAATGATGACTGGAGAGTAACAATGACAAAATGACAACTGGAGAGTAACAATTACAAAATGACAACTGGAGAGTAACAATGACAAAATTACAACTGGAGAGTAACAATGACAAAATTACAACTGGAGAGTAAGGATATACCAAAGAGTATCTTGAAGAAACAAGAAAACAGAAATTCAAACTAAGATAGAGTAAAAGACTTATTAACATTGGACTTAAAAATGCAAGGTTGTAGTTGGAAGAGAAAAAAAATTATTGGTGGGGGGGGGGGTGATCCATATTGCAGATATTCTTGGAAAAAAGTTCCAAATTTTTGAATAGGTGGAACCAGTGAAATTTTTTTCATAAGACTAGCAATTATAATATGAATAGATGAGGTTATATCCTTATTTTTTATATAGCCAGCTGTATGTTTGATATGACAGAGTATTGGAAAAGATGGAAGAACAAGATATATAGTGTACAAAGGGACTCTCAAAAACTAATCAAAATTTTCATGCTTAACTTTTTTTTTCCCCCTGTGTATTTCTATCCTGTTCAAAATTCTGTATCCATAGAATCTTGTTAAAATATATATCATAATATATGTTATAGCACTTATCATCATAGGAAATAAAATCAGCAACCAGAGTTCAAATTCCTGGACAAAGCTGTTTATGTTTCACTTTGTACAAATGTCCTAGGGAAAAGCATGGATCTATCTTTTCCCTATAGTTATAAGTAAAGTAAAGTTGGCGACCATAGTCGAGGGTAACCCGAAGGCTCCCTTTTTGATAGCTACTACACCAATGTGTAGGGGAGGGCGCTATTCCTTTCCTGGATTGCTCTACTTTACCCTTGATCCGTACCTTATAATGCTGAGTGCTAAGCAAGGAAGCATCAAGTACCATTTTTTGAGTCTTTGGTATGACTCGACCTGGGATTGAACCCAGGTCTCCCGGGCCATTGGCGAACAGTCTGGGTAAGTAAAAGTAGGGAAGTTTGGATTCTTTAACCTTGATTAAGCAACCAATCTACAAAAAGGAGAAATATAAATTCTAACTAGTATTACTCTGCTTAAAAATTGATTAAGTGTCACATCCTGGCCATGGCAGTAGGGTTGGATAAATACATATATGTATTTACCCAACCCCTCCTCATGAGCAGGATGTGACACAAGATCAATTTTAAAGTAGAGGTTTTGACAGTTTTGAATTCAGTTTTCCTTCTAGAGCAGTTACCATACCACATTAATACATATATCAGTATTATTTCTTTAAAACAATTTCTCTCTTTTTTTTCTGGGCAGTGCTGTGTACCTCTGCTTCTAAGAAACTGACCCTTAAAAAATGTACCATCTTTGTACTTCCATAAAACTACTCTAAGTTAAGATTTATATATGTGTTAATTGGACTTGAAAAACTACCAGCTGAATTGAATGAGGACTAAAAGTCAACACTACTTATTTAAGATAATTATCTCAACTTGTTACTTTTAAAAGGAAAATATTAAAGATGTTTTGTGATTTATCAATTCTCATAAGCTGTTGTCTAAATTCAAATATTGATTAACAGTTAGCAAATATGAAAGACATTTCTTTTCTGTGTTTTCATGTTGAGTGTTGTGACTGTTAATTAAGAGGGGGTGAAAAATGCTGGTTGGGTAGAAAGTTATGTAAATTGGGGAGCATATATAACAGCCGTCATTAATTGTAAAGCTACCATTAAGTTGACGACTGCAATTTGGACGAGGGAAGCTCAGCTATTTTCTAGTGTGAGTACCAAACATCTTTGACCTTAAAACTTTCTTGATTCTGTTTCCTGTCTATCAAGTATATACTTTATAAAACGTAGACTGACAAAAATTCGGGGCACACAGTGAGGATCAAACTCATTAAAGCAATAAAAGAGATGAGCTTATTAAACATAACTCCACAGTAAGTTTTGCTTAGTATGGCTCAAGGTCATTAATATAGCATACTAATAAGAACAGAGCTCATTGCAATAGCAATTGTCCGTAAGATAAACTTGGTAACCACTGCTTTATGGTCTGATACACATTTAGTTATTTACTAAATTTTGAATAATGTCTCATATATAGTACCTAGTGCGGAATGAAATTGCTATAATAGTAATGGTCAGCTAGACTAGCTTGCTAACCCCTATTTTATCGAGAGGCACTAATATAGTTTTTTACTAAGCACACGAACATAAATATGAGATCCCTAATAAGGACTGAATTCACTACATTCTGGCAGACACCAAAGTTAATAGTAATCATAACGATGGAGATATAATGATAAATTTGTATCTTAGATACTAATTTTGAGCTATGAACCATTAAACAACAAAATTTTGAATTTTAATTCAATACTTTGGGATGTTATTCATATCTATCCTGTAAATTTTTTGTTGTTTGTTTTAGTGTTTATGAAATTTTTATTTTTTACAAATAATTTCAACTTTATTGGTTTAAGTCAAATTTACATTCAGTTAAAATTCATTCTAGATTTTATCCTTTTTGCCTCAAACTTACAAAATCAACCATTCATTTGTGAAGTGGGTGAATTTTCAGCAGGTTTTTCTCATTAGAAGATTTTGTTACGCACACATATCTATACAAGTAACAGTGTTTAATATACAAGTTTTTTTTGTTTTGTTTTTTTGTTTTTCAAACTAATTTCTTACTAATTGTATGTCTATACATACATATATACAGACACATAAATGTAAATGTACGTATACACACAGCATAAATATCCATATATATGTACATATATATATATACACACACAGAGCATACATATTTATATTTACATATACATGTAACATAAATTCTTATATATATAATAAATAATCAAAAGGGAAAAGACAAGCACTAGAATTTCTTTTATATTTATTTTTTGATTGCTTATATATATATATATATATATATAAGTATTATTTAGTCCAGTTAAACTGGGGTTGGGAGTAATTCCATCAGGACAAGAAAACTATTCAAGAGTGAACATGTTTTTTCTTAATGATATATATATATATATATATATATATATATATATATATATATATATATATATATAGCTTGAATAACTGTGCGTGTATGATATATCTACACATACATATGAATGAGGGTTGGCTGAAAAATTCATATTTATTTTTCAATATCGTCCTCTAAGTGGTCTATGCACCTCTTCCATTGGTGTTGCAGTTGTTGGATCCCATGGTTAAAAAAATCATCAACTACAGATATATCTTTATACGAACTTTTCAGCCTACCCTCATTTGTTGAGATTAATACCTAGAAATATAGTCGAATATCAAATTTGTATATAATGAGAAGCTTTGAAGTTTTATTGAGTAAGATTTTCTTGTAATATAAGAAACACTGAACCTTATTAATAATGGCTTGTTATTAATTAAATGAACATTTTCTGTTATAAAATTGACTGTTTGGAAAAAGAAAATGTACAGAGAGCATCAATTTCTTATAATGTTATCCATGCTTTTCTGTGATTGAAGATTGTGTTGGCTGTAATTTCTTGATACTTTAATATTCATTAGTTTTATCCTCAGGTGATGTTTCCTTTGTCATTTATATATGAATACACAAACTACACAATGTGCTCATTAACAGTGTTTCCTATTATTTGGCCTCAGAGAACAGATAATTAGATCATCTAGGTCAGAACAAATGAGTTTTCTCATTAAAACTTTTGTTTAAAACATTGTTATGTTTGTGTCTATCATACTGTTCAGATAGCATTTGTTTTTTTTCTTTTTTTTCTAGTCTATTTATTTGTCCTTCCCACAGATTAACTATAAATAAATATATGTAATTGCTGTCTGACCCATTGATAGACCAGCTTTATTGAATATCTCACCAAAGAGACTATTACTATTGGGTACCTTTTCTTTTCGTTTTTGTACCAGACTATGCTTAGCTTAGTATAAAGATGGTTTCATTAGTGGTGATAATAATAATAATAATAATAATAATAATCAATCACATTATAAGCGAATGCAGCAAATTAGCACAGAAGCAGTACAAGGCGAAACACGACTGGGTCGGCAAGGTAATCCACTGGAAAATGTGCAGGAAATTTCAATTCGACCATATAAACAAATGGTATATGCACAACCCAGCGCCTATCCTAGAAAATGACTCGCATAAACTCCTATAGGACTTTAACATACAAATGGATCACTTAATCCCGGCCAGAAGACCAGACCTCATGATAATCAACAAAAGAAAGAGAATCTGCAAAATTGTTGACTTTGCTGTCCCGGCGGACCACAGAATAAATCTGAAGGATAATGAAAAGAAAGATAAGTACCTTGACCTTGCTAGAGAATTGAAAAAACTATGGAACATGAAAGTAACGATTGTGCCAATTGTGATTGGTGCATTAGGCACAGTAACTAAAGGATTATTAAAGGGCCTGGAGGACTTGGAAGTCAGCGGACGGGTAGAGACTATCCAAACGACAGCATTGCTGAGGACGGCCAGAATACTGAGACGAGTCCTGAAGACTTGAGGAGACTTGCTGTCACTCAAACTCCAGTGAAAAACCATCAGCTAATACTGATGTGAAAAACTCTAGAGGAGTAAAATTCCTGTAAAAGACCATTAGTTGATGCTCAGGTGAAAAACTTGCAGAGAGTGAAATAATAATAATATTAGAAATTCTCTGGGACTTTGAGATACAAATGCATTATCCAATCCTGGGTGGAAAGGTCAGACTTGGTTTGGTTTTATGGCACATCAACCATTCTAGGTTATTAATACCAAATCTATTTTTATACATATAAACAGTTCTATTTCAAACAATTCAGTTTAGTATAAGGTAAGTTTTTTTGTTTACACTCAGTTAAATGTCAAAACAGTTTTATTTCAAACAATTCAGTTTCACATAAGTACACAGTTCCAATGTCAAAAAACAGTTCTATTTCAAACAGTTTAGTTTAGCATAAGTACAGAGTTTAGTTCTATTTGATCCATAGACAGGACTCTATCAAGTGTTACCATTCCGGGCTAGAGTGGACCTGGGAGCAATGGCAATGAAGAGGTACTCCACATACTCCAAAGCTCCAGTATTACTAGAACCTTACCATCAGATTGTTTAGAGTCATATTTCAGGACACTTGTTGGGGGTGGGTACCCTTCTGCAAAGAAGCAGTTGGTGTTATCTACAGCCCCAGCAGACTGGGCAAGTCAGACTTAGTGTCAATTAACAAGAAAAATAGAACTTGTCATCTAGTGGATTTTGCTGTTCTAGCAGACCAGAGAATGAAAATGAAAGAAAGTGAAAATATAGACAAATATATGAATCATGACAGAGAGCTGAAAAAGCTGTGGAAGATGAAGGTAACAGTGGTACCAGTTATTGTTGGGCTACTTGGAATGGTCTCCGAGGGTTTCAAAAGGAAAATGAAGGAATTGGAAATCAGAGGAAGAATAGAAATCATCTTGACTACAGCATTATTCTAATCAGCTCAAATACTTAAACATGTACTGAAGATCTGAGAAGACTTGCTGTCACTCAGGCTCCAGTGAAAGACCACCAATTAAAACTGGTGTAAAAAACTTGCAAGGAGTAAAGTAATAATAATAATGGTTTATTTGTCACTGCCTCCCACCAGACAGGACTTGACACAAGGTCAAAAGCCCGAAGGTCGATTAAAGTGGGGATAAAGGGGAGGGGAAGGTCGGGAATGAGCTGAGACTCAAACCCTGCTAGTCATTGACCCACTAAGTGCAATGTGGCTCTAATGAGTCAAGCAGTATCACGGACCTAAATCTAGATCCAGGCACATATGCCGGAATATAGCTTGAACTAGACCATGAGGTCTAGTGCTATACAAGGGGTGCAGGGGAGACAAAAAAGCAGCTCACCCACCCGAGGGTGGCCCAACCAAAGTTAGGGGCCTTTCGGCCAGGAATCTGCCATTGGTTTCGATACCCCATCCGACACGAATGCTAGACGGCCCAGCCAAAAGGCCGGGGGAGTATAATAATAATAATGGTGATATAAACATGTTTGAATATTTATTCAGTCGTATATAAAATTCTGTTCATATGTTCAGGTTGCTGAAATTCAGTAATTTCATTCATTATTTACTATATGTACTATATCAGTTACATATGAAGCACGGCAATGAATTAAAAAATGATGGAAATGGTGATAAGACTGAAATTTATACTTGTTGCACTCCACCCCTTCTAAAAAACCCTGATTTAGAACCATCAGAATTCTGGTTGTTCCTGAAATTCAAAGAAGTTTTGAAAATATGATAATGCTTCAGTTGCTATTGGTATTTAGATCAAAAGTAAACTAGAAATTTTACTTATTGACAGAACGAAAAAAGGATGGAATGTTTGGAAAAAAATTTGTAGAATTAAATGGTGACTACAATGAAAAATTAATTTGTGATTTTGAAGATAAATAAATTTAGTTAAATTTGATACCAGTTTCATTATTCTATCCAGTCTAAAAACCTGTTTAATTGAAATGGAGACCTGGTTCATGAATTAGTTCCTTGATGTAAAACTTTTTATACTGTTGTGGTAGCAAATAGTCATACAATCAGTTGAGATCTCATTTGTGCTAGCCTTGTATCATAATTAGCAAAGCTAAGTAAATAACCATAAAATAGCTTTATAAGTTTCTGATAAATGTGCTTTAACCCTTTCGCGAGCATTTAATCCTTTTTTTTAATCCTTGTAGAGTGGGTGAATTATTTTCAAAAGTCAATTAATCATATGTAAAAAAACAAAACAAATAAAACCAAAGCTGCAATTGTGTGTCTTTGTATGATAGCAAGAAAAAAGAAAGAAAACACTTACATTTAATGATGATATTTTGCAAAATAATCTTTACACAATCCCACACCACAGTGAGGCCTCTTAGTGATTTATCTATACATTAACATTGAATAGGTCACTGAGCAGTCAATAGGAAAATGTCTTACATTGAGCTACTGAAAAAAGACAAAAATGTTGCTCTGTGTATCATTGATAACAAAAATGTTATTACAACTTTTTAGAAAATTTTTAATAAATGTGCTTTAATTTAGATAGTTAAGCTTAGATTAATCCAACACAAATCCAAAAGGGGTTAAGCATAGAATAAAGAGATTGTTTTGGGCCAATCTTCTAAGTGTGAAGGGCCTGTCTTGAAAATCAGCATATTAAGTTCTTGCTGAACTTGGGTTTGAACACTGGCCACTCACACTGTTGAGAAATATGTAATTATTTCAAGCAGTCTTCGGGGGTGTCCTCGTGGTGTAATGGTTAAACCGATGGACTGCGGGATCGTAGTAAGCGAGTTTGTACTCTAGTCACGCTATTACATTCACTTTCGGGCAAATACCCTTGGGAAAGGTATGAACCCCCTTATCCTCCCAGCTATGGGTTAAATAGTACCACTACTGTTCTTCTAGGAGAATGGCTTTGGCATTAAATAACCTACAATGGTTGATATGCCATTAAATAAAAAAAAACAAACCAAACCAAACCAAATAGTCTTCAAATATACTGTAATAGAATGTTTCATGTAAATGGTTAAAACTTGGAGAATGGAACCAGTCACATAGAAATCTTGACAAAATTCTAATCTATAAGTTAGAGGGGTTGATGAAGAAGGGCTCTGGTTGGTCAGGGTTTTTTCTTTGCCGCTGGTATCATGTAACCAAGAACAATATGTCTCATTATTTGGAGATGAGATAAGCACTATCAAGAAATTGATATTTGAAACCTATAAGATTTTTATTTTCTAATTTTATTATAAATTGAATATATTTTTAATGTAGAATTTCTACTTGGGCTTTATTTTATATCAAGTTATCTTATAAGTGATATACATTACCAGTCAAAAGTATTTGGCCACCTTCGAGAATTTTTATTTTTCATCCTAAAAGTATTATTTTTAATGAAAAAGTTAAATACCACAATGGTTTTATTCATTATACTAAATACAAGTCTTCCTGAGCCACATTAAATACAAATTCAATAAAAAAAAACACAAAGAATCTTAAACTTTTGATTCATCAAAATGATCCCTTTTGACTGCTATCACTGCTTCACAGTTTTTCTGCATTCTTTCCACCAAAGACTGGATGTAGATTAAAGACAAGTCTACCCAGCTATCCAGCAAGAGTTGTAAATAGTGAGCCAAACATGTGAGTTGTTTAGCTCTGACTTTTTAGTCAAGTTCATCCCATACCAGTTCAATGAGATTTAAGCCTACTGATTGTGCCAGCCAAGACATCAATTGAAGGATGTACTGTTCCTCTTTGCTTTTAATATACTACTGGCAGAGTTTACTAGTATGCTTTGGGTCATTATCTTGCATGAGTACAAATCCTTCACCCACAATTCATGTTCCAGATGGGATCATGTAATGCTGCAGTATGCTGTAATAGCCAGTCTGATTCAATTTGCTTTTCACCTTGTGCAAATCCCTGACTTTGCAATTAGCAGAAGCCCCATGCACCATTACAGAGCTTTCTCCATCTTTTATGGTTGGTGTGATATAGGAGGTTGCAGTTCTTTCACTAACTCTTTGCTGCACATAGACCCTCCTATTTGACTGAAAGATTTTGAACTGGATTCATCAGCCCAAAGGACTTAATTCCACTGCTTTGCCAACTGGAGCCTATTGACATTGTTTTGCTTCCTCCACAGTACTTTCTTGACAGCAGTTCTGCAATATAGGCCAGTTTTGCTGAGTTGTCTCCTTACAGTGGATGTTGACACATTTTTTTCATGATATTGATTCAATTGTGCAGTGATGTTTTGAGCAGTCAGCCTTCTGTCACACAAGCTGGTGGCTCTGATGAAATTGTCCTATACTCTTGTTGCTTTTGGTCTTGTTTTGTCCCATTTCCTGATACCTCTAAACATTATAATCCATTGTAGTTTTGGAAATTTTTATTTTTAGTACTAAAGAAGAAAAACGCCATCAAATCAATTTTTCTAAAGATATCTACTAAGGTCAAAGTTACTGAGGAAAACTTGTATGTATTATACTAAATAGAAAGAATTTGTTGCTTTACTTGCTTCATTAAAAATTACATTTTTAGGATGATAAATAAAATTTTTTAATCTTCTATAGAAGATTTTACTGACTGTTGGCAGTTAACCCTGGACGTTGTTGTTGTCTAAGATCATTTGATATTTGTAGAGGGATATCAAAGGGCATAATATTCACAATATTACTATTAATATAGCTTATCTTTTCACTCTCTCAGTCTGTTAAATCACTTGTATTCAGACTCCCATAACTTGAACTTCTAATCAGTTCTAATAAAAAGATATAAATTTACAGGATTCATCATCTTGGGAAACCAAATGTTTATGACTTTACTTTTAGGACTATTTGTCTGGAAATTTAAAATAGAAGATGAACCAGTTTAGCAGTCAAATAAACTTATCTATTTAATCTTCTATAGAAGATTTTACTGACTGTTGGCAGTTAGCCCTGGATGTTGTTGTTGTCTAAGATCATTTGATCTTTGTAGAGGGATATCAAAGAGCTAAGCATTTGACACATGATATTCACAATATTAGTATTAATATAATATCATCATTAATGTTCCTAATATTATTGATATTTTATCAGTACCACTTGTGTATTTATTAACCAAGTTTAATAATAATAACCAAGTTATTTAACACTAAATTCACACTTCACTTTTCAGTAAATAAAAGCATTAAAATCATATTTACCTAAATGAATTTATTAATAAAGTTTCAGCATTGGATTTGCCCTTTACCTTTCAATAAATAAAAGAATTAAAAGTGTATTTTCTTAAGAGTAGCTTAGATTTGGCACAAGGCCAATAAAAACATCATAGTCAAAAAATTTATTTTTCTTCCTTTTCCAAAATAAATAAAAAAATTTGAGGGTTGCCAAATAATTTTGACTCATAGTGTATGAAATCTGATAATGATAGACTGAATAATATTTTTCGCTCTGCTAAAATATCCAAATGCTAACAATATATGCTTACAGGTCTTTCCATGAATAATATCTGAAATCTAATAGCAAGAAATTGAATATTTTCTCAATCCTAAAAAGCCCTAAATAATAACAATACGTGCTAGTGTGTGCTCATGCAGCTTTAAGCATGTAAGTTACATTGTCACAGTTCAACTATCCCTGAAATATGCCATGAAAAGGGAAAGCTTGTCTGGGATCTGAACTTGTCAAGTCCATTTCCTACAACAATATGCTATGTGCACCTCAAGAAATAAATATGTTAGGGTTAAAGAATGAACTCATAAACTGAATTCTAGCCATTCAATGGTTCACCATCATCTGATATAATTTGGAAAGGGGCTTAAACTTAGAAAATTGGTTCACTATGATTTGACAGAAGCTGAATAAAGAAAAAGTGAATATCTACATTCCTATGAAATTAATATTTTTCATCTTGATCTAGAGACCCTTCAACATCAAGAATAAAATTACCCCCCCCAAAAAAATTTATCAAGCAAAACCATACAAACAAAAATAATGCAACTCTCAAGGGTCAACGAAAACCCTTAATAGATCTTATTATGTAGAAAGTATAGTCATTAAAACTGGTAACATAATTGCAAACCTTAATCTAGCAGATGTATAAAAATGATATTTAATACAACTATGAAACAAGACCTTCTACAACAAATACATCTGTGAAGTAAAATTTATCTAACCTTTGTCTTGGGCACTAACAATTCATTTAAAAACAAAAATATTGACTATTCACTTAAAAAATATTTAACAAAATTTGGCATTGAATAAGCCACAAGGGTTGACATACCATTAAACAACCACCAAGCAAGCAAGTAAAATGGATACTATACAAAAATACAGTTATACAGGCAGTGGTTTAGTAGAAAACAGGTAAAAATAAAACTCAAAATGGACTGGTATTAGGTATTTGGTGGGATTATGTTGGTGTGGTCCACTTTGAATTCCCAGGAGACAATATCACAATTTAGTGGGATTGTGTTAATGTAGTCCACTTTGAGTAGCCACTGGACAATAGCCAATTTAATGGGATTAACATCTGTTCAGTGACAGCACTTATGCAACTTGAGTGGTGGAGAGTGTATATATTTTACATATATACGTATGTATATGTATATATATATATATATATATATATATATTGTCATCCACGGACAGATCTGTTTCGTTCTATCAAAACTCATCAGTGTGGCTAGACAGGCTAGATTCCCGAAGCTGAGATCGAAACCCGGTTGACTCAAACGCCAATCCAAGATTCTACTACTCAGCCACGAGGAAGCCAGCGCCAGCGGTTATGAATCAAATTGTTATTGTTTACATATATCCACTTAACGGTTACCGAGAGCTCGATTCATATGAAGAGCCTTGCATATACACTTATTGTAACACAATTACTTCATTTGCTAGAGAGCTCAACCCTACAGGGGTAGGGGAGCATATATATATATATATATATATATATATATGTGTATTTAAGGATACATCATTTTAAATTCAAAATTTCTCCCCTGAGGATGACCTAAAATATTTTCTCCAGATATACCTTTCACCTTAAATTTTCATAATTTCATATCTTGGAATTTTATCTGTAATTTTTCAAAAATTTTATTTTTCAAAGTTCTGTTAAATTTCAGATAATTACAGCTTATTTTATTTTAATCTTAATTTTTAATTTCTTTAAATTAATATCAAAACTTTAAGGCAAATCTATTTTCCTTTCCACAATATTTCTACTACTGGTGGAAATGCATTGGCGAAAATAATATTAATTATTCAAAATTCTCTCATCCATTTATATGTATTTTTCTTTCAATTTCTTCTTTTTACAAAATATCTGTCTGATTCATTTCAACTTCATATCATACTAAAATATATTGGTGTGTTGGTGTATATATATATATATTAGTATTTTTACAGGAAGATTTCTGTAAAAATATGCATTTTATACAGTCATTAATTCTTGTTAATAAAACTCTTTCCTTTAATTTAATCTACTTTACTTTTTCTTTTTACCTGTCTTTTTTCAATAGTTTTCATAGTTGCGCTACAATGAAACTTAATGCTATTTACAAAATTCTTTCATCTTATTTCTAATTTCTGCAAATTTAAAGAACTTTTCTGAAAAATTTATCTAATAAAATTTTATCAGTAATTTTTCAAAAATTTTATTTTTCAAAGTTCTGTTAAATTTCAGATAATTACAGCTTATTTTATTCTAATCTTAATTTTTAATTTCTTTAAATTAATATCAAAACTTTAAGGCAAATCTATTTTCCTTTCCACAATATTTTTTTTGCTAAGCTCTGGTTCTTTGATTTTGTCACTGTGAAAATGGATATTTTAATATGGTTCTCTCAAATATGGATTTGTGATTTAATATGAGGCAAATTAATACAAGATAAAAATAATAAAAAGGAAATAAAAAGATGTATAACAATAGAATGGAAAGCATTTAATAAAGACAGAGACATAATGACAGACACTTTACTCAGTATGCTTAAAGTATAAATTTTTTCTTCTTTTTTTTTTTTTTTTCATCATACAACGTGTGAAAGCACATGCAATACCATGTCCTCATCAGCTGCCAACCAGGGGTGATAACACAGTTTTGTTAGCTCAAGGTAGTACTACCACTCCAGGCGCTACCAAGCAGCTTTTGCCACCGGACAGGGTATTAAGAGAATTATATATATATATATATATATATACGCCAGATCAATTAAGAGCAGAGACTACATTGGACGTTAATCTTCATTTTTAGTGTGCAGTTTGTGATTTAAAAATAATAAACCAAAAAAAAACGCATTTACTTTCAGCAGTTGATGTTATTACGCGTTTACAGTAACCGTTTCTTACGTAATCACATGGGAAAGGTGGTTCCGCATGTATTTCCTTCATGCTGAAAACTTCTCACTTTCGACCAAATCCAACTGTATACAATCAGAGTATAATACCAGCTTATAATTGTTAAGTCACTCTCCTCACTCTACCAATCTATGTAAATTTATGTGTATGAGCCTTACGTGATAATCTGTCTGGTTATATGAATATTGGCTTTGCACTACAATTGGTCTGCTCCCATCTCCTCACCTAACTTCAGTTCATTCTTCCATTCCTTTATCTCTTCTCTGGTTGCCTTATCTTATTGTCTTGATTGCCCTGATGTTTCTTGCCATCCTTGTTCTTATCTGTTGCATCATTTCATTTGTTCATGTTACTTTATATTACTTCAAAATCTCAGCGACTTTAAATCATTACCCATTTGCCCTTAACAGGGAGTTAGAGAGCAATATGGACCCTTCAACCACTCAATTTTGGTTTTTCTTACTAACTGGATAACTTATTTTAATTCTATAACTGGTTTGATCACCTGACTGAAACCATCCAATCATAATTGTGGTTTCAGATTGATTGACCTGGAGTTCAATAGCTGTCAATCACACTATGATTTTCCACTCGTTTAATGATTCAGTACTTAATATAAATACTACACTTCATGTCAAAAATAGATCTTACCAATCTATTATGTAAGATAATGTATGGCTGTGAAATGTGGAAATTAACTAAATCACTAGAAAATAAATTCAGTCACAGAGACCAATGCTAAGAATAAATCTAAGAGATAAAAAGATATCAACACAGATTGATGTGAACCCATAGACAAACAAGAATAAAACAGAGTTCACCCATGTAAATTTCTCTGATATACACAATCTACATGAAAATGGAGATGAAGACTAGAGGAAGAGAAAGATTCCTGGATCAATGCACTCCAGCTCCAGTAATAGGCAACATTGTTTTCCAGTGTTTCTGGAAGATATGGATCAAAATATGCAGCTCAAAGATCCCTTGAACAAAGGGACTGCACCTATATGATGTAATGTGTGTTTATAATTATGTATAAGTACAGCAGTTAGCCAACTCCAAAATCAGCTATGGATAAGCTTGAGGTCTGCTACTACAAACATCTGGACACTGATGGTCAAACAGCTCAATCTCCAATAAGCTTCAGCACAAAATGTGCAACACCATTCCACTATCAACAAGGGTAGCACAACTATGATGATCCATGTTTAGACATGTGTTATGGATACCCAAAGAAATATCTGCTCAAAAATCCCTGATATTTGCTGTAATATGGTCCAAAATCTACCTGGCTTAAAGGAGTCACCTCTGCATGAAATTTGCTTGATAAGCTGCCAACAGACGTCCAAAATGCAAGACTGGAAGCCCTAAGATCTGGCAAGTGGATGAGAGAGTTTTTTACCCTCAAAAAGGAAAGGACAGTTTTTTCAAATTAAAGATTGAACAAAAAAAACTTACACAAAAATGTATATATGAATGAATGTGATTAACTAACCTCTTGGTATGAAAACTCCAGATAGCTTGATATGTTATTAAAATCAATCAAATTTTTCACCTGTGTGTGAAATGGAATTTACTTAGGATTGGTAGGTAAAAAATTAAAGCCCTAAATATTTACTTGAACCCAAATGTAGATCACCAGTGATCATGGAGAATATGCAACTATCTTAGCCATAAAGCAAGCCTGTATAATAACACAGGCAAGTCAAAAGTTTTGCAATATTTTGGTTGTGTGAGGTACAATTTGGCAGCTTCAGATGCTTTTTTCCAATGTGATGAAGTTGATGAACTACCCTGGACTTTTTTGCGTTCATCTATGCAGCTTTCAAATCTCTCACAGAGTGATGCAATGCAATGAGTCAGTGCACCAAATACTAACAATAATAACAGGTACTTCCCATGGCTTGAAATTCTTTACTCATGTGATATGCATGTACTTCGGAAAGGCCTGAATCAATCTCTACTCCCTCTTGCAATGGGAAAATAATAGGGTAGACTATATTCTTTAGCTTTGGTGAGGCAACCAGTCTCAGAGAAAGAAAACTCTGAACTTAAACCAACTGTAATTTGCTTAAATCTTGTATCTAATCTTGCCTGTGAAGGGGTTGGGTAAATACATACTGCTTGTAGGAATAGCCCTTAGATATTGGATAGATTTATTTTCAAAAAACACTTGATGAATCATATGTTTCTGAATGTCTCTATTTTGTCTTATGTTTAGGTATGTAAGTAAAGTTGGTGACCATTGTCGAGGGTGGCCCAAAGGCTCCCCTTTCAATAGCTACAACACCAAGGTGTAGGGGAGGGCAATACTCCATTCCCTGGATTGCTCCACTTTACCCTTGATCCTTATCTTATGATGCTGAGTGTTAAGCAAGGCGGCAAGTACCATTTTTTGAGTCTTTGGTATGACTCAATCTGGTATTGAGCCCCGATCTCCCAGACCATTGGCAAATACTCTAACATGTACATATCTACTAAATGTACGGATCCCATATGGCTTTGGAGGAAGTCCTCTAGGGAAGTGGCTAACATACTGGTCCGATAATTCATAGTAAGCAAGTCCAAACTCCAGTTCCTCTATTATTTTTACTTTCAGACTAATACCCTTGGGCAAAGTATGAGCCTCTTTATGCCCCTCAGCTATAGATTAAATAGTGTTGTATATTGACCTCCGACCTAGCCAAGCCTGCCATTCCAAAGATGGCGGAAGTTGCATATTCCGTTGGCCAGTTAGGGGAAGAGATTGAGTGGGCGTCGAACTATTATATAACTCGGTGCACAGGAAGTTCAGATGAGTTGGAGAAAAGATGCTGGAATGAGGAACATGTCCCAGAGAGGCTGGGCCCCCAGGCCCCCAGTTGAGCAGCCCAGGAGAATGGGAAAGAAACACTATTATGGCCAGAAGAGTGGGGGTCAATATGTTGCAGTTCTGTTCAGTCTCCAACTCTCTCTCTCACACACAACCCTTTCAAATAAAGTGAGAGGTATATTTTTCTAAAGAACTGTGTCGCTCGTCTTTATTGTGTTGTCGTTATGATTCTGCATGTATTATGTGGCTATACAACAATAGTATCATTACTGTTTTTCTACAAGAATGGCTTTGAAATTTAATAATCCATGAAGTTTGATATTCCATTAAACAAAGAAACCAAACCATGTAATGTAATAGTTATCATAGAAAATGGATTTGGCATGCTGAGTTCAAATCCTGGATAAATCTGTTTCACTTTGCATTAATACCCTTTTGAAAGATATGAATCCATCTTTTTTCTCCTCTGCCATGGGTAAATATTAGGTTTTTAAAAAAATGCTGTTTAATTTTAGTGTAAATATTATTTTGATTAAATAAAAATTCACATTCCAAATGATTAAAGTGTCTTGTTTCCTATCACTTCTTTGTGAATTTGATTTTGAAGGTTATATGTCCCTAATCATGAACATGAAAAATAGAAGTGAGGCATCAACTTTTCAAGTATGGTCATAATTTTGCTTCATGTCAATGCTCAGTCACATGTTACCTGGATGACACTGCAGAAGCTCTCTGACTTGGGATATGAGACTTTTTCACATTCACCATATTCACCTGGTCTCTCAACCACCGGCGACTATTTTTTCAAACATCTGGATACATTTTTATGCCAAAAAACATTCAGTTCTAAAGGAGAAGTAGCAACTGCATTTAAATATTTCTTTTCATTAAAACCTTTAAAGTATTATTTTACAGATATAAATAGGCAGCAAGCCTATTTATACCTGTATGATAAAACTCTAAAGCAATAACAGAAATGCATTGATGTTTAGGATTATATTTTAACTTATTAAAATACTGTTTAAAATCATTAATTCAGGAATAAAAGTTTCCTCTAAAATTGGATATCATTTTCTGAATTGTCTAATAGTCGAGCAGATGGAATGCTTTAGCTTTAGTAAAACTGTTGAATTTGTGAAGTTACTCACGCAAGTACTCAGTTATGAAGCAAACAGCTGCCAAAGAAGAATACCACTTGAAGAGAAGGAGGACTATTTATTGAGCATCTTATTGTGTACATATGGGCATGTCATTGCATGGGCTGTGATGTCTGATTGTGCACATACATGCACGTCATTGCATGGGCTATGATATCTGTGCACATATGGGCACGTCATTGCATTAGCTGAGACATCTGATTGTGCACATTTTAGCATGTCATTGCATGGGCTGTGATATCTGATTGTGCACATACATGCACGTCATTGCATGGGCTATGATATCTGTGCACATATGGGCACGTCATTGCATTAGCTGAGACATCTGATTGTGCACATTTTAGCATGTCATTGCATGGGCTGTGATATCTGATTGTGCACATACATGCACGTCATTGCATGGGCTATGATATCTGTGCACATATGGGCACGTCATTGCATTAGCTGAGACATCTGATTGTGCACATTTTAGCATGTCATTGCATGGGCTGTGATATCTGATTGTGCACATACATGCACGTCATTGCATGGGCTATGATATCTGTGCACATATGGGCACGTCATTGCATTAGCTGAGACATCTGATTGTGCACATTTTAGCATGTCATTGCATGGGCTGTGACGTCTGATTGTGCACATACATGCACGTCATTGCATGGGCTGTGATATCTGTGCACATATGGGCACGTCATTGCATTAGCTGAGACATCTGATTGTGCACATTTTAGCATGTCATTGCATGGGCTGTGATATCTGATTGTGCACATACATGCACGTCATTGCATGGGCTATGATATCTGTGCACATATGGGCACGTCATTGCATTAGCTGAGACATCTGATTGTGCACATTTTAGCATGTCATTGCATGGGCTGTGACGTCTGATTGTGCACATACATGCACGTCATTGCATGGGCTGTGACATCTGATTGTGCACATTTTAGCATGTCATTGCATGGGCTGTGATGTCTGATTGTGCATATATGGGCACGTCATTACATGTGCTGTGACATCTGATTGTGTACATATGGGCATGTCATTGCATGGGCTATGACATCTGATTGTACACATATGAGCACGTTATTCCATGGGCTATGACATCTGATTGTGCACATGCAGTCACATCATTGCATGGGCTGTGACATCTGATTGTGCACATACGGGCACATCATTGCATGGACATAATGGCGGCAAGTGCTATTATTATTCTTCAAAAACAAGAGTTTTTCTTTTTCCTAGACAGAAATCAAAACTAAGGATTATGAGGCAAGAAACTTCACCCTATAAAATTTACTTGCTACTAAAACAGCAGTATCATTACTTGTGGTGTGAGTTTAATTCCTTAAGTAGTTTGCGGGATGGAATTTTATCTACTAAAAACATGTTCATGAATAAACTAAGAAAAAATACCTGTATGTCTTTCTAACTTCACTGAAGTAAAGACAAAATTTTAAAAAATGCCTAAGATTTTTACACAGGACTATATATAATCTTATATAGATTTTTTTTTTTTTTTACTCTATTAAGATGTACAGAGTTTTTGGACATCGACATCTGTTCATCTTTTTACCTCATAAATCCCTATTTCATGCCTTGTCAGTTTTTGCCAACTATTTATCTGTTTACGTTGGCATTTCTGTTTATGTCTTGGTAATAGCATATTTTTTTTAAAAATCTTTTAAAACTATCCTAACAATTTCTACTGAACCATAAAAAAGAAACACATGAGCCAAAGGTTTCTCATTGACATTTAATAAATGACATTTTTTGGCTTGTGGAGTTCTGCCCTTTATATTTCACAATCCTTCTTTGTACACATTACAGCTATCAAGCTGTGTATACTACTTGGGCAATATGAAACAGGTAAGCAACTGTGCATGAATTTTTATTATTTGATCAGAGTAAAGTAAAGTAGTAAGTAAAGTTGGCGACTGTAGTTGAGGGCGACCTGAAGGCCCCCCCCCTTCAATAGCTACTACCCTAAGGTGTAGGGGAGGGCGCCACTCCTTTCCCTGGATTGCTCCACTTTACCTTTGACATGTACCTTATAATGCTGAGTATTAAGCTAAGAGGTATCAAGTACCATTTTTCAAGTCTTTGGTATGACCCGACCTGGGATTGAACCCCAGTCTCCTGGACCATTGGTGAACACTCCACCCACTTGGCAATGAGAACACAAATTAAAATTTTAATAAAGTCACATCATTATATATATATATATATATATATATATATATATATATATATATATATAATTGTCAGTTTTTTTTTTTTTGTTTTCAATATACACAGAGCATTAGAGAAAAACTGATATTGTTTTGTAATCCAATAACTTGACAAATTCAGGTTCAAATGATACATACTTATCACTAGGAAAGAAAAGGCTTTTAAACATTAAATATAGAATTTTGAGTTATTTCTACACATGCAGCTAAAATGTGTGATCAATCAAATGAAAATTGGTCAAGTTATTAGATCACAAAATGATATCAATTTTTCTGAAACACCCTGTGCATCTCAAATAGTATCGGTTTTTTTTTTTGTTTGTTTGTTTTTTGTTTTTGCTTTTAAATATCATATAAATATACTTGTGAATCTATAGTTATTTTTTTATAACTTATTTCATAGAGAATTTTATTTTCTCAAAAAGGTAGTTAATCATATTTACCAACCTTGCTTGGGCAGGATATGACACAAGGTCAATTTTTAAGCGGAGTTTAACAGGTTTGAATTCAGAGTTTTCCTTCTCTTAGACTAGTTGCCTCACCAAGGCTGTAGAAACCAGTCTGCCCTACTATTTACCCATAGCTGGAGGGAGAATAATTGGATTCATACCTTTCCTAAGGGTATTAGTGCTATGTGAAATGCTGTCAGTCTCGTCCAGGATTTGAACTCGTGTCGCTGTGTCTATTTCCTACGACGATAACCATTACACCACGGGCACCTCCATCAAAAAGGTAGTTAATACCTGTAAGAATATAAGAGTTGTGATTATGTGTCTTGGGTAAGATAGAAGTTAACTTACTGAATAGGATGGTAGTTGTACACTCACTTATAACAGACACATTTCATATTATCAGAAATACAATCTCTTCATGCAATCGTGCTATTAAATTCAGACTAATACCTTTGGGAAAGGTATAAACCCTTCTTATCCCCTGCCAGCTATTGTTGAATAGAACAACTATTGATTTTCTACAAAGATGTATTTTGTATTTAATAACACACCTTGTGCCAGACTAAACAAAGTTTAGCAAACGCCAATAAAGAACATCATTGATATAGATATAACATACCATTCAACTATGATATAAATTCTAATACTTATGTATAAATCTTATCAAGATGAGAAACAATAAAGATCTTTCAGTCTCCTTTTGTGAAAATGCTTCTTCATTGTCCAGTTTGTTGACTTCTATACCATTTAAAACTTTACAGATATTACAAATATGTGTATTGTTGCCAAGATAGTTTCATAATTTTCATTAGTGATTAGTTTTCAAACTCAAATAAAAAGCCCAGAATTCAAATAATGATGCAACACAATCTTTCTATTTTTATTTGCCCCATTTTGACCTTGTGGCAAATTAAGCTAAGCTTTGTAGAATACCATTGTCTTTGTAGATCAATTGTTTGTAGAATTATCTTGCAAACTAGTAACTATTCTTCCACCATAACTTTCCACTAGTCTAAATCAAACTTGAATACAAATACTTGAAGTTCTCATACTGAAATGAAATTACTTTTTTTTTATTGTTTGTTTAGGTTTTATGGCATATCAACCTTTGTAGGTTATTTAATGCCAAATCCATTTTTATGCAAATAATCAGTTCTATTTCAAAAAATTCAGTTTAGCAGAAGTACACAGTTTAATTGTCAAAAACATTTCTACTTCAAGCTATTCAGCTTAGTCAAAAAGTTCTAATTCAGCTAAGTATAAGTATAGATTAATGTCAAAACAGTTCTGATCTGAACAATTCAGTTTAGCATAAATACGCAGTTTAAATGCAAAAAACCGTAAACTCAAAAAACCACAGTTTAGTTCTATTTAACCCATAGATAGGACCCTTATCATGTGAGAATTAATTTTTTAATTTTTTTTTATTTTTATTTATTGTGGACTTTTTTCCTCATCTTGGTAGTTTTTTGGGGTTTTTTTTTGTTTCTTCTTTCACTACGTTTCGGCCAAATTTCACCTCTGGCCTTCTTCAGGTAATTTACCATGACCTCAGATAGGAATGCTGAGTCTTGTAACCGTATCCCCAGTAATTTCTGCCTTCCATAGTTGTTGTCTATCGCACCACATGAAATTTGGCCGAAACGTAGTGAAAGAAGAAATAACACAAAAAAAAAAAAAAAAAAAAAAAAACTACCAAGATGAGGAAAAAAGTCCACAATAAATAAAAAAATTAATTCTCAGATTAAGAAACCTCATCTCAAAATGATTCCAATTAAAGACAAGTACCTTATCATGTGGCACTACTCCGGACCAGAGTGGACCTGGGAGTGATGGCAATGAAGGGGTACTCCGCATTCCCCAAAGCTGCAGCATTACTGGAACCTCACCATCAGATTGTTTAGTGTCATATCCAGGACACTTCGTTAGGTGCGGGGGGGGGTCTCTTACCTCTCTGCAGAGAAGCAGTCGGTGTATTCTACTGCCCCAGCCGACTGGGCAATTACTTTTTTTGTATGTGTAGATGATAATATGCCTTACCAACTCAATATTTAAACAAAACTTTTTTGGCTCTTGACTTAATTTTTTAAATTCATATTGGTTTTTTTTTTTTGTTGTTGTTGTTAGCTTCATTGCCTTAAGTTGGATTGCTTTCATGACCATCTTAGAATGGTTTTAATCTCTAAAAGCTACACTCTAAATATCAGATTCAGACACTTTGTCTTGTTTTAGGCATATGTGTTGTAAAAAGAAAAAAAAAACTTCAATTTGATTTTTTGAAAATTTGCTGGTTTTGTTGTTCCTTCGGTTGTGGTGTCACCAACCTTGTTAGATATGACTACAGACATTTTTTATTTTAAAAAATTGAATATTTGTTATCAATGTTATAAAAAAATATTGAATGAAAAATTATCTAAAAACTTAAATATTTCTAGTAATTTTTCTTTATGATTATTTTTTGTTATGACTTTAGTTTTGAGTATTTATGACTTCTTTATGACTAACTTTTGTTATTTTCTTGCAATTAAAACATTAAAGAATATTTTTAAGTTATTACAAAATGTTTTCATGAACCACTTTGGAAATCCAATAAGAAGTCCGAAAGGCTTTAGTATAAACCTACATCCTTATATTCTAGATGATCTTGGCAGCACTATGGTTTGGTTTCAATTCTTCCTTTGATTTCTAAACAATCCCAAAGAACTTGGAACCTTTTCCATGTTCTTAGGGATTGTTCCAAGGGCTATAATTTGACTAGTACTATATTTCATTTTTAGTTTTTTAATGCAGTTCATTTAAGCCACCAGTCTATGATAATTATTAATTTTCATACAGTGTTCTTTGTTGACATTGAGAAACACCTAAATTTGACTAAGTTGCAATGAAAATGAAAGAGAAAACAAGTCTCAATGAAAGAAGAATAAAAGTCTTTACTATAGTTTTTGATATTAATTTTGCATTTTATATAACTGTGTTACATATTTAGGGTTCAAAATAATGTGTAGAAATGAGGCAAAAATTATTTAATCTTTCAATTAAAAAGATATAACTTATAATTCCAAAACATTTTGTTAACTTATGAGATGCGACTGAATTGTTTTTTGTTGGGTGTTTTTTTGTTGTTTTTTTTGTACAAGAAATAAGCTGATTTAATTTAAACTGTATCTCTTCATTAAAAAGATTAGATGCAGTTTAATTATTTTTGATGCAAAAGTTGATTTAATTTAAACCTAATCAATAGACTGTTTACTATAAATGTAAAATTGATGTTCAGGGCCTTTGAGAAATGTTCAAGGATAAAGATGACTATTTTCTTTAATTTTTATCTTTTGCATTTTACTAATATTTTTCTGGCACTCGAAATCAAACATGAAAGTATTAATTCTCTTTGGAAAAAGGAAGAAATATTTGAGCTTTAAGCCAATTGTGAATTTTCTGAGATGAAATCTTTGCTTTCCAAATTAATATTTCTGCTTGTTGCTTTTGGCTTTGATTTCTTCCATAAAAAAATGGGGGAAGAAAGATTTACCTAAAATGATTGAGACATACAGGTAGTTAAAGTCGTAGAGAGATGGTGATATGTTCAATGGCTGGCGATGATTAAGCAAGAATAGATTATTGATTAATTCGATTATTCTCTTCTGGAAACAAGCCAGGATAGCAGTGGTTGAGAATAGATACTGATCTTTGTATAGGAATAGTATTCATTGTAAGTTTGACCCTTACCTGATAAAAGGTGATAAGTATTTTCAGTATCTTGATAAGAATGTCGATTTCCTTGGAGCAGAATTGGCAGTGCCTGTGATAGAAGCAGATCAGGAAGACCTGTCAGACACAGTGGTGCATTGCATAGCGTTGGAATACGATTAAAGAGACAATGAGTAAGAAGACATGAATAGAAACAGCACTGCATTTACAAGTAATAATAAGAAATAATTGTGTTTAAAATGGACTGAAAAGGCATAAATTGTACATATCCTTAAAGTGGAAGGCAGTTAAGGTATGCACATGATAAAGGGTTCATTCTCATCTTATGATTCTATATTTCTCATGTTTAGGCCATCTGAATTAAGTCTGATCTATCAATGGGGCTTAAATGCACCAACAGTATCCTCTACTGAGGAGTAACACCCCATTAAAAAGGGTTGTTCTAGGTATGACACTAAACTGCATCTAATGGTGAGGCTCCAGTTTTGGAGATTTGGGGAGTAGGGAATACCCCTTCAATACCATTAATCTCATGTCCGTTCTGATCTGGAGTGGTTGTACATGTTAAAGTCTGATCCATGGGTCAAAAAGATCTACTTGAAAATTACTAGTATTAGATCAGAATACTTGATACAATACATCTGTGTAAATTATCTGAATTAAGAATAGTTACTTGAAGTTATAATGGTTTAGAAAGGATTATTATCATTAGTTACTTGAAACTATATAACTGTGCACAAACAAATGATTATTATTAAATAGAAATAATCACTTGAAACCATGTAACCATTTATAAATTATTAGTATTAAATAAAAATACTTGAAACCCTACAACTGTGTATAAAATATTTATGTAAGATAGGAATACTTCATATATAACTTATAGTTTAATGTTTATCATCGTAGGAAATGTATATGGCAACCTGAGTTCAAAACCTGAATGAGGCTGTTAGCATTTTACTTGGTGCTAATAGCCATAGGGAAGGTATGATCTGAATATTATCCCTCCAGCTTTGAGAAAAATAGTTGAATAGACTGGTCTTTTTAACCTTGGTATGTTAACAGGGAGAAGGAAATTTCTGAATTCAAACCTGATAAACTCTGCTTTAAAATTGTTCTTGTGTTATATCTTGCTTATGTGGATGGGTTGGGTAAATACACCTAACTATTTGGAAAACACTCTGATGAAATAACAACACAAAAAATATAAATGTGGACATGCAATAACCTTTGACAGAACCAAGCAATATCAGGAAACAGTGACTGTTAAAGAAAACCTATAATTTCAACAGACACCAGAATATTTTGAGCTCTGATTTGTCTTGGGAAATTTTTAATTTTTAGTTATTTTTAGATACTAAGTTCCATTCTTGACTAGTATCCTTGGTGACTGTTTTACAAGCTGAAAAATTACATCATTTATCTAAGGAAGCCCTAAAAATGCCATCAGTTACTAATTGCTTGCCAAATTTTTTTTTGTTTTGTTTTATTTGTTCCTGGTTTAAAGATGGTATGATTTGGGAGAAACGAGAGATGACAAAATTATTTTAAAATGAATAACTTAGATTATCAGTTAAGGGAAGAGAGAAGAAGAAAAAATTTTAATGTCATTATATTAAACATCATAATGTTGGCTGGAGGGAGTCTCACTTTTTTCTTTTCTTTTTTTCTTTTTTTTTTAATTTTCAACTGTGCATTTTTTTTAATTAGTGAAAAATGAGTTTAGCTTTGTTAAATTGATTAAAAAAAATTCAATCAAAAAATCTTCTTTCAGAAGTGAGAGAAAAAAAAATTAATGTTGATGATGATGATGGTAATGGTGGCCATAGTGATGGTGGCTGCTGGCCGGTTGGGAGGGTGGTGTATGGAATTATGCTATTTCAAATTGCATGACAGATATGGGCTGATTCAAATATAACAAGATATTGGCTTATCTTCCTCAGGGAAAGGACCATGTTGATATTGGCTGGGTTCCATATAAAATGGATATCATTTTTGACATAGTAGAGGGAAGTTAGTGAGAAATATTCATGCTTCAGAATCTTTTCCAAGTTTGAACTTTGACAGTTTGAAATCTATCTGTCTGATATGTTTTTAAACAGGTAAAAATTATATCTCTCTTTCTGGGCTCAAAATTTTCACAATGGACTTCTAAAGTAGCAGTACCTCATCACAATTTGATAATGGTTATTGCTTCTTTTCAACCATGAATTTTTCCATATCAGTTAATATTGTATGACCATAGCAGATAAAGAGAACACATTAACATCAGGGGGGGTGTCCTCGTGGTGTAATGGTTAAAGCGATGGACTGCGGGATCGTAGTATGCGAGTTCGTACTCCAGTCGCACTATTACGTTCACTTTCGGGCAAATACCCTTGGAAAAGGTATGAACCCCCGTATCCTCCCAGCTATGGGTTAAATAGTACCACTACTGTTCTTCTAGGAGAACGGCTTTGGCATTAAATAACCTGCAAAGGTTGATATGCCATTAAACAAAGAAACCAAACATTAACATCAAGATAGAGCAAGTACTCAGTAACAAAACACTATTCACATTGGTTATGCATTTTTGCAAGCAATGACCAAGAGCCTGCATGGTATCTTTATAAGCAGGCTGCTCCAAGCATAATGCTTCCTATTATATCATGTTTCCCCATAATGTTTGAGGTAGATGTTGGTGGTGTTGCAGTCGAGGCTAAACCTTTCCACCAATATTCCATTTAAAAATGTTTTTGCCACAAGACAGGTGAGTGACAGACTGGCAAAATAGAATCTAAAAGCCATGATATCAGTGAATTTTTTCATGTAGAAAACCCATTGACATTCACAGATACTTGCTATATGTTTTTGTAGTCTAAATGCTTGATATGAGAACATGGGTGAAAATACATGGCCATTGGTCATAAATGTGGAAAAATTGTGCTTTGTTACTGCAAACTTGCTCTGTCCAACTGTGTTATTGTGCATTATTTTTAGAGTACCCTGTGTGTTTTTTTCTGTTTTATAATGTACATGAGTATGTATTCTTTATCAGTACTCTATAACTTTTTCCCCAGCCCTTACTTTACTTACAGTATTTGCTGTTACGAAGGTTTATATGCTAGACTCAAAAAAGCTTAGTAAATATAATTAGCCTTTACCCCTTGAACATCTGCTGTATGAAATAACCTCCTTCACTATATATATTTATATAACCATCCTCAAAGCACTGTTTTGAAATAGAATGGACAGATAGGTGGTCACATGAATATCCAGATAAATAAATGCCTTAGTCAAATATTTAACTAAAACAATTACAACTAATTTGAAACATACCCTATCAATGCTTAACAATTACCTTCCACATGTGGATCTCTCTATCAGATTTTCACAATACAGAGAGATCGTAAAAGGATCAATTCAAAACTCTAAGATATGGAAAAAATAATTAGCATTCAATGAATAGGTATATGACATTACTGGTTATTTTATCAATGACAATGTAAAGGTGGCCTCTTTTCTCAATATTAGATTTTCAGACATATCGACTTGGCAAAGTTCTACCCAATTTTAATTGAAGCATTCCTGTTTGTAGCTGCTTGCACAAAAATTCTTGTTTAAATTGTGAGATATTGAGAGTATATTTCTAAGCACAAATTCGTTAGTTTTCTTCTGAATCTGTCAGAAAAAAAGTGGCACTGTTCCTTTTTAAGGCAATGTTGTTTGAAAATAAAAGAAATATAAAAAAAAGAATAGACAAAACATCTCCAAACACTGACTCCAAATGGCGTTAGCATCAAATTAAGCTATTCTCAAGAGGCTGCTTTGAAGCAGAATGGACTGATAGTTTGCTATATAGGCATCTAAGTAAATAAATGCCTAATTCAAATATTTAACTAAAACGGTTACAGCTAATTTGAAACATGCCTAATCCATGCCTAACAAATATTTCCCACATGAATATCTCAGTGTCAGGTGGTTATGATATGCAGAAATTATAAAAACAAATCTTAAAACACTTTTCATTTAACAAATGGATATGCCATATTACTGCTTTACTTTTGTTTGTTTTTTTGTGACATTAACTTTTAGAAAAACTCTCATAAAAAAATTTTTTCACAAAGACTTTTCTTTTGATAATGACCTTAGCTCAAAACTAATTAAGAATAATCAAAAAATAAGAAATTACAAAGAAATATTGCTCTTTGTCATATCACTTATGTTTATTATATATATATATATATATATATATATATAAATTAAAGTTGGCGACCTTAGTTGAGGGTAACCCGAAGGCTCCCTTTTCAATAGCTACAACATCAAGGTGTAGGGGAGGGTGCAACTCTATTCTCTGGATTGCTCCATTTTTACCCTTGATCCTTATCTTATAATGCTGAGAGTTAAGCAAGGTGACATATAGTACCATTTTTTGAGTGTTTGGTATGACTTGACCTGGGATTGAACCCTGGTCTCCCAGACATCTATAATATCAAATCCCAAAATGATTTAACTTTTAAAGTCTACTGCAAACTCAAACAAAAATGATTTTATACATTTTTTACTCCCACCACATATATATATATATATCTCCACACGTACATACACAAAAGCTGTGATGAAAAGCAATAAGTATCTAGTTGATGTTTTTGCTTAAGATTCATGTATAATTTGAGATGTTATTGTTTCCTTTTCTCATATAATTTTAACCCATTGAACATGTCGTACTCCACTATTTGCAAGTTTATGCCATTCTCTCCTAGATCTTAATGTCTATGTTACAACAATGGATGTATTCTTTTTAACTTCTCCTTATAATGAAAAAGGGGATAGCCAACATGACATTTATTGTTCCAAGACACTAGTGTCATCCATCTGCACTCAGTGTCTCACTCATCTCAGCTCTGTGTTGATAAGGAAAGTCTCAATGTTGGTTATATTGAATCTCTGTAATATGTTTATATTCTTTATGATGTCTTGCCATTTGATACCACTAAACTAGCAAAGACAACACATGTGAAATATGCTAAGGTGGTTTATGTTCTTCCAGTCGAAAGTTCAGGACTCAGCACCATAGAATAGAACTGAAATGATTCTTTGGTTTCTTTATTTAATGCTCAAATCATCCTTTTAGAAGAACAGCAGTGATACTATTAAACTCGTTGCTCGGGGGGATAAAGTGGTTCATACCTTTTCCAAGAGTATTTATCTGAAAGTGAACAAAATGGTGCAACTTGAGCTTAAACACTCTTATTTCGCTATTATGCCATAGAGACATCTCTATGCCTTAGAGACATCTGAGATGGCTATAGATTTATCACATTTACCCAACCCCTCCGCTCAGGCAGGATATGACACAAGGTCAATTTTTTAGCGGAGTTTAACAGGTTTGAATTAAGGGTTTTTCTTCTCCTAGACTAGTTGCCTCACCAAGGCTGAAGAAACCAGTCTGCCCTACTATTTACCCATAGCTGGAGCGAGAATAATTGGATTCAGACCTTTCCCAAGGGTATTAGTGCTATGTGAAATGTAATCAGCCTTGTCCAGGATTTGAACTCATGTCGCCGTGTCTATTTCCTACAACGATAACCATTACACCATGGGCACCTCACAATTGACTATAGATTTATAGATATCAGTCTTGATAGATATATCATAAATATATATCTTTTGTGATCCAGAGCCTGTGATACAAGCTTTGGAACACTGTGATAGCCTTGTTTAATCTAGGTTGGATTTCTCTATCCATTCTTGTTTCATCAGAGATAGTGGATTCCAAATATGTATTTACCTAACCCCTCTATCAAAAGTATGAAGTAACACAAGATCAATTTTTAGGTTTTCCTTCTTCTAGGCTGGTTGTCATACTAAGGTTAAAGAACCATGTCAATTGCTCCCAAGTAGGTAAATGCACTGATCAACAGTCTTCAGTACCTTTCTATCAAGAGATGTTTTCTTTGGAAATGGTTATCTTACGAGGATCAGCTGAAATGTTCATTGGATACTCTCTTGAAATGAGACCAAATGAGGTATATTTTAACATTAGTCCCCCATGTGGTCCACACACTTCTTCCACAGGTGTTGCAGTACTTGGATCCCATTGATAAAAAAATCATCAACAGTAGTTATATCATTACATGAACTTTTCTACCCACCTTCATATATAGGTTGATAAAGAAGCTTTTAGATAAGCATAAAGGTTTTGGAGGTGCCCGTAGTGTAATGGTTATCGTCATAGGAAATAGACATGGTGACACGAGTTCAAATCCTGGACAAGACTGATTGCATTTCACATAGCTCTAATACCCTTGGGAGAGGTATGAATCCAAATATTCTCCCTCCAGCTATGGGTAAATAGTAGGACAGACTGGTTTCTTCAGCCTTGGTGAGGCAACTAGTCTAGGAGAAAGAAAACTCTGAATTCAAACCTGTTAAACTCCACTTAAAAATTGACCTGGTGTCATATCCTGTCCGAGCGGAGAGGTTGGTAAATATGATAAAGCTTTTGAGACCCTAGTAACCAGCAAAAATGGCTTGACCTTGTAATGTGTGAGCCACTAGAGTACAATCATCTGCCAAAAGAAAATCACAAATCAGCTGAAGTTGTGTCTTTGTTTTTGCATTAAAGTATTGTTGATTATATAAAACCAACCCCTTGTCCTGAATTTGACATCAGCACCTTTAGAATGATCTCAAAACATTTTTTCAAACATAGTTTAAAAAAGTAATAAAAAAAAACAATTAGGGTAAGGATGCATCCCTGCTTTGAAACAAGAAAATAGTTTGATTATTTGCTTCCTTTATTTCACATAAGCTTTCATCCCCTTATGAAATCAGATGATAATATTCAACATCATTTGTGGCACACCTAGCCTTAACAGGAATATACAAGAGTCATTCAGTTACACCTTATTCAAGGAAATCTATAGTGATGAGTACTTTCATATCTCAGAACACTGTCAGCACTATCTTCTTTACTCATTGCTGCATTTGGGAATTTTTCTTTACCAGAGAGTTAGTGTGTTTTCTCTCAATAGACTGTCTTTTTGATTCAGGCTCATTGGAATAATTTAGCCCATTTGTAAAGAGTTTCTTGTTTTAAAATATGTTCCTCTGTAAACATCACACATTCTTCTGTAAATTTTCCATAGTTTGCACTTCTCTACCACCAAAAATTTGATGACAGACTTCTGTTCAAGCCTGGGGTGCTCTGTTTGATTTTCCACCATTTTCAATTGCCTCAAAATAAATAGTTTTGTGAGATTAATGTAACTTTTGCTATAAGCCAATTCCAAACAATGCAAAGTTTATATTCAGGGAAAAGAATTCTGAAAAGTTATTTTTTGTTTTTTTTTAAATTCCCCTGATTTATTGACTGTCCCTTATATACAGGGTATGATGGGTAAATGGTTACGATTTGAAATTATTAATTTCCTGCATGCACTTTATTTGTTTTAGGTTTTGTCTCCTTAGTAGCAAATTAGTCAGTTGGGTACTGACTGTGAAGAAAGCAGTACCATGATACAATTCACTCCTCTAGAACTTTGGAAACAGGATACTTTATTGTGTGACATTTACACTGGAAGATCTAATACAAAGATTTCAGAATATTTGGGTATCAATCTAAGAATAGATTTATATTGATGAAAACTAAACACTCAATCCACATCATGGTGTTTAGGGTGATCACTTGCAATGATGGTTTTGTTTTCTTTCAGTTTCTTTGTTTAATGACTTATCAACCTTTGTAGGTTATTTAATGCCCAAGCCATCTTTCTGATGCTATTTAACCCATAGCTGGAAGGATAAGGAGGTTCATACCTTTTCCAAGGGTATTTGTCCAGAAGTGAACGTAATAGCATGACTGGAGTTTGAACTCACTTACTACGATTCCGCACTCCAGCGCTTTAACCATTACTCCATGAGGACACCGTTCTTGCAATGATGACTAGATGCTTCAATTCATCTTCCTATGTAGCCTCAGATTTAACATGGGAGCTAATATCAAGTGCTTGGAGGAGACTACACTGGATCAAGAACATGCCTACTTGAAGACCTGATATCTGGCAATAGGACTCTGCACTATATCTCACAATCAGGAGAACCCAGTCACCCTAAACAGCTGGCCTCCTAATTACCTGATTGTAATCCCTTTGATTATTTTGGAACACCAAAGATGAACTGAAGGCAAGGATAATGGCAGCATTTACCAAATTAAACAAGGAGACTGTTGAAAAGGCTTGCTGGAGATTCCAAAGTTATCAGGAAGCCATGATTGAAGCCAATGGTGATTCCTTTGAATGAATTTAATATTTCAAGATATTTTCATGTAATTTTGATGAATATATCTGACAAAGTGAGATATCAGAGTTATTTTCATTCTTATATAATTTATGACAATTTACGTATTGCATCCTCTGTGTGTGCATATATATATATATATATACTTATCAACTAGCAAAGATATGTACCCTCTCGGTGCAAGTATTTAAGTTTTGATATAATAAGAAGATATGCTAAATTAGAAAGCCCAAAAAAAATAGATGAGAATGCATATAAAAACATTACACTTTTTATTTTTATTTATTTCTATATGAATTATTATTATTACGTTAAACTTATTTAAAACAAAAGAGGGAATTAATTGAAGAATAGAAAAGTTTGGATGTCCGCTTTTCCTATCACTTTCTTTTTTTTATTGCTAAATTTTCCTAATTTAACTAAATTAGACTGTATATAAAAAAAATACTGTTATTTCTTTTTTTGTTGTTAATGAATTTCTTTTTTTTTTTGCTGTTGTTGTTTTCTTTTAGGAGTTATTGTGTTTTTGCTCATATATATTCAAATAAAATCAAAATTTTAAGATCAATATGCAAATCAACGTTTCTATTCCCACTATAAACTCCTGTTTGGTTGGATATATAAATACAATTGTATATTACTAGTATGTAGATAAGGCCAACAATATTGATAATGTAAACATTTTCTTAATAACTGAGATTTAAATCAAAATAAAATCGAGGAGAATATCACATAAATAACTAAGGGAAGTGTGACATTGATGGTGATGTTTTGATGACAGATACATAATCTTCATTATAATAAGATTATATAACCTGCTACATTTATAAATATAGAGTATTCAAAATCAGTAATAAAGCATATATTTAAGTTTGGATAACATAGACATAATCATCGGCACTTAGTGACTGTCAATTTCTCACCTACATGACCATTGTCATCCTAACTTATATATATATATATATACAGAAATTATGTAGAGCTCTTTATTGTGCTCCTTTGCTTTTTCTTACAACTGAATATTATGGCCACTGTATCTCTACCAGATTGAAATTCACATTTGGTCTCAAGTAGAATTGAACCTGAGAGAGAAATATTGAACCTATTTAGAATCATCTAAGCAAGAATCTTGTCACTGTGAGGAGGGAAATTACTCTGTGGTTATTGCATTCATAACTATTAACTTTGTGTTTGTAAATGTGAATGATAGGCACATCCTTGAATTGTTGAGGAACAGACCTTTTTTCCCCACACTTGGTTTCAAAAAGTGCAATGTTTACTGACAAGAAGATTACAACCACATTTATATTTCTTGGCCAGAATGCCATTGTCGCCCGGTGTCTTACCATTTGACAGTTGTTTAATAGCTTTTTTCAGCTCTAGTCAGGTAAGATATGCTGAGAGAGCTTTGACTATGTGTCACTGAGGAAGATTGTTGATAACCTCATTCCTGACATTAGATTCCCTGTTAAGAACTCCAGAGAAATTATCTGCCAAATGTTCAATGTATGTGTATCTGTTTGTATATATATATATATATATATATATATATATGATATGTATATATATATATATATATATATATTTATAATGTGTATGTATACATATATATATGTTTATAATGTGTATGTATGCATATATATATATATATATATATATATATATATATATACATATGTTTATAATATGTATGTATGTATGTGCATATATTTTTTTTTTTTTTATCATACAACGTGTGAAAGCATGTGCGATACCATGTCCTCATCAGCCGCCAACCAGGGTGATAACACAGTTTCAGTAGCTCAAGGCGGTACTGCCACTCCTGGCGCTACCGAGCAGCTTTTGCCACCGGATAGGGTATTTAAAAGAAATATATATCTATGTATACACAAGATCAACTAAAAGCGGACATTACATTAGACGTTCGTTCATCTTCATTTTGGTGCGGTTTATGATTTAAAAAAACCGTTTACTTACGGCTGTTAGATGTCATAGCAACCGTTTCTTGATTTTGCGTAATTACACGAGAATGGTGGTTACACGTGTACAACATTCGTGTTGAAATCCTTTCTATATCCGTTATCTATTCGATTCGTTTTCTTTCATTTATGCGTTACTGCCCAAAAGCACTCGAGACAAACGTTATATATAATTCTGCTAAAAGATTTTCTTTGTTGATCAATGGGCCCTCAAGATGGGTGGTGAGTAAAAAGAAAGCTCCTGGTCTAAGTTAGTCCAGGTAGCTATCTGATTACCCTTGGGCCACTAAATTCTTGGCTTGCAAAAAATTTCTCCAGGACGCTGATGGTCAACTATGGGCTCGTGAATACTGTGGGGGTAAACCTGACTCATAGGCCCATCAATCGATTTACATTCTCCGGCAGGAGAATTACGTTCTTCGCACCAGCGCGCCTTGTGGATTCGTGTTCCTCGCAAGCTGTTGAATTTTCTGCCGCAATCACACGTTGTAGCCAGGTACATATCCAGATCGTTACCGTAGGAGCAAGTAAGATGGGTAATATATTCTCCTTCCCCGCTACAGACACCCTGAGGGCATTTTTCTTTCATTGTATTATCCATGTTTGTTAAAATTCCTGTCTTTCCAGGATGTCACTCCAACTTTCTGAAGAGTCACTTTGTCTTTCCAAAGAGTCATCTTGCTTTCCAGAGAGTCTTAGTGTTCAAATTTTCATCATACAACGTGTGAAAGCACGTGCGATACCCCAGCCTCATCAGCCGCCAACCAGGGTGATAACACAGTTTCGGTAGCTCAAGGCGGTACTGCCACTCCTGGCAATACCGAGCAGCTTTTGCCACCGGATAGGGTATTTAAAAGAAATATATATCTATGTATACACAAGATCAACTAAAAGCGGACATTACATTAGACGTTCGTTCATCTTCATTTTGGTGCAGTTTATGATTTAAAAAAGCGTTTACTTATGGCCGTTAGATGTCATAGCAACCGTTTCTTGATTTTGCGTAATTACACAAGAATGGTGGTTACACGTGTATAATATTCGTGTTGAAATCCTTTCTATATCTGTTATCTATTCGATTCATTTTCTTTCATTTATGCGTTACTGCCCAAAATATATATTATATACAAGGAGCACACAATAAGTTTCCAGACTTTTTTGGTTTGGGTACTTTTATTGATAGTACACACATAAAACTCTTGTCCCTTTTGAAGTAATCTCCTCCAGCTGCAATGCACTTATTGTACCATTCCAATAACTTCTGGAAGGCCCCATGGAAGTCCGCTTGTGTGAGCGTGTCAATGACCTTCATTACAGCCTCTTTCATCTCCTCAATTGTCTCATAACTACAGCCTCTGACCTTAGGGAATAACGAAAAGTCACAGGGAGCAAAGTCTGGACTAGAGGGAGGCTGAGGAACTGTCTTGATACTCATCTTGGTCAAATAGTCTGTGACAAGGATGGAGTTGTGGACTGGTGCATTATCCTGGTGGAAATGCCTTTGACCCGATTTGAACAGTGCTGGCCTCTTCCGACGGAATCTCTTCCTGAACTCCCTTAAAACCTCAACATAGTAACCCTAAGCCTAACCGCAACCCTTTGGCCAATCAACAATGGTGTATTGACTTCCTTACTCCTCCCACACCTCTCATCATCCCACACAGACTCCTTGCCTTCCTTGAATCTACTATGCCACTGAAAAACTGATGTTTGATTCATGCAAGATGGTCAAAAAGCAGTCTGAAGCATTCCATATGTTTCTGTGGCATTTTTTCCAAGTTTAAAACAGAATTTTATTGCATATCGGTCTTCTATGACAGATGGAGTCTATGCAGATTATCTAGTGCTTCTCACAAATATACTAGCCCTAGCTGAATTCTTACTGTCTAGATTGGAGCAGGCAGCAGGAGACATCAGCCTTTACATGAACATAAATAAAACAAGAAGCCATCTCTACTTAAAGTGGTATGCCTCTAAAATTAGTTGACTAGTCCACATACCTAAGCAGCAATATCTCATCTACTGAAAGCAATGTCAATATACACCTTGCAAAGGCATGAACTGCAATTAAGAGATTGTAAAACATATGAAAATCTGATTTTTCTAATGAAATAAAATGAAATTTCTTTAAAACTGTAGCTGTGTCAATACTATTATATAGGTGCACTGCATAGATGCTAATTCATGGAGAAAAAGCTAAATGGGAACTATACAAGAATGCTATATGGTGTTTTGAACAAATCCTTGAAGGGACATTCCACAAAACAGCAGTTTTATGGCCACTTGCCTTCCATCTTACAAACCATCTGAGTAAGCTAGTACATGCAGGACACTGCTAGAGAGGTAAGGATGAACTCATAAGTGACATTCTCTAATGGATTTCTACTCATGGCCAACTATGACCAATGGAGTAAATCCAGATGATCTAGTGCTTCTTGCAAATTGGTTAACTCTTTCTTCATATATAGATTTTCCTTAGGTTTTAGTATTTTTAAACATCCATCATTGATTTTATATCACTAATATCATCCCTCACAGACCTGATGATATTTCATTAGAACTAAAACGTTATAGTGTTGACTTTGTTTCTCAATAAATCTCTCCTTTCACTTGGACTACCTTGTTACCAATTTTTTCTATATTGTAGGATTATACTCCATTATTTACTTCCATATCTACACGTGTATGGGTGTGTGTATATATATTTATATTTAGGTATGTAAGTATGTATATATATTTGTGGGTGTTTAGTAATTTACTAATGTTTTTGCTTAGATGTGGCACAAGGCTGAAACTCGAACTCACTATTGAAGGTTTGCTAGTCTAGCTTGCCAACCATTACATCACCTCAAGTATGTATATGTCTGTGTGTGTTGGCCTAATGAGTAGAGTGTTTGCCAGGAGACCAGGGTTCAATCTCAGGTTGAGTCATACCAAAGACTTAAAAAATGGTACTTGATGCCGCCTTGCTTAACATTCAGCATTTATAAGGTAAGGTTCAAGGGTAAAGTGGAGCAGGGAAAGGAGTAGCACCCTCCACTGCACCTCAGTGTCGTTGCTATTGAAAAGGAAGCTTTCGGCTCACCCTAGACTAAGATTGCCAACTTATATACACTCTTACATGTTTTTGCCAAATAATCTTATCTTTGTAGCAAGTAAGGAAATATAGATGGAGTAAAACTAATTATTCATAGGATATAGTACACATGCCTACAGAAAGCTGTATTGCATACTAACTGAAAGGTAAGGATAAAAACAACAAAGATGAGGATATTAGACCACATAATTTCTGCAATAGTGACAATATTTTACCTGAGTACTTAAGAGAACATTAGGAAGGCTGAAGAGTACACCAGCCAAAGTATAGTGATCAAAACAGCAAATATGAGATTACTAAACCTAATAGTAACAATATTGTGTTCGCCAATGGCCCGGGAGACCTGGGTTCAATCCCAGGTCGAGTCATACCAAAGACTTTAAAAATGGAACTTGATACCACCTTGCTTAACACTCAGCATTATAAGGTACGGTTCAAGGGTAAAGTGGAGCAATCCAGGGAATGGAGTAGCGCCCTCCCCTACACCTTGGTGTAGTAGCTATCGAAAAGGGAGCCTTCGGGTCACCCTCGACTATGGTCGCTAACTTTACTTACTTACATTAGAATGTCATGAAGAATAACTATTAACAGTATTAGATATTCTTATTTGGTTATTGTACAACTAGTTGGAATTGAGGAAATTCCATTGAATAAAATAAAAATAAAAAGGAACTATTTAAACAAGAAAGGATAATTTTCAATTTCATTATAAATAAATCCTATTGTTGCCTTTATAATAAATTATACAAAAATATACAATAACAATCTATATGTACGATACTTAATACTCATATCATTTGTTAATGTTTAATTCTACTGAATCTACAAAATAAATACATCATTACATATATATCTTATTATGCAATATTTTCATCAATAAGAAGATTACTGGACTATTTCTTCTAAGATGCTTATTATGCATTCTATTTTGGATGAAATTGTGCCATTTTTCAGAATTCATGTTTTCTATTCTAAGTCTCAGTGCTTCTCACTGCTGCTCAAGATAATATGCTTGTTCATTTTCATGCATGTGATCTCTCCTTTCTTGTTATCCAAGTCTATCATACTGTAAATGGGCATGGCATTTCTCTTGTTGCATATTATCTCTTCTTTCCTGTTGCCTAAGTCTAGATTGCTCCAAGGCAATATTCCTCTGTTCCCACAAAATTTCCTTGCGCCTCTGTCATTTTTGTGTTCTTTCTCTATTATTTCTTCTTGATTTTTCTGTCTGAACTTCACTCTGTATGTGCACATACTTTCTTGAACAACTTGCTACTGTCATTTTTGTGAAGCCATGGGCTAGGTCAAAAATTCTGGAGAAAAAAAAATTGAGCAATTACTTTTTTCACTTGAATTTCAAAATATATAAGAATTGTACATACAACACAGTTTAATCTGAAGAAGCAAAATTTTTACAGAAGAATACCCCAAAAGATTGATTCTTCTTTCTTTCTTTAATGGCATATCAACTCTTTTTAGGTTATTTAATGCCAAAGCCATTCTCCTAGAAGAACAGTACTGGTACTATTTAACCCATAGCTGGGAGGATAAGGGGGCTCATACCTTTCCCTAGGGTATTTGCCCAAAAGTGAACGTAATAGCGCGACTGGAGTATGAACTCGCGTACTATGATTCCGCAGTCCAACGCTTTAACCATTACACCACAAGGACACCCCCCCAAATGATTGAGTAGAAGGGTGGAAGAATATCTCAACTGGCAGCCAAGAGATGTAGAAGAATGTCTCACATGGTCAGGAGGTGGTAAAAGAATGTCCAACTTGGCTGTGAGTAACCTGCAAATGGACGAAAGGCAAGCAGAATGAATTTAAGTGCATTTACAAACAATATATTTGAACAAGTAAAAGTATTCTAACATATTTATTGCTTTTACAATTTAAACTAGACAAATTTTGTGTCTTTAAGAATTTTTTTTTTTATCGAAAATTATCTAAACTGTTTTTAAATTGAAGCTTAAGACTTATCGAACATAATGCAAATTTTTTCAATTTCATGATTTTGCATAATATGGAGTCCACAGCCGTACTGCATTTAGCATCTAAAATAATCATAAAAATTTCTCCAGATTCAAAAGGAAACTAATTTGTGCTTATTGTGCTCTACCAATTTTACAGACTCAGTTTTTTTTGTTTTTTTTTTTCTTTTGCTTACCTTCAGAAGTCTATTGGAACCATTGTTAGAAATGTACGATTGACTTATACTGAACAAAGTAATCATGAAATATTTAGGAGTATTCGCTGCAAAACTTATTCAATCATTGAACAGTTGAAATAGAAAGTATGGATAAAAGAATTTAGTAATAAGACAAACAAAAAACAGAAATGGAAGATTTACCCAATTTTAGTTTCCTTTCACCTCAACATTCTCTCCAGAAAAAGTCCAAGTAACAGCTGAAAGAAATTGAATCTGAATATTCAATTACTCCATGATTGGTTCTTCCTGGAATTCTGATATTTTTCAATGTTCTCTTGATATTTCATCTGATATTTTTCTTTTCATTGAATTAAGACTTTCATCTTTGTATTATCTTCTTTTCCTTCAACGCATGTTTTTCTTTCTTCATCTTCATTTCACTTCTTTTTTTTTTTAAATTTAAACAATGAACTGATTTTCATGTCTTGTAGATCAACGTCTTTCTTTTATATATATATATATATATATATATATATATATATATATATTTCATTAAAAAAAATAAAAAGAATTTTGCCAAATAATTTGTTAAGCTTAATTTTTTGCTGTCTGTTCCATTTGACTAGCAAGAACTCTTTTATTTCTTACCAAGTAAAATCAATCTCCTTTCCATCCTTTGACATATCTTAGATTTTGTTACCTTGCAAGTGTCTTTGAATTGGACCCTGCAGGCCTTCATCAACCACAATATCAAATTCGTTTGGGCTGGCTGCTGGTCGAATGATTCTCTATAGATTTTGCCTCAAGCTTTTCCTTGATGTCTTGTCATTCACTAACACTTAATTGCCTGCAGACCTTTGAGTGAAGAATTGAGCAACACTTCTATAAACTCTTCTAACTATCCACATGAAAGGTATCTCAATATTTTGAGGATTCTAACTTGGTCTAACCAGGGGGGTTTATTGATTACTTTTCTTCTTGTTCACATCCAACTTGAGCTTAACTTGTATAGGGTTGGGTTATTGTTATTGACAGAAGCTCTAATATTCTTTTTGTTCATTCATTTATTTCAGTATACCTTCTAGACTAATCTCCAAAGTGGTTGACAGTATACTATAATATGCTGAGCATATTATAGATTTAAATGATTATAATCTATAATGTTACCCTTTCACTGTATCTTCCAATATCTATCTTTAAAGTGTTTGATAGGATAAAATGATAATAGTCTATGATCATATTTACCCAACCCCTCCGCTCGGGCAGGATATGACACAAGGTCAATTTTTTTTTTTAAGCGGAGTTTAACAGGTTTGAATTCAGAGTTTTCCTTCTCCTAGACTAGTTTCCTCGCCAAGGCTGAAGAACCTAGTCTGTCCTACTATTTAGCCATAGCTGGAGTGAGAATAATTGGATTCATACCTTTCCCAAGGGTATTACTATGTGAAATGCAATCAGTCTCGTCCAGGATCTGAACTCGTGTCGCCGTGTCCATTTCCTGCGACGATAACCATTACACCACGGGGACCTCCACTGATAATAGTCTATGATGTTATGATTTGATTGTACCTTCCAGACAGTCTGATCTTCAAAATGGTTATCGGCATACTATAATATTCAGAGGATATTTAAATTCATATGATAAGAATTTGTTACGCTTTCAATGTACCTTTTAGACTGCCCTGTTTAGTAGGGCAGTAGAATACATCAACTGCACCTCTGTAGAGGAGTAAGACCCTCCCACTACAAGGTTACCTGTTGGTCGTTGGTGGCAACCTGCAATGCTTAAGGATTGGATCCTGGTGGTTGAACAGTCCATAACCTGGTAACTGAAGTGGTCAAGTGAATTGCAATACTCCACTTTTGTCTTTACTGGGCTAGATGGGCAGTTCGACAGACCCAATCTGACCAATTGACTCTTCATGTCAAACCCTAGCACAAATATGATTGTCCCAACTATGTTCTTTAAATTCATGTGGAAAACAAGTACCCAACCCAATTTTATTTCAAGTGTTAGAAGGCAGTAGCTGAGGGTCACTTGTACTGAGATAGCAATACTTGAAACCATTTAAACTATAGGCAGACAAATGATTGATATAAAAAAGAATTATGACAAATTTCAATACTTGAAACCATTTAACTGTGTGTAAATAAATGGTTAATATGAAATAGAATTATTAGTGTTAGATCGAAATACTTGAAACCATTTAACTGTGTGCAAATAAATGAGCTTTAACTCATTTGAAAATAAGATTACCTACAAACTATTTGCTTGCAAATCCTTTACATATATTAGTTAAGTTGGCCAACCATAGTCAAGGGTGACCCAATGACTCCCTTTTTCAAGAGCTACTACACTGAGATGTAAGGGAGGGTGCTACTCCTTTCCCTGGATGCCTCTACTTACCCTTGATCCATCACCTTATAATGCTGAGTGTTAAGTAAGGAGGTATCAAGTACCATTTTTTGAGTCTTTGGTATGACTTGACCTGGTACTGAACACTGGTCTCCTGAACCATTATGCCAATGATGATTTTTGAGTGTTGGTGTACTGTTAAACCAAATAACTTTAACCTTAATGTACATTTTAGACTGTTTTGTCTCTAAATTGGTAAACAGTAACCTATGATATTCATAGCACATTTTAGATTTAAATATGATTATCTGTGAGTTGAGGAGGTCCTGAAAAGTTCTTTCCCTTACTAGAAAATAATGATCGAGATCCATGTATTATTCATTTTGTAGTTCAACACACTTGACTCATCCTTGGTCAAGTTTCTTTAATCCTTTGAAAAGATTCAATAAAAATTTACAATGACAAAAAGGTCATTGTTGTTTTAGTTGTTTACTAGAACTAGAACATTTCAGTAGCATCTCATATAATGTTATACTTTCAGTGTATCTTGCAATGTCTACTCTTTAATACGATAGGCAGGATACTGTAATATTTTTATTTATATGATTACTAGACGACTTGTGAACCATTAGATTCTTTTTGTAATAGCAATCTATAATATTATTAATGTTTCTATTCATGATGGAGTCAGTCAAGTACTTTAATTAGCATTTCTTATTAGTTAAATGTCTTGGATCATTGTCTTCATCTTAATTGTTATACTCACAATGTTTTGGTATCTTTTGTCTTCGTTGGTAATCTTCAAGCAATCATAAACCAAACCCTTTTCGGCCAGTCAGCTGGGATTATAGAATAAGCTGATTGCATCTCTTCTGAGGGGTATGACATCACACTAATGAGTGTCCTGATTATGACAATAAACTGCATCTGATGATGAGTTTCCAGTCCTGGAGCTTTTGGGAATGTGGAGTACCTTTTTATTGCCATTACTGCCAGGTCCACTCTGAAACTGAGAAGTTAGTACCTGTTAGGGTTACATATAAGGGTCAAATAAAACTGTTTAATCATTTATTATATTTGAAAACATTTTACTGTGTGCAAACAAATGAGCGTTAAATTGAACTATTAGTATTACATAGAAATATTTGGAACCATTTAACTGTGTGCAAATAAATAATGTTGAATAGAATTACTAGTGTTAAATAGCGATACTTGAAATCATTTGTGTGGAAATTAAACTATTAGTGTTTAATAGTAATAATTAAAACCATTTTACTGTCTTCAAACAAATGAGCTCTGGTACATTTAAAAATTGTTACCAACAAACCATTTGTTTACAAATCATATATATTAAATATATATGTATAAAGAGGATTTGGCATTAAATAACCTACAATGGTTGATATGCCATAAAACCAAACCAAATCATATTTGATATATATGTATAAAGAGGGTTTGGCATTAAATAACCTACTATGGTTGATATGCCATAAAACCAAACCAAACTAAATCATATATATTTAATATATATGTATAAAGAGGATTTGGCATTAAATAACCTACAATGGTTAATATACCATAAAACCCAACAAAACCAAATCATATATATTTGATATATATGTATAAAGAAGATTTATGATTAAATAACCTACAATGGTTGATATGTAATAACTAACCTACTTAGTGTACATTTTTATTAAATTTATAGGAGTAGACTGTTCTTATTTAACAATATTTACCTTGGAATATCTTCCATCAGTTAATTCATCTTACTTATTTCACCTTCTTGGAGACATTCATGGTGTGATGGTAATGGCTAAATGACTTACATGTCACATAGAACTAATACCCTAGGGAAAGGTATGAATCCAACAACAATTTCCCTCCAGCTATGGGTAAATAGTAAAGTACTGGGCACTTTAACCTTGGATGAAGAGAAGGAAAACTCTAAATTCAAACCTGTTAAAAAAAAACTTTAAAAATTGACCTTGTGTCACATCCTGTTTGTCCAGAGGAGTTGGTAAATATATATTTCATCCTAATTATTTTGCTTTTGTGTTGTGGATTTTCCCCCACTGAATCTCATTCCAGAGAATATTCTGTTGGTAAAGTGAAAAACATGCTGGCTGTAAGACCCTCTCAAAAAAAGGGGTATCCTGAGTATTACAGTGAACAGCATTTGGTCATGGGGCTCCAATTCTGGAGCTCTTTGGAGTGTAGAGTATCCCTTCATTGACATTTTTCTCAGCTTCACTCTGACTCAAAGTGATAATACTTGTTAGGGTCCTATGGGTCAACTAAATCTGTTTGTAAATTATTTGTATTTGATAGTAATCATCATCATCATCATCAAGTCAACCAGCTAGCACAGATTCCCTTGACTCTCTCAAACCATCTGTCCGTATCAGCCTTCATGCTTGATAGGTTCTTTACACAGCATCCAGTGTCAGCACAGTGCTGATGTAAATTTTTTCTGGTCTGCCAACACAGATGTATGGGTCCACTGGAGGAAGTTGCTTATGAGTTCATCCTTATATTATTTATATATAAATACAATGACAACTCCTCATTTGAGAAATTTGAACAGACAGGAGGAGGAGTAAAGAGAGAGCTCTCTAAGTAGTTTGCCTAATGAAAAGAGAACTCCTTTGATTTGAATTCAGAGTTGTTTTCTTTTCTCCTAGATGTTGAATAGTTGAGTTTGGTTGTTTATCAAAGTCAGCACTTGGTCGCATAACAAGCTGAGTTAGATTCAAAGTGATCTGCCTGAACTCTGAAGAAGGAGAGTTATTTATGGAAATTTACTAAGCTTTTTGCTTAGATGTGGCACAAGGCCATATGAAAGGGGCACCCAATGAGACTCAAACTCACTCGTGTAGGTTTGCTAGCCGAGCTTGCTAACCATTACACCACCAGAGGCGCCCAAGGAGAGTTATTTATGGCACATTGGAGCATTCCATTGTGCACAAGTGGTCTAGTTCATTCTCTGGACAGTGATTGGTTGCTGACCTAAGAGTGGACATATCAATGTGTATATATACTGGTTTGTTTAGTAGTAGTACAGGGTCTGGATTGAGTTACAGCCCATTTTATTTTTGTCTTCCAACTAGACGCTTGTTTGAATCTCTGGGCAGGTAGTGATTTATTATTATGATTGTTGTTATTCTACACATTAGAGTAGTGGCTTTTACACTAGTTGTGTTTCTATACCAAGATTAAAAAGTCTAGTTTACTCTATTTATCCTGAGCTTGAGAGAGAATAGTTGGATGCATAGGTTTTTCAAGGGTATTAGCATTACATGAAAGACAAACAAACTCATCCAGGATTTGAACTCAGGTCACTACATCCATTTTCTATGATGATAGACATTACACCATGACCACTTCCAGATAGCATTTCATAGCTGTCTCCATTTTATCAAGGTATGGGATGGTTGAAAAATGATATTCAGTACAAGTGCTGACTTTACAAAATTATCATTCTGTTGTAGATTTTAGTTGATATTGTTTTATTCTCTGTGAGCATCTTCAAGTATTCTGCTCAAATACAAATCTTGTTATGATGTGCTGTTTTCGTTTAACATTACACATGTATCGACATAATGAGAATTTTAGTTTCATGAGTTTATAAGTTTATGGGCGGCTGAAAAGTTCAAAAGCTGCTGTTGGCTTTTTTGGTCAATGGGATCCAAGCACTGTAACACTATGTTGAAAATAAACCTCATTTGGTTACATTCTATGAGAGTATTTTGGTCAGCCTATGAACTTTTCAGCTGACCCTCGTATATAAAATATATATCTCCTGCTTTGTTGAATTCTTCTATTTTATGTATTTTGTGGTGTTTTCAGATATTTTTGTGCCATGTAAATTACAAAGTTAAGTACAATTATCATTATTCTATACATTCAGCAGCTATGTGAGGATACGGGATGTTGTCCTGAAGACCTACCTAGGGCGATGAACGATAGGGAGGAGTGGCGAGAGAGGGTCAAGGATATCCGTGCTACCAGCGCGATATGATGATGATGATCATTATTCTATGATAGCTAGATAGACATTAACAGACCAGATATGTGAGTAAAAGTTGGCAACCTTAGTCGAGGGTGACCTGAGGGCTCCCTTTTCAATAGCTACAACACTGAGGTGTAGAGGGGCGCTACTCCATTCCCTGGATTGCTTAACTTTACCCTTGATCCTTACCTTATAATGCTGTGTGTTAAGCAAAGCAGCATCAAGTACTATTTTTTGAGTGTTTGGTATGAACCGACCTGGGATTGAACCCCAATCACCCTTGCCCAGTTGGCTGGGGCTATAAATACACCAACTGCACCTCTGCAGTTGGGTAAGACCCCTCCAACGAGTGTCCTGGATATGACACTAAACAGTGATGCTAAGGCTTTGGGGAATGCAGAGTACCCCTTCATTTCTATTGCTCCCAGGTCAATTCTGGCTCAGAATTGTAGCATCTGATAGGGCCCTATCTATGGGTTAAAAAGAACTGAACTGCATACTTATGCTAAACTAAATAGCTTGAAATAGAAATCTTTTTGACTATTAAACTGTGTACTTATGCTAAACTGAATTGTTTAATATAAAACTGTTTTGAATTTTAACTGTGTGTAAACGAAATCTATACTTATACTAAACTGAATTGGCTTAATTAGAACTGTTTGAATTAACTGAATAACTTGAAATAGAAATGTTTTTGACAATTAAACTGTGTACTCATGCTAAACTGAATTATTTGAAATAGAACTGATTATTTGTATAAAGATAGATTTGGCATTAAATAACCTCCAAAGGTTGATATGCCATTAAACCCAACCAACTCAATCTCCCAGACCATTAGCAAACACTACTCATTAGGCCAGTGGCCTGGTCAAAAGTAAAGTTGGCGACCTTAGTCGAGGGCAACCCGAAGGCTCCCTTTTCAAAAGGTCCTACACCAAGGTGTAGGGGAGGGTACTACTCCATTCCCTGGATTGCTCCAATTTACCCTTGATCCTTACCTTTATAAAGCAAGGCAGCATCAAGTACCATTTTTTTGAGTCTTTGGTATGACTTGACACAGTCTTCTAGACCATTGGCGAACACTCTACTCATTAGGTCAATGGCCCAAGACCCTGACAAGAGTGATATATCTGTGCCATGTGAATGATCAAGTTAGGCTTATTATAAATACTAGTTGTATGTCTCTAGATCATTTGGTTAAACTACCAGATTACTTTACATATAAGACTGTGATATGTATTTTTTAAGAAGTTGTTTTGTTTTCTGGTGATGGCGAAGGAATGCAGCTTTATATGCTATCAAATACAGTAAGTTTGTTACTTTCATACTGATATAACAGTTACACACACAAAGATAGATCTTATATTTGAAAACAATTATCAAATTTTTGTGGATTTCACTTTTTTCATATATTTATTATTATATTTATTCAATGATATACTTTTTTTTATTTTTGAATTCAACAACTGATGACTTCTTCCTTCTTTTACAAATTTGTATTCATAATAAATTAGATTTTGTTGAGCCAAAATTGTCAGACACTCTCCTGCATGGTTTTGATTTGATTAATATTTTATTTAGGAAGAAAATTATTTTAAAATTACTTACAGTGTGTGTTTGTATATATATATATAGGCATGTTTTATTGAATAGAGTAAGTACATGATATCGATACATATGTGTGTATCATATGAATGCATATATGTATAGATGGGATGGACTATGATCAAGTTACACTTAATGCAACACTTCCCATAGGTCACCTAAGTTAAGCAGTGAAGAGCTCATACAGGACTGAGATGAGTAACCTCTTTGGAACAGTAAATATATTAAGCAATCTTGGCCCTGCGTACCAGAAGACCTGAGTGTATGTGTGTATAATATATATTAGTATATAAGTCTCTTTATATAATATATCTTATGTATGAATATGTATATGTAGGTATGTGTGACTGAACAATGTGAGTATGCACATATAATGTTTATGTGTGCATATCATATTTGTATATATGCAGACGTATATGTATGTATAAGAATGCCTATAATCAGATGTGTATATATATATATATATGTGTGTGTGTGTATAACTTATGTAACAATGTATGTTTTGTGAAATTTGTGTGTGTGATGTATATAAATATCTTGGTATAATTTTTTAAAAATAAAATAAAAGCATGGGAAACATATCAGTATTTAATTTATCATTGTTTGTTTGTTTTATATTCATCAGCCAAGATCTGTTATTTTGAGACCTTTTTCACAACGACCATTGCTGTATGGGATTTTGTATTTTAAAATTCTTAATAATTGACGATTAATTCATTTTGAGTAAACATTTGGAACACAAAAAATATTTTAAATGTTTTTTTTTTTCCTCTTCTCAATGTAAATATTTTATATTGCCAAATATCATCTCTTTAAGTCAGTAGCTTGCCTGGATGAAGAACCATTTCTCATGAGACTTGCTTTTTGAAAAAGGTTGCCCATGCTAGATTTAAGTCTTTATAAATTTAAAGCTTAGCTTTGAGATAAGGACAATACAGAAGACAGAAAATGATTTGGATGTAATCATTATAGACCTGTTCTAGAGATGCCAACAGCAAAGATTCTCTTGGCTCTCTCATCATCCACCCCTATCAGCTATTGCTCTTAGCAAGTCCTCTAGACCGCATCCAGTGGCCACACAGAGTTGATGAATGTAAGTTTTGTTGGTCAGCCAGTACTGGTATGTCTATGAGTAGGAAATATAACAATGACTCTTACTCAAAGCAGATGTTAAATTAGTATATACAAATAATATCATATATCATATTTAGTTATAAAAGTTAGCGACCATAGTCGAGGTTGACCCGAAGGCTCCCTTTTCGATAGCTACTACACCAAGGTGTAGGGGAGGGCGCTACTCCATTCCCAGGATTGCTCCACTTTACCCTTGAACCGTACCTTATAATGCTGAGTGTTAAGCAAGGTGGTATCAAGTTCCATTTTTAAAGTCTTTGGTATGACTCGACCTGGGATTGAACCCAGGTCTCCCGGGCCATTGGCGAACACTCTAACCGCTGGGCCAATGTCCTGGTCTATTTAGTTATAAACAATAAAATTCTGTGGTGCTTGTGGTATAATGAATACTGTTGCAAGACTTGGCAACTGGAGTTCAAATCCTTGATAAGGCTGTTTGCGTTTCACATTGTGCTAATACCCTTTGGAAAGGTATGAATTCAACTCTTTTCCGTCCATTTATGAGTAAATAGTAGGACAGACTGGACTCTTTAACCTTGGTATAGAAATCAGTCCAGAAGTAGAAAAACACTGAATTCAACCCTGTTAAACTCTGTTTTTAGAAAATTGACCTAATGTCACGTCTTGCTTGTGCAGAGTTGGTAAATATATATATAACAAAATTTCCAGTTGTATTTTAATTTAGATTTTTGACAACACCTTGTCATTCATTATTGTTAATAATTTTGACAAGTATTATCATTCATTCTCCTAATTTTAGTTGCTCTTTTATCACAACTCATACAGGTCATTCTCTCTACAAAAGCAAGGAAGAGAGTATATTTTTTAATTCAATTTTTAAATCAAGCTCTATCATTCATTACTAGTAGTTTTGACTTGTATTTTTTCATCTTCCTAATTCTAGTTGCTTTTTACTGCAAGTCATCACTTCTATGACTGTCAGTCATTATAATAAAAAGCAACAAGAACTGGCAAAATGAAAAAGAATACTAATCATAATTACTAATAATAATGTTTGACAGTTTCACCAAAAAATTCTCAAATTGAATACATAAATAAATGTTTCTATTTTTTGCAACAGGGAGGTGATTACTCACCTTTTTTATTTCAATGAAGTGGCTATTTTTTTACTTTTTTAGAGGCTTTGCTTTTAGAATGTCCCTCACATATATATTTAATATTCTGTTAATAATACTTTTATCATTAATAATTTTGACTAGTATTTTCCTTCATTTTCCTAATTTTAATTGCTTTTTGCTGTAACTCTCTTGGGTTGTCACTTTTACAATACAGCAAGGAACAAGGAGCTTATTCATTATTATTGTTTCTGATACACATTGGGTTTTGCTATCATAGAAGTTATGCCTTGATTAAGTTGTGATAAAAAGCAACTGAAATTAGGAAGCTGAAGGATAATACAAGTCAAAATTATGAATAATAATTACAAAATAAAATGAATAAATTAAACAGATACTTAAAACTAGTGTGCCTCAAAGTATCTAATGTGGCAGAGCCTCAGGATATTTTTCCAATGTACTACAGACCAGCATCATATTTGCAAAATTGTGCATAGCTTTCATTTCCAATCAAGGTCTGAGTCTTTTGGTCAATTGTATAACAGCATGGGAAAAGAATATTATTAAACAATACAGAAATATTCTAACGCATTTTCCTTTTTACATTACTTATATATTGTGAGGCACTCATAGTGTAATGGTTATTGCTGTAGAAAATGGACACAATGACCCAAGTTCAAATCCTGGATGAGACTGCTTGCATTTCGCATAGCAGTAATATTCTTGTGAAAAGTATGCCTCCAACTATTCTCCCTTCAGCTTTGATTGGGGAAGGAAAACTCTGAATCAAACCTGTTAAACTTCACTTAAAAAATGACCTTGTATCACATCCTGCTAGGGCAAAGGAGTTGATATATATATATATATATATATATATATATATAAGGTAAAAGTGGAAGAATGATATATGTTTGATGGTTTGTTTATTTTCTAACACATTTCAACTTGAAGGTTTTGTCTGAATACAAAGATATTTTATCAATATTATTTTTGTATGAGAAATAATTATAACATAAATTTTTTGATTCAGTTGGAAGTCTTTATCAAGCCCTGTTAATTATCTGTTATAATTATTTCTCATACAAAAACATTTTGATAAAACATTTTTGTATTTAGACAAAACTTTGAAGTTGAAATGCATTGGGAAATAAACAAACCATCAAACATATATCATTCTTCCACTTTTATCTTTCTTCTGATTTTACCTTCTTCTACATGTCTTCTGTTGGATTTAATTCACTTCTTCTCATATATATATATATATATATATATATATATATATATATATATAGACCACCCCATTGGTCTAGTGGGTAGAGTGTTCGCCAATGGCCTAGTTCGAGTCATACCAAAAACTCAAAAAAATGGTATTTGATACCCCCTTGTTTAACATTCAGCATTATAAGGTACAGATCAAGGGTAAAGTGGAGCAATGCAGGGAAAGGAGTAGTACCCTCCCTTACACCTCGGTGTAGTAGCTCCTGAAAAAGGAGCCTTTTGGTCACCCTCGACTACAGTTGCCAACTTTACTTAATATATTATGATGAAGTGAAATGACAAACATGACACATTCTTCTTTTAGTGTCCTGACTTCTTGACTGAAGGAGAACATAACTTTCATTTCAATATTCAAATTATATGAATGTAATCTTTAGAATTTAAACTATAGAAAATTTTTGTACTCCTTCATTACCATCACTTTTAGGTACACTCTGACCCAGAGTGATAGTACCTGTTAGAGTCCCATCTATGGTTCATATAGATTTGTTTAAAAAGTACTTGTATTTGATAAGACAGTGTGCAAAAATGAAGAAAAAAAACCCCTAAACCACACAAAAAATGTGAATATAAATGTACAATGAATACGATTCCCCAACATCTAGGTATAAAATAACCCTAGTCTGGTTGACATGCCATTAAAATCAATCAATCATAAACAGATAATTACAAGTCTCTTTTAATGTTGAGAATATTTTTTTTTCTTTTATTCTGGAATGAATAAATGGAACATAATTGATTATTCTTCGATGTTACTAATATCTAATTATTTGATATGGTTATGGCATGATTATTGTTTCATATTGTGTCTGCTATCATCAAATGTGATTATACTGATTAACATTGCATGATTAAAAGGTGAACAAGTCATGTATCAATGATTTGGAATACATAATCTATGAGGTGTCGAATAGCATAATGGTTACTAACACAGAAAATAGAGCTGTCTTGTTGATCAGAGCTTACAATACACAGACTGTATTGTATCTTCTACAGAAGAGTAAGACCACCCCCTCCAAAAAAAGGGTGTCCTGAATATGGCTCTAAACACTATCTGATGGCAAGGCTCCAGTTCTGGAGTTCAAGGAAGTGTGAAGTACCACTTCATTGCCATTACTCTCAGGTCCACTCAAATCTATTGTGTTAGTACCTGTTAAGTTACTATCTATATGTCAAATACAAGGTGCATACGATAAGTTTCCAGCCTTTTTTTATGGGCACTTTTATTGATAGTACACACATGAAACTCTAGTCCTCTTCGAAGTAATCTCCTCCGGCTGCAATGCACTTGTTGTACCGTTCCAACAACTTCAGGAAGGCCCCATGGAAGTCCGCTTGTGTGAGTGTGTCAATAACCTTCATTACAGCCTCTTTTATCTACTCATTTGTCTCATAATGACAGCCTCTGAGCTTAGGGGATAAGCAAAAGTCACAGGGAGCAAGGTCTGGACTTAGAGGGGCTGAGGAACTGTCTTGATGCCCATCTTGGTCAAATAGTCTGTAACAAGGATGGAGTTGTGGACTGGTGCATTGTCCTGCTGGAAATGCCACTGACCCGATTTGAAGAGTGCTGGCCTCTTCCGACGGAATCTCTTCTTGAACTCCCTTAAAACCTCAACATAGTAACCCTAACCCTAACCGTTTGGCCAATCAACTCTGGTGTATTGACTTCCTTACTCCTCCCATCATCCCTCACAGACTCCCTGCCTTTTATGCCACTGAAAAATTGATGTTCGATTCATGCAAGATGGTCGAAAAGCAGTCTGAAGCATTCCATACATTTCTGTGGCATTTTTTCCAAGTTTAAATCAGAATTTTATTGCATATTGTTCTTCTAAAGTGTCTTGAAATTCTCCAGCTGTGATAATCAGGCTTTAGTTGGGTGTATTCCAATTCCTGCTGTAGCTGTTGATTTGAACCTGAAATCATAAAAATTGGTCAGTCATCTCATAAGATGTATAGCAATAACATACTGAATTTTCAAGAGTCTACAACAATTTTAAATGCCCATATTAAAAAAAGTCTGGAAACTTATTGTATGCACCTCATAGATATGTTTGAAAATTATTAGTATTAGAGAAGAATACTTGATACAATATACCTGTAAATTATTTGTATTAAGAATAGTTACTTAAATCTATAATTGTTTACTAAGGATTATCATTTTTATTTGATGCCCTCAAGCTGTGTGCAAACAGATGATTATCATTAAATAGAAATAATTACTTAACAACATGTAGTTGTATATAAATCTTTAGAATTTGGTAGGAATAATTGGTATCATATTGCAGTACAAAAAAAAACTCTTATGAATCTACTACACAAAAAAATAAATATAAATTTTCAATGAATGCAGTTCCCTAACTTCTGAGCATAAAATAACCCAAGACCTGTTGACATGCCATTAAAATCAATCAGTCAATCAAAAAAATGAAATAGTTGAACCAGGTTTAAGTTAGGAGATGGGTAACTTTGATTCAAACCCAGGAACAGAACTCCTAAGTCAGTGGTAAATTCTACTTCCTTTCTCTGAGTTCTTGCAGGCAAAATGTCTTTGTTAGTTCATAACTCAGTGTTCTGTTTAAGATAATGCAAACAAAGACAACAAATGAAAAAAAGATTTAGATTGGATCATTAAAGATAAGCACGAATTCTTTTGTAATGATGAGAATATTTCTTTCTTTTCACTTTGGAAGAAATAAAAGGAACTTAATTCTTTTTCAGTGTTTGTTGTTAATATCTAATTATTTGATGTGTTTGAGGCACGATAATTGTTTCATATCATGTCTGCTATCATTGATAGAGATCATAATAATTAATATTGCATGATCAAAAGGTGAATAAATCATGTATCAATGATTTGGAATACATAATTTACGTAGAGGAGTGTAATGGTTACTGGCGCAGAAAATGAAAATGATGAACTCAGTTCAAGTTTCAACTGGGACTGCTTGTATTCACTTTGGCCTTGGAAAAATCCACTCCTCCCTTCTATTATGGATGAAAAGCAAGACTATCTGAACTTTCTAGTTGTGCTGTAAACTGTTGCTTTTGATCATATGGAAATCAAACCTGACTGATAAAATGAAACGCAGTTTCTTCCAGGCAGTGGTCATGTTGATACTGCTATATGGATGCACTACTTGGACGCTAACAAAACGGCTGGAGAAGAAGCTGGATGGCAATTACACAAGAATGTTGCGAGCAATATTGAACAAGTCCTGGCGGCAACACCCAACAAGGCACCAACTATACGGCTACCTGCCTCCCATCACAAAAACTAAACAAGCTAGATGAACCAGACATGCAGGACACTGCTGGAGAAGCAAGGACGAGCTCATAAGTGATGTACTCCTGTGGATCCTCGCATATGGCCAAGCAAAAGCTGGACGACCAGCTCAAACATACATACAGCAGCTATGTGAGGATATGGGATGTAGCCCTGAAGACCTGCCAAGGCGATGAATGATAGGGAGAAGTGGCGAGAGAGGGTCAGGGATATCTGTGCTAGCGGCACAACATGATGATGATGATGATGACTATGAATATAACATTATAGTTACTAATATAACTAAAAACTGATATGAAATTGTTTTCATTCAGTTTCACTTGAAGCTTATTTTTAAGTTGTGCCTCGTCTGGCATAAGGCTGAATATGGTAAAATAAAAGTAAGAGGAATGTGTAGCTACAATTTTTCTTCTAGGGAGGACTTGCCTTCCTTGAAAGTCAATATTCAAAATTCTAGCTTTTACCTTAGCTTATATAAAAATCTGTAGCACTAGTTAGAAATATGCAACTATCTCATACATCAAATCATGTTTTGCTAAGCCTAGCTTAGTTTGACACAAGGCCTGTAGTATGTGGCTTAAATGGGAATTGAACTCATCAACAATCAGTAGGAATCAAACTCACTATTAATGATCTGCTAGCCTAACTCAATAACCATTCCACCATGTGATACACTCAAGCTTTACATTATGTGAGACACCTAATATCACTCACTAACCCTTTGGTTGTCATTTATTAAACTTAGCTCAGTTTAGCATATGTCCAGAAGTATAGGGCACCCAGTGAGAATAAAACTTACCAACAATGAATGACTTACCAACTTTATTAAGTATTACACCACACAAGGCAATCATGCTTATCCTTCAGTTTAAAATCTCTGGTTGGCCTGAATTGATACAAGAGAAGGTTGAATGTCTATTTTGTGACTAAGTTGTGAGACTCCTATAGCGATGGGGATAACATTATTATTATTATTATTGTTGGGTTTTTGGTTTAAGTTGGTTTTGCGTTGGTAGCATTGGTAATTCGTTGGTAGCATTGGTAGTTATCCCCTCGCTAAATGTTGATGGAAAATAAAGGTGGCAGAGAAGAACGAAGACGTCGTTAGGTTTTAAATGAAGGTTTTAATGGCAGCATGAAGTAAAGGGGTTTACGCTGGTATGCTGCAAGGTCTCGTAGGAAGGAAAGAAGGTCGGAAGTTGTTAGAGTGTATCATCTAATTTGTTTTTAACTAGGATCCCTTGGTCTAGAAGAATAGACCCGAGGGGTCCTTAAACTAGATGGCTCTCCTCATAGTGTATGATGCTGCTACTGCTATTCAGGAGCAGACAAGTAGACGTCCGTTCCCATTGAGGATTTCTGAGGGAGAGAGAGTTTCACAGGCTTCCTTCAATTTTTGGTGCTGATAGGAAATATGGTTCAGGCTGAATAGGACAGGTCATCCTGATTGAAAATGATTGGCGACTCTAACAGTCAAAGTAAATTACGCGCCAAACAAAAATACAAGTTTCTTTCTGCTACACACCTAATATCACTCACTAATCCTTCTGTTGTTATTTATTAAACTTGGCTCAGTTTAGCACATGTCCAGAAGTATAGGGCACCCAGTGAGAATAAAACTTACCAACAATGAATGACTTACCAACTTTATTAAGTATTACACCACACAAGGCAAACATGCTTATCCTTCAGTTTAAAATCTCTGGTTGGCCTGAATTGATACAAGAGGAGGTTGAATGTCTATTTTGTGACTAAGTTGTTTGATAAATATTTCAAATATGTCTTCCTTCATGGAAATAGGGAGTAGATACCTATAGATGAGAATGTTCAGTCCTCATCAGAATTATTAGCACCCATGAAATTTCTGTACATAATGTAGAATATCTTTTGGAAAAAAAGCAAATTTAGTTAAACAGCTTTGGTCCATTGACAACTCATGGTTGATAAAAACAGCAAATGATAAAACAAGTGTATATAAATTTGGTTATTTTCCATTTATTTCTGAAGACATAAGAAAAAAATATGGTGGCCAGGACCATTTGTATATGTCTCTCTTGATAAATAGTGAATAATGTTCCTAAATATTTTTTGTATACCAAATATTGTTTCTGTCTGTTAATCTTGGGGACCAAATGGTTCTAACGATTCTCTGATAGTGAATGGTTGATATAATCTTCCTCAAGTATGTTCAGTTCTCAAAGTAATTTTTTTTTTCATTTGTACAAAACATTGCGTAAGAGAGAAAAGCAATTTTGACAGCACTTGAATTACATTGTAAAACAGAATCCACTTTGATATTTAGACATAGACTCAAATTTGAACTCAGATTGTGTCTAAAGGTTTCTACGGGGTTTGTCTATAAAGAGAAAAATAATTTTAGTCTCGTTTTGATCTCTTATTCACTTTCCATCAATTATTATTTGATGAGAGTCACCAAAACACCATTACACAGCATACACTTGTCTCAGAAGTGTTAGAGTTTTATACTTTGAGTTATGTATTGATCTTGGGCCAAATTGGAGTTGGCTCTACAACAATTCACAAGTGTTTAACACTAGCAGAAAGATTCCTTATCTTTTCATGTCAAGTGGATGTTGAAGAGAAGATGCTCATGGCATAATGGTTATCATCATAGGAAGTAGCCACTTCTACTCATACTACACTTTCATCCTACTCCTAATTGCTGGAGACATATTGTTTGCTACTACACTCTCATCTTATCAATTTGGTTATGGACTGACAAAGAAGCAAACAAACTGATGAAGATAGATCATTTTGAGAATCCATTATCTCATACCTCTGTATCTTATCCTCTTCTCCCTTATCCATTCCTGTCTTCATTGGTTGTCTGAATGTAATACAAACATGGCTTTGTTTCATGCGTGTTAAAGGAATAAGGAATGCATAGATGGTTTCTACTGTATCCTTTCTTTTGCTCCATCTCTCCCCACTTGATAATTTTATAAAATTTCTTCAATAAATTATGTGAACAAAGCAGTGGTGAGTAGTTATACAGGTTGTTTAAAAAAAAATCTGATGTCATTTGAGCTGTATAGGGATTTTCATAAAAATTGATACCATTTTGTTTTAACTCGACCAAATATCATTCAAAGTATCTCAAATTTTAATAGCAGGTGTAAAGACAACTCAAAACTTTATGCTAAATATTTAACTCCTTTTTTTCCCCCCCAGTGAATAGTATTTCTATATTTAAAAAATTAAACAGAATTTTAATTTGTTGAAACACCCTGTATTTATTCTTTATTTTACTCATATGAAAATCATTAAAGACAATTTTTTCTTTGTTTTTCAGGTGCCACCTCTAAGAACAAGAGGGCCGTCTATGAACCTTCTGCCCCACAACGGTGTCGGCAAGTAATTTGTAGTAAAGAGATGGCCTTAACTGTAGGCATTGTAGTGTGTGCAGTTATCTTAGCTGTGGCATTTATTGCATCGTTTGCACGTCCTGAGACTCCTACCTGCTACACGACAACACAGGAACCTGTGATCATACCTCCAGAAGAGGTCAATATCACAAAACCAGAACCTATAGCACACAATGGCAAGTTGTTTCCATGGAACCATATTCGTCTACCAAAAACAGTTCAACCTTTGACCTATGACATTTTTCTCCATCCGAACTTGACCACCACTCTGGTTATAGGCAATGTGACCATTTTATGCCAGGCATCGCGTTCAACTGATTTTATTGTTTTACATGTGGACTCAATGAACATCACAGAAATAACTGTCCATTCACACTTTACCAATGAAGTTATTGGCACCAAAGATGTCCTCTTCTACCAAGTGAATAGTCTCATGTATATTAAACTGGATCGTCCCCTCGAGAACAATGAGTTATTTGACCTGCGTATCTACTTTAGGTATCAGCTACTTGAAGTATTAAGTGGATTCTATTTAAGCTCTTATACTGCAGAGGATGGTTCAACGAGGTATGTCATATGGATATTATTTTATCTATCCTGCTTTCCACATACATACACATGTTTAATCAGAAACACATGTATTTATTTATTTACCTCCTTGAAGTAACAGCATCTTGTCAATAATTCCAATCCACCAGAAAATTAATCAAAGTTACATGATTATATGTGTACAACTTGGGTGTCACACTGTGGAATGTTATTTTGTTTCCTGCTCACAAGAAATGAGAATGGTCTGTTCATTTTCTGTAAGCTCTTCCTGCTCCAACTTGCAAAGGTTATTTAACCTTTTCATTAATGCATGTTCCAATTTACAGTAACTGTCAGTGCTGCATCTTTCTAGCAAAAAATGACTTTAAACAATTAAAAGGAAAGAAAGAATTTGACTATAGTTGCATTTGGTACAGTATGTAAATTATGAAAACTGCATTCAGGGAGACCCCTGTTGGCAGAAAGTATAAACCAGTAAACAAAAGATGGTATAAAATTTGACTATATTCACATATTGGTAGGGTGCTAGGAATTTTACTTTAGTCACACACATCAGGGTTTGGTTTGGTTTCATTCGTTTAATGGCATATCAACCTTTTTTAGGTTATTTAATGCCAAAGCCATTCTCCTAGAAGAACAGTAGTGGTACTATTTAACCCATAGCTGGGAGGATAATGGGGTTCATACCTTTCCCAAGGGTATTTGCCCGAAAGTGAACGTTATAGCTCGACTGGAGTACGAACTCACGTACTACAATTCCGCAGTCCATCGCTTTAACCATTACACCTCGAGGACACCCACCACACATCAGGGGAAAAGTTTAAATAGGAATCTGTTCATACACAATGTCCAATGTTCAATGATATATCAATCTTCATGGGTTATTTAATGCCAAAGCCATCCTTGTAAAAGGACCATAGTGGTACTATTTAACTCATAACTGGGGGGAGAAGGAAGTTCATACTTTTCCCAAAGGGCATTAGTCTAAAAGTGAATGTAAGAGTGCGACTGAAGTTCAAACTTGCTTACTATGATGTTACAGTTCAGCATATTTGGTTTGGTTTCTTTGTTTAAGGGCATAACAACCTTTGTAGGTTATTTAATGCCAAAGCCATTCTCATAGAAGAACAGTAGTGGTACTATTCAACCCATAGCTGGGAGGATAAGAGGTTTTCATACCTTTCCCAAGGGTATTTGCCCGAAAGTGAACATAATAGTGCAACTGGAGTACAAACTCGCGTACTACGAGTCCATCACTTTAACCATTACACCACGAGGACACCCACCACAGTTCAGCATGTTACCCACTATGTTGCTGGATTTACAGGTTACCTAATTGATAATCATTGTCTATAGAAAGCACTGGAGAAATGGTCTGTAAAAATAAAATGAAAATAATTTTGATACACCTGAATCTTTCAAGCTCAAATATAATGAGGCCATCCTCCAAACTCTCAAATTGTTTCCAACTGTTTTTGAATCATTATTGGTTGATGTCAGTTTCTGTTGTCTCTTGAGCCACTATTTTCCCATAATGCAGTAATGCAAAACTGTTTACTTTATCAAATGTTAACCTATCAGTATGAATGCTTATATGTTGCTTCCTAACTCTGCTTCAATGTCTTGGTTGATTTTCTTCTTTTTATTAGTGGTTGGTTGGTTGAGTTTTATGGCATATCAACCTTTGTAGGTTATTTAATGCCAAATCCATTTTTATACAAAAAATCAGTTCACTTTGAAACAATTCAGTATAACATGAGTACAGTTTAATTGTCAAAAACATTTCTATTTCAAGCTATTCAGTTTAGTCAAACAGTTCTAATTCAAACAATTCAGTTTAGTATAGGTATAGTTTTTGTCCACATACAATTAAATATCAAAACCCTTCTATTTCAAACAATTCAGTTAAGCGTAAGTACAGTTTCAATGTCAAAACAGTTCTATTTCAAGTAATTCAGTTTAGCATAAGTATGTAGTTTAGTTCTATTTTACCCATAGATAGGGCCATGGAGCGATGGCAATGAAGTGGTGCTCTGCATTCCCTAAAGTTCTAGCATCACTGGAACCTCACCATCAGATTGTTTAGTGTCATATCCAGGACACTCCTGGGGTGGGGAGCCTTACCCCTCTGCAGAGGTGCAGTCAGTGTATTCTACAGCTCTAGCCAACTGGGCAATTTTATTAGTGGTATGATGTGACATCAACCAGATACTGACTTGTTCAGGCAACATCATTTGTAAGAAAGAAGTGGACAGGGGACTAGACTCTACTAGATAAACCATGTGAATACAATGGGTTAAAATTATTACTAACATACATAAAACAACATGTATCCTTATATATATGCAACGGGCTGCTGGGGATGCTGAAAAGAACCAAGAAGAAAGTCACCTAGTTTTTAGACACTTACCACATACTTTCTCAAGATTTTTAACTCTTAAAAAAAATTGTTCAAATTATATATTTATATATATATTGCATTATTCTGCAATACATTTCACAGAGTGGACACATGCTACGCTCTGATTCTAGAAATATTGTGGATCAACACTTTGATCCTAAGAAGAGCACATAAATACTGCTTATTGACTCTAGGCTGAAGTGCCAGGGGGCTACACTAATCCTAAGAAGAATGCACAGCTACTTAATTCCAAAGTATAAATGCTAATCTAAGCAGAAATTAATTCTATCAATTTTGAAAAGTACTATACTAATCTAGTAGTAGATTAGAGTTAATATTTCTCTGTTTACTATGTTATTAATTGCTGTTGTGAATTACAATGCTGTCTTGTTTTAGTTAAGTTACTAAATTCTCAGGTCATTAATAAATGGTAAATTGTAACAGTTGAGAAGGTCACTTAATCTTGTTGTTTATTGTTAGGTTTGATTTTTTTTTGTTTTGTTTAAGGCATACCAACCTTTGTAGATTATTTAGTGCCTACATAATCCATTATGACAAACAGTAGTGGTACTATTTAACCTATAAAAGTGTTCATACCTTTCCCAAGTGTATTAATTAGATGTGAATGTAATAGCATATCTTAAAGTTTAAACACATTCACTGTGATGTCACTATCCAGCAAGTTAGCCACTATGTCATGAGAACTCCCCTGCGTAGTGTTAATAAGGTTTTTCTATCAGGAATCAAGTAAATATTTTCACTCTGATTTTCATTTGTGATTAAAAATATAATTGAAATAAACTGAAGGCTTGTGGCTTGTTTGATGGTATAGGCAGTTGCAGATTTCTAACTAATTTCAATGTTCATTATTTGATCCTAGGTAAAAGTTAGGCATTTAAAGACAACTTCAGAGAGATCAATGGAAAAGGCATTGCTGGGAATAAAACCAGATGGAAAATGGAGATTTAGTAAATTATGGTAGAGGTCTGTGCAATCAAGGTTTTCATAAAAGGAATTGAGAAGTCTGTCCAGTAGTCAACTCACAATGATGAAAAAACAGGATTTTGTTGGGCCCTCTCCATTTGGAAGATTGGTGCTAGATAATCTTTCTTTTTTATTATTTTGGTCCTGTACCAGACTAAACTAAGCTTAGTAAATACCACAACATTTGAGGCCTTTGTATTAAACAAATTTCATGTTAGTTCTTTCTTGTTTGATTTGGTCTTTCTTAAATAATTATTGCTTCACAAACAATGAAGGCCTGTTGATTGTTTGCATTATTTGTACAAATTCTTCTTTTTTTTTTTTTTTTTTTTTCAGGCTTCATTTTTAACAGAAGCTTTAAAACTACACCAGAAATGCTTTTTAATTTCATTGTTAATTTTAGTTTAAACAGATTTTTTTTCCATACAATTTTTTAAAAAATTGTTTCACTAATTAATTCTTTTACGGAATTATCATTGACATCCAAATCATTTGCTTCAAAGACTTTTTCTAATTTAAGTTCTTTGATGTCACAGAAGAGGTTTTTCATTTCTTTGACTTGTGTACTGATTGCTAATGTAATGAAGGGTGTGTTAAAGCTGAATGGCTTGCGATGGACAAAACTTTCTTTAGTGCCTAATTAATGTTTAAGACAAGTTTAACTTATATAACTGTTAAATTTTTGTATTTTGAAAAATTTTACTATACAGTTAATTCAGTGGTTGATATTAATCCTATCAAGTGAACATCATACAATGAAGATTACATATCAAAATTCTGCTTATAATGTTAGGGTATAGATGTATGGATCAGCTCTTGCACATTGTTATGTCACATCGTATATAGCCTAATTAAGAAAAAAAATTTTCCAGCATAATCTCTTTCCAATTAAACCCAATTCAGTTTTGGATATTAATATCAATCACTGATCAAATATTATACTCTGGAAATTTCTAATGAATTTATTGATCCTTTATGAAATTGTTATAAAAAGATGCCTTATAAAGAGTAAAGTATAAACGTGGAGGTTGAAGTAATAACAACTAAATTAAAGGGGGTTAATCAGGCCAAATGGTGTGCCAAAATGTAAGCTCTCGTTACTTTAAAAGATGACAGTATGACTTTAAAAGGAAATCTACTTCTAGTTTTATAAACTGTGACAAACAATATCAAAAGACTTGTTTTTGTGTCCACTGACAAAGGCAGGCAGAACTTGTTTTCCTACTTCATTATGAAGTCTGGTTCTTTTGCTGACAATGTGCCTCTCTTCACTCTCTTTCTCACAAAGGTGATATGCCCCAATCCTATTTATCCTATTTACCAACCCCTCCGCTCGGGCAGGATATGACACAAGGTCAATTTTTAAGCGGAGTTTAACAGGTTTGAATTCAGAGTTTTCCTTCTCCTAGACTAGTTGCCTCACCAAGGCTGAAGAACCTAGTCTGTCCTACTATTTACCCATAGCTGGAGGGAGAATAATTGGATTCATACCTTTCCCAAGGGTATTAGTGCTATGTGAAATGCAATCATGCCCCAATCAAGTGTCAGTCTCATTCTGGTTTGCTTTCAATGGTTGTTGACAAAAGATTACCTTCTGTGGCTTTGGAGTGTTTATGTATGCAACAGCTTAGGCATATTCATAAGTGATAGTAATACAAGGGACTCAAAAGTGCACATATGCACCACTCACATTACAAATGACTGCTTCCAGTGAAACAGCATATTCTTTTTGCTTCAGGTGAGTGAAGGTTATTTCATAAACCCTACAAAAATGTACCCATGGTGTAATGGTTATCGTCGTAGGAAATGGACACGGCAACATGAGTTCAAATCCTCGACGAGACTGATTGCATTTCACATAGCACTAATACCCTTGGGAAAGGTATGAATCCAATTATTCTCCCTCTAGCTATGGGTAAATAGTAGGGCAGACTAGGTTTTTCAGCCTTAGCGAGGCAACTAGTCTAAGAGAAGGAAAACTCTGAATTCAAACCTGTTAAACTCCGCTTAAAAATTGACCTTGTGTCATATCCTGCCCGAGTGGAGGGGTTGGGTAAATATGATAAACCCTACAAAAATGTCAATTGTGGAATATCAGTAAGAACATACTTGATTCTACAATCACAGTTTTTCATGTGGTGTTATAACTAAATCAGTGTTGCCTAGTTGACTGGGGCTGTAGAATACACCGACTGCACCTCTGCAGAGGGGTAAGACCCCCCCAATGAGTGCCCTGGATATGACACTAAACAATCTGATGGTGGGGTTCCAGTGATGCTGGAGCTTTGGGGAATGTGGAGTACCCCTTCATTTCTATTGCTCCCAGGTCCCCTCTGGCTCGGAATGGTAGCATCTGATAGGGCCCTATCTAAGGTTTAAAAAGAACTGAACTGCATACTTATACTAAACTGAATAGCTTGAAGTAGAAATGTTTTTGACAATAAACTGTACTTACATTTAAACTGTGTGCTTATGCTAAACTGAATTGTTTGAAATGAAACTGTTTTTGACATTGAATCTGTACTTAGACTAAACCGAATTGTTTAATATAGAACTGTTTTGACGTTTAACTATGTGTAAACAAAATCTGTACTTATACTAAACTGAATTGTTTGAAATAGAACTATTTGCATAAAAATGGATTTGGCATTAAATAACCTCCAAAGGTTGATATGCCATAACCCCCCCTCCCCAAAAAATAAAAATAAAAACTAAATCAGTGAAAAAACATAGAAGCAGCCACTGACTGGTTTGAATAGGGAGTAAAGAAAAGTATGTTTTTATCCAATTTGATATAAAGGATTACTAACCGACAGTTGAAGGAGAGAGTCCTTGTGGCATAATGACTAACATGCTGGATTGCTACATTGTCATAAGCGAGTTCGAACTCCAGTTACACTATTGCATTCATGTTCACTTTTCAACTAATACCTTAAGAAAGATATGGACTCTCTTACCTGCCTAACTATGAGTTAAATTGCATCACTACTACCCTTCTACAAAGAGAGCTTTGACATTAAATAACCCACACAGATTGGTACACCATTAAACAAAGAAGCTAAAACTTTACCATCAGTTGAAAAGGAAATACTGAATAGAGCCATTGATATGGTGAAATATTAAGCCACTATATGGGAAGAACAAATAAAAAGTTATTAAACATAGCCATAAGTCCACCTTATTTCATAAGAATCTGTTTGAGTTAAAAAAAGAGAGTAATGGGGAATGTGTTTAAATGATATCTTTGTTTGGGGTAAAATCTGTGTATTGATGGGCATTTACTTGCTTTCTGAATGAAACTGTGGTCAAAAATGATCTGAGACTGCAGAAAAATATTGAACTAATAATTTTTAGAAAATGGAGTGATAGAAAGATGTCAAATAGTCCTTACAGTCAGTAGAATGTTAACAAGTTTTTTCAAGTAATCAAGTTTTGAAAAAAGGTAAAACTAATTTAAAAGATTTGCATTTTCTCTATGTCACCTTGAACCTTCAAAATGAGTCCTTCCTATCTTAAAGAAAGTAGAATAATGCCCAAGTTTCCATCAATGTATCTCCCAATCACCCACTAGCTATCATATTTAAACAAATTTCTACATCAGTGTTTAGCAGACTGTAATTTCTAGCAATGTATATAATTTTAATCATGTTAAAGGGCAATATGAAGCTGCACTGAAAAAAAATGAAAGAGTAAAAAATACAACCAAAAAAGTAGGAATATTATCTGGTCCTATCCACCTTTAAGAATGCAGTTAAAACTAAAACTAAAAAACTAAAAATGTTCAGCAACACAGGCCATTGATCTAATGAGTAGAGTGTTTGCCAATGGTCCGGGAGACTCGGGTTCAATCCCAGATCGAGTCATGCTAAAGACTCAAAAAATGGTACTTGATGCTGCCTTGCTTAACACTCAGCATTATAAGGTAAGGACCAAAGGTAAAGTGGAGCAATCCAGGGAATGGAGTTGTACCCTTTCCTACACCTTGGTGTGATAGCTATTGAAAGGGAGCCTTCAGGTCTCTCTTAACTAAGGTTGCCAACTTAACTTACTTATTCAACAGAAATTCTTCGAAAATCCATTACAATCACTCAGAAAACACACTCTAATTAATATAATACACAAAACATAACTGTTAGACATCTGCTGTATAAGTGATGCCTCCATCCTGCAATTGTGGATGTAAAGAGAACTGCCCACATGAATAGCTTATACTTGATGCAAAATAGTCTGCTAAGCCACAGTTAGAGCTGTAAGTTGGTTTGGTAAGATATATATTTGGGCTACTGATGGACTCTGGAATAAGGGATTTCACAGTCATAAAGCATCAATCATAAATGTTCAACACTGTCTAAAAATATATGAGAACAGAAAGACAAAAGTAGATAATCCATCATAGTTGTTTAGAAATTGATTAAAAAAGCTGTAAAAATATAAAGCTGGCTTGAAATGTTGCAGATTACATTCAAAAGTAAACAGCAAATAATAAGTTTTCTTCATCATGATAGTTTATTAATGAAAAAGTCTAAACTAATTTCCAAATGTAGACATAAAAATAAATGTTTACAATGTATCTTCCAGCTTGACAAATCTTTAGTATGATGGATGGGATTATAAGAAAAGGGAGGAGCTGATCGTAACAGTCTGTATCACTTGCTAACATGCAAGCATAAAACTGATAGTAGGGATATGTTTGTTTGTGATTTAAACTTTTTAATATGCATATATATATATGTACTTGCCCATTGGCCTAGTGTCCAAAGTGTTTGCCAGTGGCCCAGAAGACCGGGGTTCAATGCCAGGTTGAGTCATACCAAAGACTCAAAAAATGGTACTTGATGCTGCCTTGCTTAACACTCAGCATTATAAGGTAATGATCAAGAGTAAAGTGGAGCAATCCAGGAGATGGAGTTGTAGCTATTGTAAAGGGAGTCTTTGGGTCACCCTTGACTAAGGTCGCCAACTTTACTTTATATATATACACACACAACAAAAATCTTTAAAATAAGAGCATTTTTTTAAATTGAAAGTAAATTTTTTTTTCAGAATTTTTTCCCATAAATATAAACTCAGCAGTTTTTGAAATTGGTTTATTGCAAAAATAAAAAAAAGGCTTTATACCTGAACACACACACACACAGTAGGAAAAGTGTGTGTGTGTATATATGTGTACAATTTTTTTACTATATATGTATATATATATATACAGATAATTTTTACTGAATATATATATATATACACACACACACATTCACACAATTTTTTAGGCACATGAAAAAACATTCACAGACTAGAGACTTTATTTTTTCCTTAACTTTTATATAAAGGAAAGAACAAAGGACAAAAATCTACCAGATACTCTTGAAAACGTTTTTGTGTACAAGTGTATGTATTCGAGTCTACATGCATGTGTGCACATATACGCATACAGAATGCATTTGACTTTATACATAGATGTATGTTTAAGCTAATTGGTGTGTGTAAATGTTTTTATGTATGTGTATGTACATAAATGTTAGGTTCTATTTAATGTTGGTTTAAATTTATGAAATTTTTTTCTTTTTTTTTGGAGTAATGAGTAGTCATTAGTCTGATATATTGGCATTATTTCAAAGTCTCTCTTGCTGCATTCATAAAGGTGTTTTCATGTTTAAATTTTTTTATTTTCTGGTAATTTAATGTTGCTTTTGGTTAACCTCTTAGAAAAAACCAAAATGGCTTCCGAAGAAATAGATCCACGACCTCACAAATATTAACCATCCGCAGAATCCTTGAAGGTGTACGGGCAAAGAACCTACAAGCAACATTAATATTTGTCGACTTTACCAAGGCTTTCGACTCCATTCACAGAGGAAAGATGGAACAAATCCTACTAGCGTACGGCATACCTAAAGAAACCGTAGCGGCAATAACGATTCTCTATAGAAACACTAAAGTAAAAGTACGATCACCAGATGGAGACACAGAATACTTCGACATTGTAGCAGGAGTACTACAAGGGGACACGCTGGCTCCGTATCTGTTTATCATTTGTCTAGACTACGTACTTAGAACATCGATTGACAAAATCAAAGAGAATGGCTTCGAACTGACGAAGAAAAGAAGCAGAAGATACCCCGCAACAACAATTACCGACGCCGACTACGCCGATGACATAGCGATACTGGCAAATACACCTGACCAAGCCGAAACACTTCTGCATAGTTTGGAACGAGCAGCAGCAAGCATAGGCCTCCATGTTAATGCACACAAAACGGAATATATGTGCTATAACCAAACGGGGGACATCTCCACTCTAGAAGGAACCCCTCTTAAACTAGTAGACAAATTCACGTACCTAGGAAGCAGCGTCGAATCAACCGAAAAGGACATCGAAACGAGGTTAACGAAAGCATGGACAGCTATCAATAGGCTATCGACTATATGGAAATCAGACCTAACCGATAAAATGAAACGCAGTTTCTTCCAGGCAGCGGTCACATCGATACTGCTATATGGATGCACTACATGGACGCTAACAAAACGGCTGGAGAAGAAACTAGATGGCAATTACACAAGAATGCTGCGTGCAATCCTGAACAAGTCCTGGCAGCAACACCCCACAAGACACCAACTGTACGGCCACCTGCCCCCTATCACGAAAACTATTCAAGTTAGGCGAACCAGACATGCAGGACATTGCTGGAGAAGCAGAGATGAACTCATAAGAGATGTACTCTTATGGATCCCCACACACGGCCGCGCAAAAGCAGGACGACCAGCACGAACGTACATTCAGCAGCTATGTGAGGATACAGGTTGTTGTCCTGAAGACCTGCCTAGGGCGATGAACGATAGGGAGGAGTGGCGAGAGAGGGTCAGGGATATCCGTGCTGCCAGCACGATATGATGATGATGATGATGTATAACTCATTGCAATTTGTACATTTAATTATGTAGAATACATTTTTTGAATTGCAGCTTTAATTTCTATTTATTATGAATGTTGTTTTCAAACTTTTTAAAGGTATAGAATTTTCCTTCTATGGTTATATTATATACACATCTTTTATTTTTACATTTTGCAACTCCATGCATTGTGTGTTCTGAAAATTTAGATTAGGTTTGTACATGTTTTAAATTTTTTGGTTGTTGCTTGTGTTACATACCCATAATATATGGATGTGTGAAATAGACATAGGGAATCTAAAAACACGAAACTTTACAAAATTGGTTCAGGTACGAAACTTTATTACCTTTGAGTTAAAGGTTTTCGACATGAGGAGAGAGAGAGAGACACAATCTTTCTATGCTCACTGCTTTTGCACCAAGTCATCTGGCCTCGCCTAGCTCTGAAAGTCAACCTTCATCTTCCAAGGCGGGAACTCAACTCACTGCTTTTTCTCAAATCTCAGCCCACGCTTCCGGTGCATGACGTCACCCAAATACCCTGGTCTCAATTCCGATCTGGGATTTTTATTTTGACATCTCTGAATGACACAACACCTGTGTTAATGTTGCACCTAACTAACCCATTCGCTAAATGAAAGGTTCTAAGCCTAACTAAACCGAAAGGCAAGATATATAAAACGAAATCCCTTGGCAATTATATTACACTTGGTTTTAATGATTTTTTTTGTGTCTAATATATTTTCAATATTGTTTTTAAGTTGTTCTAGATTGATAAATATTTTTTTGAATTGGTCTAGGTTGTTTTTGTTGTATGTTGAGATATATGCTACTGGTTGTTTGTTTTTTTTTTTTTTTGTTGCTATATCTTTTAATGGTTTATAGTTCTGCTAATTTAAATCCTTTATTTATTAATGTTGCAGGATATCACCTCTAATGAAAGGTTATGTGTAATTCTTCTGAGGAGTATCTTGGAGGTTTTTTTCATATGATTATGATGCATATCCTACTTGCTAGGGTGTAAAGGATGAATTTTGTGCAGTTTTTGAGATGGTGGCTCTTAAAATGGACGTATTGTTGGATGTCTTTAGGGTCGTGATAAATATGTGGTAATTTGGCCATTTTGATTTTTAATGGGGATGTTTACAAATTGTAGTTCTTTAAAACTGCATTCTATAATGAAGTTTATTTTAAGGTGTAAGTTTTGGAGTAAGTTATATAAATTATTAATGTTGCTACATGAGCATTTCCTAAATATGAAAGCAGTTATCCAGATATCTTTTCTATGATCTGATAAACTTTGTTTTTATATTGTTGCTGTATTTTTTCATATGATTTCATATAGATTTTCTTCTAAGGTTAGAGTGGTGTATGTTGGTGCTGTTTTAGTTCCCATAGCTGTTCCTAGGGTTTGGATGTAATTTTTGTTATTGAATAGCAAAAAGTTATTATTCAAGATTATTTGGCAGAAAATTCAACTATTAATAAAATCACCCTCTGAATACCTAGTTTTTTTTTGTTTTTTTCATTTTCTAACATATAGGATTAGTTCTATGTCAGTGATATTTTTTTGTTAAATCTTGAGTGTAATGTTTCTGGATATTTTTCTATTCAAAATGATATGGCCTGTTTTCCTAATTCATTGGGGATATTACTATATAGGTTGGTGACACTAAATGTTACCATAAGTGTATTGGAATCAGTTTTTCTTGGTATTTAGTTTAGAAAGTGGATGTCATTTCTAATGTAGCTTTTTGTCGTATATAGAAATGGTTGTAGTAGAATATCTCTTAGTTTGCTGAGTCTCTTGGTTGGGCATGATTGATTGGAATCCCTATGCATGCAGAGTTTTGTGTTTTATTTCCTCAGACTTGTGAATTTTTGGTAATCCATAAAAATTGCTAGTTTTTGGAATGCGTTAGGAAGTTCTTTTCTGGTTTACTTAATGTCTCATTGTGTGTTGTGCAGAATTTTATAATTTTTGATATGATGCCATTGTCTATGTTCATATGAATTCATAGTTGGTTTCATCTCTTAATATTTTGTGAATTTTTGTTCTGTATTATGTTTTGTTCAAAATGACTACTGCACTTTCCTTGTCTGCTTCTTTTTATAATTATATCGTTCTTTCCAGTGCATTTTTTTAAAGACATGTCTTTGTTTGGGTGAGAGTTTATGCGTAGTTTTTCTTTTAAGTTAATACTCCAGAGGTTTTTGAAGAATGTATTTAACTCACTGTTACTATCTTTGTCTGGGAAGAATTCGGATTTATTTTTTTACTTGGGAGTCACCTGTATTTTCATTGATATGAAAATTCTATATCAATGTAAATTTTCATATAAATTCTTTGTGGTTTCAATTTATCTTGGATTACTTTTTGGTGTGAGGCAAGACCTATTTTTAATAAATCAATTTGATATTTGTCTGATTTATATATTGATAGATTGATTATTTTAGATTTTATGTTGTTGGTTTTGTTTAGTATACGATTACCATGTTTACTGTACTCGGTTAACTGTTGTGTTTCTATCTTTTGAAGATCTTGATCATAAATAAGAATGAAGTCTTTTTGTTCTGTAAATGTTTATTGTCCACTGACAATGATCAAGATCTACAAAAGATAGAAAAAAAACAGTTAACCAAGAACAGTAAACATGGTAATCCTATATTTAGTATGTTACCTAGACTGGTACTTTTGTTCAGCCTGTGTAGTGAAAAATATGGTTTCTTATTGTGTTATTATTTTTCAATTAATTTGTGCTGCCTAAAAAGTTTCTTATCTTACTGTTATCTCTAGAGTCGTCTTTGTAGTTCCTTCCCCATTGTTGGGTGCATTATAGCTGATGTTATTTAACCCATGCTGCATTTGTGGGTATGTATGATGGTTGGGCAAATTTTTTGTATGTGATAGTATGTAGAGGGATTAGTTTTATCTTTACCTAAAAAGCGTTTTCTTGCTGAGTGGTTGTTTTTGGAGTCATTGAGCTAATTTTTTGTGTGTGATAGTCTGTATAGAGATTAATTTTATGTTCGTTTATATTTACCAACCCCTCCAAATGGGTAGGATGTGACACAAGGCCAATTTTTTAAGCAGAGTTTAACAGGTTTGAATTCAGAGTTTTCCTTTTCCTAGACTAGTTGCTTAACCAAGGCAGAAGAACCCAGTCTACCTTACTATTTACCCATAATAATTGGATTCAACTTTTTCCAAGGGTATTAGAGCAATATGAAATGTAATTAGCCCCACCCAGGATTTGAAATCATGTCGATGTGTCCATTTCCTACAATGATAATTATTACACCACAAGCACTTAATTTTTTTTTTTTTTTTTGCACGGGGTTGTTTGTGTGTGTTTTATATACACACTCACACTTACGCACACACACACACACACACACACACACACACACACACACATAATTAAAATAATTTACATAGACTAGAAGTAAAAGTAAGGGAAAGAATGAAGGAGGACAAAAATCCATTGGATAATCTTGAAAATATATATGTGGAAAGAGTGTATATATATATGTGAGTATACATACATATACTTAAGAATATTGGGTTGAATCATAAATAATATCCGTTTTAAAATGCCTGTTTTAACTACACATTTCAAACTTCCAATGTTTAAAACACACTTGAAAATTACCTGATTAAGAAGTGTCTTTTTCATTCATTTTTATCTTTTTTGTTCTCTACAAATGACTTTGAATGACAAAATATTTTCCCAAGAAGATCAGGTGTAAACTTACAGGGAGAACTTCTTGAGCTTGAAAGCATCTATATTTTATTTGAGAGGAATCAACAAGCTACCTGATAAATGGCAAGAGGTGATTCCAAATAATGGCAAATATACTTATGATTAAAATCAATAAATTTCTAACTTATTCATGAATGAATTATATTTTATATAAACGGAAATTATTTATGACTAAACCTAATCAAGATTACATTTTTAAAACTAAAACTTTGTAAGCTTTTATTGCTTTGAAAATTTTATAAATTTAACAAAAATTGATAAAGATATCAAATAAGAATAAGAAGATTCTATTATGGGAAAAATGGAATTACTAAAATGTAGAAACTATTGTTGCTATTTATAGATATTTTAAATCTCTAAAGAAAGGTTTTGTTTTCAATTATGCATTAACCGTGTTAATATTCAATGAATTCTCCTTGTTCTTATCTTTCCTGTTTATTTGTTAGGATTTGTTGAATACTGGCTTCCAAACTGTATCAGTTTTCACATGACTGACTAAAGAGATTTTCTACGAAAACCACAATGACAAAGATACTTCCAAACAAAAGAGTTAGATATTTAGAGCTCATCTCAAAGTCTCTTAGAAAAATATAAATAAAAAAGATAATCTTGAACATTGAATATTATCATCTTACTATTTATGTCATAAAACATCCAGAAATCAGTTGGTTTCCTGATCCAATGAATTAGATGAAAACTTACCATATAGACATAATTTAAGCCATTGATCATTGCTCATATTACAAGGGCTGGGGTCGCAGAATACACCAACTACATCTCTGCAGAGGGGTCAGACTTCCCCAAAAAGTGTCCTGTATATGACACTAAACAATCTGATGGTGAGACTTCAGTAATGCTGGAACTTTGGGGAATGTGGAGTATCCTTTCATTGCCATTGCTCCTTGGACAACTCTGGCCTGGAGTGGTAGCACCTGATAGGGTTGTATCTATGGGTCAAATAGAACTAAACAGTTTACTTATGCTAAACTGAATTGTTTGAAATAGAAATGTTTATATGTAAAAAAATAATTAACCTACAATGGTTAATATGTCATAAAACCAAACCAAACCACCATATTACAAATGTAACTCCAATACCAAAATTCTTTTAAGTCTTCATTTTCCAGTGAATGGAAATAAGTTATGAAAAAAAAAGTACATAACTTTGGTTTCTAGCTTGGAAATTTTCAACTCCGTATATATTTTATACTGTTAGATAAAAAGAGAAATATTTTCAGCTAACCTGTTGGACAAAAAGTAAAGGTCTATTTTAGCTTTATACTTCACTGTAAATTAAACCCTCAATAAAATGTTAAGAAGTTTTTGAATTTTTTAAAGAAATAATCAGCTGAAATTTTTCTTCAGTTTCTAGTTAATAAGCACAAAAAATGTGTAGAATTAAGAAAGTCATGGGCCACATGTGGCTTGTGGTGCTTTCTAAATGACAGGCCTAAGACTTCAGTTTTTATTTTGTTTTTTTAGAAAAGATCTTTTACCTAAGAGAAAACAAAAATCAACTATTTTCTATTTCTAAGCCAGGTACTTACACATGTGGTATTTTCTATTGAAAATAATGAATCTTTTGAATTATATTCAAATTGTGAATATAATCATAAAGGTTAATAATATATTAATATAGTCTTGATGATGGTTCAATACAAAAAAAAACCTACAAAATGCTTGATATCAGCAGAATATTCAACTATTAATAAACTCAAGCTCTAAATATCTTGTTTTTTTTCATATTTTTATACTTACATATATATATAACTCTTCTTGACTCATGTGATGATAGAAATGAGCATAAAAAGATATTTGGGGATAAGGTTTTTTTTTTTCAATTTCATTTCATTTCATCCATTTTTTTGCTTAGATTAAAATTAGAAAAAAAATGTTGGTTTAAACCCTTTAGCTGTTCTTGACTTATGTAATGATAGACAAGTGGATAAAAAAGATATTTAGATATAGATTTTTTGCTGAGTTATTGTCATTTTTCCAAAGATTTAGATTAGAAAGGGAATAGCTCGATTGCTTAAGAGAATTTTTCTTTTATTATTTAAAGCTCAAGTGACTTCAATTGTGTACAGTTTAACAATGCTTACCTGTTTCTAAGGAAATTGAATATCTATTATTTCTTGAAATAAATGGATTTTGCAGGGTTTCTTTTTCTTTTCTTTTTTTTTTTCAATCAATATGTAAAATTAATGAAACTTTGGCATGGAGCAATATATATCAAAACAGAATTGTAGGATATTATTACTGTACTGACTTTGGTCCTCACTAGTGGCCTTGTTCCAAACTAAGTGGGATAAATATCTTTTATATAAAATAAATGAGATTCAAGTGGTTTCAGTATAGATTATTTCATAGAGTGTTATTCTCATATCTATTTTTATCATTTCATTTTGCTTAGTGTATTCTTTGGTCTTCTTTAAGTGTATAGACCATCAAATAAGTTGTCTTTTATATATTTCAGGAAAAAGTGCAGAAAATTCAGCCATTTAAGAAAAAATTCAGCTCCTTACTAAGTGTTGAGTTCTGTAGTAGATTTGTATATGCCCTCATTTAAAAAAATATGAATATTAGTTAATAGAATAATCACAATTACTCTTTTAAAAATGTTAGCTATAACTTATATTGAAACTACCTGAATCTCATTTATTTTGTATAAAAGATATTTGGTAGGAATCCCTCTGGCATAAGGGCTAAAGTGCAAGACTGCAAGATTGTAGAATGTGATTTGAACTCCAGTCATGCTATTATGTTCACTTTTTGGACTTATACATTTGGTATGAAAGGTATAAACCCCCTTATCAATCCTCCCTCTTGCTAGGGGTTAAATACCACTACTACTGTTCTTTTACAAGGATGGTTTTAGCCTTAAATAACCTATGAAGATTGATATGCCATTAAAAACAAAGAAACCAAAGGAAAGATATTTACCCAGCTTAATCTGGAACAAGGCCACTAGTATGGGGCACCTAGTGAGGATCAAAATTAGTACAATAATAATGGACTACTATACTGGTTTTACATATACTGCTCTATGCCAAAGGTAAATCGATTTTGGCATATTCATGACAAAAAAACAACAATAAAAAAGCAAAATCCATTTGGAGACTTTTTTTATTTTGGTTTTTATCATTGCATTTTGCTTAGTGCATTCTTTGGCATTTAAGTATAAAAATCATCAAATAAGTTTTTTTTTCATCTTTTGTAGATTGTTCTAGGACAAGATACAGAAAGTTTGAGCATTTACTAAAAATTCTGAGTTCAGATCTTTACTGTTCTATAATAGACTTATATATCCTACCATTTATCAGGCTCATATATCCAGTAGTAGGATATTTTTTTAATTATTTCTGAATTAGCTTTGTTTTATATTCTAAACTATAATAATAATAATAATAATAATAAGAGTGGGAAAAATAACCCAAGCAGATGAACTCTTATCTGAGGCTACATTGGCTAAAATTGTGTGATAAAAACAAAAAAGAATGAAGATATTAGTCTAAATAATTTATTGTTTAAAAATATTCTGGACATATTTCTGTAATCAGAGCAACTCCAAAACTTTTTCCAGAGCCCTAAGCTGAATTTGATTTGCCTTACTCTGCAATTAATGAAAACAATAATTACTACTGTCAAGTGATCATTCAAACATCTACTATGAAAAGAAATCTAAGCTTTTATTAAATACACCATCAATTTTTATGAGCCAACTTAATAAATCACAAAAATAAAATAATAAGAACCAAGTGCTATTGGTAGAGTCCCCTGGTAGATACATAACCTGAGCAAATACTCATATTGCTTATAAGTTAGACTTACTGATAAAGTATTAAAGTTAGGATTTAAGATCTGTTTCATATAACAGATTTTTATGAAGAAACAATCAATGATGTTATATCTGAGTCCTCCACCCTCCAAAAAACTCAATTCTCATTGTCTTCAATTTTGTAAAACATCTTTACTTCTTTGTCTCATCTTCATGGAATGGTTTGCAGTTAAGAGATTGTTCTATTGGTAAAACTATAAAGAAAAGTTACAAAATGTAAGATAAAGTAGAAGACAAAAAAGAAGGCCATTTGGCATTTTTGTTGGAATAATTTCCTTACAAAGTTGACAAACAGACAAAATGGCAGACTTATTTGTTGACTTTTCTTTTTTCATTTTGACAAACAAAACAGAAGAGTTAACTTTTATTTGTTTTATTTTTTTTTCAGCTAGTATCTGAATTCAAATTTGTTCTTTTCTTTTTCTCTTAGTTGACTGTTTCGTCAATCTTCATCTGTTCAATCATTGTTAAAAAAAGAATTTTTAACAACAAAGTTTCAATCTTATTTCAAATAAGTATTCATAGCTTGTTAGTTTGGCATTTCCTTTATAAAAACAGAATAGTTTACTTTTTTAGCAAGTAAGTAGTAAACTTGGCAGCCATGGTTGAGGAAAACCAGAAGGCTCCTTTTCAATAGCTACTACACAGAGGTATAGAGATGAGCACTACTCCTTTCCCTGGATTGCTCCACTTTACCCTCAATACATACCTTATATTGCTGAGTGTTAAGCAAGGAGGTATCAATTACCATTTATATAGTCTTTGGTATGATGCGACTTGGGATTGAACTCCAGTCCCCCAGACCATTGCTGAACACTCTACCCACTAGGCCTATGAGATTTTTTTTTTCATTTTTTTTTTTGTTGATTATTTCTTCAATTTTCATCTGGTGAATTATGTATAAACATTTTTTTAAATTTCATAGCTTGTGAGTTTTGCATTTCCTTTTTAAAGTTTTGATTTTGTGTTTAAATTGCTTCTTTTAAAATAAGGAATTGCCTTTGTTAAATTGTCATTGAAAAATATAGTAATTAATAATTACATACATGAGTAGCAGACTCTCTGACAGTGCTTGGGGAAAAACAGATAAAGAAAATGTTTTAATGAAATAGTTTTGATATATTCATATTTCAGCAAGACTCTTATGGATAGAAAAATATGAAGATGATAGAAATACATGACAAAAAGAGTTATAAATATAAGGAGAAATTCTGATGAGTTTGAAACAAAAAAATTTCTGATGAGTTTCTAAGAAGCTCTTCTTGCACATTATTTCTTGTTCTTCCATCATTTTCAAATATGTCGATTTATTTGTGAACATTCAGCATATAACCAGGCATGTGAAAAACATAGATCTGACCTCATCTATCCGACCATTTATGAAATCAAAATACATTTTTATACTTCATATCAGATTCTCTATCCCACTTTGTTGGGCAAGAAATGGCATATTTTGCCATCTGATGACCTCCATTAACCTAAAATAACCTCAGAAGTCGACTAAGAATAGTTTATATTCAAACCTGTGGTTAGGTTAATATCCATACAAAAAAATCAGATCCCTGGCATTTTCAATTTGGGTGTAATCTTTGGACAGACACCTGCATAAATGTATAAACTTTACTATATTAGTATAGATGTATTTACTAAGTTTATTTTATTTCAACACAAGGCCACAATTATAGGGTATTCAGAAAGGATTGAACTCATTACTGTAGTAATAATCTATGAAACTGATGTTCTAACAATTACTTCAGAGGATTCTAATTGAGTTTATTAGTCTTCTGCAAATTCTCCAAGGAAGATTGATCTGAATGTTTTTAGTTATGAATATTGCTAATATTACTAACCTAGTACTTAGGCTAGGAGTGGTTAGCATAATGGTTACCATCTTAGGAAATGAACATGGCAACCCAAGTTCAAATCCTGGATGAAGCTTTTTACATTTCACTTTTGCACTAATACCTTTGGGAAAGGCATAAATCCATCTCTTCTTCGCTCAATTGTAGGTTGTTTGGACATGGTATGGCAACCAGTGTAGGAGAAGGAAAACTCTGAATTTAAACCAACTGTACTTCATCTTTGAACTTGTTTAGTTCAGATAATTGCACTTTTATTCATTCAGAGATGAAAGGGTGCCCATTATTAGTGAGAGTAACAGGTTTGCCATCAGAAATTTTTAATCATTCATCTGATGATCACAACATGAAACTTAAAATAATGAGAAATAAAAAAAGTCTGCATTTTTAACATTTTATAAATATATAATAAAAATGGGATAATGATACCTAACAATTTGTTTAAGAAATATGACTATTTATGAATAAATCTATTCATATAGATATGTAGGATGATAAATTATGGGCATGGTAGGTTGGTTGATTGATTTTATTGGCGTGCCAACCTATCGAGGATTATTTTATGCTTAGAGGTTTGGGAATTTTTTCATTTTACATTCAGGTTTGGTTTGGTTTGGTTTCTTTGTTTAATGGCATATCAACCTTTGTAGGTTATTTAATGCCAAAGCCATTCTCCTAGAAGAACAGTAGTGGTACTATTTAACCCATAGTTGGGAGGATTAGGGGGTTCATACCTTTCCCAAGGGTATTTACCCGAAAGTGAACGTAATAGCGCGACTGGAGTACGAACTCGCGAACTACGATTCTGCAGTCCATCGGTTTAACCATTACACCACGAGGACACCCCCTTACATTCAGGGTCAGAGTAGACCAGGGAGTAATGGCACTGAAGGTGTACTCCATACTTTCTACATGACCAGATTAAGTTGAATGCCATACCCAGGACACCTTTTTTGTTGGAGTCTTAACTCTCTGTAGAGAATTAAAGATGAATGATAAACTTAATAACTACAAAAAAGAAATAAGAACAATCACAACACTGATCTAGATAAGGCCTATACAATAAAAAAGGTACTACACAAATTGGAATGAAAATGAATATTCTTTTATAATCTTATTATGCCAAACAATAAAGTAATAACCTGATTTCTTTATTATATATTCATTATTAGCTAAATTATTATTGAAACGAAATAATAAATCAATAAATAAAAAGAAATGTGTAACACTGTATGCAAATGATATTGGGGTGCAAATAGATGAGTTATCAATAACAGCCTGCAACCAGAAGAAAAATGAGTTGACAGAGTTCAGTATCTCATCCGGTAGGCTAAATGTAACAAGATATGATTGATCTACCACCCTTGACTGAAAACTGCAGTCAACAAGAACTTACTGCAATCACCAAACTCCAATGGCCATCAAAGAGGTGGTGGGAGTAGGTCAGACAATCCTGTCAATGCAAGAGAAAAGTGGGAGATAGGTATACTGTAAACTCCAATAAAAGACTAGGTTTCTTGATTTGTGCCCCTTTTTTGGTGGGGGTGTAGCTGAGGTATCAGGAGACAAACATTTGTGGGTACAGAGAAAGAGGAATGATTCAAAGATATTGGAAGAACTAGTTTCTACTAGAACAAAGAAATTACCCCACACATTGTAGCTGTTACTTATTTCCACCTATTTTCACAGCCTCAGAAACTGAACTGAGAGAATAAAGTAATAGAGGTCTTTATACTTGAGGCGAGTTGAGGGTTTTTTTGTGTTCCTCCTCTATTTGATGGTTGACTATCACCAACATACCAGTCATTATTGACTATGCTACGAATGTCATAGATCTAATTAAAGTAAACTGAACTCTGATATTTTAATATTTATCTTTGGTTATATTTAATGATTATAAATTAATGTTGATAATAATAATAATAATTGCAAAACAGATTTGGAATAATTTTCTAATTTAAAGTTTAAATAGCTCCTCACTCAGTCTCTGTTTTCATGATGATTTATTTCAATAAATTCTGTTATCATTTTAAAAATAATTTTGTAGGATCAGATGAAGCCATATAGTCTAAATATGTCATCATTTGGATAGATATTTTAATTTCAACCACTCACTTTTCAATTTTAAGTCATATATCTTAATCATATATACACACAGATATACACATACATAGAGAGTGGGTAGAGAAGGAAATGAAAGAAAGACATTTAGACAGGTTTGCTTGCTGGATATTTATTTGGAATCAATGAATAAAATATTAAAAAAAAAGATTTTTAAAAAAGCCATAAAAATTTGTGAGATATTAAAATTATACTGGAAAAAATAGAGAGGAAAAGAAAGATTTAAAAGAGGATCCAATTGATCAGCTTGGTTGGGTTGGGTTTTAATTGGCCTAGTGGGTAGAGTGTTTGCCAATGGTCTGGGAGACCTGGGTTCAATCCAAGCTCGCGTCATACCAAAGACTTTAAAAATGGTACTTGATACCTCCTTGCTTAACACCTAGCACTATATGGTACATATCAAGGGTAAAGTGGAGCAATCCAGGGAAAGGAGTGGCGCCCTCCCCTATCCAAAAGGGAGCCTTCTGGTCTCCCTAGACTACGGTCACCAACTTTACTTATGGCATATCAACCACTATAGGTTATTTAAAGCCAAATCCATTTTTGGATCTAACTGAAAATATGTGTGTATTTATTATTCATACTGTAATAACTTTATAGATTATTTAAACTTGCTTACAATGGGTTGATATTAGTTTTTTAACAAAATACTTGAAAAATTAAAACTCTTCAGCTGGGACTGTAGAATTCGTTGACTGCATCTCTGCAGAGAAATAAATCCTCTCCCCCAACAAGTTGATGGTGAGGCTCCAGTCCTAGAGCTTTGGGGAATGTGGAGTACTCTTTCATTTTCTATTACTCCCAGGTCCACTCTGAACCAGAGTGATAGTACCTGTTAGGGTCCCATCTATCGGTCAGATAGAATTATTATTTGTTATTTGAAAACATATAGCTGTGTGTAAATTATTAATATTAGATATCAATACTTGAAATCATTTAAACATGTGCAAACAAATGATTAATATTAAATAGAATTATTAGTGTTAGATAGGAATACTTAAAATTATTTAACTACGTGCAAATAAATGAGCTCTAACAACTTGTTTAAAAATAAAGTTACCGACAAACTATTTGTGTACAACTTGTATATATATAAAAAAATGATTTGGCATTAAATAATCCACAAGGGTTGATATGCCATTAAATATCAGCCAACCAAACCTTTTTTGTGATAAACTAATTTTGTAATACAGATTTATGATAATTTATTATCAAATCAAAATATGCAGATATAATGCAATGCAGAAATAGTTAAATAAATAAATATACATTTAAATGTACATTATATCATATATAAAATAACTGTATTACTATAAATAGCTCTGTATCTTGTCCTTGGAACTTAGAATATACTGACTGAATTCTTTGCAGATGGGTAAACCTCAAAAAAAAAAAAAAAAGAGGGGTGTCCTATGTATTACACTAAATTGCAGATCTGGTGAGTATGAAATATCCCTCATTACCCCCAGGTCCACTCTGACTTGGAGAGCTTGTAAATATTAAGCGCCTATCTATAGGTCAAATAGATGTTTAAAAATCCTTTGTATTTGATAGGACCAAGTGAAAAACTTAAGAAACAACTACACAAAAAATGTAAATATGAATGTACAAAGAATGTCATTCCCTCACCCCCTGATAGAAAATAACTCTAGATGGGTTGACATGCCGTTAAAATCAATCCATCTTAATAGCTCTCTACATTTAGTTCTACTATTAAAATATTTTATCAAGCCCTGCTGCTTAATTAAAAATTGAAAAGCAGCAGGGCTTGATGAAATACCCCCAGAAGTATGGAAAACCAGGGAATTCAACGACATACTGCTCAGACACTGTAATGCCGTATATAACCAAAACACAATAGACAGATGGACAAAGAGATGCATCACCTCGGAATAGCCCAGAACTACTGAAGTATAACCCTTACATCCATAGCAGCCAAGATCTACAATGCTCTACTACGCAACTGCATAGAACCCAAAATTGAGAAGATACTTTGGTAGAACCAAAATGGCTTTTAGAGAAATCGATCCATGACATCGCAAATTTTGATTATCCGGCAAATTCTAGGAGGTGTACATACAAAAAACCTAGAGGCAACAATATTATTTGTCAACTTCTCTGAGGACTTTGACTCCATACACAGAGGGAAGTTAGAGTAAATACTACTCGCTTATGGCCTACCCAAAGAAACCATCGCAGCCATAATGATGCTATATAAAAACACAAAAGTAAGAGTCCGCTCCCCAGATGGAGACACAAACTTTGACATTGTAGCAGGTGTGCTGCAAGGAGACACATTAGCCCCATACCTGTTTATGATCTGCCTAGACTATGTGCTTAGAACGTCTATTGATAAAATGAAAGATAAGTTTCAAGCTGGCAAAAGAAAGAAGCAGAAGATACATGCACAAACAATTGCAGGTATGGACTATGCCAATGACATAGCACTTCTGGCAAATACACCTATCCAAGCCGAAACCCTGCTACATAGTCTGGAATGAGCAGCTGCTGGCACAGGCCCCCATTTCAACGCAGACAAGACGGAATATGTGTACGCTAATCAAAGAGGTGACATCTCCACACTAAATGATAGTTCTCTGAAACTAGTGGACAAATTCACCTACCTAGGAAGCAGTGTCTCATCAACTGAGACAGACATCAACACGTGACTAGCAAAGGCATGGACGGCGATCGATAGGCTATCGGTCATATGGAAGTCAGACCTGACTGATAAAATAAAATGCAGTTTTTTCCAAGCAGTGGTCATGTTGATACTGCTATATGGATGCACTACATGAATGCTAACTAGACTTGTGGAGAAAAAGCTTGACAGCAATTACAAAAGAATGCTGCGAGCAATATTGAACAAGTCCTGGAGGCCACACCCGACAAAGCAGCAGCTGTACAGCCTCCTACCACCCATCATAAAAACTATCCAAGTTAGACGAACCAGACATGTGGGACACTGCTGGAGAAGTGGGGACGAACTCATAAGCAACATACTCCTGTGTACCTCTTCACATGGATGAGCAAAGGCAGGACGGCCAGCTAGAACCTATATACAACAGCTCTGTGCCGATACAGGATGTAGCCTTGAAGACCTACCAGAAGCAATTGACGATAGAGGCGGGTGGTGAGAGAGGGTCAGGGAGATCTGTGTTAGCAGTGTGACATGATGATGTTGATGATTAAAATATTAAAATTAAAGGGTCAATGTTGCAATTTTTGTCTTAGCCTGATTATAATTCAGGTTTAAACAATCCCTTATATTTTGTTTGGTGTGTGTGTGTGTGTGTGTGTGTGTGTGTGTACAACATAATTACCTATGTTATAATGTTCAATATGATAACACCTGCACTGTAAGCAGTATTCTATTAAAATCTATGGTCACAAAAAAGTAATTTAAAATGGAATTGAATCATAGTATATAAATATAATGCTATGTACAAGTATCATTGAATAAATAAGGTGAACTTTTGCCTGTTTATAGTTGCACCCTTTTCAAGAAAATCTTGGGTGATGGGTATTTTCATGTCTTAGGAAACTATCAGCATGACCTTCTTTACTGACTGCTGCACCCTTAACTTTTTCTTTACCGGAGAGTCAATGTTTCCTCTCTGTGGTCTGTCTTTTCAATTCAGCTTTATATAGTGGCAAACCCATGTTTAGCTGATTTAAGATTTTTTTGCTCAAAACATTCTTCTTTAAATTTCATATGGTTTGTCCCTTCACAGCCACCAAAAATTTGATGACAAACCCCTGTTCAAGGCTGAAGCACTCTTTTTATTTCATTCATTTCAAATAGCCTCAAATAAAATATTTTGCGAGATCAAAATAATTTTTGCCATAAACCAAGTCCAAACAAAAAATTCTGAAAAAAGCTTATTTTCCTTTTTAAAAAGAAAAAAATCCCCTTATTTATTGAAATACCCTGTTATATGTAATAGGTTCCTCCTCAGTCAAAAAATTTCCCCTTATTTATTAAATGACCCTTGAAAAATGATAAATCTTATCAAGTGTAGGATCAAATAGCCTCTCAAGCCAGTATCAATCTACAAGTCTTGTCATATATATGACAAGTTGGCCACTAGTTATTTTCTTGTTGTAATAGTTCATCCCAATCATTTCTGGCTTATGAGTTATGTTCTTGGTATGAAAATCTCCAACATTCTGAAGGAAAAGTACATTTCTGGCTCATAAAATTTTATTATTATGTGCTGGTTTTGACAAACTGTAGATAGGGAAGAGTTCTGTGATAATGTTGTCGCCCTCGTAATATTCTGACAGATTTATGTAAAGAAAATCCAATCACTCTATTTATTGAATGGTGTAAAATTATCAAAAGAATGCTAAGAAATCTCAAATTGGAATTGATTATCATGTGCTATGTTTATCTTGTTCATTTCTTTTCATTTGGCAACTCCATTGCAGCATTCTAACCTTTGACCTCATGTCTAGCAAAACAGAAGCAGTGAAAAAAAAGATATCTATCATCAAACTTTACTAGGGTGAGTCAAAAGTTTTGCAGTATTTTGGTACAGACTAGTTTACAGCATGTATACTATGTGACTGAAGCAGTTAAAGCTGTAGAATATACTTGCTGTGATTGTTAGTACCATGGTAGTTGGTGCACTAGCACATTGAGCATTGCTTCACTCTGTGCACAATTTGAAAGCTACACATCCAATGAAGTCTAATACAGGAATTTATGCTCTACAAGTTCAAAGTGGGTCATACAGCAACCAAAAACATTCATTGTGCAAAATGTGAAGGCACAGTTGATCAGAGTTGGTAACCAAATAGTTCAAGGAATTTTACTCAGGTTGCAAGAACCTCGGCAATCAGGCAAGGTCAGGTAGGCCTAGATCTGTCAATTCTGAAGCCATGCTCATAGCACTCAAGGCAAATCTGGTGTGTAGGATTTAGAGAGTATCAAGCAAGTTTAGCATCTCAAGGTTCACCGTGGTTCATCACCTTCAAAACTTTGGCAAAAGCATCTGTTCCACTGGTTACCAAAATATTGCAAAACGTAATAATTGGAAGTGAGAGTAATGGAAAAAACTGTTCATCAGTTTTAAAAGAATTTTTTTTTAAATAAATTGGTACTGAAAAAAATAAATTTTTAAAAGTTAGTCAAATATGAAAACTTTCTCTTCTTAAATTTATTTCAATTGGTCCTCCTCTATGTACCAGTTAAACTGTAACTTTTACCTTTTTGTTGGCAAAAATTGTAAAAGAAATTGTTTTGGCGCCTGAATCCTGTCAATCTTTGAGACATCACCTAATCTTTGCCACTGCGGTTATGCAGTTTCATGATATCTGAAATATCTACTGTTTTGACAAAGATCATTATTTATTTATTAGTTTTGGGAAAATTTTGCAATTTAAATGGCCATGTGTTATATTCTTTAGACTTATGCACCTATGGATATTGTATTAAATGGTCAAGTATGCATATTATAACACACACACACACACACACATATGTATATAATCCGTTAGACTTGAGAAACTATTGATATTTGCCCAGATCTCAGCTCAGGCGTAGTCAAAGTTGATTGGAAGGCAGAAGACAAGTAATTGCCTAGGTTGCAGATCTCCCTTTTTTATATTTACCCAACCTGTTCACCTTAAGCGGGATGCTACAAAAGTTAATTTTTTAAGAAGAATACAACTGGTTTGAATTCAGTTTTCCTTTTCCTAGACTGGTTGCCTTACCAAGGTTAAAGTGCTCAGTCTGCTCTATCATCGTCATAATTAGTTTTTATGACATTATTTTGTAGTGGTTTTATCTTTTCCTATAATTTTGTAAATTTGTAGTCACCTTGCATTTTCTTAGATAATTTAGTGGTATTATTACTATAATGAGTCTTTCTGAAGATGACTCTTTGAATTTTTTACCTTTGCTAGGATTTGTACTCCAGCTGTAAATTCCACAGATCATATTATGAAGTTTATGATTCATTCTGATATCTTGAAGATTTTGAGAATTTCTATTATCCACATTTATAGGATCATGTCATATGCCTTTTTGTAGTCTAACCAAGCTGTGGCTATATTTTTTACCTCTTTTAGAATCTTCTGGTTATGTATAAAATCTTTCTCTTTGTTCTCTTGTGGTATCCTTTCTGTTCTTTAGAAAATAATCCACAGCCTTTTCATTATTATTATTACATGTATACATTTCCATCATTACACATCAATCACTTTATTATTCTTATAATGTCATCTTCATTTCTGCTTCATATAGTGTATTATACTATGTATATGTAACATAGTACCAATCTTGAAATATTTGGGCAAGCTACAGCAAAAATGTTTCTGTGAATTTCAACTGTAGATGAGCACCTTTCCATGGCACAAAAGCAGAGGACTGAAATAGAGACAATTTGTGTTCTTCATCCAAATGCATACATTTAGGTCTCCGCTTTAAACTGGCCATGTGTCATTTTCTGTCTCTGTAGAAGGTAGTTAATTATTTGATGAGAGTGTAGTGAGGAGCCCTCTTGGCTTTGTGGCTGGACTGTGACATCATAGTAGACATATCCAAACTCCAGTAGTTCTATTACATTCAATTTCAAGCTAATAACTTAAAAAGGTATGAACCTCGTTATCCTACCAGCAATGGGTTAAATAGTTCCACTACTCTTCTTTTTCTGGGATGGCTTTGGCATAACCCGTGAAGGTTAATATGCCATTAAAAACAAAGAAACCAAAGAAAGAAGATCAGCGTGTAGGATCTGTATATTCTGTAAAAAGTTCCATTTATACAAAAATATGTACATGTGTTGTGTTCCATTTCATGTGTGTGGATTATTTCTATCATTAACATTTATTATCATTATTATTATTACTAATATTACTGTTGTTGTTGTCTCTGCTTTACACAATTTTTATTTCAACTACTTGTGCTGTTGTTCCTAATTTCAGCAGCTCATGACTGTTGACACTAAAGTATATTTCTAAGAACCGGCTCATTGGCCTAGTGGGTAGAGTGTTCGCCAATGACCCGGAAGACCTGGGTTCAATCCCACGTCGCATCATACTTTAAAAATGGTACTTGATACCTCCTAGCTTAACACTCAGCGATATAAGGTATGTATCAAGGGTAAAGTGGAGCAATCCAGGGAAAGGAGTAGCACCCTCCCCTACACCTTGGTGTTGTAGCTATTGAAAAAGGAGCCTTCTGGTCGCCCTCGACAACAGTCACTAACTTTACTTATATTTCTCAAAACCTGCCCAATTCTAAGGATTGCTGACTTTTGAAGAGTACCAATATTATATACCAAGCTATCAGAGAAACATCTGAATCTTTTGTTGGGTATGGAGCCCAGTACACCAAAGATAATGGGATTCGACTAGATACTGAAGCCCTACATTCAAGAGACTTCAAACTTTAGTTCAGCATGCCTTGTAATATTTTTTTAACATTCTTTGTAAATTATCACTTCATTCTTTCAAGTTTTTCATACCTACATCAGCTGATGGTCTTTCACTGGAGTCTGAGCGATTGCAATTTTCTGGACTCCTGAACCCTTTTGAGTTTTCTAGTCAGTCTTAACAATGCTCTCATCTGTATGGCTCTGATTCATACCCTGATTTCCAATCCCTTCATTCTTTTTACCAGGGGACCATTTCAAGAGCACCAACTACAATTAGTATCATCAATTCACAGCCTTTTCAGCTCTCTGACAAGATCTTTTTGGTTTCTTTCATTTTTCTTCTGTGCTTTGATGGAACACCAAAATCTACCTGATAAGTTTTTTTTCTTATTAAAAAACACTTGGTTTGGTCTTCTGGCTGGGATTAAGTGATTAATTTTATCCCATAGAATTTTATATATCTCCTTTTCTTGGAAAGATTCTGGTTTGAACATTTATTATTTACTCCTTTTCAAGTTTTTCATGCCAGTGTTAGCCGATGGTTTTTCACTGGAGTTTGACTGACAATAAGTTTCCTCAAGACTTCAGGACTCTTCTCAGTATTCTAACTGATCTCAATAATCCTGTAGTTTGGATGGTCTCCACTCATCCTTTTATTTCCCAGTACCCCAGTCCTTGTACCAATCCTTTGGTGACTGTACCAAAAGCACCAATTACAGTTGGTATCACCATCACTTTCATGTTCCACAGTTTTTTCAATTCCCTAGCAAGGTACTTATCTTTCTTTTTGCTTTCTTTCAATCTGTGGTTAGTCAGGACAGCAAAGTCCACAATTTGGCAAGTTCTCTTTTTTTTATAATTATTATTGATATTTATTTCACTGTTTCTTTGAAAAAAAAATATATATATATCTTTCCTTCTGTAGATAAACCAAAAGATTTATATTTGAATGAAAATAAACATGTTTCTATATGTATGTGGATGTATATATTCCCATGCACAAAAATCTTCCCTATCAACTTGAGATTAGTTTTTGCCAAAAATAAATTATTTACTTGGTTGATGGCTTCTTGGTTTTCAATATGCATCCAGAAAATTTGAATTTGTTTTTCCAATGCATCAATTTTTTTCATTATATTCAGTTGACTGAATGTGTCTGAAAATACCTGTTTTCTAATTACCTTTACACAGACAGGAGTCTCATACAGTATAATGGTTAGTGACTTGACTCAGTCAATTGTTGTGAGTTAGCTTCTCACTTGGTGCTCCATACATCTAGTCTTGGGCAAATGACATACTTAGCATAATGGTTATTGTAAGGGGAAATGAAATCAGTAACCCTAGTTCAAATTCTTGATGAAACTGCATTTCTCTTCCTTGGGAAAGGCATGCGTCCATCTTTTCTCTTTCTAACTATGGACAAATAATAGGGCAGACTGGGCCCTCTAACCTTGTTTAAGGAATCCGTATAGTGTGAAGGAATTGGATAAATACATATTCCTGGCCTTGTGCCAAAATAAGCTTAATAAATACAGACTTTCATATTTCTTTCTACACCAAAAATAATGAATTCTTACGTATCTTTTCTACCTTTCAGATTACAAATCATAAATAATTCAGATTTTTAGAAAATATTGTATTTCATATAAGAACAATGAATAGAAAAATAATTCAGTTTTTAAAGTTAAGGCATTTGCTTTCCATTGTTGTTGAGATTTTTATTTTTACAAAAAAAATTAGAGAAGTAGAAATTATTATCTAAATTCAGATAATTTCATTGAATGCCAATTCATAATTTATTGAGTCAAAATTATTCAGATTAATTCTTTAAAGATTTTTTCTTTTCATAACAATTGAAATAAAATGCATAGTTACATCAATTCTATTTTATACCAGATCAATAACACTCATAAGTTTATGGTTCAGATTTTGCTTTTACCATATTTGTTTCTTTTTTGAAATCTTTACTTGTAAAATGCCGATTATACTGACAGTCAGATGATTCTAGAAAAATTCATTGTTGGTGTAAATTTATTGCAAGTGAATTCATCATATCAGATTAACTGTTCTTATAATATAGACTTACCCTAACCCTTTAGCTCTTTTTATTAAATTCTTAAAAGCAATGATGAAATTCTGAATTTAGCTGCAATGAATTTAACACATGGTGAATTTATTGGGACTTGCATATTTCCATTTTGTCTATTAAAACTAGTTAATATATTTCCCATAAAAACCATTAAAAACTTCTCATTCATCTCTTTGCAGGTATTTGGCCACAACTCAGTTTGAAGCATCAGGAGCACGAAAAGCTTTTCCCTGTTTTGATGAACCACAACTGAAAGCCAATTTTAGTCTTTCAATGGTGAGAGAGGAACGTCATATCACATTGTTCAATATGCCTCTGAGATCAAACTCGGCCTACATGCATGGTCTGACTCTTGATTCATTTGACACATCCCTGAAAATGAGTACTTACCTTGTGGCATTTGTGGTATCAGATTTTGTGAATCAAACAAAATATTCAGCAAATGGAATTCAGGTATTTTGGATTTTCTATTACCATTTTTTTTTAATGATAGCTCTATAATGATATCATCCTTTTCTTTATTCTCATAATTGTCATTATTATGGGCAAGATTTTAATTTAAATAAACTGATAATAAATTTATCCGTCCCACATTTTACTGTAACAATAAACAAAAGTATAATACCAACTATATTTACAAGGACTTATAGGTTAATAAATGCTGCCAAGAGGTTAACATTTATAGCACTCTGTTTTTTTTTTATAAGTGTTAATTTTCTAATGACTAGGAAAAAAGTAGTGGTGTGTATTCATCTCAAGAAAATGAAGAAAAAATTTAATCACATTATAAAAGTCTTAAGATTTTGAACCTTTGGAAAAGCCAGAAGCAACATGGAACACAATTGAGTATTACATCTAGAAAAAAAAACCTTGATCTTAAAGTCTTATTGGAAACAATAGCAGAGGAGATTTCTGTAATTTATGAATAACTGATTTTTTATTGTTTCATTTCAAACAGATTTTTCAGCTTTTAAAATGATTATTACAGGAAAAAATCTATTTCTTGAAAGTTTGAATCCATTGATTCATTTTACAAACTGTTCCAGTAGAAAAAAAAAATAGTTGCCCAGCTGTCATCTTCATTAAGATAAATTAGGGCATTTTGTATGCTATGATGATTACCAATTTATCCAACAAGTTTATTATTAGTGAGTTTGATTAAAACTGGTTACCCTAATTCTCCGCTTGGGCCTAACTATGCTAAACTTAGTAAATGATTACCTGAAAATAGATTTAAAGATCATGAACTTTTCACTATTCATTTCTAGAGTATTTTCCATCATATGGTGTTTTAATGTTAGGAATACATATTTGTCATTCTGGGGAATATGAGGATATGTCATTTTTATTCATTTATACTTCAACTGTCCCATGAGACACATGTAAACTTAAGTAGGTTTTCATCATATGTAGGTAAAGAAAGATGACTTAGTACTTGCTTGACTTCTAAACTGAATTGACAGTAAACATAAACTTGAATTGAATAAATGTATTTTTTTATTATATCTTAAGTAAAAAGTTATATATATATATATATATATATATATAAACAATCAGTGATTGCATTTTATGGCATATCAACCCTTATGGGTTATTTAATGCCAAATCATGTTTTTATATATATATATATATATATATATATATGTATATGATTTGGGATTAAAGAATTTGTAGGTAGCACTATTTTGAAATAAGCCAGAGCTTATTTGTTTGTACACAGTTAAATGGTTTCAATTATTGATATCCATCACTAATAATTCTATTGAATATTAATCATATTTTGCACAGTTAAATGGTTTCAGGTATTGATATCCAACACTAATAAGTCTATTGAATATTAATCCTTTGTTTGCACATAGTTAATTGGTTTCAAATATTGCTATCTAATACTAATAATTCTATTTAATATTAGTCATTTGTTTGCACCTCATTTAATTGTTACAAATAATCCCAAGTAAAAGATCAAACAGTTCTATTTGATCCATTGATGGGACCCTAACAGCTACTACCACTCTGGGTCAGAGTGTACCTGGGAGTAATGGCAATGAAAGAGTACTCTACATTCTCCGAACTGGAGCCTCACCATGAAATTGTTATCCGATGCTGAGGCTCCAGTCTTAGAGCTTACCCAGGACACTTGCTGAGGTAGTCTTGCTTCTCTACAGAGGTGCAGTTAACATATTTTACAGCCCCAACCAACAGGGCAGAAACAGTGAAGTAATCATTGAATAAATAACTTTCATTTAATCCTATGGCTTTTTTTTTTTTTTTTTTTTAAGATTTTCAATCAAGGATTACAGACGTCAATTTTTTTTGTTAATGGACCTCAATTATGACATGACTGGAGTGAATTTCAAATGATAAAATTTCATATTAACTTTTAGAACCTTAATCCTCTACCCTGTGCACCTATAAGGACCTCCCCGACACTCTGAGCTTCTGGTTGAAAAATAGCTGTAAATATAAAATGTTTTAATCTATTATTTAAAAGAATTCTGGCCTGCTCTGGTCTATATGTGGCAGTACTGACTACAGCCTGTACAGCCTCCCCAACTAAATGACTCAGACCCACATGTGTGTCGAATAACAACAACAACAATAACACTTACTTGGTCAAGGATCCCAACTAGCGTCCAGTTGGCAGACATAAATAAAACAGACTGTAACTCAATACAGTTCTTGTAACAATACTAAATTGAAGTTGAATTTATATATGAATATGCCCACGCATAGACAAGCAAACCAATCATAATCCCGAGAATGGACTTGCTCATGAGGGCACTATGTAATACTTCAACATGCCATAAATGACTCTCCTTCTTCAGAGCTTGAGAGTTTACTCAATGCTATGCAGCTGAGTGCTGATTTTGATAACCTATCAAACTCAGTTATGTGTAGGTTCTTTTAAGACAAGATTAATTAGCCACAGATTTTAGTTGAAAGAGAATAGACCGCAGATTAAGTTCACAAAGGAAAGGAGACAAAATGAATCTGAGAGTAAAATTGTATGGTCATCTTTATTGATGAAAATCTTTCTTCATCCAACAGTAGGGCAGTATGTGTGGCACTTAACTCTTCAACCAAAATGAGTAGGCCCTAACTCTGTTTTCTTGGATGGACTCTTCTTTTGACAAACTATAATAGGTGTTGGCCAAGGGAAAGACCCTAGTCTAATGACCAACCCAATTGTCACTTCCCTAGATAACAACTCCTGATTGCTTCTATGAATATATAGGGTCTGGGCTTCCAGAAAAGAAAACCATTTTTAAGTTTTACTGTCTAATACTAATAACTGTACTTGATATAAATCATTTGTTTGCACTTTGTTAAATGGTTTAAAGTAATTGATAATCATTGAGCAGTAGAAGATCGAACCCATCTCTATAACTAAAGTACTTTAAAAATGATATCCTCGTTCACTGACCTCTGACTATACTATACCAAAGACTTCTGTCTCTGACAGATATTAAAAAACTAACCCTATCACCACCATTAAGAAATACTTCTAATTCCGTTTTATTATCTATCAAAATTTGTTTTTTTTATCTATTAAAATCTGGTTACCTACTTGTTTAGCTGTTCATATGTGCATACATATAGACTACCTGTGCACACTCACACCCATACAGATACTCTCACATTTACATGCATATACATACATATATCCTACATCTATATCCATTCATACTCATATATATATACCTACACACATGCATTATTGCATCTAAATATGTGCACCTCGGGACACAAGAGCTTAAAGTGTCACAAATACCAGCTAGTTGGGTTATAAGGGTTAAAAACAATCTAAAAAATCTGCTTTAAGTATATATAACTATTTTTTTTTTTATTTCTTACATCTATCTTTGTTATTTTCTTCAAACTTGAAATATCAAAAGATAGATATTTCTAGAATTTACAATGTTTTCAGTATCTGACAAATTGAGCCTCATATAAATTGTACCAAATTATTCAGATAAGAAAGAGAGTCGAGAGAAGTCCACTTGCAAAAAATCTTTTTCCTAAAATTGTATCCTGGGTAGTTTACTAAATTGAATCAGGTGGTGAGGCTCCTGATCTGTGGCTTTAATCATCCCTTTACTACCATTACTCTCAGTTTCACTCTGACTTGAAGTGATAGCACTTGTCAGGATCCTATCTATGGAACAAATAGATCAGTTTGATATAATCTTAAAAGGGATTGTCTGCTTCTTTAATACATTGTCTCTTAAAAGACTGGTTTGGTTTAGTTTTATGGCATATCAACCACTGTTGGTTATCTAATACCAAATCCATTTTTATATATATGAATAGTTCTATTTCAAACAATTTAGTTTAGAATAAGTACACAGTTTAAATATCAAAAACAGTTCTATTTCAAGCTATTCAGTTGTCAAAAAAGTTGAATGGTTCCAAGTATTGCTATGTTTCACCAACAGTTCAATTAAACGTCACTCATTTATTTACACACAGATGTCAAAACAGTTGTATTTCAAACAATTCAGTTTAGCATAAGTACACAGTTTAGTTCTATTTCCCCCATAGATAGGATCCTATCAGGTGCTACCACTCTAAGCCAGAGTGGACCTGGGAGTGCTGGCAATAAAGGGGTACTCTGGATTTCCCAAAGCTCCAGCATTACTGGTGCCTCACCATCAAATTGTTTAATGTCTTGTCCAGGAAATTTGTTGGGGAAGTCTTAACCCTCTGCAGAGATGCAGTCAGTGTTTTCTACAACCCCATCTGACTGGGTCATTAAAAACTGATATTGCTTAAGTAGGAAATCTTCTATAAGTATTATTATTTATATATGCAAAATATGAAAGGTGTACCTGGTTTGTGTTTATATATAAACAAAAACATAATATGACATGTTTTGTGTATTGCAAAGCATTGGATGCTAGCTTTTACAAAGAGATTTTTGAATGTCCATTTTTTATTGTTGTTCATTTGAGTAAGAATTGAAAATTTAAAAAAGAATTCAACTGGGTAGGGGTGGGTAACTTGAAAATAAAGGATAATGTAACTATACAACTGCAAATCATTTATTATTGATGTCTTGTAAAAATGTATTTCTGGTCCCAGTTACAACAGTAAAAAAGGCAAAAAGTGACTAATGTAAGATATGTCCTAGGCATGGATTGTAGATTTAGAACGGTTTACCCCCTCATGATTCAAATAAAAGGTTAAGTTTGGAATTCCTAAAAGTTTACCAAGAACAAGAAGAAGCACTCAAAGAAGGCTGGAGTATACAGCAGCCAAAACATTGTGAGTATTGGAAACAAGATGAGTATAACACTCCACAATATGTTGTGAATAATTATAATATCAATACCTTGTCTCAGAAAATAGACAGATGTTTTATTTTTACTTCTCTAAAAAAGGCCCTCTCACAAATTCTTCAAATTGATCGATTGTTATGAAAAATCACACTTCATTGGTTTAAAGTATTCAAATATTAAGAAATCTGGTTTTTCTTGTCTCTCAAATGGCACCTGCATTGCATAAGTTTGCATTTAAATCTCCATATTCTACTGCAGTAGTGCCAGAATCGAGAGGGTGTGCACGAGTAATATTTGCTTTCACACTTAGTACAGGCTTTTTTAAATCTCTGTTCTTCTTCCCGCTACAGACATACAAATTATGTACATTGTAGGCAGAGAGAGGAAAACAAATTTAAGCATATAAAACAAAATACCTGTGGTAACTGTTCTTCATTTATTACCCAGAGCACAAGATATGTATGTATACCTATATATTATATATTACATACCTGCAATATATATATATATATATATATATATATATATATATATATATGGACATGTGCTTTGAGTGAGAGTTGTGGTAATCTTTCAGCTCTGTACTGACACAGAATGTAGTCAAGAAGACCTGTTGGAAGCAATGGATGATAGAGATATATGGCGAGAGAGAGTAAAGGAAATCCTTGCTAGCAGCGCGACATGATATATGTATACCTACATATTATATGTCATACAAGGATCATTAAATAAGTTTCCAGATTTTTTCATATGGGCACTTTTATTGTTAGTACACACATGAAACTCTAGTCCCGTTTGAAGTAATCTCCTCCGGCTGCAATCCACTTGTTGTACCATTCCAACCACTTCTGGAAGGCCCCATGGAAGTCCTCCTGTGTGAGCGTGTCAATGACCTTCATCACAGCCTCTTTCATTTACTCAATTGTCTCATAACGACAGCCTCTGAGCTAAAGGAATAACCAAAAGTCACAGGGAGCAAAGTCTGGACTAGAGGGAGGCTGAGGAACTGTCTTGATGCCAATCTTGGTCAAATAGTCTGTGAAAAGGATGGAGTTGTGGACTGGTGCATTGTCCTGGTGGAAATGCCACTGACCCGATTTGAAGAGTGCTGGCCTCTTCCGACGAAATCTCTTCCTGAACTCCCTTAAAACCTCAACACAGAAACCCTAACCCTAACCCTTTGGCCAATCAACTCTGGTCTATTGACTTCCTTACTCCTCCCACACCTCTCATCATCCCTCACAGACTCAGTGCCTTCCTTGAATCTCTTATGCCACTCAAAAACTGATGCTCAATTCATGCAAGATGGTCGAAAAGCAGTCTGAAGCATTCCATACATTTCTGTGGCATTTTTTCCAAGTTTAAAACAAAATTTTATTGCATATCATTCTTCTAAAGTGTCCTCATGTCCAGATTGCATTTTTGAAACTCACCAGCTGTGACAATCAGGCTTTAGTTGGGTGTATTCCAATTGCTGCTGTAGCTGTTCATTTGAACCTGAAATCATAAAAATTAATCAGTCATCTCATAAGATGTATAGCAATAACATACTGAATTTTCAAGAGTCTACGACAATTTTAAATACAAAAAAGTCTGGAAACGTATTGAATGCACCACGTATATATGTATACCTGCATATCATATATTACATATATGTATACCTGTATATTCTATATATATGAATGTGGGGCAACAGCTTTCATTTTAAGGACATAAACTCCATAAACTGAATCCAGATCCTGGACGAGGCTGTGTGTGTTTCATTTCATGTTAATGTCCTTGGGAAATAGTTGAATTGATTTGTCCGCTCCCCAGCTATGATTGAAATAGTAGGAGAGACTGGACTCTCTAGCCTTGATAGAGTAACCATTTTAGAAGAAGGAAAATCCCTGAATTTAAATGTTGTTTAGGAGAATCTATGACTTTCATACACCATTCTTCTATTATCAGCTTATTGAAAAAGAGGTTGGTTTTCCTAGAATATGTGATGTATATGGAAAAGCACGTTTTAATCAAAAAAATGTTTATATATGAAGAAACATGAGTTTGCCAGCGTGAACCTGAATGGAAAAAACAGTCCATGAAGTGGAAACACACTTTCTAGTAAAGAAAATGATCCAGGCGCAGTGGTCAGTAAAGGTTTGGTTTGGTTTCTTTGTTTAATGGCATATCAACCTTTGTAGGTTATTTAATGCCAAAGCCATTCTCTTAGAAGAATAGTAGTGGTACTATTTAACCCATAGTTGGGAGGATTAGGGGGTTCATACCTTTCCCAAGGGTATTTGACTGAAAGTGAACTTAATAGTGCAACTGGAGTTTGAACTCGCTTACTATGATTCCGCAGTCCATCGCTTTAACCATTACACCACGAGGACACCCCAGTGGTCTGTAAAAAAAGTAATGCTGAGAGTGCATTGGAACTTGAAAGGACCAATCACTATTGATTTCCTTGAAAAAGGTGTAACTGTAAACAAGTGCTTCCTATTGTCAACCCCTTAGGCAAAATTCACTTTATTTATTGAATGATCCTTGGATATTTTATGAAAACAATATATTTAGATTAAGAATTTTTGTGCAGTTGCTTCTTATGAATTTTTTTTGCTCATGGTTATTTATTAAGTGTTCCTATCTAATACAGATAATTTTTAAACAGATTGATTTGACCCATAGATGGGATCCTAACAGGTGTCATTACTCTGGGTCAGAGTGGACCTGAGAGTAATGGCAACGAAGAAATTATCCACGACTTCCAAAGCTCCATAACTGGAGGCATCTTACCCCTCTACAGTGCATTCTAAGATCCAACAACAGTATGAAGCATATATATATAAGGGCATCAAGAAATGTGTAATCAAATGATGAAACTGCATCTATTTTATGCAACAAATAGTAATTTTGGCAAAAGTTTCTTCCTTGTTAATGCTCTTAATATCATATCATAAAATTTTAGATAAAATTTCAGCAAATTACAATGTATCAGACTATGGACTTAGCGATTCTATCATTTATGTGTATATCTTCTGTTTATGCACATACATATGCCTTGAGGGTAAATATTGCAGTAAACAGTCTTTGGCCAATTAAGTGAGATGTTGAGATATATATATATATATATATAATATATATTTGGGTAAGTCCAAATTTTTGAAATATTTTGGTACGTGCTACTTTGTGGTGTGTATTTAACATGACTGAGGCAGTTTCTGCTGTGGTTGGTAGTATCATGTTAGTTAGTGTGCTGACACGTTGTGCATTGCTTTATTCCATGTGTGATTTGAAAGCAGCACAGATGAATATGTAACATAGTCTAATTCAGTAACTTATGCTTTACAAGTTTGAACTGGGCCATAATGTGGTGGAAGCAACCAAAAACATTTATTCTGTTAAAGGAGCAGTTAATTCCAGTACAATAACCTAATCGTTAAAGAAATTTTGTTTGGCTTGCAAAAAAACTTGATGATCAGGCAAGGTTAAGTAGGCCTAAAAGTGTCAATTCTGAGGCTATGCTTGAGCATAGCCTCAGAATTGACACTTTTGTGTCTCACTGTCCAGACATTCAAGACCTCAACAAAAACATCCAGAGCTGCTGAATTGTGCTTCACATTACCAAAATATTGCAAAACTTTTGTCTTACTCTGGTAACTATCTATCTGTGATTCACCAGTGTAGATGCATATCAGCTATTTATGCATGAAGACATTCCCTGTGGGTAAATGTTTCAGTGAACAATCTATAGCCAATTAAGTGAAATGTATGTATGTATGTATATATATATATATATATATATATATATATATATATTTTAGTTAGGTCTATGTTTTTTAGATTTTTTATTAATCTTCAATTAATCAAAGCACTAAACATTTCTGCTTTGCAGTTGATTAGGCTGAGGAGACAAAGTTTAAGTCTGGATTTGAAATTATTCAGATAAGAAGAGGGGAAAAAAGGAAAATTTCAAATTTTCTAAATCAAATTTATTTTCCAACTTTATATTTGGAGATACATTATAATGAAATTAGGATCATCCCATCATATATAAAATTTTGTTTTTAGCCGTTTCTGTCAAGAAATTCTATTTTACTCTTGTGAAATTTATAGACGTCTGTAAACTTCGTAGATTATCAGATCAGCTGCCAAGTGCAAAAGCTTGTTGTTTTATGACAGCTTGATTAAAGACTGACTTTGGTGGTCATTAAGTTTGTTGCCAAATCACTTTCTATTTATTGAAATTAATTTATATTTAAGTGCAAATACATAAAGGGAAGTATTTTATCATTATCATCAAGGCATGTAGACAGTATGGATTCCCTTGAATCTCTCTTTCTGTCCATCCCTATAAACTGTTGCTCTTGGTAAGTCCTCTAGGTGGCATCCAGTATCTACACTGAGCTAGTGAATGTAAGCCAATACTGGTGTCTCCATGTGTAGGAGTCCATAGGGAAACATTGCTTATGTGTTTTTCCTTACTTTTCCAGCAGTACTCAGCATTTCTTGCTTTAATAGCTGGTGAGATGGGAGGTAAGTGGTCGTATAGTTACTGTTTTTGTAACATGCTACTTATAAGATTTATTCATCCTTTTTTTCAAAGTGTTGTACTCCCGACATAATTGACTCGCCCTCCGCATTAACAGATTGTCAGAGGAGTTAACCAGATCCACATGACACAATCATGTGTGATACCACTTGTGTAGTGTACAGATAGTCACTACCCTACTGGACTCTTAGCTTCCTATTAACTAACTACTCTTTAGCCCGGTTCACTTGTATCTTGTTTCTGTTACTTGAATATATATGTTTTTCTATCAACTTTTTTGTGTTCCCCATGTCTTTCTTTTGCCAGCATCACAACATTAAGGTAGTACTTTATATTTAGCATTTAATAGTTATCTCTCTTCAGAAATTATATAAACGATTAAGCACACTCTTCATTGTCATGATTTAGTGGCAAATTGAATTGAAAATTGTTTTGTTTTACCTTCTAAGGTAGAACATTTTTTAATCTAAGAAAAATCTTACAACAATGTGCCATTTTTTCCCTGTACTGTACAAACATTCAAAAATCAGATCCTTTAGTTGCAAATAGAACATAGATTTGTGGCATAAGATTCTTCAACATTAAGTGTATTCTTCAAATTTTCTCAGCCTCAAAATGTCACTTGGTTTTACTTCAAGCAACACTCTTTATTTGTTTGATAGTTCTAACAAGATATCAAAAAGTTCCTTTAAGTTATCAAGTCAAAACTGGAATCATTGTTTTATGGCAGAATACACAAATAACTGGAAAGAAAGAGTAAAGTCATAAAAAGACAGAAAAAAAACTATTTTGATTACTAGATAATAAATTTATATAAAGAAACGTTTTTCTCAAAAATCATGAAAAATTTTGTCTCAACCCAATCACTCCAGGAAAAGCATGAAAAATATCATTTCAAGTTTTCATTTTTCTCTCTTCAGCTGATTTTTAAAGTTTCATTCCCATGTAGAAAGCAATAAAAAAGTCATTTATAGATTTGTGGGCAACAATATTTTAAAAATTGAGAGCAGCTTAGTAACCAAAAGTACAAAAGGGGGTACAAATCATTAATGGAACCATAAGTAGCAAGGTAACTAATAAAAATAGACCCAATGTGTTTTGAAGACGGTATTATAATTATTTCAAGCAATATATATAAATTCAAAAGCATCAATACAGTAATTGAATCAATAATTTTTATATTTGTTGTAGTTTTAGTAAACAGAATGTTGATTAAACTGTGCTATACTGTGAGGATTTGAAATTGGGTCATCTGGTCTGGAGCTGAAAGTGTTATGTAACGGTCACTCAGACAGTGGTTAGTAATAAGCGGAATGAACACATTTGAACACTATATAATATTTATTCAGAAAAATGTGGATAACTAGAGAGTGAGAACAAATATGTGTGAATGAGAAAAAGTCCTTAAATAAAGTTTCTTTATAATATGTGGATGTAATAAAAAGGAAAAGTTCTTTGGTGAAAGCCCTTTTACTGAGTGTGTATTAAATTAAATTCTAACAACTTGAATGTTTTGATGTACTGGAACCTATATATTGACATGTTGTTAAAATGTGTCTTTGGAGTGGATGTCAAACAAACGTGAAAGATTTTTGTGCACTTGCATTTATGTACTGGGCATTGTCACTACTGTAATTAAGTGTAGTAACTTCTTGTGTTTAGCGCAGAAATTAAGGGGAGGTAATCTCAAAATGGTATTGTTAAGGGCAATTATTCAATCAAGTGCATTTTCATCTATTAAAGTTGAACAAAAAATGTAGATATAAAACCCACAAATACAATTTTGTTCAGTCATACCTATATCTCTATGAAAAAATTTGTGCATTGATGTGTGTGTCTTTCCAAGGATCATGGCCAACTGGAAAGTTCCAGGTAGCTAAGTTTTTTTGCTTTTTTACCTCAGGTTCTAATACAGACTGAATAAGATTGATCTATTGAGGTCATCAGATAAAAAAACTACCATTTACAGGGTGGAACGATAAAATTGTTTTCCTAAAGAACTACAGCTTTATTTTTAAACTTTTATTGACAAAATCAATTCAAGTAACTTGATTATGTAGTAGAGCTGACATGCATTCAATGTAGCTGCCTTCAGCCTCAATTACTGCCTCGATACAGATCTGGAACTGGGAGCATGCCTTTTCCACAAGCGCCGGCGGGAGCTAGGCGAATACTCGGCGGATGGCAGCGATCAGGCTGGCTTTGGTGTTGTGGGAGGTCATGTTGGTGATGTTCTCAATGTATGACCAAATGAAGTAGTCCAACGGGTTCAGGTTGGGGGAGGAGGGGGGTCAGTGAGAGAAGGGTACAAAGTCGTAGCACTCCTTCTGAAGCCAAGTCTCTTTGGTCTCTTTGGACTTGTAGGCCGGTGCCGAGTCCTGCTGCCACACCCAGGGTCTGCCACCAGCCACCTGATTGCACCAGGGGATCACCACACCGCTGGGGAGTTTCATCAATGATTGCCTGGACCTTTTCGATGAACTCCTTGATCTGGGTCTTCTTGGCGGTGTCCTCAGCCTTGCACTTCCGCTTCACCACCTCCAAAGGGTCGTCCAATGTGTTGAGCTTTGCTCTCATGTGTTGAACTGTCTGGATTTGCATTTTGAGGGTGCTGGCAATGGTTCTGTTGTCATAAGTTGGATCAGTAGAGAGCATGAGTTGTACAGCAGTGCATCTCCGATCTCGCGAGTTGAACATTGTGTCACTTTCAGACATGATAGAAGGCTCCTATCGCTCTTGGGATTTGTACACAACTGCCCAACTAGTAAATGGTCTGCAACAAAAAAAGAAAACTAGTTTTCATTAAATGGAAATGGAATCATGTCGTCTTTTCTAGTCCGACAATTTTATCGTTCCACCCTGTAGTCAAATCAAAAGAAGTAAAAAATGTTTTTTGACCTTATGAATGTTAGGAGGGATTAGATCAGATGAGTGTGTTTATCTAATTGCCAGTCATTTAGTGGATAATTCCAAGTGGTGAAAAAGACTCTAGATATCCAAATATAAAAGAACAAGAAATATTATGTACAAAAGGATCTCTTGAAAATTTATCTGAATTTTGATTTGTTTAAAACTCTTTTTGTTGTGTATTTATGAAATGTTCATATTTCCGTATTTATTTTAAAATATAAATCAAAATTATTTCATCAAAGTATTTTATCTCTTAACTTTTTTTTAATCCCCTGGGTAACCTCCTGCTATTACTTTTTTACAAAAACAATTCCATTAACCACTCTTCCTTTTTGTGGAGAAGCATTTTCTTTGTGATTTATTAAAGTGATAAATAATTATACAAACATCTGATATTTCTTCTTCTTTTTTTTATAGACTATGTTTATCTTTGAATAGAATTTATGTTCATAAAATTTCAGAGGATTAATTGACCTTTTCTTTTTTTAAGTGATTTGTTTAAGATAATTGTATGTAATGTGCTGAAATCATAAAAGGTGATTATGATTTTTGCTTTGTTTGTTTTTAATGTAAGGACCATTAATGCTAGAATAGATTAATTTATGGTAATCCATTCAAGTATAAACACTTTAATGAGATTAAAGGAATATCAACAGATTGTTGATAAGAGTAATTAGCTCTTCAAGTGACAAGAATAATGAATTAATGATCATTGTGAAGCAATGTTTCTTTAATAAACAGTGATTTGATATAAACAGAATTTATACAGAGCATATATAAATGTTAATTAAGATTATTAAAAGGTTAACTGGGTATTGTCAATTACTTGGGAGTAAAATTATCATAGTAATTATCATTTTACTCCTTGAGAGTTTTTACACCAGCATCAGCTGGCAGTGCCTCTCTGAAGTTTGAATGACAGCAAGTCTCCTCAGGTCTCTGAGACTCTTCTCACTGATCTCAACAATGGTATGGTCTAGATGGTTTCAATTCTTCCTCTGATATCCAATTCCTCCAGTCTTTGGAGATCATTCTAAGTGTACCAACTCTAATTGATATCACCATCACTTTCATGTTCCACAGCTTTTTCAAGGGGGTGTCCTCGTGGTGAAATGGTTAAAGCGATGGACTGCAGAATCGTAGTATGCAAGTTCGTACTCCAGTCACGCTATTACGTACACTTTCAGACAAACACCCTTGGGAAAGGTATGAACCCCCTTATCCTCCCAGCTATGCGTTAAATAGTACCACTACTGTTCTTCTAGAAGAATGGCTTTGGCATTAAATAACCTAAAAAGAGTTGATATGCCATTAAAACAAAGAAACCAAACCAAACCAAACCAAACAGCTTTTTCAGTTGTTTGGAAAGGTCCAAGTATTTGTCCATCCTTTTGCTTTTTATTATTTTTAATATTATTTTATTCTTTAGTGAGTTTTTGCACCAGCATAAGCTTATGGTTTCTTACTGGAGTTTGAATGACAGCAAGTCTCCTTAAGTCTCCAAGACTCTACTCAGTATTCTGGTCAATCTTAATAATGCTGTAGTCTGGATGATCTCTACTTGTCCTCTGATTTCTAAATCTTTTAGCCCCTTTATCAATCCTTTGGGGATTGTTCCAAGTGCACCAATTACAGTTGGTATCACTGTCACCTTCATGTTCCATAGTTTTTTTTAGTTCTATAGCAAGATCTAGATATTTATCTCTCTTTTCACTTTCTTTTAATTTTACTCTGTGGTCTGCTGGAATAGCTAAATCTACTATTCTCTTTTTTTTTTTTTTCATTGTTGACTATCACTAGGTCTGGTCTTCTGGCCGAGATTACAGGGTGGAACGATAAAATGGTTGGACTAGAAAAGATGACATGATTCCATTTCCATTTAATGAAAACCAGTTTTCTTTTTTTGTTGCAAACCATTTGCTAGTTGGCCAGTTGTGTACAAATCCCAAGAGCGATAGGAGCCTTCTATCATGTCTGAAAGTGACACAATGTTCAACAAGCAAGATTGTACAACTCATGCTCTCTACCGATCCAAGTTATAACAACAGAACCATTGCTAGTAACCTCAATATGCAAATCTGGATTGCCACGAATAACAGGGACGTGCCCAGGGTGATGAAAACAAAGTTTCCAGCTACGGTTATGGTCTTTGGTATGGTTTCAAGTGAGAGCCACATCATGCCACCTCACAGCTTCAAAGTCGGCTTGAAAGTCAACACCAAAGTGTACTTGAATGTGCTGAAGAGTGTGGTGATCCCCTGGTGCAATCAGGTGGCCGGTGAAAAACCCTGGGTGTGGCAGCAGGACTCGGCGCCAGCCCACAAGTCCAAATAGACCCAGGCTTGGCTTCAGAAGGAGTGTTACGTTTTGTATCCTTCTCTCACTGGCCCCCCTCCTCCCCCGACCTGAACCTTCTGGACTACTTCGTTTGGTCATACGTTGAGAACATCATCAACATGACCTTCCACAACACCAAAGCCAGCCTGATCGCCGCCATCCACCAAGTATTCGCCGAGCTCCCACCAGCGCTTGTGGAAAAGGCATGCTCCCAGTTCCGGATCCGTATCATAGCGGTGATTGAGGCTGAAGGCAGCTACATTGAATAGATGTCAGCTCTACTACATAATCAAGTTACCTGAATTGATTTTGTCAATAAAAGTTTAAAAATAAAGCTGTAGTGTTGTTTTCTTTAGGACGACAATTTTATCGTTCCACCCTGTAGATGATCTTTTTGTATCTCAGAATCCCAGAGCACTTTAAGCATCTCATCCTCCAGGATAGATTCTGGGTTGTGCATATATCACGTGTTTGTATGATCGAATTTCAATTTCTTGCACAATTCTCAGTGGATCTCCTTCCCCACCCAGTTGTGTCTAGCCTTATATTCTTTTTGTGCTAATTTGTGACATTCGCTCATTATATGATTAATCATTTCTTCTCTATCAATACTTAACCTAAACTTGCTATTTTGTTGCATCTTATCTATTTTTGCTTTAGCGTAGTTTGTCCTTTATTATTATTATTTATTTTGACTTGTATTTTCTTTAATCTTTTATTTTTAGTTTTCTTTATATAAAACTCTGGATCATCAATATATGAAAGTGTGAAAGAGTACGGATCCCAAATAAAAAAAATGATAAGCTTATCTTTCATTAATTCAAACCCATACTGTTTTTCATTGCTGTGGATTAATGAAATAAATGAACTATGATAAAACTAAATTGATGATGAAAGAAAATAAGTAAAAATTATTAATATATGGTTGAAAATGCTTCATCTAAAAATAAAAATAACTGAGAGATACTAGATTAGTAACAGTAATAGTTGTGTTCAAAATGCACTGAGACTAAAGTTGTATTTACTAAGATTGAAATGAACAATAACCCCCCCCCCTAAAACAACAGTTTTCTTGGCATTTAACAAACTTATTCCACGGAGTGTTCCACTGGACAATGCACCTCTGAAACCCCTCTTCCGATATGGTGTGAAGCAGCAATATATTTCTGTTAATGACCTCCATGTCTGAAATCTAAGACTGCCCTGTAGACTTGGGCTGTAGAATATGCTGACTGTACCTCTGCAGACAGGTAAGACCTTTTCCTCCTGAGTTTTTTTAGGTATGACATTACTCTGAATCTGATGGTGAGGCTCTTGTCCTGGAGCTTTGAGGAATGTGGAGTACCCCTTCATTGCCATTACTCCCAGGTCAACTCTGACCCAGAATGGTACTGTGGTCAAACAGAACTGTTCAATCATTTACTAAGGATTATTATTATTAATCATTTGAAACCATACAGTGGTGTGAATTTTATGCTTGAAACCATTTGTCTGCTAACAAATGATTAATATTAAATAGAATTATTTGTGTGAGATAAGAATACTTGAAACCATTGTGCAAACAAATGAGTTCTCACAATTTGTTTAAAAATAGATCCCAACAAAAAATTTGTTTACAAATCATAGATAAAAGTAGGATTTTGTGTTAAATAACCCACAAGGGATTGGTATCCATTAAAATACCAACCACCAATAAGATCAAAACTTAGATGTATTTTCAGTTTAGGAAAAAGAAAAAGTGAAAATATTTGATTCTGCAGAATATTGTTTCCTACTCACCATTTTTATCTCTGTTCCTTCACGTTTATACCAACACTGTTTTTTCTTTAATAAATGATTTCATTTTGTCTGGCCCAAATAGTTGTTTCAAACTGTTAGAGAGCATGTGTTCATCTCAGCGAAGAAGGTTATAACCATTTTAAGGTCAAACGATCAGTAGATTTCATTGATCTGGAAACAGACACGGCTACAAATCACATAGAACAAACAGAGCAAGAGGCTAAGCAGAAAAACAAGCATCATAGTATAATGCATCAACAGAATGATTGACTTATCTCTAGCTGAAATAAAATGGAACAAAGAATATGGTAGATCAACTTTTAGACATGTATAGAAATGAATTCCAAATGTACCAATTTGAATTGTTCTTATTTTAAATAAGCAAAAAATTATGGAACAATACATTCAGCAGAATCACTAAAAAATAATTAAGTTTTTGATTGAAGTATTTCCTTTGATGTAGTTATGTTAGTAAAAAAAACAGATTTGTATTAGTTACAATAAAGCTCAGAGGAAAATATTCTTCTACAGTCATCAAAACGTTTTGGAATATCAAAAGTACTTTTGTTTTTGTTTTTTTTTCATAGAACTTCAAAGAATATTTCATCTACATATCCAAAGGCTATCTACGACTCCACTATATCATTTCACTCCTTGTGAGATTTTTATGCCAGCTTTAGTTGGTGTTTTTTCACTCGAGTCTGAATGACAGAAAGTCTCCTCAGGTCTCCAGGACTTTTCTGAGTATTCTAATCAATCTTATCAATACTATAGTTTGGATGGTCTTAATTCTTCCTCTTCCTCCAATTTCTAATTCCTCCTCTCTCTTTTATCAAGTCTTTGGGAACTGTTCCAAGTGCATCAACTTCAATTAGTATCACTATCAACCTCATGGTAAGGTCAGAATATTTGTCTGTCTTTTCACTTTCTTTTATTTTCACTGTGTAGTCCACCTGAATGGCAAACTCTACTAGATGACAAATTCTTTTTTCTTCTTTGGAATTTCTGGCTGGCATTTGGTGAGCTATTTGTATCTCAAAATCCCAGAGAATTTTATATATCACATCGTCTAAGAGAGATTCTGGTTTTTTCATATACCAAATTTTAATCTCTTGCATTATTCCCAATGGATCACCTTCCCTACCCAGTTGTGCCTAGTATTAAACTCTAAGCTTTCACACCAGTACCAGCTTGTAACTTCCTTTGAAGTCCAACAACAAATCTCCTCAGCTAACCCAGACTTTTACCAGTATTCTAACTGACCTCCATGGTGCCATAGTTTAGATAAGCACTACTTATGGTGCTGGTATGCAATCACTGACTGCTGGTACCTGGCAAGTTTTCAGTTTTACAATATCACAATATATATAACATGTAAGGTAAAAATGAAAATGCATTAAATCTTTCTGTATTGTTTAATATCATTCTTTTCATATACTGTGATACAATACAAGAGATAGAACTATTTGGAACTTGATCATAAATCAAATACTGATATACCAAAAATATGGTTCCATTGGAAAAAACATCAGATAGTCTAAGAAGCACAAGATGATCCCAATCCTTGTTAAGATTTTTAAATCTCCAAGTTTCTTTTCCAAGTTCTTCAGGATTGATTCACTAAGAATGTTGACTACAATTGATTTTACAGTCACTTTCCTCTTCCATAGGTTGTTCAGTTCTCTAGCAAGGTTCAGGTATTTATCCAATTGTTAGCTTTACTTGGATTTTAATCTGTGGTCTGCTTGAACAGCAAAGTCCATTTGTTGACAAAGCTCTTTACTTCTTTTTAACTATAAAAAAAAGGGTGGCAGTAGTAGTGGTAATTATTATTATTATTTAGCTGTCCATTTTGTTCCAGATCTTAAGATGAAACATACAAGTATTGATTTGCAGGCAATTTTAAGGAATTATTTTAAACTGACCTCAAAGCCACTAAAGCTTTCCTTATTTTAATCTGTGGTCTGCTGAAACAGCAAAGTCCACAAGTTGACTTGCTCTTCTATACTATGCAACAGTTACTATAACAAGGTGTGGGGGGGCAGCAATGGTGGTTATTATTATCATTATTTAGCTATATATTTTATTCTTAATACAAATAATTTCAAAACATATATTTTATTCATAGATGGGACCTTAATAAGTACTACCACTCCGGGTCAGAGTGGACCTGGGAGTAATGGCAACAAAGAGGTACTCCACATTCCCCAAAACTGGAGACTCATAATGGAATACCAATTAGTGTCATACTCAGAATACTCATTGGAGTGAGACATCTAACTCCTTTGTGCAGATACTGTCAGGGTTTTCTAAGCTCCACTGACAGAATGGAGGAATACCAGTGTTTATAATCAGATGAATGTATGGGGATAATAATGATGATGAGTGATCAGAGGATATTCTGTTGATGTAACTTTTTTTCCATCTAAATTTAGCTAGACAAACTGGGAGTGTATCTTGAGAACTAGGAAATGTGATAATTCATCTATTTTAATGATATGTGTTTGATGATAATTGGAAATATTGCCCCGCTCATCAGTGAAAATTGGACCATATTTATATTCACCTACTTTTCATTATTTTCTAAAACCTGCCAACTAATTTTACTGACCAAATTTCTTGGTCTTCATTTTCTACATTATATATATATATATATATAGTTTTCGACTCCTTGTATACTTGATTGGTTCATTCTAGATTTTACATTAATTTTCTACACTCCCATTTTATAAAATCTTACTTGGAGATACAATCCAGTTGTTAAGTATTGTTCTATGAATAAGAAAGGTTCAATATATGATGATAGTTAATGAATCTCTTTAATGCTAATAAACTTAAGAGAATGAAAATTCTTTAATTTCAAAGACAGACAAATAGAAAAGAATATCAATATTTCTATGATAATCTTGGGATATTTTCTTATTAGTTGCCAGATCACAGTGGGTTAAAATAGCCATTTTATGGACATTTCCATAGGACAAAGCAAATTTATCAAACAACAGAAAAAATAGGCATTTTTGAGGGGTTTTACCTTAAAATTTGGCTATCATAATCAAGTCATGCTCATAACCTGAATTCCCATGACTCTCTCTATCCGTTTTAGCTATTGTTCTTGACAGGTCCTCTAGACGGCATTCAGTGTCCACACAGAGGAGATCAATATGTGTTGTTGCTGGTCAGATTACACTGGTATGTCCATGTGTGGAAGTCCACAGCAGAATGTCACTTATGAGTTTTTCCTTGTTCATCAAGCAGTGCTCAGCATGCCTTGCTTGTCTTAGATGGTTTGTGTGATGGGAGGTAAGTGATCATACAGCTGCTGTTTTGTGGGATGCTGCCGCCAAAATTTGTTCAAAACAGTACACATCATCTTTGTATAGTTCCTATCTAAATTTTCTTCAAGCACTTTGTTAAAGTCCAAGTAGTGCAGCCATCGGATAGTACTACCAGCCATTGGCTTAATGAGTAAAGTGTTCGCCAATGGTCCAGGAGAATGGGGTTCAATCCCAGGTCGTGTCATACCAAAGACTCAAAAAATGGTACTTGATGCCACCTTGCTTCGCACTCAGCATTATAAGGTAAGGATCTAGGGTAAAGTGGAGCAATCCAGGGAAAGTAGTATCATCCTCCTCTACACCTCGGTGTAGTAGCTATTGAAAAGGGAGCCTTCGGGTCACCCATGACCAAGGTTGCCAACTTATTACTTATCATAGCTACTGCTTGGGAAAATTCCCAATTCATTTTATTAGACAGCTCAGATTTTCATATGCTTAATAATCTGTTGATAATATTTCATGCCTTTCCAATGCTTATGTTGACATCACTTTGAGTAGATGAGATATTGTTACCAAGGTATGTGAAGCAGTCTACTAATTTCAGAGGCTTGCCATTTAATGTGGAAATGGGACCATCTTCTTTAAAACACATGAACCCTGTTTTATCTGAGTTCATATGGAGGCTAATACCTATTGCTGCCTGCTCCAGGCTATACAGCAGAGATTCAGCTTGGACAGGTGTATTTGCAAGAAGCACTTGATCATCTGTGTAATCTGCATCTGTAATGATTTCTACAGGATATCATCTACTTTTTGCTTTTTTGTTTTTTAAGCAGGAAACCATTTTATTTCGTTAGATCTAAAAGTATTTGCAATATACAATCAAGGCAGATTATAAATAAAAATGTTGTTAATATATCTCTTTGCAAGACTCCAGCAACACTATAAAAAAAATCTATGTCACTATCAGGTAAGCAAACCATTGCTTCTGTGTCTTTGTAGAGCATCATTATAGCAATAGCAATTTCTTTGGCAAAACCATATGCTAGTAGTATGTTTCATTTTTCCTTTGTGTATGGAGTCAAATGCTTTGGAGAAATCTACAAACAAAAGTGTTGCCTTTAAATTTTTTGCACATACTCCTTCAAGGATTCAATGGATAGTCAGAATCTGAGAGATTGTGGGTTGATATTTCTTAAAATCCTCTGATCTTTCTCAAGAATTTTCTCAATTTTATGTGGAATATGATTGAGAAGGAGGGCATTATAAATTTTAGCAGCTATAGCAGTAAGTGTTATGTCTCAGTAGTTCTTTGTGATTCTCGGGTTGCCATTCTTCAGGAAAGAGAGGATACAGCTTTCTGTCCATTGTTCTTATGTTTTGTTTATATATGACTGTGCATAATCGAACAAGTATGTCATCAAATTTTCTTATCTTTCATACTTCAGGAGGTATTTCTGCTTTTGATTGTTTTGAGAACTTTAAGTTCATCCTCTTTATAGTCTCCAAATTTGATGTCTAGTTGGCTATTTCTTCAGTAAGTTTATCTCTGATTTGAAGAGGGTTTCCAAGTATATTCTTAAAATGTTCTTTCCACTTTTGAGGTTTTTCTTCTTGGCTAGCAGCTTTTAATATTGCTCTGTAGGTGCTTTTTCTTCTGCTAAATTCATTTACTATCTACCATGCTAAGTGGGATTGTTTATCTTTTACTGAACTTCTGATTTTCTTGATTTGACCTTGGATATATTCTTCTTGTTCTTTTAGGTATGTTTTAGTTAGTTCTTTCTGAGCTTCTTAAAGTTTCTGAACATTGGTGCTTGTCAGGTTTATTGAAATAGTTATAAAGATATTACTAAACCTTTCAGTCCCAAAAAATCAAAACATTTCTGGAAACCATAGGGCTATTTTGTCTTAAATTAGTATATATCTGAGCTAGAAAGACATTTTAAAGATTTGCCTCAATTTTGAAGATTTATTTGCACTCACAAATTTTACAATTAATTTTTCAATAAAACTGTTGATTTTAAAACACCATAACTTTTGAACAAAAAAAATGATAGAAACAAAATTTTCAAAAATGTGTTTGCCCAAAAATTCAAGATTAAAAATATGCACTACTCCTGTTACTCTAACAATTTTCAAAAGAAGCCAATGTCTGGCACGAGGCCCACCATGCGGATGAACAGACACAGATGAAGATAATATCTGCATGTTGCACTGGAGCCTTTTGGTGAGATTAATTTTACAACAAATCTTATTGATATTTAAGAGGAATACTAACCAACAGATCTCTTATGGCTCTCCACTACAAAAACAAAGCATGGGTCAGTCATAGATAGGATAGGTAAATGGAGCTGTTGTTAGCAAGGAGCAAGTTTAGCTGATGATGGGGTATAGTATTTTGCCAATCTTATTTGCCTGAATATTAACAATAACAATATTAACAATAGGTCAAATATGCAAATAAAATAGCTCTACCTATAAAAACTGAGAAAATATGTTTTTATGTAACAGATATTATTCTTCCAAACCGTAGCTACATCAGTACTACTTTATGGCTGCACTACTTCTACTTTAATGAAATGCTTGGAGGAAAAGCTAGATGAGAACTATACACAGATGTTGTGTGCTGTTTTGAACAAATGCTGGAAGCAAAACATAGCAGCTTACCTCTAATCTAACAAACCATCCAAGTGGGAAAAAGAAGGCCTGCTGGGCACTGCTGAAGAAATAAGACATTCTCCTGTGGACTCCTAAACATGGACACACCAGTGCTATTTGACTAGAAAACGCTTATATTCATCAGCTCTGTGCAGACACTGGGTGCCATCTAGAGGAATTAACCTGGGAAATGGCTGATAGGGACAAATGATGAGAGAGTTACAGTAATCCAGGCTTTGATGATGATTTCTTCAAGGGTCATAGCAAAAAAGAATATCCCAAAGACTTAATTTTCCTATGTGTATTGACTTGACCTTAGACTCCAATATGAATTATGAAAAGTGGACTACAAAGGTCAACAAATAACAAAATCTGCTATTTCTGGCTAAACGAAGTGAAACAGAGACCTTAATATGAAGTACAAAAATGATTTTATAAGTAACAGGATAGATAAGGTCAGATCCATTTTTCAAATGGCCATCTCTGTGGAAAGATCATGAATAATATTGTTATTATATTTGTTTTTATGTCTCCTTTGTCATCTTCACTTTTTACTATCTATTTATATCATTCTTTGCACAGAAACTCTACACTATTAATACAATATGATCTGTATATCAATATTGTATTAAGCGATTCATCCAACTGTTCCCAAAAATTCCCTCTTAAATTCTTTTTCTTACCATTTTTTCTGAAATCATCCAATCTAATCTTTTTTTTTTTACACTATTGCTGTCTTTGATCTGATTAGGAAATTTGTTTCAAAAATATTTTATTTTTTAGCAAAAAAATCTAATTGGTTAGTTAACAAAGTTTATCATTTTTATCCCAAGTTGTGAAAAAGGACTTGATATTTACAAAAGAAAGAAGAACAAAAAATATTGTTTACAAAGAGGCTCTCAGAAACTAATCAGATTTTTTTTATGTCTAAAACTCTTTTTGTTTTGTACTTATGCTATGTTCATATTTCTGTATCCATAGAAACCTAAAATATATAACAAAATTATTTCACTAAAATATTGATGTACTATTATGGTTTGGTTTGGTTTTATGGTATATCAACCATTGTAGGTTATTTAATGCCAAATCCATTTCATACATCTAAACAGTTCTATTTCAAACAATTCAGTTAAGCATAAGCGTACAGTGTAGTTCTATTTAACCCATAGACAGGACCTTATCAGGTGCTTCCACTGCAGGCCAGAGTGGACCTGGGAGTAATGGTAATAAAGAGGTACTCCACATTCCTGGAACCTCACCATCTGATCTTACACACCCATTGGAGGGGGTCTTACCTCTCTGCAGAGATGCAGTTGGTGTAGTCTGCAGCACCAGCCAACTGGACCAGCACTATTATGTTCACTTTTGGACTAATAACCTTGGGAAAGGTATGGACCCCTTATCCCTCCAGCTATGGGTTAAATAATATCACTTTGGTAACCTATGAAGGTTGATATGCTATTAAACCAAAGTAAACTATCATTCAGGATTTGAACTTGGGTCACTGATTCCATTTTACTCTGCTGATAACCATGTGCCTTCATTCATGTGTATGTATTTACCCAACCCCTCCACCATCATCAGAGTACAACACATGATTGATTTTTAAACAGTGTACAGCTGGTTTGAATTTGATGTTTTTTCCTTCCTAGTTATCCATAAGTGAGAGAAGAGGATATGGATTCATGCCTTTCCTAAATACATTACGGCAAAGTTAAATGTAAACATCCTTATCCAGGATTTGAACTTAGCATGCCAAGTTCATTCCTTATGATCATAAGTGTTACACCACACTGGCCTCCATCAACAGAGGCAGTGGAATAGATGGTGAGCAATGATAAGAAACAAACAAAATCTCCTTACCTGATTCAAATGCTTATGATGGTAATATAAAACTGAGATTATTGTTTCATTTTTTTCCCTTACCCCCAGGACCTTTTATTATTCTACATGTAATATCTATAGTGAATGAAAGATTTTATTTATTTGATAAATCCTACCCATGATCTCATAAATGAATACTTTTCTATGTAAAGGCCAAAAGGACAATGAGTAAATGGTTACAAAAGAAAAGTAATAGTAATTAAAAGTTCAAAGAAACAAATTCCAGTATGTTGTTATTCTTTCCTCACTTATAAATTTGAAACGAAGATTGAGAATGTTTGTATGATGTGATCACAAAACAAAATACTTTTTAAAAGAAAGAAGAATAATTCTTTAATTTTATTTCTTAATTATTTTTTTGTTAGCTGGAAAGATATCTGTTCTGTTCACAGTGGAATGTAGATAAAAACAAGTAAAAAGTGATAAAAATAGAAATAAAAAGATGCTGGCAAACAAATTATCTTTGCGTCAAGAATGTAAATGGGTTATAACGGAGATGTCAGCCTATAATATGTTATTTGAATGTCAAGACATTATTTGCAGAGTAATTTTGACTGCATTGATGCACTGAAGTTTTGTAAAATAGTAAGATAAAGTAATGAAGTGCAATAAAATATATACACACACATTATATATATATATATATATATATATATATATATACACACACATTATATATATATATATATATATGAAGAGTAAATAAAGGATTGTAATCCGACAATATGTAGAAAAACTGATAAATACGATCCAAGAGGAAGGAATGATTTATTAACGGGTCAACACTATAGTGTTTCGGTTCTACTGAACCATCATCAGGACCATGATTTAAACATCAAACGCTGATTTGCCAGTTAAACGGCTAACTTTTTCTAACTATACATATTTTCCCGTAGGTTTTTGTATTTCACATTTCTAATCATCCATCGTTAACTTAAAATTATTAATATCACCCCTCATGGTCCTGATGATGGTTTTTGTTTATTATTTTGATGTTCGAGTATTATTGTGTTGTCGGTGAGAACTTCAGATTCTTGAAGCACTATATATTAGAAACCTGCAACCAGCACTTAATAGAATTAATTTTCAAACCAGTGCTAACGTACTTAAATGTCTTTAGCTACTGGCACTATTTACAGAATTACATTTAAAGCAAGCACCATAATCTCCAACAGCAAAGATGTCCTTACACAGTAGTAATTTGCTAAAACAGAAGTTACATTACTTTTGTAACAGATTCTCCCCTGATGATGGCCCAAAGTCGGGCAGAAAGTACTAGGGATACATACAACTATGGCCAATACCTAAATCAATTCCCCCCGAGTACGATAAAAGTAATACGGGAATTTGAACAGATACAAAAGAAAATATGTAGGCATAAAATGTTTATTATGTTTAATGAAATTTGCATATATATATATATATATATATATATATACACACACACACATTATATATATATATATATATACACACAAATTATATATATATATATATATATATACACACACATTATATATATATATACACACATTATATATATCATCATCATCATCATATCGCGCTGGTAGCACGGATATCCCTGACCCTCTCTCGCCACTCCTCCTATCGTTCATCGCCCTAGGTAGGTCTTCAGGACAACATCCTGTATCCTCACATAGCTGCTGAATGTACGTTCAAGCTGGTCGTCCTGCTTTTGCGCGGCTATGTGTGGGGATCCATAGGAGTACATCTCTTATGAGTTCATCTCTGCTTCTCCAGCAGTGTCTTGCATGTGTGGTTCGTCTAACTTGAATAGTTTTCGTGATAGGGGGGAGGTGGCCGTACAGTTGATGTCTTGTGGGGTGTTGCTGCCAGGACTTGTTCAGGATTGCACGCAGCATTCTTGTGTAATTGCCTTCTAGCTTCTTCTCCAGTCGTTTTGTTAGCGTCCAAGTAGTGCATCCATATAGCAGTATCGATGTGACCGCTGCCTGGAAGAAACTGCGTTTCATTTTCATTTTATCGGTTAGGTCTGATTTCCATATAATCGATAGCCTATTGATAGCTGTCCATGCTTTCGTTAACCTCGTTTCGATGTCCTTTTCGGTTGATTCGACGCTGCTTCCTAGGTACATGAATTTGTCTACTAAAAACTTATATATATATATATATATATATATATATATACACACATTATATATATATATATATATATATATACACACACACATTATATATATATATATATATACATACACACACACAATATATATATATACACACACATTATATATATATATATATATATATATATATATACACACATTATATATATATATATACACACACACACAATATATATATATATATATATATATATATATATATACACACACATTATATATATATATATATATATATATACACACATTATATATATATATATACACACACACACAATATATATATATATATATATATATATATATACACACACATTATATATATATATATATATATATACACACACACACATATATATATATATACACACACATTATATATATATATATACACACACATT
>OY757936.1:41148189-41509546 GCA_963585895.1 Sepioteuthis lessoniana | reverse complement strand
GCAGTATATATCTATTAGATAGGAATTATATAATGATCATGACTTGGAGTTAAAGGAGGCCATGTTGAGATGCTCTCAAGTTATTAATAATATTGAAATGCTATTGACGTGATGCTTGGTAAGAATTAATTGTGAGAAAGTAAAGTTATAAGGAAGAAATGTACCTGAAAGTATAGTACAAACTGTTATGCATAGTTTAGCAGTAACAACAACATGTTTTATTTAACATTTAAAATCAATGATAAATTGTAATGTAAAGGGTATTAGGTACATCATTACATTAGCTTTTTACAAAGTCACTCTATACAGATTTGTTGATGTTAGGAAATTGTAAATGTCTATCTAATGATGAGGGACAGCTTATGGCTGTTCATTATGTATATATATATATATATATAAATATATATGTATATAAGTTAGGATAGCATAGACATAGAGTCAATGGTGCTTGGCATTTATCGGTTTCTTACCTATGTATTATCAGACCAAGCCTATCTTAACTTTGAGCTCTCTTTCTTTATAGATATAGAAAATTCTATTATATATATATATATATATATATATATATATATATATATATATATATATATGTTTGATTTAATAATAAATACAGCTTACTATGCACCTTAATGATTCTAGCTCTATAGACTTACATCTTAAAACCCACTCTATTCCCAAATCCAAATTTCAAAAAATTCTAGTTGATGGTTGATTTGGTTTTATGGCATATCAACCTTTGTAGGTTATTTAATGCCAACTCCATTTTGATACAAATAATCAGTTCTATTTCAAACAAGTCATTTTAGCATGAGTACACAATTTGACTAAACTGAATAGTTTGAAAACTGAATAGTTTGAAAAAGAAATGTTTTTGACAAACAGTTCTAATTCAAACAATTATGGGATATCAACCTTTGTAGGTTATTCAATGCCAAATCCATTTTTACAAATAATCAATTCTATTTCAAACAATTCAGTTTAGCATAAAAAAACAGTTTCATTTCAAACAATTCAGTTTACACAGTTTAAATGTAAGTACATAGTTTAATTGTCGAAAACATTTCTGTTTCTAGTTATTTAGTTTAGTCAAATAGTTCTATTTCAAACAATTCAGTTTAACATTAGTACGCAGTTTAAATATCAAGACAGTTCTATTTCAAGTAATTCAGTTTCGCATAAGTACACAGTTTAGTTCTATTTGACCCATACATATGGTCCTATCAGGTGCTACCACTCCAGGCCAGAATGGAACTGGGAGCAATGACAATGAAGGAGTGCTCCACTTTCCCCAAAGCTCCTGCATTACTGGAACCTTACCATCAGATTGTTTAGTGTCATATCCAGGACACATTGGAAGGGAGTCTTCGCCCTCTGCAGAGGTGCAGTAGGTGTATTCTACAGCTCTAGCTGACTGGGCTACACTGAGTTAAATGTAAAAACAGTTTTATTTCAGATAATTCAGTTTAGCATAAGTATGCAGTTTAGATGTCAAAACAGTTCTATTTTCGAGCAATTCAGTTTAGGATAAGTACACAGTTTAAATGTCAATAACAGTAAACTCTCAAAACCACGGTTTAGTTCTATTTAACCCATAGATAGGACCTTATCAGGTGCTACCAATCTGGGTCAGAGTGGACCTAGGAGAGATGACAATGAAAGGGTGCTTCACATTCCCCAAAGCTCCAACATTACTGGAACCTCACACCATCAGATTGTTTAGTATCCTATCCAGGACACTCATTGTGGGAGGTCTTACCCCTCTGCAGTGATACAGTCAGTGTATTCTACAGCCCTAGCCAACTGGGCAAAAATTCTAGTTGAAAACACCATTTTAATAGCACACAAAATTAATAAGCTATGACTACAAATTCTATAAGCCCTACATATAAAAACAAAAAAAAAAAAAAGCTAGAATCAATAAAATTAATTTTGAAAAAGTTTTGAAATGCCTTTAGTCTTCTTTTTCTTTTTTTCTTGATAATATTCAATTTCTGTTGATAGCGTTCTGTTTTTAAATTTGTTTGATATCATCAACATCTCAGTTTTATCCAACTTTGCATTTACTTAATTTTAAAATGTTATAAAACACCCCAAAAAAACTCTTTAAAAAACACCCTTTACACATGCAAGCAACCTCTGATGATGGCCTATGAAAGGTCCGAAAGCACTTGGGACAATTAATCCACCAATTCCAACCAGAAACCAAAACACTTATCACAAAACTTGAAAGGATCTTAATAAAATTATATAGACAAGTAAGAAGTAGGCGACTGTAGTCGAGGGCTACTCAAAAGCTCTCTTTTCATTAGGCGTAGGGAAGGGCACTACTCCTTTCCTTGGATTGCTCCACTTTACCCTTGATCCATACCTTATAATGCTGAGTGTTAAGTAAGGAGGTATCAAGTACCATTTTTTAAGTCTTTGGTATGACTTGACCTGGGATTGAACCCCAGTCTCCTGGCCCATTGGCAAACACTCTACCACTAGGCTAAAGAGATATAGACAAAATGTGTCTTTATTATTTAATCAAACATGCATAAAAGAAAGACTGCTGCTCAACTACACACACACACATATATATATATATATATATATGTATATATATATATATATACACATATGTGTGTATGATTGTGTGTGTGTGCATGCACTCAGCAAGGAATATCAAGTAATGAACTATATGTGTGCTTCATATGAGTCTTCAAGAGTTCATAATTCAAATATTTTAGGCTTTATACCTGCTCTGCTAAAATAGCATCGGGTAATTTTTTCATACAAATACTTTTCTTATTTGAATTTCGTTTATTATTATATATAAATACAGACACTTATATAAGTCAGTATAGTGTAGACACAGTTTCTTGTCAATGCAATCATCAGACCAAGTTGGTTTAATGGTTTCATTGGTGAGAAACTGACTGTCACCAAGTACCATTGACTCTGTATCTATGTTGTTCTTACTTGGATATATATATATGCTCAATCACCAATATTAAGCACTCTTTATTTGTACATATAGGAAATCATATTATATATATGTGTGTGTGTGTGTGTGAAGATAATAGTTGAATCAATGCATTTGGTCAGAAAGTCACATTTGAGAGTTTGAAGTCAGTTTAAACTAGGTGCTGCGGGAAGTGGTGGACAGAAAGATAAATCTTTAACACAGTTGAAAAAATATGACTCCAATTTAAATACTGCCATCTCCACAAAGACTCAAGAGAAAAGATGGAACAAAAACTTTTCAAACTTGTAAGGATATTTGTTGCATTCTGTTTCTGACTTTCCTTCTACACAGACGATTACACCACAACAGAAGAAGGAAGAAGTCCTTAGCCAATATGAATTTGTAGTGCCACTTCACTGTATGCCAAGATATTCCGAGAATATCTTCTTTTTTTTTTTTATTTTGCCAAGCATTCAAATTAAGTCAACTGTCTCAAGTTGATGTCTAACGTTAAGTCCCCCAAGGCAAAATCCATACCCCATAAAATCTCTCCACTTGCAAGGACACAAAAGAAAAAAGAGTTATAAAAGTTTTTGGAAAAGTTAAAGAAAATTCTGGCGACACTTCCTGTGGCATTATGGCAAAATTGCTGGACTGTGACATTAAATAAGTGAGTTTCAACTCCAGTCATGCTATTTCATTCACTTTCTGACTAAAACCCTTGAGAAAGGTATGAACTCACTTATCCCCCCCCCAGCTATCAGTTATATCGCACCATTACTGTTCTTCTAGAAGGATGGCTTTGGCATAAAATAAGTCAGAAAGGCTAATATACCATTAAACAAAGAAACCAAATCAAAGAAGGTTCTGGCAATTCTTTATAGATAGCGATAGGTCTACAGAATTTTTACTAGACATTGATACAGTCCTGAAGTGTTCTGGCTTAAGCTTCCAGACATAAATTATAGAATGTTGTCATTAATATGTTCTGAGGAAATATGGAGGGTTTCCTAACAGTGTAATGGTTAAAGCACTGGCCTGCTGAATCATAGTGAGTAAGTTTGAACTCCAGTCACACTTTTGCTTTCACTTTCAGACAAATACCCTCAGGAAAGATATTAACCCCTTTAACTTCTCAGCTATGGGTTAAATAGTACCACTACTGTTCTTCTACAAGGATGGATTTGGCATTAAATAACCCACGAAGGTTGATATGCCATTTAACAAAAAAACCCAAACCCAAACTGAGGAAATATGTATCTTTACAAGATTTTCCTGAAAAGTTGAGGTAATAGATGTTCAAGATTACAATTTTTTTTTAACTTGGCTAATGTTTTTATTGTTTTCAAGAAATTATTTTTTATTAGAGTTTTTGTTAGGTCCAAACTGTTTAAAATAGATGTCCCCAGTGTTTTCAGTCCAAGGGCTACAAAGCTTAACTCAGAAGGGTCTGGGTTAGCTATCACTAAAAGATGTAATACCTGGTTTAAATGAAGAGGTTAACAAGAGCACATAAGACAAGAGATGATTTGCAAATGCAGTGTACGCTTTCTTCATTGAGGAAAACAATTGTTCACTGTGGTATATAGTGCTAAACATGTTCCCTACTTGCTGGGTGTGGGTGATAGGCTGGGGAATTGTCCAGATGGAAGTGCATGGTTCTTATAGAAATGGAAGATGTAGCAAGTAAGAAACTTGGTCTTCAAATCTTCTGAACTCGGAAGATCAATGAGATCCATCTGCAGTTGCAATTGTACTTCTTCACAGTTTACATCAAAAAGCAAAGAGAAAATTTTGAAAGTTAGATCATATGATTTCATGTTAACAAAACACCTGGCAAAGTTCAGGTCACCAATAAACTGCAGACAGTGATGCCAATATCTTTAGAAAAAGAAAAGGGCTGCAACACATTGTAATTGAGGAAATTGAGTAAAGAGCCCTACAGATAAGCCTATAAGCATATAACTTGCAAATCAGGACTCCTGATTTAAAGAATATGTATGTATTTATAACTTCTGCATAACTTTTTGGTGATGGAAGAGATGTAATCTGGTTAAAAGAACATGAACCCAATACATGTGTTCTACAATTTGGAAACAACTTAGGTTTTAATGTTGGCCTTTACAACCACAGTTCTGTTGGGAGTCCAAAGAGCTGCTACAGATGTCTTGTTCTCATGCCATCCTTGCTAGAAAAGAAAATTAAACTTTACTTTTATTTCTCACTGGTCAGTTATTCCTTCCATTGCAACAAAACTAGTTTTGCACTGATTGTGAAAATCTCTAGCAAAAGTAAACAATTCAATATTTTCCTGTGCAATTAAAGGAAATACATTCATCTAAAGAAAAAAATAATGTACTTAGAGATGAGTAATTTCTCTCCTTTCAATCCAAGTTTCCTCAATTCTACTTCTAATTTGAATCATCATCAAATAGTTTTTTTTTTTTTTTGCTGTTATATGAATTAGCATAATAAGAAATGGACTTAGTCAGCCAATTTCAAATCCGAGACAACAATCCAGTCAGCTGGGGCAGTAGAATACACCGACTGCATCTTTGCAAAGGAGTAAGACCCCTCCCCAATGAGTCTCCTGGATATTACATTTAACAATCTTATGGTGAGGCTCCAGCAATGCTGGGGCTTTGGTGAATGTGGAGTATCCTTTAAATGCCATCACTCCCAGGTCCACTCTGGCCTGGATTGGTAGCACCTGAAAGGGTCCTATCTACAGGTTAAATAGAACTGTTTGACATTTAAACTGTGTGCAAACAAATGACTTATGCTAAATAGAATTGCTTGAAATAGAACTGTTTGATAATTTAACTGTGTATAAACAAACAACTGATGTTTAATTGAATTGTTAGTGATACATAGCCATACTTGGAACTATTTGACTTTGTTGACTGATTTTTACAAATCATATATGTATAAAGAGGATTTTTCATTACATAACCTACTGTGGTTGATATGCCATCAAACCAAACCAAACCAAATCCTAGAGAAGGTTGTTTACATTTCACTTTATAGTAAGATCCATGGGAAAGGTATGAATCTATATCTTCTTCCCCCACCAATGAGAAAATAGTAGGGCAAACTGGATTCTTTAGTCTTGGTATGATAACCAGTCAGGTTAAAAGAAAACACTAACTTTACACCAGCTGTACACTGTTTAAAACCTATATGTTGCACCGTGCATGTGATGGTGGGGGTTGGATAAATATGTACATATGACTGGAAGTGTGCTTTTCATAATGATTATTGTTAGAAGAAATGGAATCTGTAAACCCAGTTCAAACCATGGCTGATTGCATTTCATTCTAATGTTCCTGGGAAAGGCATGAATCCATCTCTTTACCTCCAGCCAATGCCTTTGGGAAAGGTATGTATTCCTTGCTCCAAACTATTGGTAAATAGTTGGGCAGATTTGGCTCTTTAATCTTGTTAAGGCAACTAGTCAATAATGTGGTAAACTCCAAATTCAAATGATATTGGAGTGCTTTTAAAAATAATTTTCTAAACTCAATGTAAAATGTTAACTGAACATTCATCACTTAATTTTTAAATTTTCAATACAGGTCAACTGATTAATTGAATTAGTCACACACACAAAAAAACACACACACACACACACATATTTTTATATATATATATATATATATATAATTCTCTTAATACCCTGTCCAGTGGCAAAAGCTGCTTGGTAGCGCCAGGAGTGGCAGTACCACCTTGAGCTACCGAAACTGTGTTATCACCCCTGGTTGGCGGCTGATGAGGACATGGTATCACATGTGCTTTCACACATTGTATGATGAAAAAAAAAATTTATGTGGGGGAGTCAAAAAGTAATGCTTTTTTGTTCTAAGACAAGAATAATTACCAACACAGGAACATGTATCATTCATCAGTTTCTCTCAATAGCAATGTTCCAGCTTCAAATGAGAGCATGTATCTCTGCCTTGTAAAATTCTATTGACTGTTCTTTGAGCCACTTCATCCCTGCAGATTTTACTTCCTTGTCACTGGCATAATGTCTGTCTCTTAAACCCTCTTTCATGAGGCCAAAGAGATGAAAGTTTGAAAAAGCTAAATCTGGTGAGTATGGAGGATGCTGTAAAGTTGTCCAGTCAAATGAAACAATTGTCTCTCTTGTATTGATGTTTGTGTGTTGTTGAGCATTGTCATGCAGGACATTATCAATTGACAAGATTTTCATTTTGTTATATGATAAATGTTCTTGTGTTGGTAATTATTTCTGTACTAAAGAAAAAGGCATTATATTTAACAATCCGTATATGAAAATGAATAATGTAGTCTGCTTTATTATTAAATAAATGCCCAATATCAGTAATAGAGTATATCTACATCTAAGTTAGGATAGTGTAGGCAGTCAATGGTGACTCAGTTTACTATTTATGTGATCATTAGACCTAAGGCACATAGGTGAGAAACTGACTGTCACTAAGCACCAGTGACAGTGTTTATGCTACACTAACTTAGATATATTTTTATCATTAAGGGTTTTCGGACTATTGTCTTCATCTTTATTGTTATTTCCACAACGTTTCGGACGATGTGTCCACTGGCCTTCTTGAAGTGTTTGTCGAACTTCGGAACCTTCACAGAACTTTGAACTACAATCCACGGGGGTCGCCTGTTCTGATTCTGTTAGCCATAACCAGTTACAAGTGTTAAGTATTCCTGTATTATTACTCGCCTGCAGTCAGGATTGAACCTGCAACCTCCAGATGATTGTCTCCTTAGAAGCTTAGGGAACCAATACCTATAACCATTATGCTATGTGCCCTGCTGGACAACCCTTAATGATAAAAATAATCAAACTTTGTCTCAGAAATTTAGACAATTATATATAATAAAAGAAATGAAAATAAAAAGTTTTAAAATAAAAATGTGCTTGGTGCTATTGTAGAAGAGCTGGTATAAAACCTAAAAAATATAACTATGAACACTTTAAGTTTCATGTGGTGTGCACAATCAAATGTAAAAAACTACAATATATATATATTTATATATATATATATATATATATATATGTGTGTGTGTGTGTGTGTGTGTACAAGTGTGTGCATTTGTTTATTTTTTTTTAAGTGTGTTAAACTCCTCATAAATCCTGATTTTTAATGAACATAGACAATTTGCATAAAGGAAAATATTTGGCCAAGGAAATAAAAAAAAGTTCATGAAAGAGAAAGAAAATTATGTAATTCAAACTTACTAGATATTCAACTGAGAAATACAAATAAAACAGATGTAAGTATTCCATCATTTTTGACAGGTACTATATGAATAAAGATATTTAATCTAAAAAACAAAGCTGCTGTTTATAAAATCTCTAGATTATGACACTTGTTTCTGTTTGATTCCATGTGCTTGGCCCTTATTAATTAAATTCTTGTTAGAATATTAATAAAATTTAAAAACCTGTATCTATTCAACTGATTTTTCTTTTTTTGACTTGAGATGGTTTGAGGCATAATTTAAGCAGTTCTGAGAACCCTATAGCTTTTAAGAAGAGCCTCATAGCTTCCAGGAGGAGCCACAAGGGTACTTCTGTCTTATTTATTTATTAACACTGTATGCTTTGGGTGGAGCCTCATAGCTTCCAGGAAGAGCCTTTAGCAGAGCCTCAAGAGAACTTGATTTTTGTCTTATTCCTTTATTAACCCTGTAGGCTTTATTTATTTATTAACCCTGTATGCTCATAGCTTCTTGGAAGAGTCTGTAGCTGAGCCTAAAAGAGAACTTGATTTTTTTGCCTTATTCATTTATTAACCCTGTAGGCTTTGGGAGTAGCCTTATAGCTTCCAGGAAGAGCCTGTAACAAAGCCTCAAAAGAACTTGATTTTTTGTTCTATCTATTTATTAACCCTGTAAGCTCATAGCTTCCAGGAAGAGCCTGTAGCAGAACCTCATGAGGACTTGATTTTTTTGTCATTCATTTATTAACCCTCTAGGCTTTATTTATTTATTAACCCTGTAGGCTCATAGCTTTCTGGAAGAGCCTATAACAGAGCCTCAAGAGCACTTGATTTGTCTTATTCATTTAACCCTGTAGAATTTAGGAGGAGTCTCATAATTTTCAGGAAGAGCTCTAAGTGGAACCCAAAATGTACTTGATTTTTTGTTTCATACCCTCTGTGTGTGCAATCAAAAATTATAATAAAAGCTTTCTTCCATAAAAGTTGAGCAAACGATCAAACCTTGATAATAATTAGTACCATGCATGGTGAAGGGGAGGACCAAATAAAATTCTACTTTATATCCCATGAAATTTTGAGATGGTCTTGCTACTTGTCATTCCTTTTTCTAAGTTAGTTTCACATTCTAAAAGCCCAATGTACTTATATGAAAAATGGTCATCATTATGGTATATCAAATGTTTTTGGAACAGTTTTCTTAATAGTTAAAGAATTATTCAAACTCTTTGTTTTTACTGTTCACACAATGTTTCAACTGGTACATTTTCCAACCTTCTTCAGGTTTAATATGTGGGTCATTCAAAAGGTTCTAAAGCTTCACCCAGATTTTAGATTTGTCTCTCATTTCTCATCTTTGTATGGACCTCACCTGCACAGAAATTATGACAGAAATCGGAATTAGTTTTTTTAGTTTTATAACAAGTGGTTGTGTCTTACAAAAAAAATGTTAATCTATGGCTCTTCTTTTTTGGTGGGGCCTAGAACTTTTTAACAACCTTTTTATGTATATTTGTAAAGAAAGATACTCTTGTTCTAGTCTCTTTCTCATTTGCTTTGATTTGCCCGATGTAGAGAAAAAGACTAGGATCAGTCTTTTTTCTTACAGAAGTGAATCTTAAAGCTGTAAAAAGTTGATGTAAGGAAGTGTCTACTTCCCACCAACAGTGATCCTGGGGACCAGCTGTGTGACTAACAACTAAGAGTTGGCAAGAACTCTTATGGTTGTTGCAAGAAAGGGTTATATTAAAGTTGGGGAATTTTTAAAAAGGTCTGTCACTTGACTGAGAGCAAGAAAAATTTTAATTTCAGGGCTAGTGAATTCTGCTATTGGTGGTGGGCTACATTTTGATTGAACTTCTGTTAAATTATTCTTACAAAATTAACACTAAAAACAAGGCAAATATAAATTTTGTCTGAATTTCTAAGATGAGGAATTATTACTTTTATTCACTGATGTACTTAAACTTGTTTCCCGAAGATTATTGACAATGCTAGACACGAGACGAAGTCTGGAAGGTATAATAGCTGAAACTTTGTCATTATGATAACAAACAAGATGACGACACAAGTCAGAGTATGTATATACCCAACCCTTCCATTATGGATGGGATATGACACAAGATCACTTTTTAAGCAAAGCTGGGTTGAATTCAGTTTTCATTCTTCAAGATTGGTTGCCTAACCAAGGAAATGCCAGTTTGCCCTACTATTTAACCCTAGTTGGACAGAGAAGAGATAAATTGATACCTTTCCCAATGTTATTTAGCATGAAGTGAAATGTGAACTACCTCTTCCAGGGTTTGAATTGTTTTGCTGATTCCATTTCCTATAATGATAACTTTTACATTAAGTGCACCTCCAATCAGAGTACATAAGTAACTAATAAGCCATATATAAGTTTAACAGCTAAAATCAAACCATCCTCTGGTCTGTTTGTCTTTCGTCTTTTTTTACCGTCAAATAAAAACTATTTCTATGCAAATCACTGACCAACTTGTGGATGTTTATCAGTGATAATTAACCAATGTCCTATTCAATTGTGGTTGACTTTTGCTCGTTATTTTCCAAAGAAGCACCTTATTCTAGGATTTGGCACTCCTACTTGTATGAAGGAATCTAATTAGAAGAAGCTTCCAGCTTGTATAATAATTATTTCTTTTTAATATTATTATCACTTTCATAATTTCTTACAAACTCAGTTTGAATAAAATTGAATCACTCTAAATGATTGTATGATGAAAGAGAAACTTGATTCTTTGAATAAATGTCATATTTGATTGTACAGGGGTATTTAAAATCACCAACTGCCCCTCATTTCAGCAAGAAATAGTCAAGAAATATTGTCTTCAATAGTCAATACTAAATACTATTTTGAACACAGAGAAACAATTAAAATGATCTATTTATATGCAAAACACAATGTTTATATATAAGTTAAAATAGTATTGACATCATCAGCAGAACTTGATGACATTGTGTCTTCAGTATCCTAAATTATATCTACATATGCTTTATCACTGATACAGAGCACTCTTTACTTATCAATATAACAAACTACATTATATATATATATATATATATATATATATATATATAAAATGAGAAAAAAAAAGTTTTGAAAATCAGACTGACATGTTTTGCAACTGATCTAGCATTATCTATATGAAAATAAGTTTATTATCAAAAATGAATTCTTGCAGTGAAAGAAAGAAAAGCATGATAATTTTTTCCTTTTTAACTGTCATTTTCTTTCTCATACCTTTAGATTTCATTCCAAACCTTATTCATGTATATATAATCATTTAACCTGGTCTCATTACAGACTAATGAGAAATTGAAGTGGAATGATTTTAGAAATTTAAATACATCTATGATTTTTTTCATAGGTAATAACAAGGTAGCTACTCTCCCTTTCTTTTTTGTTCTTTCATTTTTTTTCTTTTTTCCTCCCCTACTAAAGCTTTCTAAGACCTATATCCATCTTCAGAGAAGTAAAATTCACCCTCAAAAAGGAATATCCTGGATATGACACTAAACTGCATTGGATAGTAAGGCTCCATTTCTGGAGGTCTTAGGCGTGTAGAGTATCCTTTCATTGTCATTATTTCCTGGTCTACTCTGATCTGGGTGGTAGTACCTGTTAGGGTCCTATCTATAGACCAAACTGATCTGTTTAAAAAATTTTTGTATTAGATTGGGATACCTGATATTATGTAAAAAAAAAAACACTCTTGTTTGTAAAAACTTTTGAGAAACTATACGAAAAATGTAAATGTACAATGTATGTGGTTCCCTAACCTTTTGGCATAACATAACCCCTGGTGGTTTGAAATGCTGTTAAAATCAATCAATCAATCAAACATATAACTCTTGTCTACTTCATGTGAACAGACTAGAATACATTAGATACTTTCCTACTATAATTGACGCTTAATTAATTACAAGTATTTTCCTATTATAGAGTTTGATTTGGTTTCCATATTTAAATGCATATCAACCTTCATGGGTTATTCAATTCCAAAGCCATCCCTGGAGAAGAATAGTAATGATACTACTTAATCTAAAACTGGAAAGATAAGGAGGTTCATCCCTTTTCCAAGGCTATTAGTTCAAAAGTGGAGTTTAAACTTGATTACTTCCAGATCACAGTCCAGTACTTTAGTCATTACTAAATCTCCAAATTATTGAGTTTCAGTGACACTTAATATTAGAAAATAATGGTGCAAGTACATTTTCCTTATGTTTTTAATGTTTTTTTTTTTCTCATTTTAAAAGCCTCAGGATCAATATTGCAACACTTATTTGGATCATAACTGTTTGTGAATCACTACCTTAACCAGATTCATCATGGAAACTTAATAGACAAAAGTCAAATTTAGTCACATATTTGTTCAAAGAATACTGAAACTGAAGGTGTATTTACCAAGACAGAAATGAACAATAAATTGAATATTAATTTTCTTCAAATTAGTCCTTTTGGCATTCAACACACTTATTCCAATGAGTTCTCAATTAGTCAAAGCACTTCTGAAACTTCTCTTTTGACATTGTGTGAAGCTTCACAATCATTTTTCTTTAAATCTTATGCTCGAGATAAACTTTAAAGAAAAAATCGCTCAAATCTAGGTCTGGTTAGTAATTTCAAGTTCCACCTAAGAGACAAATCACTTGATACTTCTTTCTTTGGCCTCAGATTTTAAATAATCCTGGATTTTCTGATGACCATTGATAGGTTTCTGAATTTTCATCTTTGAGAAATATTCTTTTACAAATAGGTTTTTGTTACTCAGTTTCATTCACAGTTACACATATTATATCAAGAATTACTATCAAATACTAATAATTTACACATAGTTATATGGTATTAACTACATTTATTAAATACAAATAATTTTTTTTTAAAATCTGTTTGACCTATTGATGGAATACTAACAGGTATTACCACTCTCACAGCCCAGTTGACTGTGCATCATAAAGCACATCCAACCAACCAACAACCTTGGGTGTCCTCGTGGTGTAATGGTTAAAGCGATGAACTGCGGAATCGTAGTACACGTGTTCGTACTCCAGTCGCGCTATTATGTTCACTTTCGGGCAAATACCCTTGGGAAAGGTATGAACCCCCTTATTCTACCTCCAGCTATGGGTAAATAGTAGGACGGACTAGGTTTTTCAGCCTTGTTGAGGAAACTAGTCTAGGAGAAGGAAAACTCTGAATTCAAACCTGTTAAACTCCGCTTAAAAATTGACCTTGTGTCATATCCTGCCCGAGCGGAGGGGTTGGTAAATAGTACCTCTCTGGGTCAGAGTGGCCCTGGGAGCAATAGCAATGAAGGGGTACTTCAAATTCTCCAGAGTTCTGAAACTGGGACCTCACCACCAGATCCAGTTTAGTGTCATATCCAGGATACAAGAGATGATTATGGAAATATGCTGTCTCATAAAGACTACTAGATTCAACAGAAGAAGACTGAATTAAATACTATCATAAAAATAACAAAGATGAAGATACTTATATGAATAATGTATATATTAATTTTGGATGATCACCAGACACAGCATAGACTTGAGAAATTCCAAAGATTATATTTGCTGAAATGCTGTGATAAAAATCACAAATATAAATGATTGATTATTAAAATAGCCTATCAACTTGTCTAGGGTTATTTTATGTCTACAGGTTAGGGAATATTCTTTTGGTGGTTTGGTGGGTTTTATGGCATATCAACCCTTGTAGGCTATTTAATGCCAAATCCATTCTTATGTAAATAATCTGTTCTATTTAAAACAATTCAGTTTAGCATAAGTACACAGTTTAATTGTCAAAAACATTTCTATTTCAAACTATTCAAGCAGTTTTATGTAATAATTCAGTTAAGTGTAAATACAGTTTTAATGTCAAAAAACAGTTCTATTTCAAATAATTCAGTTAAGCATAAGCATGCAGTTTAAATGCAAGTACGGTTTAATTGTCAAAAACATTTCTATTTCGAGGTATTCAGTTTACTCAAACAATTCATTTTAGCATAAGTATGCTGTTAGTTCTATTTAACCCATAGATAGGGCCCTATCAGGTCCTACCACTCCAGGCCAGAGTGGACCAGGGAGCGATGGCAATGAAGGGGTACTCAGTTATATGATATCAAGTATTCCAATCTAATACAAATAATTTGCACATAATTGTATAGTTTCAAGTATTCCTATCTAAATGGCAAGCAATTATATGGTTTCAAGTAATTATTTCTATTTACTAAGAGTATTTTGCTTGCACACAGTTATATGGTTTCAAGTAATTATTTCTATTTAGTAAGAGTATTTTGCTTGCACACAGTTATATGGTTTCAAGTAACTACTCTTAATGATTTACAGTTATATAGTACCAAGTATTCCTATCAAATATGAATTATCTTTAAACATATCAATTTAACCAAAAGACAGGACCTTAAAAAGTACTACCACTCTGAACTGTAGCCTCAACATCAGATGCAGGTTAGTGCCAAACTCAGGATACCCTTTTTTGGGGAAGTGGGGAGTACTCTTCTGCAGAGGATATGGTCAGTTTATTTGAAGTCCCACTAATATGATAGACACATATAAAGATGATAATGAAAGATGAGTGGAATCATAAAAACAACTTTATCTCAGAACTTCAGCTAACAGCAGGAAGATGGAAATACCATTTAAACTTCAGCAAAAATTATTTCATATTAATGATATAAAAGTAATTAAAATTCAACCCAGAATCAAAGTGTTTTCAACTAGTAAAGGTTTTAATCAAATAGATAATAAATCATGCTAAAGAAAATACCATTTATGTTTGTCAACAGGATAAACCCTTTTTTTCTTCTGTAAGCTTAAATATTATACTATATCAAATGTATGAGAATTGTGGATAGGAATCTATTCAATGACAGGTCCTGAAGTTAAAAGGATAGTCTAAAATTGTTAGAAAATGTGTGGCTTACACTATCATATGAGTGGTGCAGAAAAATTTGTGGACTCACCAAGAAGGGAATGACTTACTGGTTGAAAAGTTGTTATAAAAAATAGTCATTTAAAGAATTCTTGAAATTATGAAATTGGCTTGATTTAGAATAATAGGTCAATTCAAAGAGATACTTTGCTCTGAGATTTGGGAAGATTGTCAATTTAACACATTTTTAAAACCCATTAAATTATTCTTTTTTTCCTAATAAATCCTTTTATTGTATTCAACTTAACAATTCCTCAATCTGAGCTCTTTATTATGCTACCAAATTTTCAAGACTTTTCAAACTATCTTATGTGGAATACAAGCAGGATATTTTTTGCCATGTACTGGTACCATCAAGTCATGCTATCTCTCCATCAATTCTTATGAGCCACTGCTCTTCGTAGGTCCTCTAGACGGCACACAGTGTCATCACAGAGTTGATGAATATAAGTTTTCCCTGGTCAGATAATACTGGTGTGTTAATGTTCATAGGAGGATGTTACTTATGAGTTTGTTCTTGCAACTGGAGCAGTGTCTGGCATGTCTTGTTTATCTCACTTAAATAGTTTGTGAGATGGAAGGTAAGTGGCCATACAGGTGCTATTTTCAGAATTTATTTAAAACAGCATGCAGCAGCCTTGTGTAGTTACCATTTAGCTTTTTCTCAATATTTGTTAGAGTCCTCATGGCATAGTGGTTAACTTGCTTACCACGATGACTGCAATATGATATTAAGAAAGTTCAAACTCTAGTCATACTGTTACATTCGCTTTTGAATTATTACTCTTTGGAAATGTATGAAATTCCTTATCTCCCCAGCTATGGGCTACATAGTATCACTACTGTCTTTCTTCATTTGGTATTAAATAACCTACAACAGTTAATATGCCATTAAACAAAGAAATGAAAGCTTCCATATTTGTACCATGTCATTATTTGTTTATAATCATTGAAAATGTTGTTTGAATATCCATACTGATGGTCATTTATCCCAGAAAAATATCAAAATATAAAAAGATATAATGAATATCATAAAAGTTGACACAATTCTTAAATTCATCATCATCATCATGTTGCACTGCCAGTACAGATTTTCCTGACCCTCTCTCACCACCCGTCTCTATCATCCATTGCTCCCAGGAGGTCTTCAAGGCTATATCCTGTATCAGCATAGACCTGTTGTATATAGGTTCTAGCTGTTTGTCTTGCCTTTGCTCATCTATGTGAAGGGGTCCACAGGAGTATATTGCTTATGAGTTCGTCCTTACTTCTCGAGCAGTGTCCCGCATGTCTGGTTCATCTAACTTGGATAGTTTTCGTGATGGGTGGTAGGTGGCTGTATAGCTGCTGTTTTGTTGGGTGTTTCCTCCAGGACTTGTTGAATATTGCTCTCAGCATTCTTGTGTAATTGCTGTCAAGCTTTTTCTCCATAAAAAAATTCTTACATTACATGTTATATATTATATATGTTATATTTATTATGGTAATATGAAACTGGAAACTCACCCTGTACCAGCAGTTGATGACTTGCGTACTAGCACTGGTATGTGTACCACCACTTTAAGTAGTGCTGATCTACAAGACTGAATCTGAATACCCATCTTCTTGTGGGTCACTTAATTATTCTTAATCGCTGAGATGTATGCACAGAAAAACATTTTTATGCAAATGGCACTGAACCAGAATAAGAAAAGCTTGAAAGATTGATAAAGCTTTAACAAGATCGTCAATGGCTCCATGGAAAATTTTCTCATGTTAAGAAACTTTCTGAAGCAAATAAATAATTAACCAGGATTCGATGACTTATAGGTTTCTCAAGCAACACATATCAAAGGTGAGTGTGTAGAAAATAGTGAATTATATTACTATCTTGAGAAAAATCAGAATTGATTTTATATTAGTTTCTGAAGCTGAGAGAAAGAAGGTGAAAAAGCTGAATGACTCGACATTGTCTTGTAATGATTAGGTCTCCGCTTCTAAACAGGAAACATTAGAAAAGGTAATGAATTTTGAATGTGGTCTCTAAATAGGATCATCCGCTCAGCTGGGGAGATAATTTCGGTAGATTGAGAATCAGAGTGTGTGTTTGCTGAAGACCGTGAGAGGAATCCGTTTGCTCGGATTAATTCTGTGGACAGTGACGATATGTGGCAATGTTTGCTGGTTCCAAACAAAGTCAATGGAATGGATGTTCTAGATGGAAACTAAAGCCTCTAGAATTGTTAAAATTTGATTATCTGCTGACTGACACTCAATGACAAGCAGCAGAAAAAATTCTTGGCAGTAATTCGAACATATTTACTGAAGTTAATGGGAAAGAGTATCAAGGGAGAGTCTTAATGGATTTGTGTAAGATAAGATGTAAGCAAATCTGATACCAGTGAATAAAATATCCATTTATCTATGTCCGATATATATATATATATATATATATATATATATAAAAAATAGAATTGGTTTGAAGCCATTTTGGGAAGGAATCAAACTAATAATTGAAAAGAGAAATTGTCACAGAAAGAAGCAAAAAATGTATTTCATTTTTAAATATAATATTCTTCATCAAGCATTTATTAAGTAAGACATACCTTCTGGTTATGGTTATAGAAGTAGAGAAGTCAAAGAGCTTATACAGTTGGTTAGGAAGTGAGTAAATATACCCTGGATAATATTTTTTTAAATCTCAAGTTTTCGTTTCATTGTTGTTTTTTTTTCAATTCTTTAAAAGCTACAGCCTATTTAATTAGCAAATTCAAAATAACCAGAATTTGACCCTCACCCAGTACATTGTACTAATCTTTGCAAAGCTATATATATATATATATATACACTGAGAGAGAGATTATCTACAAAAGTTTGGGGAACTTAGAGCATAAATGGAGTCCTTCAAAGAAAGGAAAAAAAATCTACAGGGTGTGGAAGAAAAATTAGTAATATTCTAGTATGATAATAAACAACTATTACAAAACAAGATTAATTTTAATTTTAGAAAATAAACTATGAAATAAAAAGAGAGACACACAACAGTTATTTTACTCAATATAGCCACCATTGTTTTCAATTATTATATCTACATGCCTTCAAAATAAATTCTTCAGACATTTTATTCTATTTTTCCTTAATAGCAGTCTTAAGTAAACCAATTTTTGGATGGGAATTTGCATTTGTTTTATTTTCTGAAATATCCCCATATAGCATAATCAAGGGGGTTAAGGTCTGGCATTAATTTTTTTTGTTGTTGTTTGCACAGTTTTCTCATCGACTTTCAATACATTAGCATACTTTCTTACAGACATTGTGGAGTCCTTAATTGCCATAGTGAGAACAGTTTAAAAGCCTTCTTTTCTTTTTTTGTTCAATCCTACACTCCCCCTTTTCCTTAAAAAGCTCTTTTTTGTAAAATAAATTTTCTTTGCTTTGTATACAGTAGACAAAGAAACTTTGGCTTGGTTTTGTCATTAAGCAAATCATAGATTCTTTATCGTTTCTTTTGTGCTCACTCATATTTTTTTAATAAAAATGTGCTTGAATAATAGAGCTAATCATGAAAATTTAGATTGATCATGTTTTGTTTTTTTTTCAAAAATTGGATGAATTAGACTTTGAAAAAATTTTAAAAAATTATTCCATATTTTGTTTCTGCACTCTGTAAAAGGTGTTTGTTTAAATCTTTTGTTGGCTCAAATTTTTTTTAAATTATTTGTGTGGACCAGTAAAAGGTCCGGAAAAAAGACATGAACTCGGGATTACATGAAACAAGTATATTGAATGAAAGTATAAATATAGCATAGGAAAAAAAGTGTTGAACATCAGTCTGACTGCCAAAGTGTTAGGCTGGAGTTAACTTAACACCGAGATGAATATTCTCCCGGTATTCATAATCATAGGAAGAGTTCATCATAGTCTGTAAGGTAGGTACCATAACATCCTTAAAAATACACACACTCACACATATGTATGTATTTTCTCACCCACTCTGCTTCAGGCTCCTTGGGCAACCATTATCATAACCCAACTTCCTTTGGTCCACTTAAGTGTGCAGATAATAGTGGAAATTTATTGGTTTTCCATCTCCAATGATTCATGAAAGTCCAAGCTGATTGTGTGCCACTTTGCCTTAATGCACTTGGGAATGGCATGAATTCAGAGTTTTTCCTTCTCCTAGATCAGTTACTCTACCAATTCTAAAGAGTTTGCCCTACTATTTACCATAGCTTGGTGGATTCATGCTTTTCTCAATGATATTAGCATAAAGTGAAATGAAAACAGCTTCACTATGAATTTGAATTCAGGTTACCAATTCTATTTTATTGCCGATTATCATTATGTTATATATTAGAAGCATGCTTAGCTTAGTGGTTATCATAGTAGGAAATGGAATGAAGAAACCAAGATGAGGTTGTTTGTGTTTCACTTTGTGCTAATGCTCATAAAAATAGTACAAATTCATCTGTTCTCCTCCAGATATGGGTAAATAGTAGAGTAGAATGGGTTCTTTAGCCTTTGAAGAAAGAAAACTCTGAATTCAAATCAGCTGTACTCCACTTAAAAAGTCTATGCTCTGACCATGAATTTCTCTGATGAAGGGCCCAGTCAGCTGGGACTACAGAATACACTAACTGCATCTCTGCACAGGTGTAAGACTCCCCAAACGAGTATCTTGGATATGATGCTAAACAATCTTATGGTGAGGCTCCGGGAATGTGGAGTACCTCTTTACTGCCATCACTCCCAGGTCAACTTTGGCTCAGAGTGATAGCACCTGATAGGTTCCTATCTATGGGTTAGATAGAACTAAACATTATATTTATGCTAAACTGAATTGTTTGAAATAGAACTGATTATATGTATAAAGAGGATTTGGCACTAAATAACATCCAATGGTTGATATGCCATAGAATCAAACCAAAGAATGAGGAAATTGGCTAATTTTACTTTCAACTAAACAGTTCTTGTATGGGACCTTCTCTTTACTGATGAAAAGTTCAAATCATAGATGAAACTGTTTACATTTCCCTTTGTATTGATACCCTTGGGAAAAGAATGAATCCATTTCTTCTTCCTCCTGCTATGGGTAAATAGTTGGACAGACTGGATTCCTTAGCCTTGGTTAGGCAAACTCTGAATTTCAAACCAGTTGTAATCTGCTTAAAAATTGACCTAGAGTTACATCTGCTCATGGTGGAAGTATTGGGTAAATACATACTTTGCAAAGACAATAATGTAGGGTGAAGAGATTACATCCTTTGCCTGCCAAATAGTACTTCTAACGGCTGCTTGATACCTCAGTCAGATCAAAACAAAACATGCGTTGAACCAAGTATTATTGTATATGGCAAATATCTTTAGGTTGTTGATCAGTTTGTCTATCTTGGCATAGCTCTCTTGCAAGACCAATCTTTTTGCAATGAGATCTGTCTAAGGTTAGAAAAAGTCATCAGGTCTTTTGAGCAACTAGAGAAAATGGTATGGAATCAGTTTGATATCTAAGCACCAACCAAACTCATTGTATACAAAGCTGGTATTCTTTCAGCTCTTTTGTACACCTATAGTAACATGTGTGCTGAACAAACATCACCTAAAAATTGTGACAAAAGTTTGTCTCAATTGTTGTAAAAAGGTTGTGATGCTTAGCATGTCATGTCCACCACATGCAATGTCCAAGGAGCACATTCTGGAATGAAATGTGCCTGATATGAACAGAGAGGAGCATGCATACAAATTAAGAACTTATAAGATGGCTGAGGATTTATCAGTTGGGAGAAAAATTTGTGACAGACAAATAGATTCAGAGACAGATGAAAGAGAACCAGAGAATAGAAGTCCTGGACAGAATTGTTAAAATCAATTACAAAAATCTTAAAGAAGTTGTATCAATACTGCTTATGCAGAATTCTGTACATAAAAGAGACCTCCATTACACCAGACACATTATATTTTACATTTACTAATAATTTGGTTTCTTTTTTTTTATAAGCAACTTTTGTGTCAATTCGTTTTATAATCAATATTAGGTGTGAGAGAGTTATCACCCTTGATCTTTACATGAACCAACATTATTAATCTTGTTTTAAACTAAGTCCCCTAAGTTGACTAATTTTTCTTCACTGGCCTAAAGTAGAGTGTTCGCCAATGGTCCAAGAGACCAGGGTTCAATCCCAGGTAGAGTCATACCAAAGACACAAAAAATGGTACTTGATGCTGCCTTGCTTATCACTCAGCACTATAAGGTGAGGATCAAGGGTAAAGTGGAGCAATCCTGGGAATGGAGTAGCGTCCTCCCCTATACCTCGGTGTAGTAGTTATTGAAAACGGAGCCTTCGGGTCACCCTCGACTAAGGTTGCCAACTTTATATATATATATATATTTGAATATATATCTACAGAAGTGAGATAGTTATGTCACAAAACTGAATTTTCAATTTTTTTCTTAGGTCATTTTATTTTGATATTTATATTTTGATAGGTAAATATTTTGTTAGTAACTCTTAAATTCCTACATCTATTGCTTGTACTAGTGAGGAAGATAAGCACCTGTGGTGTAGCAGATAAATATTCTAAACTGTGACATTATAGTAAGCAAGCTTAAACTCCAATTACAGTATTATGTTTACCTTCAGATGAATACTCTTTGGAAAGATATTATCCCAGTAGAAAGTGGAACATAATGTCAAGAGTTCATTCACTAAATGTTAGAATATAATCAAGAATTGACAAAATCATTTTTTAATCGCACAGCAAGGTGAACTTTTAAAAATTACCTTACTTTGTGCCACCCTGTCTGCAGGCTTAGAATGCACTGACTGATCCCTTGCAAAGGGGTAAGACCCTTAAAAAGGGGTGTCCTGGTTTTGACTTTAACCAGCATCTGACAGTGAAGTACCAGTTCTGGAGGTCTGGGGAGTGTGGAGTACCCCTTCATTGCCATTACTCTCTGGTCTGACCTGGAGTGGCAGTACATGTTAGAGCGCCATCTATGTATTTCATAAAACCATGTACCAAAAAAAAAACCTTTTAAGAAATAACTACCCAAATATAAATATAAAAGTACAATGAGCTATGGGTTAAATGGTACCACTTCTTTTAAAAGGATGGCTTTGGCATTGAATTACCAATGAAGGTTGAGATGACATTAAACAAAAAAACCAAACTAACCAAATTGGCACTACATAAGCTATTCAGAGAACAAATCAGTAAAAAATGATTTCTGTAACCTCTAACAGGTGAGTCTTCGACCATGTGACAGTAAACAAAGGCTTGAAAAATCATTCTGATAAATGTGATATATAAATTATGTCAAGCAGTATATGAACTCTGTATAGCTGCAGAACAAAGTGGAACATGATGTCGAGAGTTCATTCACTAAATGTTAAATTATAAGTATGAATGGACAAAGACGGCACTACACATGATGTAATGGTAACCAAGCTGAATTAGCAAATGATTATTAGACCATTTGATCACCAATGGGTGCTCCATTCTTTTGGCCTTGTACCATAACTAAGCTAATTTTGGTGATTGACTATAAATGTCTGATTTTTAGCATAGAAATTCTTCTTAAGTGTTGTCTACGAGGGTGCAGAAATCTTGTTAGACTTTCTCTGAATGAAAATATTATATCAGTACAAGAATAGGGGGTGGGGGACCCCCGCATATGGCCAAGCAAAAGCAGGAGGATCAGCTCGAACATACATACAGCAGTTATGTGAGGATACGGGATGTAACCCTGAAGACCTGCCAAAAGCGATGAATGATAGGGAGAAGTGGCGAGAGAGGGTCAGGGATATCTGTGCTGGCGGCACGACTTGATGATGATGATGATGATGATGACAAGAATAGGAAGAACTAGTGTATTTCTGGAGGAATATATTATCAAAATGCTTCAAACAGTTTGATTTATATTGAACAGAGATTAAAAATTCTGAACTATTTAGTTTATAAAGGTGAAAATACTGACATAATGAATAAAACAGATCTTACTTGTAATAATTATGGATAGCAAACTTCTAAAATCAGTAGACTATTTTACTAACCTTTGAAACAATATCTCATCAACTGAAAGTGATGTCAGTATATGCTTTGGAAAGGCACCGACTGCTATCAACAGGATAGAAATTGATCTCTCTGATAAAATAAAACAGGAATTCTTACCAGCTGTAGCCATATCCATGCTATGGTATGACTGTGCCATCTGGATTTTAATGAAATGCTTAAAGAAAAATCTAAATGGGAACTACAGAAGGAGCAGCAACTGTAGTGTCACTTACCTTCTATCTCACAAAGATAAAGACCAACTGAGAACTCCTGCAAAAACAGGGATGAACTTATAACTGATATTCTCCTGTGGACTCCCTCACATGAACACACCAGTGTTGGCCAACCAGCAAAAACTTACATCCATTAACTTTGTGCAGACACTGATTGTCGTCTAGAGAACCTATGGCCAATATGGACAGCAGTTGTCTGAGATTGCACAAACCTACCTAAGTCATAATATATAATCAGGTAAATGACACAAAATATCTTAAATATAATAAAGTTTGTAAAACAACTGAAGGCGCAAAACATCACATGAAAATAAAAAAGAATAAACAGCATCCTCTTGCTTTCTCATTTGCTGGCTCAATTTACAGCAAGGCTGGGGGGAGTAATATCTAAAGTATTAGAATGCAGCCTCGAAATAAGTGAGTTGGAACTCCAGTCATGCTGTTACATTTATTTTTGAACTAATACCCTTGGGAAAGGTATAAACCCCTTTATTCTCCTAGCAATTGATTAAATAGTATAGCTGCTGTTCATTTACTAGGATGGCTTGGTATTAAATAACCCATGAAGGTTGATATGCTATCAAACAAAGAAACCAAACAGAATCAATTTACAATTTGTGTTTAAGTGCCTTTCTGAACTTAAGTCATTAATAGTAAACAAACACTCAAATTTGTACCTTAAAATGGTCTTGTGAAAGTTGAAAGTCATTATGTATTGATATGAAGTAGCTGCCATTCATCACTGTAGCAAGAGAAGAAACTTACCTCCTGGATCAAAGCGCGTAAGACTATGCCTTGCTTGTCAAGCAGTAAAATAATGTTCACTTCTGGAGGCCAATCTTGTCACTCAAGAGAAGAAATCTACCTTGCATGTAAATTTCTATATGCCAGAACTTGCATAAAAGAGCATGCCAGCAGGAGGAGCATGGTTGTTGTTCTTTGCGGACTGCTCTTTTGACTGACTGACTGACTGACAGAATGAACGAGTTGACCAGAGGTATACTGAGGAAAGGCTGCTAATCACGTGTGTTGTTATTTTTAGTCAACTGAGGCTACCCAATTGTCTGAGGACTGTACTACTGCTTTTGCTTGAACTAGTTCTACAACAACTACTAATGAACCAAGTGACTGTGTGACTGACAACAATAAGTCAACCAATAGAACTCTTGTTGTATGTTTGAGAAATGGTCACATGATAGTTGAGGAATTTTGAAGTTTCAGTCAGTAACCAATAGAAGGCAGGAATTGACGTAAACTTTGGGGTTAAGGAAGTACCCCATTGAAGGTGGGCTACAATTTAGCAATTCCTTCATCGACTCAAAAATACCACTTTACATCTTCCTGATTTCAGACTGGTCTAGAGGGTAGTTAAAATAGTAATAAATTGAATGGTATTTGTTTTTATCATATATCTGACTTTTTCCTTTCCTATAAACTCATAATCATTTCTTCATTTCATTTTTCTCTCTGGTAATGCAATAATTGTGATAGATTGTCTTTCTAAAGCTGTATCTGAGGTTGCACAAACTTACCTTAGTCATAACTTCCAATCTAGTATATGACACAAAATATCTTGAATAAAATAAAGTTGGCAAAGCAGCTCAAAGTCTAAACTATCACATAAAAATCACATAAGATCAAACATCATACAGTTGTCAACCCTTTAGCTGGCTCAATTTGCAACAAAGTGTTTAATACACAGGCACTCAAATCTGTACCGCTAATCTTAACCAGAAAGGGATCTTGTGCATGTATAAGTTGGCAGCCATTGTATATATTGCAAAATGAACAAATTCTTATAAAAACATTTTTCTTCCATGTGCAGAATAAAACTTGAAATAAATAAATTATCTCAATGTGCATGTTTCATCTGAAAATTATATTTTTTTTCTTGTTCATGAAACTTATAGTCACAAGACTGACATAAAGAGGTGAGATAATAATCTTTTACTTTCTTTCTCCCTCTCTTCATATATATATATATATATATATATATATATATCCCCATCCTATTACATTTTTTGTCTATTCCTTAAGTTCTGTGAAACATGAAAATTAAAGGTTTTACCCTTCCACCATTTTCCATGGCATATTGATAAGGGGTTTGAATTCAAAGTATTTCCTTCTCTCAGATCAGTTACCCTACTAATGCTAAAGAGTCTGCCCTACTATTTACCTATGGTTGGATGGGGAAAGCTGAGCTGGATTCTTGAGTTTTCCAAGAATATTGGCATAAAGTGAAATTCAAATAACTTCACCAGGAATTTGAATTAATGAATCCCATTTTACTGATAACCATTATCCTTATATATATATATATATATATATATATATATATATATATATATATATATATATAATATATATATATACTAATCAATAATGAAGTTTGCTATGTTCATAAATAAAGAGTTCTCAATATTTGTGATAGAGCATATGTAATACTGTTGTAACCAAACAAAAAGGTTACTGAATGAGAAATAACTAAAACAAAGGTTGGAAATGAAATGGAAATCTTTATAACAATAACAAAATACAAAACTTGCCAGTGGCATAAAGAAGGTAACTGCTGCTAGTGGTGACTACATAGTATATTTTTACCCCCTCACAATAGTGTCCAACATATTTATAAGGATTGGGACATACCCATTAATGTTTATAGGAAGAGTATATAACAAATACTAAATTGGGATTGCTTAGACACACAGTCAACACTGCTTGATGACTTTCATTTTGATTGCATCAGCAAGAAACTGACTGTTAACAAGTGCCATTGACTATGTACCTATGCTAGCCTAACTTTTTATATATAATATTATTTAAAAAATTCAGCCAACTCACAATTTTAAGTTTCACAATTTTTAGATCATCAGGTAAATTACCAACACTGATGATTAAGAATTTGTTCATACTGACATTTTAGGTTTTTAAGTTAGATTTGGTTGTTTGGTTTGATGGCATATCAACTGTTGTGGGTTATTTAATCCTAAATTCTGTTTATATATATATATATATATATATATATGATTTGTAAGTGAATAGTTTATAGGTAACTTTTTTTTTAATGAGTTTGAGTTCATTTATTTGCATACAGGTAAATGTTTTGGTTTGGTTTGGTTTTATGGCATATCAACCTATTTCAAACAATTCAGTTTAACATAAGTAAACAGAATAAATGTTAAAAACAGTTCTATTTCAAACAACCCTGTTTAGCATAAGTACACCATTTAGTTCTATTGAACCCATGGACAGGACCCACTCCAGGCCAAAGTGAACCAAGGAGCAATGGCAATGAAGGGGTACTCTGCATTCCCCAAAGCTCCAGTATTACTGGAGCCCCACCATCAGATTGTTTAGTATCATATCCAGGACACTTGTTGGGGGAGTCTTACCTCTGTGCTGAGATACAGTCAGTGTATTCTGATGCCCCAGCCAACTGGACAGTTGAATAGTTTCTAGTATTACTATTTAACACTAATAATTCTATTTAATACTAATTCTTTGTTTGCATGTAGTTTAAATGGGTTGGGACCTTAACAGGTACTACTACTCTGGATCAGAGTGGATCTGAGAATAATAGCAATGAAGGGGTATGCCACATTACTTAAACTCTAGAATTGGAACCTCACTATCATATGCCATTTTGCATTATACCCAGAACATTTAGTTTTTAAAAGAACTGTACTGGTATTTATCTTAAAGCTATATATATATATATATATATATATATATAAAATCAAATTTGCTCCAATCACTTATAAAAGCATAATAAATATCTGGAGGTTATTATATATATATATATATATATATATATATATATATATATATAACCAAATAACCTTTTGTTTATTATATAGAATTTGCCAAACTGACTGGTTTATAAGTTTATAGATTTCAAGTGTTTTCCTAATTCAAAATATTCAAACTGTTGCAACATTATACAGTTTGAAATATTGATCTTTGATCGTTTGGAGATCAGGAAGCAGACAAGCGTGAACAAGACTGATTAGTTGATTGTTTGGTCGTTATAATCATTTGGCTATAGGAAGGGGCTTGTGCTTTTGAAAGCTTGTAATTTTCAAATGTAAACGATAATTGGAAAATCTAAAAGAAATTTGCTTCAGGATTAATTTTTTTTCTGTTTGTGTTTCAGTGATTTCAATTTAAAAAGCTATATTCTATATTCAAAATAGATTATATGGTAAAATCATTGTTTAATCACACAGCAAGGTGAACTTTTTGAGATTACCTTACATTGTGCCACCCTGTCTGCAGGCTTAGAATACACTGACTGATCCCTTGAAAAGGGGTAAATTTTGTAACTTGTTTTTTTTTAACTTTGATTTTGATCTTTTCTCATATCAGACTTGTTTATAAATTTGTGGGGTTAAATTGTTTATTGATTGTGAAGTAGAAGACTTGTTTGGCATGACTAAAATAAATTTTATTATAAAAAGTACTAATACAAACTACTTTTCATAACTGATTAATTTAAAGTCCTGTCAACCTATCAAGGGTTATTTTATTCCTAGAGGTTAGGGAATCATGTTCATTGCATATTCATATCATCAAAAAGGGGTGGCCTTTGAAAATAGCTATAACTATATGATTGGTTGGTTTTAATTGCATGTCGATCTGTCTGGGGTTATTTAAGCCTGGAAGTTAGGAAATTGCATATATCATACATTTATATTCACATTTTTTGTGTGTTTTTTAAAATGTTTTTGTTCACAGTTATATGATATCCAGTATTCCTATCACTTATAAACAAATCTATTTAACCCATAGATATGACCCTAATAGGTACAACCAATCCAGGTTTGAGTGGAGCTTGGAGTAATGACAATAAAGAAGTACTCCACACTACTCAGATCTCCAAAAATGGAGCCTCACCATTAGATGCAGTTTAGTGTCATACTCAGGGTGGCAAGGGATACGATCAACATATTCTAAGCCCCATTGACCAAACAAGCTCGAGTTGTAACAATCAAATTATCTATGGTAATTAATTTTTAGCCTATAAATTTTTTTTCAATTTTTTTTAGTTTTTAGCATATAAAACATACAATGTTCAATTTAAAATGTAAGTATAATTCTAAACAAAAACCTTATTTTGTTATTTAAACCAAATCTTCGTTTTTATTTTTATTTTTTTGTTCAATTATATAAAGCAGATATCTAGCTGAACATTTCCTAGCTTGAAACTAAAGTAATGGCCCTTTTTTCCCTATGACTTTTATCATTCATTGCAAAATGAAAACTAAAAAAAATTATTTACATTTGTTGTATGAATGATAGCCATAAGAGGTTGATAAACATCAACCTCTCAATGATGTTTATTAACTTATAAATCCTCACAAAATATAGTTTGATGTTATTTCCGTGTTTATTGCTGCAATAAAAAGTATGTTGTATAAATTTTTAGTCAGTTTATGCAAATTAAACTGATTTTTCTTTTAGTATAAAATCATTTCGACCTTTTTCACCTCAGATCTGTCCTGAAGGTCCTTAGAGTTTTAAAAATTAGAACAATTAATGCTATTGCACCATAATTTGTGCAGACACTGGATTCAGTATAGAAAACTTGCTAAGAGAGACAGATGATAGGGATGGAGAGTGAGAGTCAAAGGACACCATACTATCAGCACTACTTGATGATGATGACTTCTTACGTCGATACAAACAAATAATGAAATTATGAAAAAGATATGTGGATCTTCAAATCAGACCCTCAGTGGAATTGGCAGGAATGATGCTATTAGTAATATAAATATGGAAATCAGACCTAACTGATAAAATGAAACGCAGTTTCTTCCAGGCAGCTGTCGTATCGATACTGCTGTATGGATGCACTACATGGACGCTAACTAAACGGCTGGAGAAGAAGCTAGACGGCAATTACACAAGAATGCTGCGAGCAATATTGAACAAGCAACACCCCAGAAGACACCAACTATACGGCCACCTGCCTCCCCTCACGAAAACTATCCAAGTTAGACAAACCAGACATGCAGGACACTGCTGGAGAAGCAAGGACGAGCTCATAAGTGATGTACTCCTATGGACCTCCACATATGGCCGGGCAAAAGCAGGACGACCAGCACGAACATACATTCAGCAGCTATATGAGGATACGGGATGTAGCCCTGAAAACCTGCCAGAGGCGATGAACGATTGGGAAAAGTGGCGAGAGAGGGTCAGGGATATCCGTGCTAGTGGCATGACATGATGATGATGATGATGAATGCTGGTTTAAATTCAGAATTTCCCTCCTCTTAGATGAGTTGCCAAACCAATATCAAAGAATGTAGTCTGCCCTACTATTTATCAATAACTGATAAAAGAAGAGATAGACATGCCTCGATGAACGATTGGGAAAAGTGGCGAGAGAGGGTCAAGGATATCCATGCTAGTGGCATGACAAGATGATGATGAATATAAATATCATTCGTTGCTGTCTACAGTTCAAGCTCTCCTCTTAACATTACAGATTTTGTTAATCATGTTTCTTTCTGTTAATGTGAACAAGATTGAATAAACAGCTCCTCAATTCAAATATTAATTCATATATTGTAAAAATTGTTATTGTCAATAAGACTCAATCTTTTATAATTCTTTTTAAATGAATACTAAATAATATGGAGTTACAAAAAAATACTTAACAGTTGAAAACACATGAAGAATTATTTTTAGGCAAATATGTTTGTGAAGGTGGCATTCCTGACAGCTTATAAAATAAGATGTACAGTTTCTTTCAGTTTTTGTACAGGATAAAATTTGCAATAAAATTTGGTTTTATTTAGAAAATTTTGTAACTTTTTTTTTTTTAAACTTTGATTTTGATCTTTGCTCATATCAGACTTGTTTATAAATTTGTAGGGTTAAATTGTTTATTGATTGTGAAGTAGAAGATTTGTTTGGCCTGACTAAAAAAAATTTTATCATAAAAGGTACTAATACAAATTACATTTCATAACTGATTGATTTTAATGTCCTGTCAACCTATCAAGGGTTATTTTATTCCTAGAGGTTAGGGAATCATGTTCATTGTATATTCATATTTCATTTTTATGTAGTTGTTTTTTAAGAGTTTTTTTTCCACATGGTCCTATCTGATATGAATAATTTTTAGATATCTACTTGAACCATTGTTAAGACCCACAACAGGTACTACTGACCTGGATTTGGGTTGATGTGGGTGTAATGGGAATGAAGATGTACTCCACTCTTCCCAAATCTGGTTCTTCACCATCAGATGCAGTTTAGTGTCAAATTCAGGACACAACTTTTTTGGGTGGTGATCTTTAATCCTTAGCAGGGAATACAATCAGCCTCCCTAACAGGGTGTTTAGATTCCTGGGTATTATCAACTGCTTTTATAGGTCATATACAACCCTGTGTTTGAAAGAACAGTCTGTCAGATTGTAAAACCATAAAACTTTGTAAACCTTTTTTTCTATAAATACTGATTGGATATTACCAGTTTTTTATTACAAGAATCAATTTTTTGAGAGGAAAATATATATCATTGATTATCTACTCATATTACTACTTGAATTAAAATCCAAACAAAGAGAACTTAAATTCTGCTTCATTTTTTTAAAGTTTTGTTTTGTTTTTTCTTTCTTTCTGTATCCTGGTTTGGATATGGGAGCATTATATGTAAGTATTTCTTGGGCAAGAATAGCCTAGTAGAACCCAATCCTCTCAAGGTCTACAACTGATTTAATTTTAGTGTTTTCCTTCTCTTAGAACTGTTGCCATACCAAGGTTAAAAAGCTCACTTTATTATTTATCCATAGCTGGAGGGAGAATAATTGGGCTCATAACTTTCCCAAGGGTATTAGTTCTATGAAATAAAAATAAAATAAAAACAGCCTCATTCAGGATTTGAACTTTGGCAGTTGAGTTCGTTGCCTCTAATGATAGCCATTATGCTACAAGTAGCTTCATAAAATTTTTGTTACCTGAAGTATATATAAATACAAACCTAATTTCTTATTACTAGAGGTTAACATGCAAAGGGAATTTTTTTTGGCATTTATGTTTCTATAAAGCTCGACTTCAAGTTAATCAATACATTTTTTTTATAATCAACTTGGTGTGCTGAAATGTTTTTATAATCATTCAATTCATTAAAATAGCAAAATACTTTTATTATATGTTACTATGTAATTATCTAATTAAATCATAGAAATATGGCTTTGTATTTAATTAGGTTTATTTCAATTGACTGCACCTCATTTAAACAAACAGCATTCATAAAAATCCTATATTTAAATAAAATGATATGAAAACAATATTTGATTATCTGATAAACTGTTTCTGTTTCATGATTTTAATTGAGAAAATTGCCAGTTTTTAAATGCATTATATTTATCACAATTAAATAATTCTTTTCATACATTTGATGTTACTATTCATATAATAAACATTATGAATTTGTCTGGTTATTTCTTTGTTTATTTGTCTGTAACTTCTGCTGAGATGAGAGTTTAATATCTGTGCATCCTGCCATGGATCAGATTATAATATCTGTACATGTAGAAATTGAATATAATGTATAATCTGGAACTTAACTGAGGCAGTATTCAGTGTGACTTGGCTATGAACCAATATATTGAATTAAACAAAGCCAGACTCAGAGAAAATATTTCTGAAATTTATATACAACATATTTTCCCTGTGACTATCCATCCAGTGTACCTCAGTGGCATTTAGGTTTTCATTTGTTTCAAGTCTGATAGGTTCTCATCTTGGTCTCTCTTTATGGAGCACAAAATTCATTTCTCTATTTTATTTGCACGTAGTTTGTTTGTAATGTCAAAGCAACGTTGACTCGGGTGACATTAAACAAGACAGTTTTATCTTAGACTGTCTCGTTTTGCAAAAATGAACACTTTGACAAGAGTTCAATGAATGTCATCAATGACCTTGCTGCAAATGCAAATAGAAAATGGCTCTTCTCTGCAAAGAAATTCAACATGCTTGACAAGGAAGGGAGAAAGATTTACTGAATAATGGATTGTGTCATACTGAAGCTAAGTTAGATGTCTCCAAGACTGTTGTTGTCAGAAACAGTTGCTGGCCTATAGAGCAGAGGACACACAGACAGACAGCAATTTATTAACCATCAGTTTTATGTAGATGTAATAGAATGTGCTTGAGCTTAATCATCATCATCAATATGTGCAAACAGCATGGATTCCTTTGACTTTCTCTCACCATCCATCCCTATTGGCTATTGCTTTAGGTAAGTCATCCTGAAGGCATCCATGGAGTTGATTGCTGGTTGGCCAACACTGGTGTATCTGTATGTTGGAATCCAACGTAATTTATGAATTTGTCCTTACTTCTCCAGCAGTGCTCAGCATGTCGTGTTCATCTTACTTGGATGGTTTGTGTGATGGGAGGTAACTTATTGTACAACTGTTTTGTAGGCTACTGCTTCCAGGATTTTTTCTAAACAGCATGCAGCACCCTATTGCAGTCACCATCTAATTTTTTCTCCAAGTGTTTCTTTAGAGTCCAATTAGTGCAACCATATAACAACACTGACAATGAAAGAGACTATTTGTTTTTATTACTCATATCTTTATGATTCACTTTCATTAGTTTCATTGAACTTTTGTTGCTCTTAATCAGATTTTTTTCTACTATTAAAGATCTTGTTAAACTGAGTTTCAGACATCAAGTCTTTTCATTATTACCTTTTTATCAAGAAAAGTTTTGACTTGTTTTTCTATCTTCTTTCTTTAATTTATGCTAATAAAATATCAAAATCTTTATGTTACTCTGCATTTTATTGTTCCAAACTTCCCAAATGTTTCACTGAATAAGTTTAAAATAACAAAAATCTTTTACTCTGTTTACATATGTATTATGTTATTTTAAGGTTTTATTACATAATGATGAGCAATTTCAGTAAAATTACTGACAAGTATCACATAAAACTGGCTCATTGGCCTCGTAGGTTGCGTGTTCACCAATGGTCAGGGAGACCAGGGTTCAGTCTCAGGTCGTGTCATATCAAAGACTTAAAAAGAAATGATACTTGATATCTCCTTACTTAACATTCAGCATTATAAGATACGTATCAAGGGTAAAGTGGAGCAATTCTGGGGCAGGAGTAGCGCCCTCCCCTATGTCTCGATGTAGTAGCTATTGAAAAGGGAGCTAACTTACTATTACATCATCATCATCATTCATCATCATGTCGTGCTGCCAGCACGGATATCCCTGACCATCTCTCGCCACTTCTCGCCACATTATTCATCGCCTCTGGCAGGTCTTCAGGGTTACATCCTGTGTCCTCACATAGCTGCTATATGTAAGTTTGAGCTGGTCGTCTCGCCTTCGCTTGGCCATATGTGGGGGTCCATAGCAGTACATCACTTATGAGCTCGTCCTTGCTTCTTCAGCAGTGTCCTGCATGTCTGGTTCGTCTAACTTGAATAGTTTTCATGATGGAAGGCAAGTGGCCGTATAGTTGGTGTCTTGTGGGGTGTTGTCGCCAGGACTTGTTCAATATTGCTCTCAACATTCTCGTGTAATTGCCGTCTAGCTTCTTCTCCAGCCGTTTAGTTAGCATCCATGTAGTGCATCCATATAGCAGTATCAATACAACCGCTGCCTGGAAGAAACTGCGCTTCATTTTATTGGTCAGGTCTGATTTCCATATGATCGAGAGGCTATCAATAGCTGTCCAAGCTTTCGTTAGTCGTGTGTCGATGTCTTTTTCGGTTGATGAGACGCTACTTCCTAGGTAGGTGAATTTGTCTACTATTACATAAAATACACATACACACACACATATATATATATAGTTGGCCTGATAAATGCATTGGTATATAGTTGGCCTGATAAATGCATTGGTGTGAAACTGACTTGCCAAGCACTGCTGATTCTGTGTTTATACCATCCAAGCCTAAATATATAAAACTATCAATGAAATTGAGTATGCTTTATTTATAAATATAGCAAACTGCATTATATATATATGAAATCATGCTGATAGCACAGATTCCTTGACTTTCTCTCTTGCCATCTGTCCATATTGGCCATTGCTCTTTACAGGTGTTATATATATATAAGTTGGGAACTGTTGTGAAGGGCAACCTGAAGATACCCTTTTCATTAGCTACTACACGGAGGTATAGAGGAGGACGCTACTCCTTTCCCTAGTTTGCTCCACTTTACCCTTATAATACTGAGTGTTAAGCATGGAGGCATCAAGTACCATTTTTTTGAGTCTTTGGTATGACTTGACCTGGGATTAAACCCTGGCCTCCCAGGCCACTGACGAACACTCTACCCATTAGGCAATTAAGCCGGTATAATATCTAAATAATGAAGATATATAGTTTGCTATATCTGCAAATAAAGAGTGCTCAATATCAGTGAGATAGAGCACTACGTTCGAATTGATTAAACATTAATAATAAGATGAAGAAGTATGATATATAAAGACTCTAGAAAATAATAAATTGAGCATAATTGAGTAAACAATTAACAGATCATAAAATTAGAATAATATGTAAATAACCACAGAGTATAAATTCAACTTACCTTCCCATCATGCTTCACAAACTAGATCACCCTTCTCATCATGTCCCTCACATCAGTATATAAAAGGATATCCACTATGTGAGAGCCTCTTGGTCTGATCATTGCATAGGCAAGAAACTAACAGTCACCAAGTTCAAATATATATATATGTGAATGTGTTTCCTTTAGACATGTTTCATTAAATAAAACAAGGATTGTTATCAAGTGTTTTTTTTTTTTCATGGATAAGATGACAATATGGATAAAGACAGTATAAAAAATGTCAGAAGTTTTTTTCTTCTTTTTTAAGTTGTAGTTTTAGTATTTTCTTCCATCTTAGTTCATTATCATGAATATATGTTATTGCAATATTATGCTTGATATCCAAAAGATTTTGATGTTATGGAGGAACATTGTAAATTTATAAATTATTTAATCAAGTGCTAATAACATTTTAGAGAAACTGTATAAAGCTATTATGCTAAGTATATTTGATATTGAGTCCTACAGAGGTTATAAGACAGTGATATCACATTTAATGAAACATGACTAAAATAGAATTTTCAGTATATATATATATATATATATATATATGTGTGTGTGTGTGTGTGTGAGGTTAGAGTAAACACACTCCATGGCATTTGGTGTCAGGCAGTTTCTCACCTATGTGTTCATCAGACCACTTTGTACTAATGTCCCTAGGGTAAGGCATAAATCCATCTGTTCTTCTAGCTATGGGTAAATAATAGAATAGACTGGGTTCTTTAGCTTTGATTTGGAAACCTGTCTAGGAGAAAGAAAACTTTGAATTAACAAAGGATGTACTCCACTTAAAAAATGAATTTGTGTCAGATCCTGTTCATGGTTGAGTGGTTTGGTAAATACATACTCTCTGAATTCTTAAGCTCTTGATACTCATAGAACCTGTACCTGGATCTAAAAAAATTCACCATAAACTCAAGCAGAAGACATATTCAAACTTCACTCTCAAACACAGACATATTTATTAAAAGCTATCTCATTGTTCCATTAAAAGAAAGGCTATATCAAGGCTTTTGTAATCAACATCTAGTATAATTGTAGCAGAAAGAAACTTGAATTTTTGTTTAGTGCGTAATTTAATTTTGACCATTAAAGTCGCCGAACATTTTCACCCAATCAAGATGGCTTGTCCTATTCAGCCCGAACCATATTTCCTAGCAGCACCAAAAATTGATGTGTATAAACATGTTTATCAAAAGCTCTGTAACAGACTCTAAACCATGTGTGTCACCAAATCTAAGAATACAAAAAGGCCCACTTTTATCATAGTTTCCAGATAGGACTTTTCTCCTATTTTCCTGCCAAAAAGTATAAATAAACCAGTGAGAAGTATCCCCAGCAGACTTGGATTACAGACGAAACAAAAGTATCAGCCCAAAAATTTCATGATGATAAATAAGTTTTATCCTCTAAGGAATTTCAGGACTGACAAGGAAGAAAGCATTTTAAAAAGAATATTAAAACATTTACATACACCATTGACACCAATATATCTTTTGTAAGTTGTTGCTCTTTACCAAAAATAATATATAAAAATACATTTGTTTGAACTCAATCTCCTGTTATTTGCTTTCTGTTTACTTGTTTTATTTATAATTCATTTTATCATTAACTTTTTATCACAGAATCCAGAAAACTTCTTTTCCACAGCATTAATCTACATTTCATTACAAACTCAGTATAGATAATTTGTTCTAATTTTCATGTTACCCTAGTAACAACATCCCTATTATACCATTTGAATTCAAAAGGTTAACATTGAATAAAGATGAAAAGTTTGGTTATAATCTTTCTGTTTATAGCATGGTTAGAAAGTATAATTTTCTTTACCAACAGTTTAGTGGTTTGGTAGTCAGGAGACAGTTTAGGATTAATAAATTTGTATACATAGAAGTTCATAGTAGAAATGAAAGTAATAAAGAAATCTCGCTAGTTAAGTGTCAACACAGGAAGTCAAATTCAAAAAGACAAAATGTATTCTAAACATTTCTTGCATTTCTAAAAGAGGTAGACTGATTTGAAGATTCTTGTTGGATATCAATTTCCTTCAGTCTTTCTTCTTGGTGGTTAAGAAGATGAAAGACATTACAAGTTTAAATTGAGTAATTGGATTTAAGTCATGAAAATCTTTAGCTGGAGACTGTTTTCAGAGTATTGATTAGGATTCTTTTTTGCAAGCACTTGAGCTAAAAAGAAGCTGAATGAATTAGCATGGAGTTCATGTAACTGAGGTTAATGAGTGAATGGATAATTCAGACAAGTTTTCTTCTTCCTGGAGACAGTTTGTAGCATAAAGATTATTATACACGTGTCAGGTTAGGGTGGCTCCCAAAATGCTGTCCATTTAAATGAGATAATTTTTTATTTATTAAAAGTGATAAATATCAATATTTGATCATTTAATTGATTGGTTTTAATGGTAGGGGTTATTTTATAGCTAGGAGATTAAAGAATTACATATAGTGTACATTTATAATTACATTCTTTGTGTAGTTTCATAAAAGGTTTTTTGCACAATTATATGATTTCAAGTATTCTTAATACAAATAATTTGCACAAGACCTATTTTGAATTTTAAACAGTTCTATTTGACCCATAGATAGAACTAAAACAGGTACTACCACTCTGGGTCAGAGTGGATTTGGGAGTAATAGCATTGAAGGGGGATACTCCACACTCCTTGGAACTAGAACCCTACTACCAGATGCAATTTAGTGTAATACCCAGGACCAGGACTTGAGGTTAACGATATTTAGCTGTCCTGAAGACACTAGAATATTTGCTGGGGACATCGAATGGGACAGTCAATTTTATTTAAAAAAAAAAAACATTTAAGTAAGTATAACTGAGTATGAAAGGAGGAAAAAATTTTGCAGATTTTCACATAATTTTTGAGAACGTTTTTTTTAAATTCACTCAAATCTATTTAAAAAAATAGTATCTTTTGCAGTGGTTTAAGATACAGAAGCCACATTGCTTTTTTTTTAAATTTTGTTTTTGTTTTGGTTTGGACTTAAAACAAATTTTGTTTTAGTTTGAAATGTTGTTAAATTTTGACATGAACTAGTATACAACCATAATAATCAGGTTTCATTTCATTTCTTATGCAATGTTCTTTTTATATCATCAATTAAAAATATTATTGTTTTCGACTTTTTTCAATGACTTGAAAATTTACTTTTATTTTATAACCTAAAATTGTCTTATTTTTTCTTCTTTTTAAATTAAAACCTTCCTTTTTTTAATTGAAGTTTCTTTGTTTCTTAAACAAAAAACATGGTCACAACAATTTTGAGACTAAATAGACCAAAACAAATTTTTATTTCATAAACATTTTAATGGTATTTTTAATATGCTATTAACAACTATAAATGATAAGGTAAAAAAAAAATTCTTTGATTTTAGAACAATTTAAAGTTATTTTTTGTGACAGTTCAGGAACATCAGTGAAAAAGGTTAGTCTAGAGCCTTGGCCAGGACATGTTAATATTTGAATTTCCTATGCCATTATACTTTTTTTGTATAGATTCATTACTTGTTTGTGATATTTTCAATTGATTTATTTTTCTTTGGCTTTAAAATTAGAAGTAATTTTTTAGTTTGAAGTATTTCTATTATTAGAAATATTTTATCATTAATTTTGGCAAGTTTCTTCATTTATATCACATTTTTAGCTGTCTTCTTCATAAGCTGTTACATTAAAGTGCTGGAAATATTTTTTTAAAATGTAATCTTATTACAATCTTTTGTCCATTTTTCTGTTATTGCAAGGACAGAGTTATGGCTGCCAAAATTTCTGTGGTACTCATAAAACTCTGGAATATGTTTTTAGAATATTTACATTAACTGAATCTTTATCTTTTTTCTTAATTGTATAGAGTAGACATCTTGTTTTTGAAAATCATAAAACTTAAGAATTTTTTTTTATGAAGTTTCAGTTGATAATATAAATATAATGCTAAACTGATGCATCATTGTAAGCAAATGGTACTGTGCTGAGAACAGATAAGTTATTAAAAACAAAACAAAAAACAGCAGCCAAAAGAAAGACAAGTTCACAGAGTTTAACATCTCTTTCAGTGGACTAGGTGTAACAAGATATGCTTGACCTAACACCCTGGGATGGACGGTTGATATCACTCACCCAAGGTGGAAGTGAGGGGTGTTCTATGACCTCCAATATATATATATGCATATATATATATATATATATATATATATATATATCATGGAACTTATCATTTGGTTTCTTTCTCTTTTTGGTGACTGGAGTGTGAGGATACAAACTTTCATCTGAATGTTGAATAAGGAAGAAATATATAAGAAAGGTCCTGTTCCTAAAAGAAGAAAGAAGCTGACTTGCATGTGGTGTCCATTATCTTCCTGATTCCATTACCCAAGAAACTAAATGAAGGGAATAAATCCACTGGGTCTTAATGCTTAAATTGTGTTTGTATGTTTTCCCTCTATATCCAACAATTAGCCATCACAAGGATAGCAGTCATTGGTGATTATGCTATGGTGAACACTTACTTTGTCCATCAGCTTACCTAAACTGAATCTTTATCTTTTTGTTTAACCATATAAAGTAGTATTTCATATATATGTATATATATTTTTCTTTTTTTTTCAGACTTGATTGCCATCCCAGATTTTGATGCTGGTGCTATGGAAAACTGGGGATTGATGACATTCCGAACTAGTAACATTCTCTATGACCCAAATGACTCTACAACAAGCCGCAAACTAATTGTTGCAATCACTGTGGCACATGAATTGGCTCATCAGGTTGGTGAATCATTTGATTCAATCACTTAGCAAAACAAGAACAAAATTACTGTTAATGACTTATGTCATCTTCAAAGCAAAATGTGATACAAAAATATGATTGTTTGTCAGATTAGTTTGAAGATGCAATGGAAATTCTTCAGTGGATTTTCCTTTAAGTTTCAAATATTTAAATTCAGTGCCATTTTTTTTTATAAAGCATTTTGAATTGAAATGTCAATACAGAAAAATCACACAGTTTTAATATTTTTGAAAATGTAACAGAAAGAAATCAAATTACTGTATTTGACAGCATAACATCGATTGACAAAATCAAAGAGAATGGCTTTGAACTGATGAAGAAAAGAAGCAGAAGATACCCCGCAACAACAATTACCGACGCCGACTACGCCAATGACATAGCGATACTGGCAAATACACCTGACCAAGCCGAAACACTTCTGCATAGTTTGGAACGAGCAGCAGCAAGCATAGGCCTCCATGTTAATGCACACAAAACGGAATATATGTGCTATAACCAAACGGGGGACATCTCCACTCTAAAAGGAACCCCTCTTAAACTAGTAGACAAATTCACGTACCTAGGAAGCAGCGTCGAATCAACCGAAAAGGACATCGAAACGAGGTTAACGAAAGCATGGACAGCTATCAATAGGCTATCGACTATATGGAAATCAGACCTAACCGATAAAATGAAACGCAGTTTCTTCCAGGCAGCGGTCACATCGATACTGCTATATGGCTGCACTACATGGACGCTAACAAAACGGCTGGAGAAGAAACTAGATGGCAATTACACAAGAATGCTGCGTGCAATCCTGAACAAGTCCTGGCAGCAACACCCCACAAGACACCAACTGTACGGCCACCTGCCCCCTATCACGAAAACTATTCAAGTTAGACGAACCAGACATGCAGGAGACTGCTGGAGAAGCAGAGATGAACTCATAAGAGATGTACTCTTATGGATCCCCACACATGGCCGCGCAAAAGCAGGACGACCAGCTCGAACGTACATTCAGCAGCTATGTGAGGATACAGGATGTTGTCCTGAAGACCTACCTAGGGCGATGAACGATAGGGAGGAATGGCGAGAGAGGGTCAGGGATATCCGTGCTGCCAGCACGATATGATGATGATGATGATGACGCACTCCAATTTCAACAAGGCAAATCAAGAAAAAAACAAAGTCCTAATATTAAATGTGATGAAATTAATATAATGAATATTATCAATGATAACACTATAATAGCCTTTTAAATAATGACAATAGGTATATGAAAGTTACTCTAAAGTCTAAGCTAATGGGAGTTACCAGGTAGCTAATTTTGGCCAACTATCATGAATTTTAAACCTTACATATGGCATGTAAGACACAGGGGAATTTTAAAAGATATTTTTGTAAAAAAAAGTGTGCTTTATATGCCACCAAATACAATATATTTAGCTAGCAGAAGTCTAACATAATATTGAATTGAAATTTTATTAGCAAAAGTTAAGACCTTTCTTCTCAAATGATTCTATCGATTGCTTAAAATATTTCTTGAGATTAATTTTTCAGATTAATTGTTAGAATTTTATGTGTATAACAAATATATATTATCAATTGGAAATAATTTATCTGTCCACCACAAACTGTTTAGTGTGGTTTATTTGTTTAATGGCATATCAACTATTTGTGGATTATTTAATGCTGAAATTTGATTTAATTTCTAGATGTTTGATTGTAATCATAACTTTATTCTTTCAATATTTCATTCCAATATTCATTTTTTGTCTACAGTCATTTGTCTACACACAATTATATGGTATCAAGTATTCCTATCTAATACAAATAATTTTAAACAAATTTATTTGCTCCATACATGGGACCCTAACAGAAACTACTGAACTAAGTCTGAGTTAACCTAGGAGGTATGACAATGAAGAGATACTCCATATTACCCAGAACTTCAGAACTGGTGCCTCACCTCAGCATGCACTTTACTGTCATACTCAAAACACTCCTTTACAAATGAGAAGGAAGAGTCTTCATGGTGGAGAGGTTAACATGCTGGACAATAACATCATAGTTAGCAATATTGCTATTATGTTCACTCTTGGACTAATACCTATGGGAAAGGCATGAACCCCCTTATCTCTCCAACTATGGGTTAAGTTGTACTACTACTGTTCTTCTACAATGGTGGCTTTAGCATTAAATTACCCATAAAGGTTGATATGCCATTGAAACCAAAGAAACCAACCCTCTACAAAAGACCAAATAGTTTGATGTAGAACTATCAAATTAGGAATTCATTATTAGGCCTGGGGAAGGTTTTAAAGTAAATAAACAAAATTCTTCATTGATAAAGAAAGAGTGTCATCAAGATAGGTTCTCTTACAATAATCAGTTGGAAGCCATATTGCTGCAAGATAAAACTGATGGTATAGAATTTGAATTTTCAAAAACTAGAAGACAAAGAATTAAGGAATTATTTGTTTTATAAAAAAATAATTATTTATTAGTGGAGGTGCCCGTGGTGTAATGGTTATCGTCGTAGGAATTGGACACGACGATACGAGTTCAAATCCTGGACGAGACTAATTGCATTTCACATAGCACTAATACCCTTGGGAAGGGTATGAAGCCAATTATTCTCCCTCCAGCTATGGGTAAATAGTAGGACAGATTAGGTTCTTCAGCCTTGGTCAGGCAACTAGTCTAGGAGAAGGAAAACTATGAATTCAGACCTGTCAAACTCCGCTTAAAAATTGACCTTGTGTCATATCCTGCCTGAGCGGAGGGGTTGGTAAATATGATATGATAAAAAATAGTTATTTGCATTAATTAAGCATAACTAGTTGGGTTTCTAGGTAGTCCTTCAAGGAGAGAATGTAGAGTAATTATATAACAGTCCAGGCAAAAAAAACAAAAACCTTTATGTCAATCTTTTAAGTTCCACTTTTTAAAAAATGTCTCGATAAAATTCTGTGAAAATTTTCACAGGATAATATCAATTTCATAAAGAATATGATTATCAAATCTCTTTTTCTTTATGCAGACAAGTATAATTGTTTTAGTTTGATTTCTTTATTTAATTGTATATGAATCTTCATGGGGTATTTAATACCAAAGCCATCCTTGTAGAAGGATAGTTGTGATATTATTTAACCCATAGCTGGAAAGATAAGGATTAGTATGTTAAATTGATGAAGCATTATAAGCAAATGGTACCTGGGTGTAAATAGATAAGTTATCAAAAAAAGCCAGCAGACAAGTTGATAGAGTTCAATATCTATTCTAGTGGGCTAATGGTAAATTTTTACCATGAGAAGTAATAAACTATTTCATTGTCATTCTAATCCTCTGCAGTCTAAATCTCAATCTCTTACACAACTTCTGTCCTGTTGGCGCAGCCTAGATAAAGGAGTACTCCACATTCCAATATTAATTTTTTGTCTATAATCACCATCAGATTGTTCAGTCTTATATCCAAGACACTCATTGGGTCTAAGACCTCTTGCACCAAAATAAACTGATTATCCTGGGTATGACACCAAAATTGCCTCCATTGGTGAAGCTCCAGCTCTTGAGCTCTGGGAAGTGTGGACTTACCCTTTCATTGCCATTACTCCCAGGTTCACTTTGACCCAGAGTGGTGGTACCTGTTAGGTACCATCTTTCTACCACATAGATTTGCTGGATAAGCCAGGATGAACTCAAAAGTAGCCTTATCTAGCAGACTCCTACACATGGACACAGCAGTGTTGGCCTACAAGCAAAGACTTACATTCCATATATAATAAGCAACCATAATTGTTAAACTAATTTTGGCCAAAAAAATAACCTAATAAGGATTGACATACTGTTAAACTAAACTAGCACACCTAGCATAGTCCATTAATAGTATCCATCAATTTATATCATTTTCTGTTGAAACTAATTTCTTTAAACTGATTCAATAAAACTGTTCATATCTGAGTATACACCGATTAAATCTTCTGCATTGGAATAAGACCTCCCCTAAACAGTATGATCAGGCTCCACTTCTTGACCTCAGCTCTTTATACCATTACTCCCAAGTCAACTCTGACCCAGAGTGATAGTACTCATTAGAATTTCATCTATGTGTCAAATAGATCTGTTTGAAGATTGTTAGCATTAGATGGGAATACTTGAAACCATATAACTGTAAAAACAAATAATAATGATTATTAAAGAGGAAATGTTACTTGAAGTCATATAATTGCTTGCAAATTAATAATAAGATGAATACTTGAAACCATACAACTGTGTACTAATTATTTATAATTTGAACAGTTACTTGAGGCTATGATTTTTTTCCAAAGATTATCATTAAATAGGAACAGTTTCTTGAAAGTATATATTGGGAGGTGTGTCTAATATAATGGTTATCATCATTAGAAATGGAATTAACCTGAGTTCAAATCCTGGACAAGGCTGCTTGCATTTCACTTTGCACCAATACCCTTGAGATAGGCATGAATCTATCTCTTCTTTTATCAGCTATGGATAAATAGTAGGGCAGACTGCGTTCTTTGATATTGGTTTGGCAACTCATCTAAGAGGAGGGAAATTCTGAATTTAAACCAGCATTCATCATCATCATGTCATGCCACTAGCACGGATATCCCTGACCCTCTCTCGCCACTTTTCCTTATCGTTCATCACTCTGGCAGGTCTTCAGGGCTACATCCCTTATCCTCACATAGCTGCTGAATGTATGTTCATACTAGTCGTCCTGCTTTTGCCCGGCTATATCTGGGGGTCCATAGGAGTACATCACTTATGAGCTCGTCCCTGCTTCTCCAGCGGTGTCCTGCATGTCTGGTTCGTCTAACTTGGATAGTTTTCGTGATGGAAGGCAGGTGGTCGTATAGTTGGTATCTTGTGGAGTCTTGTCGCCAGGACTTGTTCAATATTGCTCGCTGCATTCTTGTGTAATTGCCGTCTAGCTTCTTCTTCAGCATTACTCCACTTAAAAATGGCCCACTCAGCTTGGACTGTTGAATACACCAACTACATCTCTCCAAAGGGGTAAGACTCCACCCCCAATGAGTGTCTTGGATATGACACTAAACAATTTGATGGTGAGGGTCAGGGAATGTGGAGTATCCCTTTATTGCCATCACTCCCAGGTCCACTCTGGCCTGGTGTGGTAGCATCTGATAGGGTCCTATCTATAGGTTAGATAGAACTAAAATTGTAATTACGCTAAACTGAATTGTTTAAAAATAACTGTTTTTACATTTAACTGTATATTTAAACTGTGTACGTATGCTAAACTGAATTGTTTGAAATAGAACTGTTTTGACATTTAACTGTGTGTAAAAAAAATATACTTGTACTAAACTGAACTGTTTGAAACTTATCAAAACGACTTAATTCAGCATTAAATGACCCAAAAAGGGTTGATATGTCATAAAATAAAACAAGCAACTAACCATCCACTTAAAAAGTACCCTATGCTGTCTATAGTCAAGGTGTTGGTTAAATACGTAGCTGAATCTATTTAATTTCTTGCCAAAGAAAGAAAAAAGACTAACTTTGGTATTAAATAACCCAAAGAGTTGATATACCATAAAACCAAATAAACAAAAATGTTTAAATTAATATATTGATGAAAATGTGTTTATATATTTATTAGTTATTGTTTGTTGTCTCCATTTGTTACAGTGGTTTGGTAATTATGTAACAATGGAATGGTGGAATGATCTTTGGCTGAATGAAGGTTTTGCAACTTTTATGGGATACATTGGTGCTAATGTCATAAATAGTGATTATCAAGTGGTAAGTATCTTTGAATTTATCTTTAAAAAAAAATGAATAAATAAAACTGTCTTTCTTTCAGATTTTATTATTGATGTTTACCAAGTTCATCTTAAAAGAAACAAGTGTAGTATTCCCAGTGAGGATTAAATTCACTATACTTAAGTCTTGTGAGTATTTAGGGTGTTGCACTTTTACAATGTTGGCTTTTGGCAGAAACATTTCATTAAAAAACTATCAAAACTGGCTTGTTCTTTGTATTTTTTCTAACTTGGCATTGGTTTGTCTAGACATCATTATCACTTTATCAGTTGTGCTCAGTTTCGCACAAATATCCATTTAAATTTTGAAAAGATTTCATTGCTTCATTCACAATATGTTATGTATTAAAATGACAAATTAGAAAAATAATAAATATTGTCATGTTTCTAAATTGAAAGACGAGCCTACAGTTGCTGCTTTGTTTTCTTGATTCAAATAGAAGACAATGCCACATGCAATATTCATTGTATTTCTCAACCCAGTCGGCTAGGACTATAGAATATGCTGACTGCATCTCTGCAGAGAGGTAAGACCTCCTCCAATGTGTGTCTTGGATATGATACTAAACTATTTGATAGTGAGACTCCAGTCCTGGAGCTTTGAGGAATATGGAGTACCTCTTCATTACCATTACTCCCAGGTTCACTCTACCCTGGAGTGGAAGTACATGTCAGAGTCCTATCTATGGGTCAAATAGAAATATTTAATCATTTTCTATATTTGAAACCATTTTACTGTGAACAAACAAATGAATAATATTGAATAAAATTACTAGAGTTAGATAGCGATACTTGAAGCCATTTAACTGTGTGCAAACAAATTAGCTCTGGCTCATTGAGAAAAATGTTACCCACAAACAATTTACTTGAAAAACATGTATAAACAAGATTTAGGATAAAATAACTTACAATGGTTCATATGCCATAGAACACAACCAACCATCATTGTATTTCTGTATTTTGTCTTAATGACATTCTTAATTACAAAAGTTATTTTAGAAGTTTTATAGAATTTTTCTATTGTGAAATAATATCCAAGTGTGGCCAAAAATATCTTTTAATACTGACTTCAATCCCTTAACTAACAGGTTAGATTGAAATTGTTTACCAATAATTTATTTTTAAAAAAATCTTTGTGCAGCTAGCTTTTATAGATAAGCTCCACCTTTAACCCTTTCTCAGCCAAGTTTTTTTTAAAGTTTTGGATATACAAAATTATGCTTTGAGTACAACATGTTAAGAGTTAAAATGAAATTCAACTGGGACACAGGTGTCTCAGTGGAAGTGAAAGGTTTAAATGTCATTAAAGATGTGAAAACAATTTACATACTTTTGGTCGTACTGATTTTACTTATGTCAGACGTAAAGCGAAATTTGGAAATGGCAATGTTTAGCTTACATTCCAAATTGACTTTGGTTTAATTCAACCTTAAAAAGCATGCAATATCATCTGTAATAGTCAAGCTGCTTACTAGACGGCTTGTTTGAAGTGCTGGTGTCAGACATATTGAAATTTTTGAAAAATTAATTTAAAATTCATGTTAACATCTTTTTTAATTGGGACTGTTTAATCTGATACAAGGTTACTAATGTGGAGAACCAAATGAAAGACAAACTTTTAAAAAAGTAAATTTTTTCATAAGACAAAACATTACAGGATCAGACTGTAGTATCTGTTTGCTCTTAGATCAAACTGTTGCTCTCTGTTACATGTGTCTAGGATCATTGTAAGATCTGCACACCCCTTGAGATATGTTATTGGATACATATTGCATTTTATACAACTAGAGATCACTTTATAGATATATGTATATACACACATACATGGCCATCTTACATGGTGTAATGGTTAACAAGCTGTATTAGCTGACCACTTTTATGGCCTTTGATTCTCACTGATTGACTCATACCTCTGGTCTTGTGCCACATCTAAGCTAAACTTAGTAAATAACAATATACAGACTTACACATACTTATGAATTCACACATTAAGACTTTTTCACTATAAATATACAATTGTTTTATTTACATTTTAAAACATATTAACGCATATACAATAACACACACACACAATATAATCATGTATAAGTTGTCCTCATTTTTCTATTTACAGTTTGAACTATTTGTCCTTGATGTTCTGTGGAGTGGTTTGAAGGCTGACTCTCTGATGTCCTCACATCCAATTGAAGTACGAGTCAGTAAACCTGAGGATGTCAACTCCATATTTGATCTGATATCTTATAAAAAGGTACATGACTAAAATTGTCATCATAAAAAAAGTTGTTTTTTTTAAGTTATTTCTTATTTCTTTTTAGAAAAAGATGATTAAATTTACTTTTTGGTTCCAGCATTAGATGTTAGACAATCTAAACAACGAATAAAGAATAGATTGTTTCAAAAGTTTTGGCAACTCTTAACTCATATCTGACTTGTAAAATCTGTAATAACTACTAATAATTAAATTTCAATTTAATTACTTATTGGCTTTAATTGAAGGTGACTTGAACCAGTCAGGGTCTGTTGATTCTGAGGTCTTTGTTTGATCTTAAGAGAATGTTGGATGATTTTAATCACTGTGATTTATTTTGTTCAATCAATAAATACCATTTTAAAAATATTTCCTTTTATAAAAAATACACAATGAAAATATCTTTCAAAAAGAAGAAGAAAAAAAAAAAAGAAATTCTGTTCATAATAATAAAAGTACTGACATGAGGCCAAAATAATTGAGCACTTATAAGAATCAAACACACTAGTAAGACTTTGTAAACTATAACTTAAAACGAGATGTTTGAGTAGTATTAGCAAAGAATTGTTGCCATTGTTGTGTTTTTGAACTTATAAGCTCCTTGGCCATCAGATAACCTGTACCTGAGTTCACACACAAAACCAACCACAAAATACATTTTAGCTTTGAACCGGGGTGTTTAAAGAGGCTGTAAGTAGTTATATTAAGTCTCTCTTAATTACTATCTGATATAATCTCACTGAACCTGAAATATATTGCATTGTTGGGTGTCAGTGTAAATTGCCAGAGACAAAGACAAGATGAAGAGATGGTGACAAGTTTACAGAAAAGGAAAAAGTCAGACACATGGTAAAAAATACATACCACTCAGTTTATTTGAGGCAGGCCTCAAGACATGGAGATATGAAGTGATATATTTTTGTTGATCAAGGAAAGATCCTCTTGTTCTATAAATTGTAGCCCACCTTCAATTGAGTGGTGGAGATGGTTCTGCTAGATCCAAAATTTTAGGTTCTTACTTATTGGCCTAGAAGTTAGAGTGTTCGCCAATGGCCCGGGAGACCTGGGTTCAATCCCAGGTCGAGTCATACCAAAGACTCAAAAAATGGTACTGGATGCCTCCTTGCTTAACACTCAGCATTATAAGATATGGATCAAGGGTAAAGTGGAGCAATCCAGGGAAAGGAGTAGCGCCCTCCCCTACACCTTGGTGAAGTAGCTATAGAAAAGGGGACCTTCGGGTCACCCTCGACTATGGTCGCCAACTTTACTTTTTCTTGTCTTCTACTGGCAACTAACAGATCATTTGGGAGATGCCGGTGGTGTAATTGTTATCGTCGTAGAAAATGAACACGGCGACACGAGTTCAAATCCTGGACGAGACTGATTGCATTTCACATAGCACTAATACCCTTGGGAAAGGTATGAATCCAATTATTCTCCCTCCAACTATGGGTAAATAGTAGGACAGACTAGGTTCTTCAGCCTTGGACAGGCAACTAGTCTAGGAGAAGGAAAACTCTGAATTAAAACCTGTTAAACTCCGCTTAAAAATTGACCTTGTGTCATATCCTTCCCGAGCGGAGGGGTTGGTAAATAGGACTAACAGATCATTTCTTACACTTATCATGGGAGCTCTCATAGTTGTCCTCTTGCTGTTGGTCACCAGGTTCACCACAAGTGAGAATGTAACATAATTAAAGGGCTCATAGAAAATAGAATAAATAAATTAATAAATAGATAAATGAATAAAACAGACAGTCTCGAAATAGCCAGATCAAGGCACTCACTCGTGATAATTAAAAAAGGCTTGGGAAAACTGGAAGTCATGTGTGCATGCATGAAGCGAATGTTTCTGCCCACCAAGACAGGCAGAAGTGAGGGAACGACTAGTGTCCTTTCGAGAGTTAATGGCATGAAATGAAAAGGTAAAGACATTAGTAGAATACCAGCCATGAAGATGTAAGGAGACAAAATTTACGAGCCCCAATTTTGGAGGCGCGTTATATTACGTGACCCAGTGGACAAGCATATTAGAACCAGGAAAAAATTCAAGGTCTGTATCTGCTCTCTTTTTCCTACCATGATATGTTACTTATTTTTGTCTAGCTGACACCACCATCTTAGTTTCACAGCGACCACTTACTACCTAGTAGTAAATAAACCTTTGAGTAGTTTAACAAAGTTTTCGCATTTGTCAACTTGTTACAATGACCGGGTCCAAATTTCTCTTTGATACAACAAGGGTACAAGAAGACTATCACACGATTCACTTGGGTGGGAAGGCTACTTATATACATTACTAATATTTGACTTATTCTATTTACCCAACCCCTCCGCTCGGGCAGGATATGACACAAGGTCAATTTTTAAGCGGAGTTTAACAGGTTTGAATTCAGAGTTTTCCTTCTCCTAGACTAATTGCCTCACCAAGGCTGAAGAACCTAGTCTACCCTACTATTTACCCATAGCTGGAGGGAGAATAATTGGCTTCATACCCTTCCCAAGGGTATTAGTGCTATGTGAAATGCAATCGGGCTCGTCCAGGATTTGAACTCGTGCCGCCATTGTGCATTTCCTATGATGATACCCATTACACCATAGGCACCTCCACATTTGACTTATGATATATATATATATATATATATATATATATATATATAAAACTACCACCCTGCAGAAAATATCTGACTTATAGTGTATTGTAAAATAGAGCACTGCTTGAAATTTTTGGCTTGTGTGTTCAAATGGTTAATAGTGAAAAAATAACATTGGCACTTGTCGCCAGTCTCATGAGTGAAATATTTACATATTTTCCATTGGTGACAGTTGTTAGTTTCTAAGTCCAAGTAAAATACCATAGTCTGGAATTTTATCAAATGATTTTATTTTTAATACATAAACCCTCATAAAGTGGTGAGATATTAATTGCTTTTTGGTTTCATCTTGGTCTACTGGCCAATATTTGAGCATTTTCTTGATTTAACATATTTAAACAATAATAATTTGTTTATATATGCTGCTGCTAAAATAAATACCTTAAAAATTCCCTTAGCCAACGTGGTCCGCTTGGTGGCCGAGAGGTTTGAAACTTAGTCTAACGTAAAGTTGGACGGGTTTTGATCCCGGCTTCGAGCGTCCTGCGTGTCTAGCCACACTGAAGAGTTCTGATAGAACGAAACAGTCTGTCTGTGGATGACAATATATATATATATATAGAGAGAGAGGTGTAGTTTGCTATATTTATGAAGAAAGAGTGCTCAATATCAGTGATAGAGTATATATAGAACTAAGTTTTAATCATATAGACATAATGTTGATAACACTTATAACTGTCAGTTTCTTTCCTAAGCAATCATAAGATGAATAAAAACTTGTTTAAAAAGAGAAATTGTTGCTTATATATGAGGGTCATTCAATTAATAAGAGTAATTTTTAGAAAAAAAGCAAATTACACTTTTATTTCAGTTTTTTTTTTTTCATATATGTAAACTCTGCATTGTTTAGGATTGCTTTATAGCAAAATTTATTTTAATCTTGCAAAAATATTTCTTTTGAGACTCTTGAAAATGACAGCAAATCAGAGTGTTTCAGGCTTCAACAGCAGTCTGTCATCAATTTTTTGGTTGCTGAGAAGTACAAACCATACGAAATTTACAGACAAATGTGTTATGGGTACAGAGAAGTATTTTTTTAATCAAAAACTGGAAACACACTGACTCTCTGGTAAAGAAAAAGTTCCTGGCACAGCAGTCAGTAAAGAAGGTCATGCTGAAAGTCTCTTGGGACTTGAAAGGACCCATCATTATTGATTTCCTTGAAAAAAGTGCAACTGTAAATACTGCTTTTTATTGCTGAGTCATAAGGCAATATGCATCTAATTTATTGAATGATAGTCATGTATGTTGTTTTATTTATATATATATATATATATATAGTTATGAAGTTTATTGAAAAGAAAGAGTGCTCAATATCAATGATAGAGTACATGTTGATCTAAGTTTTAATCATGTTGACACAGTCAACAGCACTTGTGATAATCAGTTTTTCCGCAATGAAATCATAAAACCAATGAAAACTTGTTTAAAAGAGAGATTTATATATATATATATATATATATATATATAAAATCAATAGCATCTTATCATTTTGTTCTGTAGTTTCCTCTTGTTAAAATTTCTTAAATGTTGATAATCACATGCCTTTCATTTATTGAATTAATGCTTGACTGACTGACTATATTTTAAAATCTCTAACAAATAAAGATTTCCAGAAGAATATGTTTTTTTGTTGTTGACTAGATGCAAATGTAAATCTATTTTCAGGGTGGATCGATCATTCGAATGATGCGCCATTTTCTGGGGACAGCTGTTTTTCAGCAAAGACTCAATAATTACCTGAATAAATATGCCTACAAGAATGCACGCACAGATGATTTGTGGGAAGCCATGTCTGGGGTAAGGTTCCGTAAATAATGTTCTTTAGGAAAAAAAGAATATTATTTTTTTCTTTAATATATTTCTCCTTGAACTGGAAACTTAGTGTCCAGGCAGATTTCAAAATGTATATTGATGGAGTCTCACCGCCAGATGCAGTTTAGTGTCACTCTCAGGACACCGAGTGAGTTGTAATAAAAAGCAACTAAAATTAAAAAAATGAAAGAAAATACCAGCCAAAATAAACAATAAGTCTAAAACTTCTATTAAAAGATGATCTCAAAGGACAAGAGAAGTCATAAATTTTTTTCTTTAAATGAAAACATTGAAAGTTCACAACTTCATAAGGAACAAAAAAAGATTGTATTCTGAGTTTGCTAAAAACTGGTAAAAACGAATCTTCTATTGATCACATTTTTATTACATTAGATAATATTCAGCATTGGACAAAAAAAAAAAAAAAACAATGGTAAAAAAACTTAACCATTTTTTATTATTGCCACAAACTTTAAAGAAACTTTAATAATTATTGTTGTCAAAGTTTTCTTAGTTGTTGCAAAAAGTCACAATTTTCTGAAAAAAGAAAAAAAAATTTTCAGGAATACTAAAAAATAGGAAATTTCAGAGAATTTTCTTTTAAAAAAGTTATGACTTTTTGCTACAACTCAGGAAACTTTGATAACAATAATCAAGGAAAATAATCACTTCCTATGTGTCTCTAAACCATTGAAGTTTCATTAAAATTTGTAGCGATGATAAAAAATAGTTCAGTTTATTCAGCATCCATTTTTTTTTTTTGTCTAATACTGTATAATTGTTATGATTGTTCAATTTTATAGTTTCACTTTCTGTTATTTCATTTACATGTCATCCACCCTAGAAATAAACAAGTTTTACCTCATGTTCTCAATGCATTGGGATTGTGATTTTGGTAATTTGGATAAGCCAAACAGGAACAAGAAAGAGCTTTCTTTGAGTGGAAACAAAATTGAAAATTATTGGCTTCAAAAGAAAAGTAACAATTGGTTGTTGAGGTTGTTATGTTAAGAATGAATGTTCTTTTTTTTCTTTTTTTTTAAATTATAGCAGATTATTCTAATGGTTCAGGTTCAGTTTCATTATTAGTTATTATCATTAATTTGTTTGTAGTGCTTAATTTATAAATTAAATCTCAACCAAGTTTAAAGTCTGGTTAGAAAAATACATGCATATACTTATGGCTCAGGACTATCAGTAGTTATAGACATTTTCTAGGAATCTAAAATGATATCATCAGTAGATAACAGCAATTTGATTGGTTTAGTTTTGTACTAGAGCCACAAATACGGCTATTTTCGAAATGTACATGGGACGTTCATTACATATATACATAACGTAGAACACATAAAGAACATAGGAATCTCGAAATTTGAAGTAACGACTTCTTGTTCAGGTTCGAAACCTTTTTATTACTTTTGAATTAAAGGTTTCGACACAAGGAGAGAGACACAATCTTTTTATGTTGGCTTCTTCATCTGGCCCCTATCTCGTGCGGCACCCATGGTGCACAAATTCGTCTCGCCTCAGCGAGCCCCAAAAGTTGAACCTCCTCGTTCGGGCTTTAGTTTTCAACTCTCTAACTTTTTTCAAATCTCCCACAAATCTCAGCGCACTTCCGGTGCGTGACGTCACCCGCACCTTGTCACCTCGTTCCGTCATCTTGGGCTATTGTGACATTTCTGAGTGGCACGTCCGCCCCACACGTGCGTTACCACCTACATCAAGGTTTGCACCTAACTAACCCATGTGCTGAGCCGAAAGGTTCTCAGCCTAACTAAACTCAAAGACATGAACCGAAATCCCTTGGCTTTTACGTTACAGTTTATTTAATAGCATATCAACTCATTATGTGTTATCTAATGCCAAAATTTGATTAATTTGTGATTGCGTGATTATAATCATGACTTTATATTTTAAACTTTCCATTGCAATCATTTTTTAATAGCACATAATGATAATAATAATAATGATAATAACTAGAAAACAAAAATGGGAAGATAAACAACTCTATGGGTGTTTTAAACAACTAATAAGCAACATCTCACACAAGAAAACCTGGGCGTGGCTAAGAAAAGGAAGCCTTAAAAGAGAAACTGAATCACTTCTAATAGCAGCAGAAAACAACACCATAAGAACCAATCATATGAAATCAAGAATAAATGAGATGCCACAAAACAGCAGATGTAGGTTATGTGATGATAAAGATGAAATGATCAATCACATAATAAGCGAATGCAGCAAATTAGCACAGAAGGAGTATAAGACTAGACACGACTGGGTGGGCAAGGTGATCCACTGGCAGATGTGTAAGAAATTTAAATTCGACCATACGAACAACCCAGCATCTATCCTAGAGAATGACACACACAAACTCCTATGGGACGTTGTCATACAAATGGATCACCTAATCTTGGCCAGAAGACCAGGACTTATAGTAATCAACAAAAAAGACAACTTTCAAAATTGTGTGCCTTGCTGTCCCGGCTGACCACAAAATAAAACTGAAGGAAAGTGAAAAGAAAGATAAGCACCTTGACCTTGCAAGGGAATTGAAAAAATTATGGAACATGAAGGTGACAATTATAACAATCATAATTGATGCTTTTTGTACAGTCACCAAAGTATTATTAAAGGGACTGGAAGACTTAGAGGTAGGAGAAGACCATCCAAACTACAACATTATTGAGAATGACCAGAATACTGAGAAGAGTCCTGGAGACTTGATGAGACTTGCTGTCACTCAAACCTCAGTGAAAGACCATCAGCTAAAACTGATGTGAAAAACTATCAAGGAGTAAATAATAATAATAATAATGATAATTTGTTTGCACACAGTTGTATGGTATCAAGTATTCCTAATACCAATGATTAATACACAATTATATATTTTCATGTATTCTTATCTAATACCTCGGTGTAGTAGCTATTGAAAAGGGAGCCTTCTGGTCGCCCTCGACTACGGTCGCCAACAACTTATCTAATAAAAATAATGTGCATAGTTATAGGATTCCAAACACTTGTATGCAGTACTGATAATTTTCAGATTGATCAATTTGATCCAAAAGTTGAATCCTAACCAGTACTACCTCTTCAGGTTAGAGTGAACACTGGAGCAATAGGAATGAAGGAGTGCTTCACAGTCCCCAAAGCTCCAGAACTGGAGCCTCACCCTTAGATGCAGGTTAGTGTCATATCCAGGATACTTCTTTTGAAATGTGTGCATTGGGGGGAGGGGTCATACCCCTCTGCAGAGGATATAGTCAGCATATTCTAAGCCCTGCCCTATAAGGCAGAAATGAGAAAGGACTATTATGTTTTTCCATTTCAGTTTTGAAAAATCATTTTTTATTTGGTTTTTTTTTTTTGTAGACATCATCATCAGGTGATCAGTTGGATGTAAAAACCATTATGGATACTTGGACAAAGCAGATGGGATATCCTGTTGTTATGGTCGAGATAAGAGGAGAACAAGTCACTGTTAAACAAGAGAAATTCTTTTTATCTCCCCTTGCAAATCGGAGTAGTGCTCCAAGATCACCATTCAAGTAAATATCTGTTTTTTTGTTTCTTTTAAATTTAAAAACTTTTTTTATTATTTGAAAAGAAAATCAGAGAATTGCTTTTGACAATGTTCTCATAAAATTAATTAAGTATTAGATAAGCTTGTCTGAATTTCTTAAATGAAGTATTTGCATTATTATTTATTTTTGATTAGTCTGTCTTTCATGTTAATTTTGATAGCTTTTCATTGCAATTCTCAGACAGTCATTCTTCATTGATCAGTATGTTATATTCATATATTAGTCCAGATTAAAACTTTTCTCATTCCTCATTGATACCTGCATTGGAAAAATAAAGTCTAAAAAAGTTTGGCTTCAGGTTATCGTACCCATTCTTTTAACTTGGGCTATATGGTAAAGCAAAGGAGAAGATAAAGTGTGAGATGAATGGAAGGTTTCCTAGAGGAGGACAACATTGTATCACTCACTGTTCAAGGGTTGTTGTGTGGGGGATTACATAAATGGTTTGGTGTCCATCCTGTCAGTTCATGGTCTATTGGTGTATTTAACTGATACTGCTATGAGGAGGAGGATATTATGTGTGTGGCTAAGCAAGAGGCCTTGCCCTATGTTGTTATAGCTCAGGTTGCCAAGTAAAGAAAGAGAAAATTCCAATGTATTTATATGCTTTGGGTATAAGGCTTTTGATGTCTTCTAATTAGTCAGAAAAAGTCATGCAACTGCCACCTCTATACACACCACATCTATTGAGTGAGCAGTTAGCTGGTGTTCTTTGTGATTATGTACCATCTTAGTTGACAAAATAGTCATAAATCATAACGAGATTTGACTTAGTGAGTAAAAGTAAGTAAAGAAGAGAAATAAAGTATAAACCTTCAGCAATATTCAAACTTGCATTCTTTCCTCCTTTGGGAGTTTGTTCTGGACAGCTGCTTTACTGGTTAGGCTACAGAGATCAATTAGTTGTAGAAACAAGCAAAAATTGCACCCTCCAGGCACAACTACTTAAATTTTTATATAACAAAATATCATATTAAATTAGAAAGAATAAAAAAACCAAATAAGAATGCATTTAAAAAGATTACATAATTTTTTTAAAAATTGATTTCTATATAAAACTATACAAAGGATTTCTTTTAATACATTTGAAAATAAAACAACAATATTTGAAATCAATAAGTAAAAAGTAAAGTTAGTGACCGTAGTCGAGGGCGACCTGAAGGCTCCCTTTTCAATAGCTACTACACCAAGGTGTAGGGGAGGGTGCTACTCCTTTCCCTGGATTGCTCCACTTTACCCTCGATATGAACCTTATAATACTGAGTGTTAAGCAAGGAGGTATCAAATACCATTTTTAAAGTCTTTGGTCTGACCTGACCTGGGATTGAACCCCAGTCTCCCAGACCATTGGTGAACACTTTACCCACTAGACCAAATGGTCAGAGTGTTTGCCAATGGACCAGGAGACCTGGGTTCAACCCCAGGTCAAGTCTTACCAAAGACTCAAAAAATGGTACTTGATGCCTCCTTGCTTAACACTCAGCATAATAAGGTATGGATCAAGGGTAAAGTGGGTCAATCCTGAGAAAGAAGTAGCGCCCTCCCCTACACCTTGGTATTGTAGCTATCAAAAAGGGAGCCTTCGGGACACTATTGACTACAATCACAAACAGAAATCAATAACATCAATTAATTATTTATTACAGCCAATTTTGTTAAAAACCCGTATGCAAGTTATCTATACCATATACTAGGTAAACCTTTAAAATCTTAGTGATACGTATAACACACATTAATAAAATGGGCTGTTTTGAGGCAAATCTAACTCAACTAGATTTTAATAGAGACATCGTTAATAAATTAGATGCTAATTAAAATAAAGTTTAGATTATTTAATAATTATTGAGAATATAACATAAATAGATTGAGGGAATTGTCACACCATACATAATCTATATTTTAATAAGATATGTTCTAAACAATAAAAATGAGTTTGTTGAATTGTATTTTCCTTTTTAAAGTGTATTATTTATATTTACCCAACCCCTCCACTCGGGCAGGATATGACACAAAGTCAATTTTTAAGTGGATTTTAACAGGTTTGAATTCAGAGTTTTCCTTCTCCTAAACTAGTCGCCTCACCAAGGCTGAAGAATCTAGTCTACCCTACTATTTACCCATAGTTGGAGGGAGAATAATTGGATTCATACCTTTCCCAAGGGTATTAGTGCTATGTAATCAGTCTCGTCCAGGATTTGAACTCGTGTCACCGTGTCCATTTCCTACGATGATAACCATTACACCACGGGCACCTCCACTTTAAAGTGTATTGTTATACATCAACTGTGATGTCATTGTAAGGAGGTTGGGCATCTAAAATCATATCAAAAATAGCTGATGAAAAAGTTTGAAAACATCTGGTTCAGAGACATGTAGTCATTGGAAGAAATGATACTTATATCTTTTACAAATCATTTTATCTTGAAAAATAATCAAATATGTTTGGTTATGTCACTGACAGACCAACTGATATTTTTTTTTTTATCTGTCATGACATCTTCAATACTAAGAGGATCATAAAGTGACATTGAGAGATAACCATTGCAAGTACATTTTTATTATTGTTGACAATTGTTTATTGTCAGAAATGGATATAAAAACAGACCAAGAATGGACATGATAGGTGCCTGGGGGTTATATTAAAAAAAATTGTATTAAAGGAAAAAAATGAAGGAAAAATGTTTAATAGCAGTTCTTATTGACAAGTTCTGACGTCATAGACTTAATCATGGAGTTTATGCTATGTAAACAATGTCTGCTATGAACAGTATAATAGTTGGTTATTTGATTTCTTTGTTTAATGACATATCAATCTTCATGGGTTATTTTATGTCATACTTCTCCTTATAGAATAGTAGTGGTATTATTTAACCCATAGCTGGTGGGATGGGGGGTTCATGCCTTTCCCAAAGGTATTAGTCAGAAAATGAATGTAATCATGCAAGTCCAATTTGAACTCACTTACTATGACGTTGCAGTCTTGCACGTTAGTCGCTACACCACAGGGACTCTCTCAGCCCAAAGTAAAGAATCATAAGTGACAGTGAATGAGAGTCAAATGGAGATTCCAGCAGAAAGTGGGCAAGACTTTGTTTGGCGTGTAGAGCAGAGAAATAAGAAGACTTACCTTAAATTTGATGCCGGCGAAAATCGAGAAAATGTAGAATTTTAGTGAACGAAATATGTAGAGACTAGGCCAACATCGTATGCAAATTTTTGTTGCGTAAAAGTAGGCTCAGAGACAAACACGACGTCTGACACCAGTGAGTAAGCGATTAATTGGAGAGAAGAAGAGAGAAAGAATGGACCAGACGAATGAGAAGCAAATTCAAGATACTCTGCCCGTAAAACGGTGAACTCGTATTATCAACCCCCCTCAGAAACGAACATTTTTTTTTAAAGGTATCATTTTAGTGAGAAAAAAATTTTAGCCACTTTAAAAGTTATTTTTCTTATTTTGACTTTAAAAAATTGTCATGTTATATTGTAAATTTCTGTCTGATTTTCTGAGATGAAGAATTACAAGCTGAAAATCTACCCATTTAACCCATAGGTAGGGCCCTAACAGGTGCTACTACTTTGAGTTAGAGTAGACCTGAGAGTGATGGCAATGAAGGGGTGCTCTGCATCCCCCAAAGCTTCAGCATCATTGGAACCTCACCATCAGATTGTTTAGTGTCATATCGAGGACACCCATTGTGGAGGGGGGTACCCTTCTGCAGAGGTGCAGTCAGTGTATTCTACAGCCCCAGCTGACTGGGTAATACGCAGAGTTAAATGTCAAAACAGTTCTATTTCGAGCAATTCAGTTTAGCATAAGTATGCAATTTAAATGTCAAAAAAAATTCTATTTTAAACAATTCAGTTTAGCATAAATACAAAGTTTAAATGCAAAAAACAGTAAATTCAAGAAATCGCAGTTTAGTTCTATTTGACCCATAGATAGGACCCTTTCAAGTGTTACCACTCCGGGTCAGAGTGAACCTGGGAGCAATGGCAATGAAGCAGTACTCCACATTTCACAAAGCTGCAGCATTACTGGAACCTCGCCATCAGATTGTTTAGTGTAATATCCAGGACACTCATTGGTGGGGGGGGTCTTCTTCTTGCAGTCAGTATATTTTATAGCCCTAGCCAACTGGGCAATGAAAAAGATAGGAAAAGTGAGCAAGCTGGGCATTTTGCTTCCTCATATTCTTAGTGAGAAGAATAAAGAAGATTGTATATCCATAGCATCAAGTCTTCTTTTAAGGCAGAGAAATTACCAGTTTCTCAATTATATCAAAAGTGACAAATAATTGGTCTTTTATGATAATGTTCAATGCAAAAGACAGTGGATTGTCAAGGATGACTCTCTGTAGCCTACTTCAAAGGCAGAGCCTCTGGGAAGAAAAGTTATACTGCGTGTATTAGTATTATTTATTTTGAGATTTTAAACTGCAATCAGACATTCAATGCAGACTTATACTCTTAACAACTGTAACATATGCAAGAAAATGCCCTGCTCTCATCAATAGGAAAAATGTTGTTCTTCTCTTTGATACCAATCATGGTATCACACCAGGAAAAATATTGGATTTAGGCAGGTCTGTTCTAACCCATCCAACATATTTACCAGACCTTGCAATAAGTGATTTCCCTCTTTTTTGTTCTCTACAAAATGTTCTGAATGTGAAAATATTTTTTCAAAAAAATCAGGTAAAAACATTTGCGGAAAACTTATTGAACTCGAAACCAGCTGAATTTTACTTAGGATGAATTAACAAGCTACTTGATAAATGGCAAGAAGTGAGATTGAAATTAATCAATTGTTATATAATTCATGAATAAATTATTTTACTAAAAGGGTAATTATTTATCACTCAACCCAATAGATGTTGTATTTGTTTATTGTTGTCTTATAATGTTTTTTTTTCTCTTATCCAATTTTTTGCTGTTTAAAAGAATTACTTTGGTCTTACCTAAAACCAGAAAGTTTTGAGGGTTTTTTAAATAGAAAAACCTTTTCATTAATGCTCTTTTAAGGCTACTTTTAATACCATTAAGCTTGTTAGTAAGTCACACCCTATTTATAGAATTTTTATCAGAATTAATTGCAAATCAATATTTAAGGGGAATTACTCTCTACATAGTTTTTAATAGTTATCTCCCTTGGGTAATTATTAAGATCAGGATGAGTTAGAGTGCATTTCCAACACTAGTTTTCGTGAGTTTCACATTTGACTGGAAATTGCTTTATTCTCTATGTAAGAGCAATGGTGTTAAAATGCTTTAACAAAAACCTCTTTATAATGTGCCTTTTTTGCTGTGTTAATTTACATACAGAACTTGGATCATTATGATAAGAATGGTGATATATATTTGTTTTTTTTTTAATGATTACCAATTATAGTTTACTAAGTGCTAGGAAGGAATAAACTGAGGAATACATTTTTAGATGTGGGAAAAACAAATTACAAAACATAGTTTGTGTTTTGTTGAGATCAAAATAATTAGGATGTCAGGATTTCAAATCTGATTCGGAATGTCTCAAGGATATTTTTTCTTATGAACAATCTACTTCTTGAACCCCAATGGAAAGTTATTTTTAGATATTATCTTGGGATTATGAATAATTGAGTAAAAATCTGAAGTCTAAGAAATAATTCATTATGAAGATTAAAAAATATAAAACGATAATACATTCAAATCTTCTTTTTTTTTTTTGCTTTTGTTTTTTCATCCTTACTGTTTTTATTTCAACATTTTAGATGCTGTACTCTTTGCCCTTTGTCAAATGTGCTTCATACTCTTCAAGGAATTTTAACGAGAACTAATAATAGGTTTATGTTTAGGTTATTTTGTTTCATGGCATATCAACCCTTGTGGGTTATTTAATGCCAAATCATTTTTTATATATGACTTGTAAGTAAATATTTTTGTTTTTAAATGAGTTAGAGTGTGAGACAAAAATTAATAAACAGATTTTGCTTTATAGACATGCTCTGCAGCTCGTATCTTATAATTTTTAAATATATATCTGTCAGTTTCAGTATCCATGTTTATAGGATCTATTTAGAGTTTTGATTGATTCTTAGGAGTTACATTGTTTTGGTTTGTTTGTATGGACTTGTAAATTTTTTTTTGTAATTTTATTTTTAATGTTAAGAGGTTTCTGGATGGACATGATGAGGGCATTAGGTTTCTGGATTTTGAAGATGAGGGTATTAGGTTTAAGTCTTCACAAATCTACTGAGTGTTATATTAGTAAAGTTCATCTTGTTCCCTAAAAGTTCAGAATTTAAATCTCTAGGTCAACTAGTGTAAAAATATACATAAACTCTGTCAAGCTGCAGATTGGTATTATAAAAGAAAAAAATCATTATGCGTTCTGAACTTTCCTTTGAAGTCATTTACAGAAATGAGAGTAACATTGCTTAGCAGATCAAATATAAGGAACTATTTGAATTTCCTTTAAGACTACTGAATGCAACCAACACCTGAATAGATCAAAGTGTGCATCATGTTATGCTAAAAAATAACAAAGATGAAGAACCAGAATTAAATTCTGCTGACTACTGGCCTAATGAGTAAAATGTAATGGTCCAGGAGACTGGAGTTCAATCCAAGGTTGAGTCATACCAAAGACTCAAAAAATGGTACTTGATGCTGCCCTGCTTAGCACTTAAGGTTAGAGTAATCAAAGTTAAAGTGGAGCAATCCAGGGACTGGAGTAGAACCCTCCTCTACACCTAGGTGTGGTAGCTATTGAAAAGGGAGCCTTCTGGTCACCCTTGACTAAGGTCGCCAACTTTACTTACTTCTTTCCGATTAATTCAAAATTTAAAATATTATTACAACTAATAATACTATTAATCAGTTTGAATTAAGCTACAGCTTAGGGCCACTCATCCTCCAGTCCTCAGTTTTGAAAATCTATATGGAATAACTCAATAGCTTAAAAGGAATATTTTGTATTTATATCATTCAGAGTTTTCTGTCTATTGTCTCCAGCTTTATTGTTATATTCACAACATTTTGGCTAATATGACTCCAGCCTTCTTCAGGTGATTGTCGAACTCAGAAACCTCCACAGAACTTCAAACCATGTCCTTTATTTAATCCACAGGGTCACTTTTTCTGATTCTGTTAACCATAACTGGGTATAAGTGCTAAGTATTCCTGTATTGTTACTCGCCTGCAGTCAGGATTGAACCTGCCACCTCCTGATGATTGTCTCTTTAGAAGCTTAGGGAACCAATGACCTATCTAAGCACATATACCTAGTTATGGTTAATGGAATCAGAACAAGTGACCCCCGTGGATTAAATGAAGGAAGAGCTTCAAAGTTCTATGTAGGCTCCCGTGTTCAACAAGAAACATCTGAAAAAAGCCAAAGGACATATAGGTTGAAATGTTGTGAATATAACAATAAAGATGAAGACAATAGTCCAAAAACCCTGAATGATAAAAACCATCAAGCTTCGTCTCAGAAATTCAGACAACTAATTTTGTATTTTTTAATACATAATAATTATATATAATTAATGAATTTTTTTCCCCAATTTTTTTTTCTTTTTTTCTTTAGAAAAGGACCTAAAATTTTATATAGCTTAAGGCAGGTGAAAGTTCAATGATATCAAATATGATGATACAGAGAGATTAGAAGAAAATAAGGAATAAGTTTATATGGCTAGATTTGATTTTCTGCTAACCATTAATTTTCATAGCTTAAGCAGATAGAACAGCTATCTCAGTAAGATAGGCTTTCTGAGTTAAAGCAATGCAAGCTTAAAACTTATTTTAAAACTTATTCTTTATTTCCAATTCACAGATTGCTGATTTGAGTGATTACAATGAATAGTAACTTAAGTAAAGTTAAAAGAAATACTAATAAAAAAAATTGTTAATAATTGACTATGAATCATCTAAAAAAAAGTTCAAGATAATGTTATGACTTGTTTACTAATGATCTGAATAGTTGCAATAAAAAATACTAAAGTTAAGATGAAAAAAAATACAAATGATAAAGATGGTTGTCGATAAATATTCAAGATAATATTATTACTTATTTACTAATTTCCATTGACTTATAGTTTTAAGAGGTGTGATCAAATGCAACTAAAATTATGATGAAACAAATACTAGACAAAATTTAATGATAGATGCTTCGTCTAATAATTCAGTATTATTCCTTGTTTACTTATGGCCATAGACTGATTGTCTAAGGAGTTGCAATGAAAAGCATAAAGAAATTTAGAAGAAAGAAATATTAATTAAAAATTAATAATGGTTAACAATGCCACTAGTAAAAATTCAAGATAATATAAAAGGTGAGAAAATTTATCCAAAAAGCATTACATAAAAATAATAAAAGAATTTTATAGTTCACTAAGTAATTGATTTTAACTGTATGTCAACTTCTCTTGGCTTATTTTATTCCTAGGGGTTAGGGAATCATGTTCATTATATGTTTATATTTAAATTTTTTGTTTGGCTATTTAAGAGTTTTTTTGCACCATTATATAATATTTAATATTCCAATTTAATACTGATAATTTACACATAATTATATGGTTTCAAGTAATTATTTCTACTAAATGATAATCATTTGTTTGCCCATAGTTATATGGTTTCAAATAATTCATAATGATTCTTTGGAAACAGTTATAGCTTCAAGTAACTCTTCTTAATACCAATAATTTACACTTATATGGCATCAAATATTTCTATTGAATACAAATAATTTTTAAATAGATCTATTTGACCAGTAGATGAGACTAAAAGGTGCTATCACTCTGGATCAAGGTGGACCTGAAAATAATGGCAATGAAGTTGTACTCCACACTCCTCACATTCTCAGAATTGGAGCCTCACCAACAGAAGCAGTTTAGTGTCAAACCCATGAATATTGGAAGTCACAAAACTTTTATTAAGAACAGTTACTTGAAGTTATAATTGTTTCCAAATTATTTCACACCTTGCAAATTTTTCATGTTGCTTAAAAGTGATTTTTTTTTTTAACTGAATTCCAAGTGACAGCTAGTCTCCTCAGATATCCAGGCCTCTTCTAAGTATTCTAAATGATCTTAAAAGTGCTGTGGTTTTCATTCTTTCTCTGATCTCTAGTTCACCCAGTGTCTTCAGTCTTTTGGGGGCCATTCCAAGGGCACCAACTACAATAGTATCACTGTCAATTTCATGTTCCACAGTATTTTCAGCTCTGTGGAAAGATCCAGGTATTTGTTTAGTTTTTTTTCTTCCTTTTATTTTCACTCTATGGTCCACTGGAATGGTAAAATCCACTTGATGACAAGTTCTTTTCTCCTTATAAATTAATACTAGGTTTGGTCTGCTGACTAGGATTAGGTTGTTGTATTTTGACCTTTTGACCCAGCCCAAAATGCCATTCAAGGTGATGCACCGGGAGGAAGTGACACATTCCAATGGCAGTTATGTGAGGAAATCGCGTGGGCGGAAATTGGCTGATGAAATGGGACGAGCTAAAAAAATTCCCATGGTACACTCATAGACTGATGCACTGGAAGAGAGTGACCTCTAAACTGCATAACAGTTATTTCCGCTTGATGACGATTAAACATTCGATTTCAAAGATCGAGTGGGCGTCAAATGATTATGTAATTTAGTGGAGTTCAAGTCCCAGTGGGAATTGCCAGTAGAGTTCAAGACAGTTGGAGACGAGATGTGGTAGGGAAAGCCACACCCGACCGAGGGGGCCCTCGGGAACCCCGATGGAGTTTGGAGTCCAGAGACGATGCTGATAAGATGCAGTAAAGAAAGCCAGCATCCAGCAGAGTGAGCCCCTCCGGTTGAGCATCAAGAGAACAAGAAAGACACAACGTGACGGCCATAAGAGTGAGGGGTCAAAATATTGCAGTTATGTTCAATCTCCAGCTCCCTCTCACAGTAAAACCTTGAACAACCCTTTCGAACCCTTGCAATAAAGTGAGAGGTAATATTTTGTTTAAGAAGTCTTCCTGTGTGCGTCGTTTATTACTGCGTCGGATTAATTTATTGCGTCAGTATGTATCCTGCATGAACATGTATATAAGAATGCAACTAGGTGATCCGTTTCTATCTCAAAGTCCCAGGGAATTTTATGCATCTCATTTTCTTGGACAGATTCTGGTTTGTGTACATATAATTTATTTGCACAGTCGAATTTGAATCTTTTGTACAATTCTTGGTAGATCCCTTTTCCCACCCAGTTGTGCCTAGTCTTGTATTCCTTTTGTGTCAGTTGGCCAGTTATATGATTAACTATTTCATTCCTGTCACTACATAATCTTCACTTGCTATTCTTCTGCATATTATTAACTTTTTCTTTGACATAATTGGTTCTTATGGCATTATTTTGTGCTCTTATCAAGAAAGATTCAGTTTTTCTCTTTAAGATTTGTCCTTCTTAGCCATGTCATCACATATGCTATTTTCTAAGTTTGTTTGAAATATGATTGTTTTTCTTTACATTTTTATTTTATAAATTTTGTTGTTTTACTGTTTAATCTTAAGTTATATTGATATTGCTGTTACTGGCTGCTGCAATTAATCTTTCTATATTCTTTTTTGTGTATTCCTCGAATCCTTGAATTGTTGCATTTACATAATCCTCAATATTAGCAAGTTCTCTTCCTCCTCCTTTTTCTTGACACATAGATTCTATGTCATCCCTCAAGTGTAAGGCCTTATGCATAGTCATCAATTTCCTTGTTTTTATATTGACCTGTCTGATTTCCTCCCTTGTAAATTTTAAGAAGGATCAGGAGTATCTTAAAAGAGAGACTGCCCAAGTATCTATTCCTTTAATGAGATTTCTGCAGTAGAATTTGATTTCCAGAAGTTTTCTAGTTCTTCTGAAGTACTTATTATTACATAGGAATAATTACTTGAAACCGTATAACTGCTTAGCCGGTCGATTAGCTTAATGAGTAGAGTGTTCACCAATAGTCTGGAAGACCAGGGTTCAATCCCAAGTTGAGTCATACCAAAGACTCAAAAAATGGTTATTGATGCCTCCTTGTTTAACACAGCATTATAAGGTAAGAATCATGGGTAAAATGGAGCAATCCAGGGATTGAAGTAGCACCCTCCCCTACACCTTGGTGTAGTAACCATTGAAAAGGGAGCCTTCTGGTCACCCTCGACTAAGTTCACCAACTTTTATATAATTGCTTACACAAAAAAAATAAAATTAGGATGAATTTGGCATCAAATAACCCAACAATGTTTGACATGGTTTAAAACTAACCAACCAATTTTAAACCCCCAAAGTAAACCTAAATACTGAATTTTTATTGCAAACCCAAAGCACTACATTTTTGCAATAGAGGTTTTGGAAAAAAAGACAAAATTTTTTTTGTTATTTTTAATTATACAAAATATGTTCAAATACCAAGCTTGAAGTATTCAAATAGTCCTCTTGTCATTCTAGCAAATTTTCCATTGGTTTAATCATCTCCGAAACACCACTTGTGGTTTGGTATAAAGCTGTGCAATCATATTTCTATTAAATTCTTCCACATCCTCAAATATTATCATTGAGATGAATTTTCAATTCAGGAAACAAGATATAAAGTTACATGGAGCAGCCAGAAGGTCAAGTGAATATGAAGGGTACTGCACTTACACAATTCTGTGTTTTGCCAAAAACTACTGATTAAAAAGTATTAAAAATGGGCACTGAATCATCTAGATGCCTTGACATCACCACCATAAGCTTTGCACATGTCTTCATTTGAATTTTAATAGTACTTATTTTGATACTTGTATATTTTAGGAAGGTAAATCAATTCAAAGATATTTAATAGAAAAAGTTTTGATTTATTTTTATATCTACAAATATTACCAAGATTTCTCATAATATATTTAGTAAATCAAAATATATAATCATCTCTTGTATTCGTCATCCAAGTTATTTGAAATGGTAAGTTTTGTATTTAAGTTGACTTTCTGAAACTATTCAGCTTATTGACAAAATCATTTTTTCTATTTTAAAAAGTAGGGAATTTATCTCGTCAGCTTAATGTTTAACTTGAAAAGTCTGGTTCATATGGTAGAATTAATTGTTCACATAGGCTTCATGTATCACATAGCTTGTTCAAAACAAAAGCAATGACTTTGAATGCTGATTTTCTTGGCAGACAGACTCCCATTTGAATGATAGGTCAAACACAATCATCTCATCTTCATTTAATTGTGTGCCATACGAAGATCAAATTAATTTTAAATAAACTACTTTACTGTTCAAAATTTTATAAACCTCAAAAACTAAATATGAAATTTTTGTGATATTTGATGACTTACTTCTTCCATTTCAGCTACAAATGGTACATTCCTATGACCTACGTTTCATCAACTGAACCTACAACTCCCTACACAGTTTGGTTAAATATGAGTTCAGGTTAGTGGATAAAATATTTAATGTTTTCATTGTTATCTTTTAATATTATTTTTAGGATGAAAAATGTATTCACAATGTATTTTTATTAAATTTGTATATTAGTACCATAATATCTGGAATGTTTTAAATGTGTTGAAAATTTCAAATTCATTTACAAGCCAAAGTTTATGTAGCTTTGTAATGTAAGAATAGAATAAATAATTATCTCCCTTAGATAATTTGCATGTCTAGTAGGAGCCAATAGGGTGTCACATAACAGTCACAAAACCCCATTCTTGGTCTCCTTGTGCTTCTGTTCTTTGAACAGTAGACATCTTGTGTCTGACTCCTGCTAGAGAATAGTAAAGCCACATGGCTATCTTTTATCTATCTTTATTTGGTAGGCCTTTTGCTATTTTGTATCCCTTCTATATATTGCTTATGTATGATTTTAGGTGTTAGGACATATTTGTATATTTTTCTTTTAATATCACTGGTGTGTGTATTGTAAGTATATTAAATGTTCTTGTATTTCTAAATGTACTTGTCTTGCCTTATGTTTATTCAGTGTTAGTATATTAGAGATATCATCATCATTTAGTGCTGACTGCAGAGAGTCTTCTGACTCTCTCTCTCATCATCTTTCCTTATTATTCATTGCTCCTGGCAGATCTACCAGTCTGCATAAGAGAATATCGCTTTTGATGGTTTGGTTTCTTTGTTTTTAATGGCATATCAACTCTTTTTAGGTTATTTAATGCCAAAGCCATTCTCCTAGAAGAACAGTAGTAGTACTATTTAACCCATAGCTGGGAGGATAAGGGGGTTCATACCTTTCCCAAGGGTATTTGCCCGAAAGTGAACGTAATAGCGCGACTGGGGTACAAACTCACGTACTACGATCCCGCAGTCCATCGCTTTAACCTTTACACCACGAGGACACCCCCGTCGCTTTTGAGTTCATGCTTACAGTTTGATGTCTAAGTTGGTGACCTTTGTCAAGGGTGACCCGAAGGCTCCCTTTTCAATAGCTACTATAACGAGGTGAAGGGGAGGGTGCTACTCCTTTCCCTGGATTGTTCCATTTTATCCTTGATACATACCTTATATAGCTGAGTGTTAAGCAAGGAGGTATCAAGAACCATTTTTAAAGTCTTTGATATGACCCGATCTGGGATTGAACCCTGGTCTCCAGGACCATTAGTGAACACTCTACTCATTAAGTTATCCAGGCCATTGGCCTAATGAGTAGAGTGTTTGCCAATGGTCCAGGTCACGTCATACCAAAGACTCAAAAAAATGGTACTTGATACCTCCTTGCTTAACACTCAGCAATATAAGGTATGTATCAAGGGTAAAGTGGAGCAATCCAGGGAAAGGAGTTGCACCCTCCCCTACACCTTGGTGTCGTAGCTATTGAAAAGAGAGCTTTCTGGTCACTCTTGACTACAGTCACCAACTTTACTTATATATCATTTTTAATTAATTTGTTAGAAAGAACATTACACAAGAAAACCAAGTGTATTGCAGTCAACTTAAAAGACATGTGATTTGGTTCTGAATGCTAAATTTCTGGAAAAAATATTCTTTTTTACTGTCCTTTAAAATCTTGCCCAGAATTGATGAAGATTGAAAAGGTGAACTGACATTACTATTTGAAAGAGTTGACAAACCATTAAGTTAATTTGGATCTGTCCTTTCAATCTTAATGGATTTTGTGCGTGTTCAAATTCTTATAGATAGCACTTTCTATATTATAATACTCAAAAAGACTATAAAACATACTGTTCTTAAATATTTGAAATGCAGCCTGAACTTAAAGAACTTGTTCTCAATTTTCTGAACTGTCTCTCTGATCTAATAATTCTAAATTAAAGATCTCTTATCAATATATTCATTGTTTGAATATAAATTTATAAATATTGACAAAAGAGAGAAAAATCTGATTGACTTATTCATTTTAACATTATCAACCCATCTTGGGTTATTTTTTGCCTAAAGGTTAGGGATTTGTGTTCATATTAACATTTTGTTGTGTTGTTTCTTAAGAGTATTTTTTAAGTACATGGTCCTATTGAATACAAATAAGTTTTTAAACAGGTCTATTTGACCCACAGATACTAACAGGTACTACCATTCTATATCAGAGTAGACCTAGGATTAATGGTTATGAAGATGTTCTCCAGATCTCTAGAATTGGAACCTTACCATCAGATGCAGTTTAGTGTCAGACACAGGACACTTCTATTTTGGGAGGTGGGGTCTAACCTCTCTACAGAGGACACAACATATTCTACGCCAGGGTAAAAGGGGAGAGAGAGAAATCAGAAAGTTCATTTGAGTTTAAATTGAAGCTGAGGAAAATATTGGTGTTGCTATAGAAACGCAATTCATCAAAACAAATTCTGGAGAAAATTCATTTGAATTGAAAAAAGAATTATTTATTGTATAAATTTAATATCTGTTTGTTTTTAACAATTTGGGTTCAAACCATTGCCCAAAGGCAATCAGGTATTCCCAAATTGAAAACTATACATACCAATATATATATATATATATATATTATAAGAGTATTGGTTGTCACTAAATCACTTTGTGAGTATGTGTCAAACCAAGTGCAATATAATATGGAGAGTGCTCAATATCTAGGATAGAGCTATTATAATAATAGACTTAACCTGAGTTAACTTAACTGCCTCATAATTGTTGTTTTACAAAAAACTCCATGAAACCCAGGGTCGCAGTCTATATTATATGAATTAAATATATATATCTAATATAAATTTATTTATTTATATATATATATATATATATATATATATATATATATATATGTATATGTATATATAGCAGAAGGGTTGAAATGTTCTTGGACCAACTGAGAAAGAAATGACAAAATATTCATGCATATTCTACATATACATCCAAAATATTCATGCATATTCTACATATACATCTTATAGTTCAACATATTGTTGTAATGGAATATCCCACATCTTCTCTCAGTCATATGGAATGACTATATATATAGCGAGCATGGCATTATACCTGTCCTTGCTTCGGTGATTAGTACCATGTCTCATTATTCTTTGTCTAATTGTATCTCTCTTGCAATAAAACTCTTTCTTTATTCTACAAACATGGTGACTGTTCCTTTCCACTCAAGTACCACCTTGTCTGATTGTATTCCTTTTTAAGGACACAACACATACTTGGTTTCTCAAGTTTATTTAACTCTTCCAAAAAAAAAAAAATCCTTCTTGTTTGGGCTGAGAACTTTTCATCACCTATTATGTGTGCATGCATATATATCTATATGAAGGTCAGTTGAAAAGTTCATAAACTGACCAAGATATTCACATGGAGTGTGACCAAATAGGGTTTATTTTTCAACATAGTCTCTACTGTGGTTCACACACTTCTTCCATCTCTATTGTAGTGCTTGGGTTCCCATTGGTCAAAAAGAGTCGCCTATTATTTTCAACCCACTATATATATATATATATATATATATATATATATGAATTTTTTTTTCATTGAATTAATGGATATGCTAAATTATCACTTCATGTTTGTTGCTTCTCTTATCGCATAAAATCTATTTAAAAAAACTTTTTTAAAAATCAGTTTCTTCACAAAACCTTTTCTCCTGATGATGACTTAAGCTTGAAACTATTTGGAAGCAATCAAAAAACAAAGAACACAAAAGAAATATACTTTTTTGTTTTATATATTTAAATGAATAGGTCCATGAAGAGATTTGTATTCTTTTAAGATTTATTTGTTTATTTCATTCTTACATACGTGTATGTTTCCAGCTTGCTGCTTCCGTCAGAGAACAAGAGTGAGTTCAAGTCTCATTGAGTACCTCATTTACATGGTCTTGTGCCACATATCTTAAAAGAATACAGATCTCTTCATGAACCTATTCATTTCAAAATACTTTTTTCTCTCTTTAGACATACAATGAAAAGAATTTTTACACACACATGTATGTATGTATGGATGTATGTAAAATAGAGAGAGACATTGCAGTGAATTATTTGAGAGGAAGAAACTAAGATAATTAATATTTGATATTTTACTGGTTTTCAGACAACTTTGTCAATTTTTTTTTCAAAATTAAAAATATACTCAGATTGAAATGCTCCAACTGTGTGTCACTCCCAGCTATCAGTAAAATTCATGTTAAAAACTCCAACCGAAGGCAAATTCAATTATTTTTAAACAAAAATATTTAAAAAAGCAAATCCTCTCTCTCAATTATATACTTGTTCTAAAAATAACAGTAGTCGTTGGGTCTCAAGTAAATGCAAGTATTTTTTGTTGATGTCCTACCAATAAAGTCAACCAACCATGATAAAGATTTCATGTGGAAACAATTGTTGTAGGCTTTCTATTTGCATTCCACTTCACAGTATGTTTAGTTCACGTTTGCTTGTAAGTGGCCGATTGATATTTAAGTGGACTTTCCAGACAGTGTCAGGGTTTTATGCAAACAGCGTGCAGTCTTCGTAAATGTTTGCCACACACTGAACACACTCTTGGCTCTTGAAACCATGGCAGCTGTTGCACAAGAAGAGAAAAGCGTTACCATTATTGATCCAAGTGCACTATACAATCAAATACAGAGTTTCTTTTAGGTGAAAGTTCTTGGCTTCAGAAAATCATTCTGCCTAGTTAATGATGCTCAGTGCTTTGAAAGTGAAAATGTTATCTGTTATGAAACAGATTTGTTAATGCAATGTTAACCAAAATATAATTATTTTTGGAAAAACATTCCGATGATTTTATCTTATTTGAGAATTTTTTACTTAAAAATTACAACAGAATTGATTAAAATATAACAGTAATCATTTATAGTGGTGTAATGGTTACTGTCCTAGGAAATGGACACGGCGACATGAGTTCAAATCCTGGCCAAGACTAATTGCATTTCACATAGCACTAATACCCTTGGGAAAGGTATGAATCCAATTATTCTCCCTCCAGCTATGGGTAAATAGTAGGGCAGACTAGGTTTTTCAGCTTTGGTGAGGCAACTAGTCTAGAAGGAAAACTCTGAATGCAAACCTGTTAAACTTCGCTTAAAAATTGACCTTTTGTCACATCCTGCCTGAGTGGAGGGTTTGAAAAATATGATAGTGAAATAAAACAATCATTCTAAAAATGTTTTTTCTTAAATCATAAAAGTGCTCAAATACTGACCAGTAGAGCAAGATAAATATTAGTTGTAATCCTATATATATATATATATATATATTGTGGAGGTGTCCATAGTGTAACAGTTATTGCCCAAGGAAATGAACATGGTGAACTGAGTTCAAATCCTGAATACAGCTGTTTTCATTTCACATAACACTAAAAAGGTATGAATCCAACTATTCTCCTTCCAGCTAGGGCAAACTGGGTTCTTTAATCTTTGTATGACAACCAGTCTAGAAGGAAAAACTCTGAATTCAAACCTGTTAAACTAGGCTTAAAAAATTGACCTTGTGTCATATCCTGCTCATGTTTGGTTTGGTGAGTTTTATGGCATATCAACCTTTGTAGGTTATTTAACGCCAAATCCATTTTTATGTAAATAATCAGTTCTATTTCAAACAATTCAGTTTAGCATGAGTACACAGTTTGATTGTCAAAAACATTTCTATTTCAAATTATTCAGTTTATTCAAACAGTTCTAATTCAGCTAATTCAGTTTAGTGTTAGTACAGATTTTGTTTACATTGTTAAATGTCAGAACAGTTCTAAATTAAACAATTCAGTTTAGTGTAAATACAGTTTCAATGTCAAAAACAGTTCAATTTCAAACAATTCAGTTTAGCATAAGCACACAGTTTAAATGTAAGTATGGTTTAATTGTCAAAAACATCTCTATTCCAAGCTATTCAGTTTAGTCAAACAGTTCTAATTCAAACAATTCAGTTTAGCATAAGTATGCCGTTACGGCCCTATCTATGGGTTAAATAGAACTATCAGGTGCTACCATTCCTGGCCAGAGTGAACCTGGGAGCAATGGCAGTGAAGGGGTGCTCCTGCATCACTGGAACCTCACCATCAGATTTTTTAGTGTCATATCCAAGACACTCATTTGGGGGGGGGTCTTACCCCTCTGCAGAGGTGATGTCGGTGTATTCTACAGCCCCAGCTGACTGGGCAATCCTGCTAATGAGGAGGTAAATACACATGCACACATACATCATCATATTTACCAACCCCTCCGCTTGGGCAGGATATGACACAAGGGCAATTTTTAAGCGGAGTTTAACAGGTTTGAATTCAGAGTTTTCCTTCTCCTAGACTAGTTGCCTCACCAAGGCTGAAGAACCTAATCTGTCCTACTATTTACCCATAGCTGGAGGGAGAATAATTGGATTCATACCTTTCCCAAGGGTATTAGTGCTATGTGAAATGCAATCAGTCTCGTCCAGGATTTGAATTCGTATTGTTGTGTTCAATTCCTACATACACATACATTATATATATATATATATATATATATATATATATAAAATGTAGTTTGGTATGTTTATAAAGTAAGAGCACTCAGTATTAGTGATGGAGTAGATGGTCAAATGATTGCATAGGCAAAAAACTGACAGTCACTAACCACTGAAGACTGCGTCTATGCTACCCTAACTGGGATATACTTATATATATATATATATATATATATATATATATATATATATATTGTCATCCACAGACAGACTGTTTCGTTCTATCAGAACTCTTCAGTGTGACTCGACACGCAGGACGCTCGAAGCAGGGATCGAAACCCATCCAACTTTACGTTAGACTAAGTCTTAGACCACTCAGCCAACAAGCAGACTATGTTGGCTAAGGGAATTTTTAAGGTATTTATGTAGCAACAGCAGGAGCGTCCATTTGTTTACATTTTTATACCCTATTGGCTACCAGAGTGCTCAATTCTTTCGAAGAGCTTTGCATTATGCGAGTGGCGGCCGACAATTCCTTCGCCAGAGTGCTCAACCCCCGTGGGGGAGCGTATACACTCACTCACATCTTTTTATATCTCTTGACAAAATTTCTAGTTATTTGTAAGCCCCAACAGTTGACAGTGAAGAGAGTAAATGAAACACTACTCTCTCTCTCTCTCTCTCTCTATATATATATATATACACACATTTAAACTATATAAAGATTGTATATTTTATATGTATGAAAAATCGACGACATATAAAAACCCCACTTACCAAGTATAGTTATTTTTTTATTTCTTCATTAAATTTATCACTTTTTGTCAGTTTCAGTACAATGTTTACAAAGTCTATAACAATAAATTTTAATGCCTAAATAATAATAATGATAATAATGTGTTAACAAAAAAGAAATTGCTGTTTAGTAGATTTTGCTGTCCCAACAGACCACAGAGTGAAAATAAAAGAAAGTGACAAGATAGACAAGTACTTAGACCTTGCCAGAGAACTAAAAAAAACTATGGAACATTCAGGTGATGGTGATACCAATTGTAGTTGGTGCACTTGGAATGGAAGACTGGTAGAGTTGGAAATCAGAGGAAAAATCAAGACCATCCAGACAACAGCATTATTGAAATTGACCAGAATACTGAGAAGAGTCCTGGAGACCTGAGGAGACGTGCTGTCACTCATACTCCAGTGAAAGACCACCAGCTAACACTGGTGTGAAAAACTTGCTAGGAGTAATAATAATAATATTAATAATAAAAGACGCAATATAGATTGTGACTTGGTTGTGAAGTTGGTTGTCATAAATTTCCTTTTAAAGTCACTAACTCCAACAATTATTTTCTGAATCAGTTTAACACAGAATTTTGGAGGCTGCAGTATTTTCAGAAATGATTGAATAATAATAAAATTAATTTTAATGGGGAAACATAATCGTATTTTCTTAAAGAATTTCAGCCAATCATTATAAAATCTACCACTTGCAATTAATTTGGTTTCTTTAAAATAAAAGTGGGATTATATTTTTTAGTTATTTCTGGAATTGGAAAATATTAAAAATTGATTTAAAAAAAAAAAAAAAAAAAAGCAAAGATTTTTTTTTTCATTGAATATTTCCAAATCTATTAATGGAATAATTTGGACAAGTTACTGCTGATCAATAGTTCACAAGTTAATCTCATAGACAATTATTACTGTAGTGAATTTGATCTTCATTCGGTGATACATACTTGTGGTCTTGTGTTAAACTAAAATATGCATTGCAAATATTTATGCTTTCTTTCATGAATTTCTCAAACTTCTGGAAGTTGATTGAAAGTTTATTTTGAATTTTCAAATATTCTTCTCTAATACCAATCATTGTAGAGTTTCAAGTAATTATTTCTATTTAATAATAGTCATTTGTTTACACACTCTTATATGGTTTCAAGAAACTAATAATAATCTTTAGTAAACAGTTATAAAAAATAAGTAAGTAAAGGTGGCGACCATAGTCAAGGGTGACCAGAAAGCTCCCTTTTCAATAGCTACTACACCTAGGTGTAGTGGAGGGCACTACTACTTTCCCAGGATTGCTCCACTTTACCCTTGATACGTACCTTTATATTGCTGAGTGTTAAGGAAGGAGGTATCAAGTACCATTTTTAAAGTCTTTGTTATGACGGGACCCTGGGATTGAACCCAGGTCTCCCAGTCCATGGGTGAACACTCTACCCATTAGGCCAATGAGCCAGTTATATCTTCTAGTAATTATTCTAAATGAAAATAATTTACTGTTATATGGCATCAAAAATAATTTATGTACTTTTATGTGGCATCTAGTTTTCATATCAAATATGAATGATTATTAAACAGATTTATTTGACCTACAGCTGGGACTCTATGTGTTGTTTAAATGAAGAATGAAGACTTATGCGACTTAATTTTCAGGAAAAACTTTACTTTTGGAAGACGAACTTCTAAATTAGCTAAAGAAAACCCCCAAAATTGCCCCCCCCCTGAAAAGAAAGGAAAAAGAAAAAAAAAAAATCCAAAACACCTCAAATGTAGTCTAACACGTGGTAAAGACGAAAGCCATAAAAGAGTTGACTCCTCCTCTCTCTTTCTTTCTCTCTCTCTCTCTCTCTCTGTCCACCACTAGATGACCATGATATAGGAGTGGAACCTTTAATATAAATACTATTAAAATTAGTAATAATTTAATCCTTCATTTGTTGAAATAGTATGCGTACGTTTGGAAGTGATTCCGTTTCCAGAAGATTTTTCACAGAGGTCAGTAAATTTATTCTACTAAACTATTCATTTAAAAATGCACATTTGATTTAAAATAGTAATGTCTTGAATCTCAGCTGTATTATGTGTTGTTTAAATGAAGAATGAAGACTTATGCGACTTAATTTTCAGGAAAAACTTTACTTTTGGAAGACGAACTTCTAAATTAGCTAAAGAAAACCCCCAAAATTGCCCCCCCACTGAAAAGAAAGGAAAAAGAAAAAAAAAAAATCCAAAACACCTCAAATGTAGTCTAACACGTGGTAAAGACAAAAGCCATAAAAGAGTTGACTCCTCCTCTCTCTTTCTTTCTCTCTCTCTCTCTCTCTCTGTCCACCACTAGATGACCATGTAATATACCCCAAAATTTCTTTGAATTTTAACATCCAGCAGTCCTGGACTTTAACTAAGTTAAAACTTAAGATAAAAAAGAGAAATTTTTTTTTTTTTTTTTTTTTTACTACCGCGTACACATGGGAAGCAGCATGATGTACGTGTGAGTCTTGCAGCTTAACGCTCAAGATTGTCAGTTCGATCGGGGAACTACTGCTGCTCATCTATAAGAGTGGCTTCTATTGATGAGAACAAAAACAGCCATCGAAAGATAACCATGACTCGTACTCAAACCAGATCCATAAACCGCATCGCTCTTCGCGCGGGTAAAAAAGGGGCGCGTCCTGCTGAGGTTGGAGCCCTGGCCTCAGTGTTCGAAAAATCAGCTACAGAGCTCAAACTCAAACAAAAACTACTAAAATGCAAACAAACAATACAGATAGCGACATTTAACGTGAGAACCCTAAATAGAATAGGTCAACTATCAGAGCTAACTGCATCAGCCGTAGAACATAAGATAGATATAATTTGCATACAAGAGCACCGATACACGCACACCGAAGATATCAAGTATCACGAAACTGGTAATGGATGGATGCTGGTGACTGTATCGGCATGGAAAAACTCTGTCAATGCATCGGTAGGAGGGGTGGGAATACTTCTAGGACCAAGAGCGTTAAAAACACTGAACAGCATTGAGAGAATACAACCTAGGATGATGGCCGCAACATTTAATGGCAACCCCAAAGCAACAATTATCTCCTGCTACAGCCCTACCAATGTTAGCGAAGAAAACGAAATAGCCACCTTCTACGAAGATCTATCCTCCCTAGTACGTAGCATTCCGAAACACAACCTGCTAGTCATTGGCGGAGATATGAATGCACAAATCGGGAAAAACAGACACAACAAATACAGCCTACACTGCGCGTCTAACAGGAATGGACAGCATTTAATAGATTTCATGATAGAAAATAGATTAACATGCCTCAATACAAACTTTCAAAAAAGGGAGGGGAAATTATAGACCTACACATACGCGAATAAGAGTAAAGCACAGATAGACTACGTCCTTATAAACAGGAAATGGAAAAACAGTGCGATGAATTGCGAGGCATACTCCTCTTTCGAGGGTGTGTCCTCCGATCATCGAATAGTTACGGCCAAAGTACGACTAAGCCTAAGAAAAAACGCCACACGTAAAGCGACGACCAAGCACTATGACTGGGCCCTACTCAACAACAGAGATATTAGAGATAAGTATGCATTAGAATTAAGAAACAGATTCGAAGCACTACAAGAGAAGGCAGAAATAGGCACCCCAAATGACGAATATGAAAATTTTGTAGAAGCACACCTGGAGGCGTCAGAAAAGTGTATTCCAACAAAGCCTAGAACTAAATATAGAGTCCCTTGGGAAACGCTAGCGGCTAGAGAAAAACGTGCACTTGTGAAGACTGCCTCCAAAAGCTATCGAAAGAACCCAACAAACACAAATGCACGAAAACTAGAAAAGGCACAACATCAATTAACAGGAATATACCTAAAAGAACAGGCAGAATACGTACAAAATCAGATAGATAAGATTAGAGACTCGGTGGAAGATAGGCAATCCAGGATAGCCTGGCAAACAATAAACGAAGTAAGTGGAAGGAAGAGCACAACCGAAGCAAAATTGAAAGCTGCAAGCCAACAAGAAAGAGTAAAACTGTGGGAACAGCATTTCAAAAATCTGCGAGGAAACCCACCGGAAATAACGGATGAACCGATCACCAGAATTATTAGTAAACAATTAGACGTAAAACTAGGTCCTTTCACCAAAGAAGAACTAGACTCGGTTCTCAGAAGAATTAAAAATAGGAAAGCGGCGGGGCTAGACGAGATCCCCCCAGAAGTGTGGAAGACGAGACAATTCGACGATATACTGCTCCGGCAATGCAACGCAGTCTATAGTCAAAATAGGATAGAACGATGGACAAAGGGATGCATCCTTCCATTCCCTAAAAAAGGCGACCTCGGACTAGCCAAGAACTACCAAGAGATAACACTTACATCCATAGCAGCCAAAATCTACAATGCCCTACTACGAAACCGCATAGAACCCAAAATAGACAACATCCTTAGGAAAAACCAAAATGGCTTCCGGAGAAATAGATCCACAACCTCACAAATACTGACCATCCGTAGAATCCTGGAAGGCGTTCGGGCAAAAAACTTACAGGCGACATTACTATTTGTCGACTTTACCAAGGCATTCGATTCCATACACAGAGGGAAGATGGAGCAAATCCTACTAGCATACGGCCTACCAAAAGAAACCGTAGCAGCGATAATGATTCTCTACAGAAACACCAAAGTGAAAGTACGTTCACCAGATGGAGACACGGAATACTTCGACATAGTTGCAGGAGTACTACAAGGAGACACACTAGCCCCGTACCTCTTTATCATCTGTCTAGACTATGTGCTTAGGACTTCGATCGACAAAATCAGAGAAAATGGCTTCCAGCTGACTAAGAGAAGAAGCAAAAGGTACCCCGCAAAAACAATCACGGACGCCAACTACGCTGATGACTTGGCGTTACTAGCGAATACGCCTAATCAAGCAGAGACACTACTGCATAGTCTGGAACGAGCCGCAGCTGGCATTGGCCTCCATGTCAATGCAAACAAAACCGAATATATGTGTTACAACCAAACGGGCAACATTGCCACACTAGACGGAGCCTCTCTGAAACTAGTCGACAAATTCACCTACCTAGGAAGCAGCGTCTCATCAACCGAGAAAGACATCGACACACGACTGACGAAGGCATGGACAGCTATCGATAGGCTCTCGATCATATGGAAGTCGGACCTAACTGATAAAATGAAACGCAGTTTCTTCCAGGCAGCGGTTGTGTCGATACTGCTATATGGATGCACCACATGGACGCTTACGAAGCGGCTGGAGAGGAGGCTGGACGGAAATTATACAAGAATGTTGAGAGCAGTATTAAACAAGTCCTGGCGACAACACCCCACGAGACTCCAACTATACGGACACTTGCCCCCCATCACAAAAACTATACAAGTTCGACGAACCAGACACGCAGAACACTGCTGGAGAAGCAAGGACAAGCTCATAAGCGATGTACTCCTGTGGACCCCCACACATGGATGTGCAAGAGTGGGACGACCAGCACGAACTTACATACAGCAGCTATGTGAGGACATGGGATGTAACCCTGAAGACCTGCCGGAGGCGATGAATGATAGGGAGAAATGGCGAGAGATGGTCAGGGATATCCGCGCAGGCGGCGCGACATGATGATGATGACTCCATACTCGGCAGAGCTCCAGAACCTGTGATGCAGTTTAGTATCATACCCAGGACACCCTTTTTGGGGGAGGGTCTTACCCCTCTGCAAGAGATACACTATTCTAAGCCCCACTAACAAGCCAATTTCAATTTTCATACATTTTTCCTTTTAATTATGTTTTTTTTTTTAACTATTAACCATGAGGCCACAAAATTAAAGCATAATTGAAGTTTAAATAGCACTTGAAAATATCCTGCTCTCCAGTAAACATCCATTTATAATGTTTTATTTGGAGATAAGCTTATTTTTATTGATGTACAGCATTACATTGCCAGTGACTATCTTGTCCAAAAATACTCTGTGCTAAACTAAAAGAGAAAGTTAGGGGTTTAAATCAGGTATGAGCAACCATTTTCGAGAAGCAGGCATTATGAGGAAATATGGCTCATCATCAGCACTGCAAAAAAAATTTTTGATAATTTTATGCTGAAAGTACCTTAATTTTTACTAAAGAAGACCATACACATAAGCAACTGCTTTAAAAATGGAGAAAAGTTGATTTTTTTCTCTTCAGTAAAAAGCCCTTTTCTCCAAAAAATAAAAAATGTACTACAGGTTACAGTTTACCTGTAGCTAGTTTAAATGCTGAGTGGTGTTCCTTTGGTGTTTTCTTTTATAATTTGGTTTGATTCAGTTTGGTTTTATGGCATATCAACCATTGTAGGTTATTTAATGCCAAATCCATTCTTATACATATAATCAGTTCTATTTCAAACAATTTAGTTTAACACAAGCATACAGTTTAGTTCTATTTGACCTATACATAGGACCCTCTCAGGTGCTACCACTCCAGTCCAGAGTGAACCTGGGAGCAATGGCAATAAAGGGTACTCCATATTCCCCAAAGCTCCAGTATAATTGGAGCCTCACTGTAGGATTGTTTTGTCATATCCAGAACACTTGTTGGGGAAGTCTTACCCGTCTGCAGAGATGTAGTTGGTGTATTCTGGGCCATGTTATAGTTTCATGAAAGATTTAATTGTGTAAAATATTTATAAAGAATGTTTTGATTTCATTATTTTTTTCAGCAATGAATTGAAAAATAAAAGGAAAAGTTGTTTAAGTGTTTTAAAAATTTGTCTTTCAGCTACGTTTACTGTACCTGAAGGAACTTCTTGGGTGAAAGCCAACTACAGAAGTTTTGGGTTTTATCGTGTCAACTATGAAGAAGCCACATGGAAAGCATTGATCTCAGAACTTACAACCAACCACAAGGTTTGGAATTGTTTCAAGTTGTTTTTTGTTTCATTTATATAATAGTAGGAAATAATTTTCTAAAAAAAATGATTTGAATTTTTTAAAATGTTCTTTCATCATTACTATTATTTTATAACTAGTTTTTTAACACTGGCTAAATACATTGTAAAACTTATATTAGATTTTTGCTAAAGTTCCCAGTGGTTTTTTTTTAATTAGAGACTAAATACACAGTTGAAAACTGCTTTTCTCCTGGAAACATTAAGACACATCCAATAGATAATAAAATAATAGGGAAAATTCTTCATTTAAAATTGAAAAAAAAAGTTCTTCAATCTAAAATTCATATCTATGTTTACACTTATTCCAATTTTGTCTTGAGATCTGAACAATTATTTATTGTGCATCAACACAAAGTATTGTGTTCATTTATTTCTACATTATAATAATTTCTGCAAAATAAACTAATTTCAATATACATAAGTTTTACTAGGGTGAGTCAAAAGTTTTGCAATATTTTGATTGATGCTAGTTTGTGGCACATATATAACATACCCACTGTGGTTTGAAATATTGTGTTAGTTGGTGTACTGACATATTTTGCATTGCTTCTCTCTCCATGAGTGGTTTGAAAGTCACATAGAAAAACATGCAATTTAGTCTAATTAGAGAACTTGTTCTTTACAAGTTCAAACTGGGTTAGAACACCATGAAAGTGACTGAAAACATTTGTGAAAAAAGTAAAAAGTGCAGTTATTTACACTAATCAGATGTACATTTTCCTTTTTTAAGAAGAGGAATTATCAATTCACAATATAGTTTCTCTACTTAAAAAAAGGAAAATGTAGATCTGTATCTTGGCCCTTGGGGTCAAAATAATTATGCGGACGCATATTTCTAACCCTCTTGGGAAGATGTAGCCCTGGAGGTGACCATGTCCTCTGTAAAGAGTACGGATGTAACTTGCAAGACACATTTAGGTCAATTGGCCGTGCAATTACCATGACTAGTTAATTTGGCATCATTTGTGTGTGATATGAACTGGTGGCTCAGTTGTAGAGTTTTGGCACTGTAATCTGTGGTCGCTAGTTCGATCTCCAGTTGTGGAGATCACGGTATATACTGCTGATAAGACCTAATACAGTCAAAACAGCTGTCCAGTGTTTCTGTATGTCATGTGTAGGTATTCGCCGGATTTTCTGGTCATGGTAATTCAATTCACACTAATCAGATGGTTCAAGAAATTTCACTCAAGCTGCAAGAACCTTGATGATCAAGAATGATCAACTCGGCCTAAAACTATGCTTCAAGCCATATAGGAAATTCTGGTGAGTAGTACACTAGCTCGGTATTTCACAGTTCAGTGTGATTTGTCACCTCAGCAAAAGCATCAGAAGCAGATAAATTGTGCTTCACATTACCAAAATATTGCAAAACTTTTGACTCAACCTAGTATATAAGTTTTAGGAGGAATTGTTTGCAATAGGCATTAATTAAGTAAGTGGTACTATTTTTGGTTGGTTTATTCACTTTTTACTACTCAACAGAAGAAAGTTTATATTCTTATATGTATAGGTCAACCAAAGGTCAATTTGTTTGCTATATTTCATATGATATATTCTTTGATTTTCCTTGTACTATCCAAAAATTTGATTTGAATCATTAGTATTATTCTATGAGTTAAACTAAGTATCTTTTGGGATTTTGAGGTAAGTCATCATCATTTCAAAAATTGTTCAGAGTTTCCTGTAGAATGTGATAAACCATGAAAAGAATGAATTCAATAAACTGAACAGCCTTTGGAATTATTCAGACTTGTATTCTCATTTGTACCTGTATTCAGTAGAAATGAAGAAAAAAAACTATTAAGAACTTCCGCAGCAGAAGAACTGATATTATTAATGTTATATTTGGAAAATTAACTTACATGTTGTTATAATCTCAGTACTTGTAATGAGAGGACTTTAATTGCAAGAATCTTTTATATTGTTTCTGAGATAATAATAACTTGAATGAGTTGTGATTAAAAAGCAACCAAAATTAAGAAAAATGAAAAAAAAAAAGATTTTCTATTCACCCAACCTCTCCACCAAGAGCATAGTGTGACACAAGGTCAATTTTTAAGTTGAGTAATGTTGGTTTTTATTCAGTTTTCTTTTTCCTAGACTGGTTGCCTAACCAAAGCTATAGAACCCATTCTTCCCTACTATTCACCTATAGCTGGATGGGTGGAAAAGAGGGTTTCATACCTTTTCTAATGGTATTAGCATGAAGTGAAATGCAAACAGCTTTGTCTAGGACTTGAACCTGGGTTGCCAATTCCATTTTCTTTGTTGATAACTGTTACAGTGAACACACCTCTAAGTGTATCAAGCCAGAATGTGGGAATAAAAATGAAAAATACAATCTAAATTTAATTTTAAAAAAGAAACTCATCTAGACCAAGAAGGAACCATGAAATATATTGTTATTTACTAACCTTAGCTTAGATGTGACACAAGGCTAAAAGTGTAGTGCAGTCAATGGGAATTGAACTCACAACCAATGTTCTGCTAATCTAGCTTGCTAACCCTAAGTTGCCCTTTAAAAAAAATAAGCATACCTTAGATTCAGCACAAAGCCAGAAGTATGAGGCACACAGTGAGAATCAAACTCACTATCAATGGTCTGCTAATTTAGCTTGCTAACCATTACAACTCATGAGCTAATACCCTTGGGAAAGGTATCCATCCAGCTATAGGTAAATTGTAGGGCACACTGGGATCTTTAACCTTCATATGGCAATTGGTTTAGGAATAAAAACTGGATTTAAACTTGTTAAACTCCACTAAAAATTATTGCTTAGATTTAACAGATAAGTATGGAGCACACAGTGAGAATTGAACTCACTACTCAGTGACAATGGGTTTGCAAGACAAGCTAGTTAACCATGACACCACATCAAGGAGTACTAATCATGAAATATATGTACTTTTCTACATATCCATTTGACAATTAAACATATTTTGTTCATCATTTCTCTTGTTTGCTTAGCCCTACCCACAGAATTTAATTAATCTTTTTTTTTTTTTCGAATAATCATTCCCTTCTGGTTTAGACCTGGAACTTTTCAGCAGACCTTTGTACTTCATTTAAGAATTTGGATAACTTGGTTTGACATTTTTTTTAAAAAAATAATTTGATTTATAAGAAAAACTTTGTAAAGTTTACTTAATATTTTTGTTTTCATTATTTATTATTCTGACATTTAAGAAAATAAATATTTTGATAGGTTTTTCGACCTGAAGACAGAGCCACTCTGATGGATGACTTGTGCCAAATGGCAAGGTAAGATTTCAAAGATTAAAAAAAAATTCATATAAAACAAGTAACATTTTTTTCATTAATTTTTTTTTTTTTAAGTCAGGCAATTCTTTCAGTCTTCTAACAGACATTTAGTTCTCTTATAAAATGTCATTCTTGTTTTCCTGATTAATTTCAAGAGTAAAAAAAAATGCATTCATGTTTTTACAAATTGTCGAAGTGTCTCAGAAAAGTCATGGAAAAAGATGGCAAACTCCACCCCACCAAAAAAAAGCAAAAATAAAAGGTTATTTTTCAACATTTGCTGTTATAGTTCAGTTTGAAATATTAAAGAAAATTAACTTTGCACGTTTTTGTGTTCTAAGCACAATTTATATAATTTTCCTTAACGTTTTGAAATCAGTCATAAAATCAATTAAACAATGTCTTAAAAAAGTAAATGGCCATCTCTTGATCTTGTAAGATAAAATTTCAAATTGTGCATGCATATATATATATATATACATGCACAATTTGAAATTTTATCTTACATATATATACATATATATATATATATATATACATATATATAATCTGTGTGTGTTTAGGCAGTGGAATTCTTTGTTGGTATATTTTATTAAAGATGATTAAAAAACATTTGGCGTTGTGTTTTTATTGGCCTTTTCATGTTGGCAGGCAAGATGTCAGTTGGTTGGTAGGTTGTTTGGGTTTTATGACATATCAACCTTTCTAGATTATTTAATGCCAAAGCCATTTTTATACAAATAGTCAGTTCTATTTCAAACAATTCAGTTTAGCATGAGTACACAGTTTAATTGTCAAAAACATTTCTATTTCAAGTTATTCAGTTTATACAAACAGTTCTAATCCAGCTAATTCAGTTTAGTATAAGTACATATTTTGTTTACATACAGTTAAATATCAAAATAGTTCTATATTAAACAATTCAATTTAGTGTAAGTACAGTTTCAATGTCAAAAACAGTTCAATTTCCAACAGTTCAGTTTAGCATAAGCACACAGTTTAAATATAAGCACAGATTAATTGTCAAAAACATTTCTTTTTTGAGCTATTCAGTTTTGTCAAACAATTCAATTTAGCATAAGTATGCAGTTAGTTCTATTAAATCCATAGATAGGGTCCTATCAGTTGCTACCATTCCAGGCCAGAGTGGACCTGGGAGCAATGGCAATGAAGGGGTATTCCGCATTCCCCAAAGCCTCAGCATCACTGGAACCTCACCATCAGATTGTTTAGTGTCATATCCAGGACACTCATTGACGGGGGTCTTACCCCTCTGCAGAAGTGCAGTCGGTGTATTCTACTGCCCCAACCGACTGGGCAAGGCAAGCAAGATATCGCAACTGTAGATAAAGGCTAGAAATATGGAAAAAAATGTCTTCCATAATTAGAAATTCAAGTAAAGTAGTCATTGTAACCTAACGAAAGGTTACTGAATGAGAAATAACCAAAATGAAGGTTGGAAATGTAATGGAAATCTTTATAACATTAATAAAATATAATAGTGCCCTGGACGAGACTGATTGCATTTCATCATAGCACTAATACCCTTGGGAAAGGTATGAATCCAATTATTCTCCCTCCAGCTATGAGTAAAATAGTAGGGCAGACTAGGTTCTTCAGCCATGGCGACGCAACTAGTCTAGGAGAAGGAAAACTCTGAATTCAAACCTGTTAAACTCCGCATAAAAATTGCCCTTGTGTCATATCCTGCCCGTGCGGAGGGGTTGGGTAAATATGATTAACAAAATATAATACTCTTCAGCAGCATAAAAAATGTAAACCATTGCTCATAGTAACTACTTTGTCAACATAATTTACCCCCCCCCCTCACCATAGTGTCCAACATATTTATGAGGAATGGGACATACTGATAAATGTTCATAAGTAGGGTATATAACTAGTTAATTCTAATCTCTCTCCATATTTGTAATATTTTTATTATTTTCATCATTCTTCTTTGTATGCCCTCCAATCTCAATATTACATTCCAATTTCCATGTCTCAACACTGGAGTCCAAGCCTGACTACAATATTCTATATAAGGCTTTATTAGAGTTTTATATATTTTTAAAACAACATCTGCCTTCCATGAAATAAAATTTCTAATCATCCAGTTAATCCTTCCATTTGTCCTTGATATAATTGAAAAAAATATGATTGTGAACTTTAAATGCATCATCAAAACCAACTCCTAGATCACATTCCTCATTAACTTTTTTTTTTATTTCCTTGTTGCTTAATTTATATTCAACTTTAATATGTAGTACTTCACATTTTAATTTGCAAATATCTTCCAATGACAAATTATTTAGATCCATCCATGTTGGTTCTTTTAATAATGATTTAACAAGTAGTTTAACATCATCAACAAATTGTTTTATTTCTGAATTTTACCATCAGGTAAATCATTTATGAACATTAAAAACAACAAAGGTCTCACTACTGATCCCTAGGGAACACTGGAGGATATATTCTGTGTTTTAGAATAATTGTTACCAATTTTTACTTTCATAGTTCTGCCAGTCAAAAAACATTGTATAATATTTACTATTTTATTTGAAATACCTAAGTTTTCTATTTTCAGTTGTAAATGACAATGAGATACGGTATCAAATGCTTTGTTAAAATCCAAATATATAATATCTGTGTTATTCTCTTTCATCACATATTCCTTTTATAATATCAATAGTTTCCAAAATATTAGATAATGTTGATTTACCATTGATGAAACCATGCTGATTATGATATATATCTTCCTCTATAAAATTTGATACGTAATTTGAAATCAATTTTTCAAAAACCTTACACAAGGTACATTTTCGAGAAACTGGTCTGCAACTATTTTTAAAAATATATCAAACCTTTTTTTTTTTTATTATGCAGTTGTATTACAATTGCTGTTTTCTAAATATATGGAATTATTTCATATTCTATTCATTTCTTAAACAATTTACATATTGCATAGATAAAACTTTCATTTGATAAGTAATTTGATATTTTTGGATGTATTTCATCAGGTCCTATACTTTTTCTAACATCCAACTTGGATGATAATTATTCTATGTCTCTAGCTCTTATCAGTTCATCCCAAAATTTTTTGTACCCTATATCATGCCAACTTTCTTTTACGTCTAACCAACAGCAACCAAACACACTGCATACTTACTGATTAAAGTCAGTATCCAAATTCATAAAATATTTCACCAGGAAGTGTCATACCATTTCATTGTGGAAAGAGATTATTGGAAATTTTATTTTACATTTCAAAGGTAAAAGTTTTCAAAGGCAATTGTCTGCTTACAAGTTTCAAGTGTTTATTACAATAGGTATAAATTCACAGTTTCTTTTAAGTGCTGTATGATACAATGAAGCAAATAATACATTAGACTTTATAAATAAAGTTATTCTTAATTTTCTATTAAATAATTTTTATAGAGTAAGTAATATATACTTTGCATCTTAGGAATACACACCACTGATTATATATAATTAAATTACACGCATATATATCTATGTAACATCACTTCAATTCAAATAAATGCTAAGAGGATTTATCTGACTTGTTTACCCGGCACAAATGCCTGAAGAGCTGTTACCTACACCAAGTAAATATTCAAATGAATGGCGATCTAAAAAAAAATTAATTCAACAAAATTTTCAAATAATCTCATTTTTTAATTTCTTTTTTTTTTTTTTTTTTTTTTAACATCACTTGAAGTGTAAAGATGGATTTTCGTACCAAGGGAGGCAACTTTGTACATCCTAAATTCTTGTAGAATAGAATTCAAGCTATTGTTTGTCCAGTCGGCTGGGACTGTACAATACACTGACTGCACCTCTGCAGAGGGGTAAGATTTTACCCCCCCCCATGAGTGCCCTAGATATGACACTAAACTATCTGATGGTGAGGTTCTAGTGATGCTGGAGCTTTGGGGAATCCTGAGTACCCCTTCATTGCCATTGCTCCCAGGTCCACTCTAGCCTGGAATGGTAGCACCTGATAGGGCCTTATCTATGGGTTAAATAGAACTAACTGCATACTTATGCTAAACTGAATTGTTTGAAATGGAACTGTTTAACTAAACTGAATAGCTTGAAATATAAATATTTTTGACAATTAAACTGTACTTACATTTAAACTGCGTGCTTATGCTAAACTGAATTGTTTGAAATGGAAATGTTTTTGACATTAAAACAGTACTTACACTAAACTGAATTGTTATATATAGAACTGTTTTGACATCTGTGTGTAAACAAAACCTTTACTTATACTAAATTGAATTAGCTGGATTAGAACTGTTTGAATAGACTAAATAGTTTGAAATAGAAATGTTTTTGACAATTAAACTGTGTACTCATGATGAACTGATTATTTGCATAAAAATAGATTTAGCATTAAAAACCTACAAAGGTTAATATGCCATAAAACCCAGCCAACCATCAAGTTATTGTATAGATGACATTATTTTACTCTATATCTTTATCCATTTCTATATTTGTACATTCATTACATTCAGTTTAGTCTGGCACTGAATCATTATGGTAGGGTACTCTGTGAGAACCAGACTTATAAAAGAACATTTATGCTTTTATATAAAAAAGAAGTAAGTACAATGCCCAAATGGGTTGAGTGTTCACCAATGGACTGGGAGTCTGGGGTTCAATCCCAAGTCAAGTCATACCAAAGACTCAAAAAATAGTACTTGATTCCTGCTTGCTTAACACTCAGCATTATTAGGTAGGGATCAAGGGTAAAGTGGAGCAATCCAGGGAAAGGAGTAGCACCTTTCCCTACTCTTTGGTGTAGTAGCTAATGAAAAGGGAGCCTTTGGGTGGCCTTCAACTACAGTTACCAACTTTACACAGCTTATTAAAAAAAATATTGAACGAAGATTCATTTTAAACTCTACTTGATTGCAGTTAACAAAAAGAAATTTATTTATTTTTAGATGAAGTATTGTCCACCATTATAATTATTTTTGACTCATTTAAATATTTTTTTTTATTGCAACTCACCCAGATTGTCAATCTACATGATATTCACTTATAAACTAATGTCCGAGAGAGAGGTATGAACTCCCTTATACCTTAGGGAGATGTATGAACTTTATTATAACTTTGGAAGAAGTATGAACTCCCTTATACCTTAGGGAGAGGTATGAACTCCCTTATAACTTTGGAAGAGGTATGAACTCCCTTATACCTTAGGGAGAGGTATGAACTCCCTAATAACTTTGGAAGAGGTATGAACTCCCTTATACCTTAGGGAGAGGTATGAACTTTATTATAACTTTGGAGCGGGGGTGTCCTCGTGGTGTAAGAGTTATATCTTAGTGATTTCAAGGTGGCCTTTCTTGTACAAGAGGAAGTTGCAGCCTTTTGTCTATTTCTCTATTGTATTCTGGGGGTATCCTTGTGGTGTAATGGTTAAAGTGATGGACTGCGGAATCGTAGTAAGCGAGTTTGTACTCCAGTCGCGCTATTATGTTCACTTTCGGGCAAATACCCTCGGGAAAGGTATGAACCCTCTTATCCTCCCAGCTATGGGTTAAATAGCACCACTACTGTTCTTCTAGGAGAATAGCTTTGGCATTAAATAACCTACAAAGGTTGATATGCCATTAAACAAAGAAACCAAACCAAACCATAACTTTGGAAGAGGTATGAACTCCCTTATACCCTTCACTTATAAATTAAATAGTTCTACTGTTATATTTCTAGATGGGTGGCTTTCTCGTAAATAACCCATGAAGGTTGATATGCGATTAAACAAAGTAACAAAAACCAAAGTGTTGGGCTCAGAATTATGAATTTTGACCCTGAAAAATAATTCTTGACATATTTAGTTTCACCATCACATTTGAAATATTTTCATTTTTTTTCTTCTCCTATACACAATGACTTATGGTTTTGTTTGGTTTCTTGTTTAATGGCATATCAACCTTTGTAGATTATTTAATGCCAAAGCCATTCTCCGAGAAGAACAGTAGTGGTACTATTTAACCCATAGCTGGGAGGATAAGGGGGTTCATACCTTTCCCAAGGGTATTTGCCCAAAAGTGAACTTAATAGCACGACTGGAGTAAAAACTCATTTACTACGATTCTGCAGTCCATCGCTTTAACCATTACACCACGTGCCCCCCCCCAATGATTTATAGAGTGGCAAAAGTCTGTACTACATTTAAATCATATATAAGTATTTGTTGCTGCCTCCCACCAGACAGGACTTGACACAAGGTCAAAAGCCCGAAGGCCTATTAAAGTGGGGAAAAAGGGGAGGGAAAGGTCGGGAACGAGCCAAGACTCGAACCCTGCTGGTCTGTGCTGCTCATCGACCCACTAAGTGCAATGTGGGTCTAATGAGGCAAGCAGTTTCACGAATCCAAATTTGGATCCGGGCACGTATGCCGGGTTATGGCTTAAACTAGACAGCAAGTTCTAGTGCCATACATAGGGGACAGAGGATGCAGTTCGCCCACCCGAGGGTGGCCCAACCGAAGTTGGGAGCCTTTCGGCCTCGAATCTGCCATTGGTTTTGATACCCCATCCGACACGAATGCCAGATGGCCCAGCCAAAAGGCCAGGGAATCAATAACTACTACACTGAGGTGTAGGGGAGGGCGCTACTCCTTTCCCTGGATTGCTCCACTTTACCCTTGATCCATACCTTATAATACTGAGTGTTATGCAAGGCAGCATCAAGTACCATTTTTTGAGTCTTTGGTATGACTCGACCTGAGATTGAACCTTGGTCTCCCAGGCCATTGGTGAACACTCTAACCATTAAGCCAATATACAAGTAAAAGTAAAAAAAATGGAAAGTGTTTGCTTATGTAAAAGTGCTCAGTACTATTATGGCAGAACAAGTGTAAAACCTAAAACATATATAATTATGAACACAAAGAGTCTGTTCCCTGAAGTTTCATACAGCGTGGGTCAACTTATGATGGAAATGTGAGAAAAGTGGCTAATCAACCACATTTATAGTATGAGGTACTAATCACATGGTTAAAGGATAGGACATGTGACACACACAAAATAGAGAGATTTTAGGGCAGTAAAAATACTGGAGAATAAATTATGGAATTAGTCAGGTGATAAATGGCATAGGAGAAATTTATTAACATATCTATACTTAGATATCAATTTGTTTTCAGTATGTTCTAGGATACATAATTTTTCTTCCTAGAAATCTAAAGCTATTGTTACCTACTTTGTGAGATTGTGATTTTTCTCTCAATATCCCATTTTATTATGGAAGATTTTTTGCTTTTATCTATTATTTGCTATATTTGTTTGAATTCTTTTTTAATATTGGTGTATTTACTGTTGTTAAATCTGAAGTTTTGGTTAAACCATCTATTTTTCCAATCCAGTTCAGTGGCACCAATGTATATTCTTTAATTTTTATTCTTAACTTTTTCCTTATATATATATATATATATATATATTAAGTACAGTGAACTTTTCAATATCTTTTGTTTTAGGGCTGGAAAGGTTGATTATACATTGTGCTTAGAAGTTACAGAATATTTGGTCCAAGAAGATGAATATGTTCCATTTACTGTTGGCATCTCAAATCTTCTCTTCATGGATAAATTTATGGCTACTCTACCCTCTTATGAATGGTACAAGGTAAGACTTGGCTTTTGTTTGAGTATTTTTCATTTTAATTTTCCTGAGATTGAAGACACCAACATTTAACCTTGTATCATTCCAATGTAAGTCTTTTTTTTTTTATGATTATCATAGATATTCTGGATGATGATAATATCCAACAACGTGGTTAAGAAATATAAAAAAAAATGAAAACCAAATCATTGAAAACAACAGTTTATATGTATGATGACATATTTCATTTTTTATCAGATATTATGACATTATCTAAAAATAATGGAGTTGTTGACATAGTTATTATGGAAACAGATGCTGATGTTGTTAAGTGTTGTTGAAATTTTAAATTCGAAAATTATTTAAAATCTCTTTGTGATTATTATTACTAATTAGCTAAAGAATACTATTGAATATTGATAATATATTGTTTTTAATTCATTATTAATACTATAAAACCTGACTTATATGATATTTCACTTGTATGAAAAATACTGTCAGTAAATAATAATAATAATAATAATAATAATAATAATGAACAGATCACCTAATCCCAGCAAGGAGACTAGACTTAGAGTTAAGAAAAAAAAAAAGAGAACCTGCCAAATAGTGAATTTAGCCATCTCATCCAACAACAGAATGAAATTCAAAGAAAACAAAAAAAGGAACAAATACTTAGATATTACCAGAGAACTAAGAAACTTATGGAATATGAATGTGATATTGATACCAATTGTAATTGGTGCACTTGGAACAATCCCCAAAGGCTTAGAAAGAGGGCTGAAGGAGTTGAAAATCAGAGGATAAGCAGAGACCATCCAAACTACAGCATTGCTGAGATCAGCCAGAATACTGAGAAGAGTTCTGAAGACCTGAGGAGATTTGCTGTCACTTAGACTCTTGTGTAGGACCGTCAGCTAACACTGGTGTGAAAAACTCGCAAGGAGTAATATAATGAAAAATGCAAATTAGAAAAGTTTGTAAGAAAAAAGTGCTTGATGCTACTCCACCAGAGCTGGTTTAAAAACCAGAAAAATATAAAATTATAAATGTTAGAAATCTGTTATTTTAAGTTTCATGTGGTGTACACAATCATCAGACAGAAAAGGGAGAAAAGTGGTCGCTCAATCTTAATGCTAGTGTGATGGAAGTACATGTGACACTCACACATGAGAGAAAAACACACACGCACACACACATATATATATATATATATATATATATATATATCAATAATATTAAGTAAAACAGATGTTAAATTTAATTCATATTGTATGTGTGTATATATATATATATATATATGAGAGCTGTTAAAAAAGTTCTAAGCCTTACCCAGATTTTAGATTTGTTGTGGACCTCACCTGTACAGAAATCTGAATTAGTTTTCCTTGTTTTATAAGTGATAGCATTTTGTCACAACTAAACTGTTCAGTTAGAGTTCTTCTTTCTAGGCAAGCTTTTGCACTTTTTGAGTGACCCTTATATATCTCAAGGAGTTTAAAAACTAAAAATACTTAAAATGTGGTTCAATTTAAAAAAAACAAAAAAACAATCAGAATTCTTGTTATTATTTATCTTGACCTTATATACTAATGTGGAAATAAATAAGGAAATTAGATCCGACAGTATGAAGAAAAATCCATCACAAACAACATTTTTCATGAATTTAAAGCCCTGAAGATGGTTATTACAACCGAAACATTCAACATTGACTTTCAGAATAGATTCATCAAATTTTGGATTATTTTGTTTTTTCAACTTTTCCCCACATACTAATATGTACACCAACCAGTGAGGTTCGTTATATCAGCCACTTCATGCTGCAAATTTTGTTCTTTTAGTAAGAAGCCCTTTTACCAATCTTCTGGTATTGGGTGGCTGTGTATAGGCTGAGGAACCTCAGAAGTTGAATCCTTTGGTCCCTGTTGTTTTGTTTTTTGTCTACATCCTGCCAAAAGACATGAACTTAGGAGATGAATTCATATCATACATAAAAACCCAACTTTTAAGGCCAGAGAAAATTGTCTTAAATGATGTCTAGCATCATTTCTTGTAATATTTTGTCATTACAGATTTTTCTTCCAAGCTGAACAAGTTTTAATTTCTGTATTGTTTGTTTGAAAGAAAGGGGATAAAATTGTCAAAAAAATTCCAGAAAATTTTGTGAAGTGTTTTAATGAAGTCTTATTTATTTTTCAGAATTATATCTTGAAATTATTGTCAAACCAACTAAAAATTTTAGGATGGAAAACAGATGGTGCACCTTTAAAAAAGTGAGTCTTTTAAAAGTTTTATAATGCTATGTTGCATCTGGCAACCCACATGATATAAAAGTCACCTTTATTTTACTAATAATATTGAACCAATAAGTCTTGGTTTCTTTATTTAATAACATAGCAACCTTTGATGGTTATTTAATGTTGAAGCCATCCTTGTAAAAAGACAGAAATGTTACTATTAAACATATAGTTGGGGCAATAAGGAAATTCATACCTTTCTAAAAAGGTTTTAATTCAAAAGGGAATGTAGTAGTATAACTAGAGCTCAAACTTGCTTTTTATGATGTTGCAGTACAACATGTTAGCTACTATGCCATAGGGACTCTCATCACCACCCCATTAAAATAAGTATTGGATGTTTGGTGGGAGGGAAAATATTGAGTTAAGTCCCCACTGTCCAAGAACCAATATTACAATAAGTATATCCATGATCTACTAGCACTGAATATAATAGAAGGAAAGAGAAAATAAACTCAATTACTCATACAAGACATTTAATATTTTATATACATACAAGACATACTGATAGCATTATAAGGAAAAAATATGCAAACATGTCTCATGGTAGAATTATACATATATCATTCCATGAACAAGCAGTATGTAGAAGGGGTACAAAATGGAAAAAGTGTACTTGATGAATGTAGATAATATAGCCATATAGCTTCACCATACCCTGGCAGATTCAGAGCCAACTTCTCCTCTGTTCAAATAGAGGTTGAGAAGAGGTTTCTGAGACTGTTATGTGACACCCTGCATAGGCATGCATAAGAGAACATCATTTATAAGTTTGTCTTTACTTCTCCAGTAGTTCTCAGCATGTCTTGTGAATCTTACTTGGATGTTAGTGAGATGGGAAGCAAGTGGCTGTACAGTTGCTGTTTTGTGAAACGCTGCTTCAAGGATTTGTTCAAAACAGCATGCAGCATTCTTGTGTAGTTTCCATCTATCTTTTTATCCAAGTGCTTCATCAGACTCATGGTGGTGCATCCATACATTAGTACTGACACAGCTTGGAAGAAATCCAGTTTTATTTTATTAGAGAGATCAGATTTCTCTATGATCAACAACCTGTTAATGGTAGTCCACACCTTCCAAATATGTATGTAGACATCCCTTTCAGTCGATTTAATATTGCTACCAAGGTATGTTAACTGGTTTACTAATTTCAGAGGTTTGCCACCTAAAGTAGAGATAGCCCCTTCTTGTTTAAAACACACGAATTCTATTTTATCTGCATTTAGTTAGAGGCAAATGCCTCTTGCTGCTCATTCCAGGCTAAACAGCAGGGATGCAGCTTGAGCAGGTGTATTTGTGAGAAGTGCTAGATCGTGTGTGTAGTCTGCATTTTTCATAATAATGTAGGATATAGTCTGTTTACCTTTTTTAATATGAAACCATTTCCTTTTATTTGATCTATTGATGTTCATAGTCTGTAGTTTAAGCAGATTAAAAATAAGAAGACTCCAGCGACATTGTAAACAAAGTTTCTTTGGGGATACCATATGCTTGTTATATTTGCTTGATTTTTCTTCTATGTATTAAATTAAATGCCTCAGGGAAATCTATGAACACCAGTGTTGCTTCAAAATTTTTTGCACTTGTTCCTTTGAGGATTTGACAGATAGTTAGAATTTGTGACTTTGGCTTTCAGAAAAATCAATCCACATTTTTTAACTAAAGGTTTTCTCAACTTCAGGTTAGATATGATTGAAATACAGAGCATTATAAATTTCAGCAGTTATAGCAGTAAGAGTTATATCTTAGTGATTTCAAGGTGGCCTTTCTTGTAGAAGAGGAAGTTGCAGCCTTTTGTCTATTTCTCTATTGTATTCCTGGGGTGTCCTCGTGGTGTAATGGTTAAAGCGATGGACTGCAGAATCGTAGTAAGCGAGTTCGTACTCCAGTCGCGCTATTACATTCACTTTCAGGCAAATACCCTCGGGAAAGGAATGAACCCCCTTATCCTCCCAGCTATGGGTTAAATAGTACCACTACTATTCTTCTCAGAGAATGGCTTTGGCATTAAATAACCTACAAAGGTTGATATGCCATTTAAAAAAAAAATCTATTGTATTCTGTTTATACACAGCAATGCATAATCAATAAAGAATGTTGTATTTTCTAAAGTATAGTATCATAGTATCACCTGTTCGCAAATGTGCAACAACATTCTAATAACGTGAGCAAATTTGAAAATTTACATTTTGCCATTAGACGTTGATTTGATGGGATGCTATAATGAGGCCTTATGTCAGTGAGGGGGGCTGATGTGCAAATAAAACCGTAAAGAGGAAGGCCCCGAAACGGTGCACATTCTCTCTTGATGACCCCAAAACAAGCATGGAGTTAAACTGCTCGGTGGAAATGAGAATGGCTAAAGGAGCATTTTCTATCCGCTCACTTTTTGGTAAATTTCTTTTACTGGGTAACTTCCTTCTAAAGGCCTGCAGCTTTTCTGTTTTAATTTTTTTTTGTTCTACATCAAGTTCTTTCCCTGTAAACTGTCCTAGTTTGATGTCTAGTTGACCATTAATAATTTATTCTTTAGGTTTTTCTATGATTTCATGAGAGTTTCCTAGTTAATTCTTGAAATGTTCTTTCCACTTATGAAGTCTTTCTTCTTGACTGGCAGCTTTTAGTTTTGCTCTTGATGTGCTTTTGTTTCTGCTCACTTCATTTACTGTTTGCCATACTAATCATGATTGTCTATCTCTATTGAATCTCTGAACTACTGGAATACATCCATTTTTAGGAATAGATACTTTAGTATTATTAAGTAGATATTAAAAACTGTGTAGTTTGGTCAGGAATTTTAAAAGATTTTCTGGCATCATGTAACCTTATACTACTTGTCATATACAATTTGCCAAGTAGATAGGGTACTTTCAAGAAATTCTTGTTCAGTTAGACTGGCCTTAAAGAATCCAACATGGTATACCAACTATCTCTACAAATATGGCACCAATGAAGAAAGATGGCTTAAAGTAACCAGCATGGCACTCTGAAGATCTGATGAAAGTGCAGTGCTGTTTGAGCTTAGGAGCAAGAAGAACAGAATTCTTAATTCCTATCCTGAAAACTTGATGCTTGTCTGTTCGGAGAAGGTAAAAAAAAACCCAAAGAATTTTGACTTTTTCTACAACAATTAGTTCTTAACTTGAGTGAAAAAGAACTTAATTGATATAAATTGGTTTCTTTTCAGATCCCTGAGAGCTTTTGTTCTGAAAGTTGCCATTGAAATGGGAAATCGAGCTATAGTGAACAGGGGCCAAGAAATCTTCCAGGAATGGCGCTACAACAACAGAAGGTTTATTTCTTTTAAATTCATTTAGTTTTTCACACCTTTATTGTCATTAGACAGTCAACATATTCTACAACAGATAGATTTTATAATGATGGATTTTAATGGCATGGCAATCCATCTGGGGTTATTTTATGCAGATCATATGAATGTATGTGTGGGGTAGTTATTAGAAAACTCATATCCATGAGATGTTGTATAGCCACATACATCACAAACGTTATACATATGCAAATATATGCGGAACATAATCAAATATAATGACGAACTTCAATGAACGAACGAACACACTTCTTTATAAAAATATATCTCTCACCCTTTATTCTCGAAAGGGTGATGTTGTTGTGTGTGAGAGATGAGGACAGACTTCTATATTGACCCAGCAGTACTTCTTTCTCATCTTGGCTCGGTCGAGGGTCAATATATCACAGAGAGATTTGGTTCTTCAGTGAGTTTATTCCTCTCTCAGTGCCCCACTACTATGGCGTTGTGCTTGATAGTGTGTTTGGGATGGGCAACTAAGGTCCTTTTCTATCTTGCTACCACTCATTTTTTTTTTCATTGGTGTGGGTCATGTGAAGTAGAGAGAGATGTTGTGCAAGTTTCTCTCTTTCTCCCATATATATATATATATATATATATTAAAATGTTAGATTATAAATAGTAAAAAAGTAAAGTTGCTGACCATAGTCGAGGACGACCTGAAGGCTCCCTTTTCATTAGCTACTACACCAAGGTGGAAGAGAGAGCATGACTCCTTTCCATGGATTGCTCCGCTTCACCCTTGATCCCTACTTTATAATGCTGAGTGTTAAGCAAGGAGGCATCAAGAACCATTTTTTGAGTCTTCGGTACAACTTGACCTGGGATTGAGCCCTGGTCTCCCAGTCCATTGGAAAACACTCTACCCTCTAGGCCAATGAACCAACATTATAAATTGTAAAATATAAAAACAACTCACTTTCCCTGTATACAGTGCTTAAAATCAAAGATAGAGCCACTCATTATTAGTAAAACTTTAAAATCCCAATTTGAAATTGTCAATAATAATTAATTAAAAAAAGGATTTTATACACTAACAGTTTCTTCACACAGAAAGTGTTTTTATCAATGGTTTTAAATCAGGATTTTAAGGTTTTATAACATATATTGAAGTGTGTGTTCTATGTATACTTCTTAAAAGGACATGAACAATTTTGCTGTAAATATCTCTGGGTGACCTGGAAATCAAAATCAGATGCAGATCTTTTGAAATATTGTAGTAGTAATGTCACGAACAATCTTACCTCGAAGAAACAGAAGGTGTGCTCTCTCTGCTACCGGCACGCGGAAACCAGAAGAAGAAAAGGACGCAAGAGGTGTGACTTATTTTATGGAGGAGAATGTGATAAACCCACGTGAAGTGGCAAGATTTAAAGAGCATATAAGAAACTAAGTTTGAGGTGAAAAAAGCAGAGCAGTATTTTGCTTATGTCTGATTGGTGAACATCCATCAGTTTATTTTGCATGTTGAATAATTTGACTACCCCCCCCCATAGGTTGATTCCACTTCGACTAGACTTCTAAAACCACAAACAAATATAAATCAAACATAGCAACAACTTAGAAGCAACATTTTTTAACTACAAATTCAACAGTTCAACTCAGACTTACTTCCTACTGATAATATCAGACTAATTTCATTTTTGTTATTATTACCAGATGAAAAGAAAAAGTTTCCCCAAATTATCACAACCTAACCCAAAATATTTATTTTCAAATTCTTCTATTCCAACACCATTAGATGTAAATACATTGGGTTTTTTTTAACATTTTCTTTGGGTTGTTAGTGCTATTTCCTTATATCTGCCATGTCATTTTAAAAATATCTATACATATAATGCTACCCAAAGGTTTGGTGAATTTAAATCTGTCCAGCAATGAATTACCCAACATTTCTTGTGTTCCACCTCAGACATTTTACACATACCCCTCCTGAATTCACTTCATTAAGAAATAAAAGAATTAATTTTTTATTATTTTTTTTTTTAAGATTGCATATAATGCATTTGACTCTTTTACTGAAACATTTTTTTAAATTTTCAGTCTCTCACAATGCTGCAAATGGAACTTAGGAAATTTTTACTATATTTGTATACAGCAATGAACATAGAAAGTTTAAAGAACTTCTGTGGGGTTATATATATATATATGTATTATATGTAATAACTAGAAAGCTCATATCCAATGAAATTTGTTATTTGCGTGAGTTTATTCTTCATTTGTGCATGTTTAAATTAAAATATCAAACAGTTTTTACTATTAAAAGACACAGAAGTGTCTGAAGATTGAGTACACACTCTTGCACATCTTGTACTTATTTTCTTTGACTGACCCACAATATAAATACATAAAAGATATTTTTGCCAATATACATAAAATATTAAAAATTATTTTGTCAAAAAATGTTTTCCACTGGGATTATAGCTTTTTTTCTTCTTTTTTTAAAAATTATTTGTATATATATATATCCCCTGCAAAAAAAAAAAAATTCTTTTTCCTCAAAATAAAAAAAAACAACAAATTTCATTTTGAAAATAATTATTTGCTCTGTAGATTTTATTTGCATTGAGCTTTTCACCAGGATGATTTAACATTTAATATTCTACATCTAAAAATTAAATTGTTCTGCTTGGAATTGTTCTCAACTCCAGATTAACTGGATTGATGACTGACTTATATATATATATATATATATATATATATATATATATATATATATATATTACCCCAGATAAAAATGATGGAATTAGCACACTTCCAGGATATTCACTAAGGTTGTTTTTTTATTTAGCAGTAAATAAACAAGTGACAGATAAGACACAAAACATTTTTCTTCATAAAACATTCCTTAAACAAAATAGATTAGATTATTTAAATTAAAGTTATAATTTTTCCCAAGTGATATACATATATCTTTTTAATGTGTTTGTGTAAAATACCCGAGTATAAATGATATAGCATGTTTCTTAAAATTCAAATTTGAAAAATATTCTCAAGTTTTGTCACCATTATCATTTTTCAAGGCATTATTATTGTATTATTATTATTATTATTATAATAAATAATGATATTCCAAGTTTTGTCACCATTATCATTATATTATTATTGTTATTATAATAAATAATGATAAGTTTTGTCACCATTATCATTATATTATTATTATTATTATTATTATAATAAATAATGATATTCCAAGTTTTGACACCACTAATATAATGATAAATTATATTATTATTATTATTATTATGATATTCCAAGTTTTGACACCACTAATATAATGATAAATTATATTATTATTATTATTATTATAATAAATAATGATATTCCAAGTTTTGTCACCATTATCATTATATTATTATTATTATTATTATTATAATAAATAATGATATTCCAAGTTTTGTCACCATTATCATTATATTATTATTATTATTATAATAAATAATGATATTCCAAGTTTTGTCACCATTATCATTATATTATTATTATTATTATTATAAATAATGATATTCCAAGTTTTGTCACCATTATCATTATATTATTATTATTATTATAATAAATAATGATATTCCAAGTTTTGTCACCATTATCATTATATTATTATTATTATTATTATAAATAATGATATTCCCAAGTTTTGTCACCATTATCATTTTTCAAGGCATTATTATAATAAATAATAATATCAATGCATTATTGTAATAATCCTCATCAGATTGTTGTTGTTCTTCTACTTGATGTTTTTTCTTTTTCTTTTTTTTTTTTTGTTGCTGCTGCTGCTAATAATAATTGATTTTTACTAAAACTTTTTTTTCCTCTTCTTTCAAGTATTCACCCTGATTTATTTGATTCCGTCTTACTGGCTTCTATGGCTGATGGCTCTTCAGAAAACTGGAATTATTTGTGGCAAACCTATACAGAATCCAGCAATCCTATTTTAAAAAGCAGCTTATTAAATGCATTAGGGAAAACTCCAAATGCAAATGATTTAAATCGGTAAATTTTTTTTTTCTTTCCAAGAGTTGACACTTTGGAAATTGAGACAGAATGAGAAATAGATGTTTATTGCCATTTTATAAAAAATCATTTTTGTATAAAATGCAATGATTCTTAGTAAATTCATTGTATGGTAAATTTATCACAGTTAAATTCAGTGTATTAGATTAATTGCTCTTACAAGGTTTGCCTTAAGCCTTTAGCTCTTTTTATTAAATTCTGAATTTAGCCATGAATAATTTACCTGGGATAAATTTATCACAATGAATTTACTGGAGACAAAATGTTATTATCTTCTGAAATTTTAAACTTTCAAATCCATTGTGATAATTATTTTTCATCTGTGATATAATTACTTGAGTGATTGTGAAGTTATCAATTTTCTTGGAAGAGTTAAGATTATCTTTTTGGCAATCTGAATTGTCAAAAGATCTGATATAAAAACTCTTGGCTGATTTGTGTACTGAAATATTTTACAAGTTGTTTTTTTATATATTTTTACTGTGAACTTTAGGATTTCTTCTTTAAAAAAAACTATCTTGAATATTAAGATTATGGGTAGATTTTCCTGAATTGCTTTTTATATATGAAGAATGAGTCATTAATTCCTAGAACACTGAGCTCCCTGCTCCAACTCCTGGCTGAAAATAGCAAAAAATATTATAATCTGTTATTTAACAGTTTGTAAGGTTGTTAAATAAAACAATATTGATATGGAAGTAGAGATTCCCTCTGGTGGAATTCAAACTGTTTAAATATCTTCTCGGTAATGGCATAAATACCAGCGATTCACATTCTAAAAGTTAAGGATTAAAAAATATAATCATTAAGTACAACAACAACAATAATAATAATGATGACATAAAAAAGAGTAAAGAAAGACTAATTACAGTATCCAGTAAAAGCAATATCAACAGAAATAATTTAAGTATAAACAATAAATAAAAAGAATCCAAAACAAAACAAAAATAGAAAGAAAAAGAAATATATAGATACTTCAGATGACAAATTAAGGAAATTACATACAAGGTGACTCAGATGTGGCTAAAAAAAGGAAACCTGAAGAGAGAAATCGAATCTCTTAATAGTAACATAAAATCAGACCATAAGAACCAATTATATTAAAACAAAAATTGATAATACACAGAATAGAAGTGTAGCTTATGTGATAATAGAGATGAAATTGTTAATCCTATAAGTGAATGCAGCAAACTAGCACAAAAGGAATACAAGACTAGGCATGACTGGGTGGGAAAGGTGATCGACTGGGAATTGTGCAAGAAATTAAAACTTTACCCAACTGACTGATGGTATATGTGCAAACCAGAATCTGTCCTAAAAAATGGGACCCATAGAATTATCTGTGACTTTGAGATACAAACAGATCACCCAATCCAGGCCAGATGACCAGACTTAGTGTTAATTAGAAAGAAAAAAGAAACTTATCATTTTGAGGATTTTGCCGTTCCAGTGGATCATAGAGTGAAAATAAGATTCAAAAATAAGCTTGACAAATTCTGGGATGTTGCTAGAGAAAAAGCTGATAGTGATACTAACTGTAGTTGGTGGCCTTGGAAATGTCCCCAAAGGCCTAGAAAAGAGACTGTGGGAACTGGAGATCTGAGGAAGAATTGAGACCATCCAGCACTGTTAAAATCAACTAGTATACTTAGAAGATTCCAGGATACTTGCTATCATTCAGACTAGAGTGAAAAAACACCAGATAGAACTGATGTGAAAAATTTGCATGAAATGAAAATAATTAATCATTCTTTATATATAAAAAGTAATTCTTGTATTATTAACTATTGCTTATATATAAAGAAGGATTAGTTATTATCAAATAATTTTTTATCGGAATTTATCTATAAAAAAAAAAAACAAAAAAACTTTTTTTTAACTGAAGAATTTTTTTTTGATAAAATAACAAGTGAATTTGCTGCCTTCATCTAGGCCCTGCAGTTTGTTCTAGGTCCTGCATGTGGTTACTTTGCAACAGGCTTACTACATTCCTACTCTTGGTCACTTTATGAAAGTCTGACTGTGTTTGCAATCCCACTATACACTTTTTAGATACTGTCACATAATCTAACAAACATTAACTCCTCACAAAATGTGGAATCGTATGCCTGGTATTATCTTTAGCCTCAGAAATTAAGTTTTTTCAACATTTCAACTGCTATCAAAATACGTTTTACATATAACTCTTTACCTTTCACTATAGATGATGTGGCTACTAAGAGAAAAAAGTCACTGAATTTTCTCTGATTAGAATTACATAATCTATACAAAAGATTATTATCAATAATAATGAGGAGGAATTTCTTTTTATTCTTATACATAAAAAGAAATACTTATCAAAGAAATAATTTCAGATTAAAAAAATAGCCATTATTAAAATTACCACATGTACTTGCATAACATGCCACTTTCTGAGACCTAAATTTTAGCTTAATATGTGGAGGTTGAACTATATGCGAGATAAAACTTTGTGGGTAAATAGTTGGCCAAAGCTAGGCTTTGACCAACTGGTACACCAACAATTTCCAGCTTCAAAAAGTTTTTAAAAATTAAGTCTTAGAAATTCATTTTTTTCTGTATGTTCTAAATTTTGTTGATTTTTTTCTGATTTCATGCTAAACTAATTGTAGATTGTTTCTTTTATTTTCAATCATAAATCAAATGAACAGTTCCTTTCTTTTACAAAGCTCAATAGATATGCTGATTTTCTTCTTTCTTCTGACATCAGTTATCTGAGATTCTCAACACAGAGAGATTTTATCAGAATCCAAGATCTTGGTAATGTTTTCCATTCAATCAGTTCAAGTCCAACTGGCCAACTTCTGGGATGGCGACATCTCAAACTTCACTGGAACAGTTTGCAAGAAAGGTATGTGATGACTTATTCAGTTAACCTTTCTTAAACTTTTTTTTAAACTTATAGAATTTCTTTTATAGGGTCAGCTGAAAAGTTCATAAGCTGATCAAGATACTCTCATGGAATGTGACCAAATGAAGTCTATTTTTCAACATAGTCTTCATTGCAGTCTATACTCTTCTTCATTGATGTTGCAGTGCTTGGATCCCATTAGTCAGTCATCAACAGAAGATATGATGTCGACTTATGAACTTTTCAGCCCACTCTTATATGTATATGTATTTGTTTGAGAAAGAGAGAGTGATATACTTGAGTGCGTTTGTGTGTCTTTATTATATAGGCTATTTCAGAAAAAATCAATCTCATCTTATAATTGAATAACTTGACCAGTCCTCATTCAAATGATCTCAATTTTTAACAGCATAAATTTAAACAACTCTAAATTCTATCTTTAATGTTTCAACACCTTTTCTTTTCCAGTGAATGGCATTTTTATACCGAGAAAGAAAAAAAAAGCATAAAACAAACTTAGAATTTTGACTTGTTCCTACATATGCTATAAAAAATTTGAGACCACTTGAATGAAAATTGGTCAAGTTAGTTTTTTTTTAAACAACCCGTAAATGTTGAGGTTGGTTGGTTGGTTTTATGGCAGGATAACCCTTGATGTGTTATTTGATGCCAAAGTTAATGTTTATTTCAAGCAATTCAAGTAACTAATGATAATAATTATAGTTAATCATATTTTCAAGTAACTATTCTTATTACAAATAATCCATACGTAATTCGATGGTTTCAAGTGACTATTCCTATTTAATAATAATTATCTGCTTTCACGTATTCCAATGTAATACAAATAGTTTGTACACAATTATATGGTTTTAAGTACTTCAAGTGATTAAATGGTTTTAAGTACTTCAAGCGATTAAAAGGTTTTAAGTATTTCAAGCGATTAAATGGTTTTAAGTACTTCAAGCGATTAAATGGTTTTAAGTAATTAATAATAATTCTTAATTAAGAATTATAGCTTCAAGTAACTAATTATTCACACAAGTAATTTGTACACAGTTAAATGATATCAAGTCTTAGAGTAATGAAAATGAAAGGATGTTTCCTCACCAGAACTGGAGCCTCACCATCAAATGCAGTTTAAAATCATACAATGGACACCTACTTTTTACATGTGGGGATGTCTTACCCTTTTGAAGTGGGTATTGTTGGTACATTCAAGGCTCCACTGACAGGGCTGTGTAAATGTTAAAGTATGTACCATTGTGTAAGATAGTTCTCATAAAAATGATAAAGTTGTTTTATATGGAATGATTCTTTGAAAATTGCCCCCCATCCCATTAGAACAATTGGTTCTAACTTATTTTAAAACAGTTTAGAATTGAAATAAGAAAATCAACCTTATCAAGGTTTGTAACAAACCCAATTTCAAAATGCAAGCCTTCAAATTTGAAAAACTTGAAAAGTGGAAATTTTGAGAAATTCACCAAAACTTTGAATAGCTGTAAAATAAGAATGATTTATGCTATCAGGCTGCAATTTTCAAGATTTTCTTCTCACATAGATACAAAAAAATAGGGAAATTTTCTAAAACATTTGAGGATTTTTGGGATGCACTCTAGGTGAAATTAGCTAAGATCACCCTATAGTGATTAATACTGTCTAGGATCAAAGTGTAATATCTGTAAATACCTCATGATTGTTTTAAAAACTATAAAATATGTTGATGTAAATGGCTATTATTTTAAAGCATGAAATTTAATGTTTAAATCTGTTTTATCTGCTTAGGTTTCATGGAAGTACTTTTGGTTTGAGCAATCTCATTCAGAGTGTCATTATTAAATTTGTCACCGAAATGGATTATAATGAGGTAAGTTTCATTTATCATTTCAACACTTGTTCAAAATAACCAAATCTACTGTGCACAGCCGATTCATTCTACAACCTTCTTCAGCTGCATTATCCATATATACTGTACTTATGATAAGTATTAGAACATTATACAAAAACTAAATTTTATTATAAATAACTAGGAAAGTATTTAGTTATTTTTATGGTTCTGAATGTTAAATTGCTTTGTGGTGCCTCTGGGCCATCTACTTTGCCTAATTCATAAGAACTGTCAGAGATGCTTCAACACTATGGTTGGAGACCTCTAAAGGTCCTTAAAAGGACCATTTGGCAAGATCTATGTATATATATGGCAGATATGACTACAAGATGTAGAATCATGGCTTGAAGCATCACTTACGAGTCCCCAGATTCGAAAGAAGAGTAAAGCGTGGACGCAGATCATAATATCTGGTACCAGGCAAGCTGCCCAACTGTTGAAACAATTGTCTATATATAGAGTGAAAGTGATGACATGCTACGGGGCTGCATGAGTTGAAAGTTCGTCCATTTAAATATCAGTGGTAATAAAATATTTCATTAGCCTGGAATAGGCTTCTAAAAATTATCCACTTTATTTTGGTACAGAAGACTTTCGCAAGACTGGCACTGTTAGTGTTGTAAACAGATGAATCATTTCTTTTCTTGCTGTTATTACTAGTCAAGGTTACACATGATTTCAACATTTCCGGTCGTAACCAGAGGTAGCGTTTTTAAGCAATTGGAGTGATCTCATTTGTTTACATTTGAAACAGAGCATGACAAGATCATAAGTGTACATTGCTTATGAGTAAATCTTTGCTTCTTCAGCTGAGCCCCACATGTCTTGTTCATCTTACTTGGATGGTTTCTGAGATGGGAAGTAAAGGTAGAAATATTTAATTCTTGTTTTTTTTATGTCTTAGATTTCTGTTTAAAAGCTTCAGATGTGATCACTTGATTTGACATTTTTTTGTTTTTTTTGTTTGTGGTTTCAGGTGATTGAATTCTTTAAAGGCAAAGATTTGGGTACCAGCAAACGGACTGTTGACAATACCATTGAGGTGATTCATATGAATGTTGATTGGATGTCAAGAAATCATGTCCAGGTTTCCAAATGGTTCCGGGAACACGGTCAATAAAATAACAGGATGATCAACTGCAAATCCACTTCCAATCGAAGACGGATTTTCTTTTTAATCATCATCATCATCAGTTCAACAACAACACTGTATTATAATGGCTGTCAGTTGAGGGTGTTCCATTTTATATGCACCTCTTTCTACAACTGATTTCCTTTCTTCACCAGAAAAGTTCAGGTGGATCCTATTTGAAGGATTTTGATCCATTCAAAAGAAACAAAAAAAAAAACAGTGTATGGATCACCATGACTTGCAAGTTTCCAGGGAGAAAGTGAGATGATGTATAAAACAAGGTTGTTGGTTAATGCTTGAGGGAAGACAACTCCTCCTTTGACCATTCTGGCATTCAGATGCAACTGTAAATAATTTGAATTAATTATTTGTAAAAAAAACTCACAAAATAGCAACAAATGAAAAAAAAAAAAATCATGAATCCTTCACTTTCTTCCTTTTGTCAAAATTTATTTTTTAATTTGTGGATTTTGATCATTTTTTAAAGTCATTTGGAGAGAAAAACATTTGTGTGTGTGTTTTTATATATATATATATATATATATATATATATATATATATATATATATATATAGTGTGTGTGTGTGTCAGATATATACATAATTATATATGTATGTATGAGTATAATTTGAAAGTCATTCATCACTTTTCATGCAGTTCATAATTAAGGCTTATTTGCTAATTTTTTTAAAAATTTTGCTTCTTTTCAAATAATTAACAAAATTTCATTATTATTTTTTTCAAATGATGAATTTTCAGACTGTAAAATATTTATTTCCCTTTCTGTTTGCTTTGCTTTTCACATTTCAGCCAGTCAAGTTTCTACTCATCATTTAGTCACAAAATGTTTTAAGAAATACAAGTCAAAATAAATTCAAAACAGCCTTAACATTTTTTCATGAAGAGTCTTAAAATGTGCAGCCTGTCTTTGTACTTTAAAAAAAATGCCCACAGAAAAAAAAAAAATTTAATCAATCTTTTGGGGATTTGAATCTAAATTCAAGCTCATGAGATTTCTTATTATTTTCATACAAAGCAAATAATAATATTACATAACCTGTAAACAATATCTTAATCAAAATAGATTTTACTTGAAAGAAAATACAAAATGAATTTTAACCCAATAAAAGCCGGAATAATTTGAAGGAAAAATGCTTACCATGTATACTTGCTAGTAATGAACAACCTCTAATTTTTGCCACAAAAAGGTGTTTTTATCATATATTGAGGGTAATAAACTAGGTAAGCTTTGAATTATTCAAAAACATATCTTGTATAATGAATGACTCTTGGTTTTTGAGGTGAAAAATTGGTCTTGAAAAGTCATTTCTTACACCAGTATATATGGTAGCTTTTCTTAAAATCACGTGTATACAGTTTAAGATTAAAATTAAATATTCATTATATGGGACAATGGCACCAATAAGGAAAGGACTTTTTATTGCTTCTAGATAAAAATAAAAATAAAAACCTACCATTCAATTTTCAAATCCTTTTAAAAAAATTTATAAACTTAAAAAAAATTTGTTTAGCTAAAAAAAATTTTGTTTCATAAAAATGAAGACATTATTCATCATTTGTGTAAATACAATGACAACATATTTATTTGAAACAATTTAATGATTATACTGTTCTATGTATGTCTGAAGATGAATGAAACAGTGAAACCTATATGGGTCATTAGTACTAAATAGTTTTATTTTGGTTACAGATTTTATAATATTCTCCTTAGAAAACTACAGAAAATACCAAGGAGTGGAGACTTTTTTTTTTCATAAATTCCATCTCATTGGATATTTGTAAATTTCTGAGATCAAGAATTTTTACTGGACCATCATTGTTTATGATTATTATCCTCATCTTTGTTAGAAAATCTTCTTAATACAATGTACACACTTGCCTTTTCCAGATGTCTGTTACACTCAGTAAGGCATTTTTTTTTCTTCATGGGGCTTATTGGATGTAAATGCTGCATAAGTTTCTCTTTTGCTTAAAAAGTTGTGAGTTCAATATCTAAGCAAAGCCATCAAGTGGCACATCAGTTCAGTCAGGGAGTTGAAGTACTTGTGGTTGGTATTCAAACAGGTAAAATACTCAGATTATGAATACTGATTTTCAAGGCTCTCTCCACATGGCTGACAAACAGGCTTTTTTTACTTGGCACCAAATGCAAGAAAAATCAAGAGATGAAATAAACAGGATATAAACAACAAAAATGAGGATCACTGAATAGAGATATTCAAAACGTATACCAATAGTAAAGTTTTCTTGAAAACTTTGAATATCATAGAATTCATGGATAAGGGCATTGATAATTATTTTTTTCTAATCTCATATTCTAATATCTATTCTGATGTTTCAATCGATACCTCACTTATTTGTATATAAGATGCACTATTTTTCCAAATTTTTCAGCACAAAAGTTTGGAGTGCATATTATACATAAGAAGTAAATATTAACTTTTTTTCCAGCCATGTGCATCACCATATTTGTGACAGCATGACTAAAAGTAAGCTATATCTTTAGTCCACACCAAATAGTGTGTAATAAATTCTTCTGTTTTATACTGCTACACAGAAATAGCCACTGGAATGTGTGTTTGTTTATAACTTGTTTTTTCTATTGTGAACTTATTTTAGCCGAAAATTTGTTACATTTTTATGTGAATGTGTCCTTGCCTTTGCTCTAAATACTGAATTAATTTTGTTTCCAAACATTATACAAACCATATAAATTCTTATTTTTAGTTGATACAAAGTGGATAAAAAAAATTAAACAAATGTTAAATTTAGTTTAGATTTAGCTGCTACAAATTCAAAAAAGCCAATGTGTATTATACATAAGAAATGTTTTTTCCTGAATTTTGTAGCTGAAAGCTAGGGGTGCATATTATACACAAATGCATGTTATACCTGACTAATTACAGTATATCTAGATATATTTGTGTGTGTGTGTGTATGTTGTGGGGTTTAAAAGGTTTTTATGAAGGTCAGTTGCTAAGGGCAAGGCTGTGTTGCTGTAAGATATCTGACTCCATATTTTGGTTATATTATTTTACCCCACGTTGACTTGCTGGCGCAATGCCTTGCCCAAAGAAAGTCCAAAAGAAATAAACAAAAGGAAAAGATAAAAACAGATACGAGACGAAAACATTTCTTTGATACTTTCCTTTATTTACTTGGTGAATGGATTAACCAACGCTACGTCCCAAAACATAGCGTGGTGTCCAAAACACCAGACAGTAAAATCGGTGTTGTCGGTTCGATGTCACTACCCGAAAAGAGGTCGGTTCACAGAAAACTTGAGTATTTATCTCTCTTCACCGGCTCCAAATTCGCTACTCCAAAATCCTTCTAATTTTGGCGCGACCGCTTCTCATTGGCTACTTTACTTTTTATTATTTTTCTTTTTTCTGATTTTAAAACCGGATGGATGCGTGGAGCCTTACGCGTGGCGACGCGTTTATACATTTTGTATCTGGCAGCCGACGAGTCAATATCCGGTTGGGAGTTTTTACTGTTAATTCCTAAATCCCCACAATGTATATATATATATATATATATATATATATAAAATGTGTGTGTACCCATACATTCAATACTTATCAGTGTTGAAGACATTATTTTTTTTCACTTATCTAATTACTTTTTTGTACTAGCTTACAACTCTATCCTCCCCAATGGTATCAGTTGCCCTCAAAAGCATCTAAAATTACTCTGATGCCCAAACTTGGTATTATAATGCAATGTCTCCAATGAGTACAGTGCTTGATCATATTTTCCACCAAATGAGACATGGGGTATGAAGGGATGCCATACAGGATAGAAATAAAAGACTTTGTTGCATAAAAAGTAGAAAGGTTCAAAGTAAACATTTTAGAAATAGGAACTGATTAAATCTTACTTAAACAGCTGCAGAAAATAGCAGACTTGAACCAACCAATATTTCCTATATTTTGCCTAATTAAGGTGCATCTTGGAAGATAGAATATACCTTCAACACCAGGAGTTATTGGGAGGTGTGTATATATATATATTAAAAATAAATGAATTGCGCCTTTTTTAGTATGTACATATTGACTTATAACTCAGAAAAGAAATGTCATCATACACACTTTAATACATTCCTAATAAGGAAAAGTGCAGAATTTAGTTTTTAATTTTTATTGATTAAATGATTCAATGATTAAAAATCTATCAGTTTGTGGAACTCTTCACAGTTCTACATAAATAAGTACAAAAAAGGGGGGTGACCTCTAAAGTTCTTTTCAAGAATCACTGTTTAAATATTACACAGATACCATAGGCAAAATTTGAATTTTTTGAAAATAATTCTTTTGTAATTTAGTACTAATTGAAAAAAAAAAATTCTTAATTTTTTGAGAACTAAAAAACATCATAAAAATATTCCTAACCAAGGGGTACCTTTTTAAAATACTATTTTAAATGTAAACCAAAAATAAAATAAAAATTATAATACAAAAAATTTTATATTTCTAATTCTTAGCTTCTTTTTATTGTAAGGACATTTTTATTTTTTAGTTTATTTTAATTAACTTCCTATAATGTTACATTTTTAAAGGCTAAAAAAAAAAAAAAGTAACAAAAATCAAATGAAAGCATCGTTATTGATAATTCAAAAACTGCTTTTATAAATTAATATTTTTCATGTTTCTTAGAGTTAAAGTTTTTTTCTTATTGTTGTATTGCCATGACCATGAACAACTATACATACACATATGCATGCAGAAACATAACAACGCAATAACGACGAGCAGACACAGTTCTTTAGAAAAATATACCTCTCACTTTATTGAAAGGGTTGTGTGAGAGAGGGAGTTGGAGACCAAACAAAGACTGCAACATATTGACCCCCCAACTCTTCTGGCTATCACAGCCTTTCTTTCCCATTCTCCTGTGCTGCTCAACCGGGGGCCTGGGGGCCAAGCCTCTGCTGGGACATGGTTCTCATTCCAGCATCTTCTCTCCAACTCATCTGAACTTCCTGTCACCGGGGTTATATAATAATTTGACGCCCACCTACTTTCTGTGAGCGTCACAATTCACACTCAATTCAACCCCTCAACAGTCAAGGTCACCCCTGATCTCCTGAGATCTTCAACCGGATACACCTGTTATTTACACAGATGCATTTATTCTTTTGACAGCTTGGCCAGGGTCAATATGTAACATTATTTTGAAATCACTATCTCAAAAACATTTTTTTTAAAAAGAAATTAACTATTATAGAATAAATGAATACTTTTTATTTGAATTAGTACATTAAATTTTCCACCTAAAATTAAAGACACATTTTTAATTTTTAGCTTCTTTTTTTGTTACATTTTTCTAGGGTAAAAAAAACAATTAAACGAATACATTTTTTATCACTGTAACTCAACAACCAATTAAGAACTGAATTTGATTTTTTGCCATTTTTTTTAAACGTCTTTAGAAAAAGAAAAATATAATAATTTATCAAACTACTCACAAGTTTAGAGTTACATTTAAAATAATATTCTAAGTGTAAACAAAAAAATTCCTAATATAAAAGAATATTGTAATACATAAATTCTTAGATTCTTTTATTGTTAAATCTTCATTTAGAGGATAAATAAAAATTTGAATTTTAAAAAATGCTTCTTTTTTGAAAATTACTTTTAAAAATTATTCAGTTACTGAGCACTAAATTTTAAAAAAAAATCAAAATTTACAGGGGAACAAAAAAACATGAAAATGTTTTAAACCTTTCACCAATATAGGGTTACATATTTTTATATATTATTTTAAATGTAAACTAAAAAAGATTTTTTAAAAAAGCAATTCATAAACTAAAAGAAAACTTATTTAAATTCATAGGTGAAATCTTTTAACTATAAATAATGACATATTTTTAATTCTTAATTCACACCTCTTCCCCTTCCTCTCATTTACTGGTGTTTATTAAATCCTTTAAGTCCGGTCATAGACTATATATATATATATATATACTAGCATAATACCATTAAAAAAAATGACAGATATCGTTATGTATGGATCAACACTTCAGCTTCAGGTCAGTGTAGTATCTGTGTGGTTTAAAGTGTTACACACACAAACACACACACAGTTATATATATGATAGATAGCTTGACTGTTATAAGGTGGGTTTTGATCTAATATTTTCACTGTATAATGTTCCATGTGATAAATGGAGAATCATTGGGTTAAGTAAATTAAAAAGGAAGGATATCATATTGAAAAATAAATATTTGTTGTGCAAAATAAATGCTTTTTTTTCTTTCTTCATTTTTAGGACTTACTTACTGATTACACGTGTATCTATATGTATCTGAGTGTGTGTAAAGTAAAACATGTGAGTATATATAAATAGCGTCTTAGGTTCAACAGTCTCTACAACTTGTATAACCTTTTGTATATAAGCTTCCAACTTTGAGTTTCTTTTAAGTGATGCAATGGTTTTAACATGTGTACTCTCAAAATATTTTTTTTCAAGAGAGGCTGAGCATTTTAAAATATCTATATTTCCTAATATTCTCAACATACATTATGAGGCATCTTGCAAATTAGTTTTATAAACTGTTTCTACTTGGGAATACAGCCTTTTGCCAGACCCAACTAAGCTTATTTTATTGTTTTTAGATGAAGATTTTTCACTCATTATCATCATTGATTTTGACTTGTATTTTCTCTCATCTTTAGTGACCTTTTTTTCAAAAAACAAATCACTCAGGCTGTTATTTCAATAATACAAATAATCACCTGAATGAATTGCAATAAAATGTGGCACATCTGAACAACCTATGTTTGTCAAAACATTGGAAGACCTACCTCTTGAAAAATATTGATTATTAGAAGCGGATTCCTGTTTACAATATGAATACTATATTGAAATGATCTCTGACTTACACATGAATACCAGTTATCTTCCAACTGGCTTTATTTAAAAATATCAACTTTGAAATAGTCAAAGTTGAGGCCTAATATTTTTCTCCCACTCATACTATTAAGGATGTTCCTTCTCCCATTCGGGAAAGATAACTGGAGTGGTTCAGATGTGACTAAATTTTTTAAAAGTTGAAAGAAAATAAGAATCAAAATTAATAAAACTAAATTTAATAAATATTTAATGATTTAATCAAGAGTTTCCCCCATGTTTACAGCTATGATATAATTTCAATAGTATATCAGCAATAAAAATAAAAACTTGTTCCCTCTTGCTTATCAAAATTAAGTGATGTTGATTTAGGCAAATTCAATATAAGTGGTTGTTTGAATAATAGATGTCAGCTAAATTTAGCATTTAGTCCGACATCCAAGTTTAAAAAAATGAAAATGTTTGTGAGAAAGATCATATATAGCAGAAAATTTATTGAGAAAAAGAGCTGCCTTTGTGTATTTTTGTGGGCAGTTGCAGACAAAGTGGAAGATATATAGTTTATTTTATGGTGTGTGTCAACCCTTGTTGAATTATTTAATGCTGAAGTCTGTTTTTTGACATTTTTTAAAATTGTAATGCAAGGACATGGTTTCAAAGAACTATTCTTATTTGATAATAATCCGTTGCACACAGTTATATGGTATCAAATATTCCTATCTGATATGAATAATTTTCACTGATCTATTAAAGCCATAGATTGAAAAGTAACAGCTACTACGACTTTGAGTCAGAATAGACCTGGAAGTAAATATAAAAAGGGGTACTCCACAGAACTCCAAAACTGAAATCTCACCAAATGTATTTTAGTGTCTTACTCAGGATAACACTTTTGATGGGGAGAGGTAGTCAGTTTATTCTAAGCTCCCCTGAGAGGCTGCAAAGTGAAAGAGAGATTGTATTTTTAAAAATAAAATAATGTTTTCTCTTTGTAGGCTCAATTTTATTTTGGGAAAGTCTCATTCACTACACAATTGTTTCCAAAAAGTTTCAAATTGATCAAATAAGCACTATTCAAGGTATGGGCATTCAAGATGCTGTTTTATGGAGAAAACACTTAAAATTAATTACTGCAACTTTCATTTGCTCAGTGTGTGCACCCCTAGTCACATAGCATATATCAAAGCAGTAGTCATTTTCTGATAAATTCTTGGAACGGAAACAGGCTACAAGATAAAAATAGTTTTTGCCACCCCCTAACAGCCGGTACTGATGAAAACCTTAACAATAAACTTTAAGTGTTTCTCTACAAAACTCTGTATCGTGAGTATCAATATCCTAAATATCTTATATAATTATTAGAAATTGTCAACTTTTCTTTTTAGACATCTTATTTTATAACAGTTTTCACAAAAAAGATTTAACAGTTATAGAAATTGATGCTCTTTTGAAGTTTTAATCATGATTCTATAATGTAGGAAAGATAAGAAAAGAATTTATTTAGAAAGCTGATTTTAATTAATTTGGTATCAGAATCTTAAATGATTTTGTTCTTAACTTATTGTTAATGAAAAAGAATTTTCATGTTGGATTATCCGACTATCCTTGGATGTGCAAGGGAGATAATTATGGTATTCATAGTCATGAGCAAAGGGAAGTAATTAATTTTAAAAAAAGGGATTAAATTCTTGCAATTTTTCCCCCTTAGAATGTAATATAAAATAGTAGGATATCCTGAACCGTTGTGACTTTGTAACAATGTAGATTTGAAGAAGTAACATTACATTCAAATTGTTTTTGGTTAATTTCTCAATAAAATGGTAATAAGAAGAGAAAAATTGTAAAAATATGTAATATCAAAATAGCGCATATTATTTCAAACAAAGTGATCTACTTAAAACAAGGTAAGAAAACCAAACTTTTTTTTTCAAAATGAATGAAAAGAAGCAGAAAATGGCAAAATCTTAACTCTTTGAGTTTTACTGGTAAAGAAATTTACGAACTTCTTTTACAACTATTACAGATTTTTAGGAAATCTTAATCATCCTCCTTCTTTAGAGAGATAGGGCGTCTGCTGTAGAGTATACGTAAGCAAACTTATGTCAGAGATTGTTGTTTAATCTTAAATGAATGCCATTTATATTAGACAAACAACATTGCTAGCAATAATAAAGAATAATCTTCCTGTCATGTGAGAAGAAACAAAAACTAAAAATATCTATGTTTCTGAAGCAATATTGTTATTTTCTATACATAGCGGACTGCTAGACTTCTAACATGACACCCCCCCACCTGAATTCATTTAAATGGTTAAGTTCAGAATTCCAGGAAAGTTACCAAGTATGACAAAAGACACCTGAAGAAGGTTGAAAAGTACAGTAGCCAAAACATTGTGAGCAAAGCAATCCAGATATGTACAACAGGCTGCAATGTGTAGAGAATATTAAAAACTATTAAGTAAAAACCAAAGTTTTCCTTTTGATTTTTGACATGAAAAATTCAATCTATGAATGTTATTCTTTTCTCATTTCTGATTGACTTGTTGTTTATATAAAAATATATTTGACAATATTAGACAAAATAAGTGAAACAACTGAACTATTTTTTAATCATTTCCACAAATTTTAACTTCAATGGCTTAGACACACATAGGAAGTGATTATTTTCTTTGATTATTGTAGTTAAAGTTCCCTCAGTTGTAGCAAAAAGTTATTATCAAAAGAATAATCACAAATTAGGATAATCAAAGAAAAGAAAATTCTGCAAAATTTTCTATCTTTTCATATTTGTAAGAATGTTTTTTTTAAGAAAATTATGACTTTTTGCTAGAGCTAATGGAACTTAGACAACAATAATCACGGAAAATAATCACTTCCTATGAGTATCTAAGTTATTGAAGTTTCATTAAAATTTGTGGCAATAATATAAAGTAGTAAAGTTTTTTCACTGTATTTATTTAATTTTTGTCCATTACTGTAAATCAGATATAAAAGGTCATATAAAAGTACAGATTTTAGTTAGGAATCTCTCCAACTCTTTGTCTGTTCTTGTTTCTATGTAAACAACCAAATCGTTTGATTACATTTTTTTTCTTTTTAAATCTAAAACCCTACCAGGTTTATCCAGGCTCATATAATCTTTTTGTGCTTAAAATTTCTTTTCATATTTGAATGTCTCTCTGAATTTGTGTTGATGATTGACTGTTTTGACTCTTGGGTCATTTTTTTCTATCTCAAAAGTTTTGGTCAATTTTTTACTTTCTATACAGAAAAAATTCTTGAACTTTACCTGAATCATTTCTTTTTCTTCTAATTAGACTATACTATTTTCCACATCTATTTGTGACACTATAAGCTCTTGTTTCTGGGTGCACATAATTAGATGCAATAATGCATATGTGTGTAAGTATGAGCATATCTATATGAATATGTATGTATGTAGGCATAGCAAATATATGTATGTGGTAATAAGCATATCTGTATGGGTTTGCATAAGCATAGGGTATATGTATGTATGTACATGGTATGTGTGGGCATAGCTATAGTGTATATGTATGTACATGGTGTGTGTGTGTGTGTGTGTGTGTGTGTGTGTGGCAGCAAAGTGTTTATGTATGTACATGGTGTGCTGGTTGGTTGGATTTTATGGCATATCAACCTTTGTGGGTTATTTAATGCTAAATTCATTTTTATACAAATAATCAGTTCTATTTCAAACAATTCAGTTTAGCATGAGTGCACAGTTTAATTGTCAAAAAATATTTCTATTTCAAGCTATTCAGTTAAGTCAAACAGTTCTAATTCAAACAATTCAGTTGAGTATAAGTATGAATTTTGTTTACACACAGTTAAGAGTCAAAACAGCTTTATTTTAAACAATTAAATTTGTGTAAGTACAGTTTAAATGTCAAAAACAGTTCCATTTCAAACAATTCAGTTTAGTATAAGTATGCAGTTTAATTCTATTTGACCCATTGATAGGACCCTATCAGGTGCTACCACTCTGGGACAGAGTGGACTGAGGAGTGATGGCAATGAAGGGATGCTCTGCATTCCCCAAAGCTCCAGCTTCATTGGAACCTCACTATCAGTTCATTTCGTATCATATCCAGGAAACTCGTTGGGGTGGGAGTCTTACCCCTCTGCAGTCAGTGTATTCTACAGCCTCAGCCATCTATGGGTGGGGCATAGGTAGAGTGTAACTATATATATGTATATACAGGATATGTGTGGGTGGGAATAGGCATAGTGTGTGTGTGTGTGTGTGTGTGTGTGTGTGTGTGTGTGTGTGTGTGCAGGTATAGTAGTATCAGAAGGATAGCTATGTATGTTAGGGAGGGTGGAAAATTTTAATAGATGGTAAAATAGAAAGAGAAGAATTTCTCAATTGGATGAATGGGTTAGGTTTTTAGCATCTGTCATAAACAGAACTTTTCAGCGCTAATCAGGGAAAAGGTTATCATTATTATCATTTTTTTTTTAAGTACTTTAATTTTAGGTGGTTTACATGAGAAAAACAATTTTCTTTTCCAGAATCTTGGACTGCATATATTCAAGGAAGCAATCCGAAGATGGACAGATCAGTTGTGTAAGAGATCAGTTATAGCATAGACCAGAAGGAGTTCAAATCTAGAATAGTAAGCTGCAGTGGGTGGCTAGAAATAAAGAAAGTTAGCAGTTGGCTGTTTAGATGCGGAGTGGGATTGGGAACTTCAACTGCTATCCATATAGTGATAGTGAGGGATCAGCACCCAAGTCGATATAGTGAAGTGTCGGGATACCCCCCCCCCCCAAAAAATTGTCATCAATAAAGAAAGCCATACATGTGTATCCTGATAATTTGCTTTAGCTTCTTTTTGGAGCTGATTCATGGCTTGTGTAATTTTGGCAAGAACTTGCAGCCAACTAATCTTGTCTTAAAAGAATCTACACAGTATAGGATTGAGCAGGTAAGCAGGTTATTTTTATTTATGATATTTTAGCAGTGTAATTTGTAGACTTCTTCTGGTAGATTTATTCAATTGGTAGTATCTCTTTTTTAATTGTTTTTTTTTTTTATTGCTTGAAAATGGTTGAATTGAATGATAGCTAGTCTTTATAAAAAAAAATTCATCTTAAGGGTAAGATTTGAGGATATTGAAAACTTTAAAGGAAATAAAATGATGCTGCTTCACATCCACACACTTGTAAACTGCACATAAATATGAAGAGATTTTGATAGATAGATGATTAAATTGAATGTTAGTCTTTGTGATAATGACAAACATGGATCATGTGGAATTATTTTCATGAACTGAAATTTTTAATAATGTTCATATTGAATAGAAAGTAAATTGAAATATACTGCCTAGCACAAGGTTTAAACTCACAACCTTTAGGTTATGAGTAATGTTTGTTTTTTATAGATTTGTCATCCCAGCTAATTAGAATGGTTCAGCCAGTGGAGAGATATAAAAGCCTAAGCAGTTTCTCTCAAGTGTCTACTAATTTTTCTATTTCCTGGAGATCCTTTACCCGTTACTGATGGGTGCTTTGGGTGGTGTAAATGTTTAGCAAGCTAAATTAGCAAACCTTCACAAGTGAGTTCAAGTCTCATTGGATACCCCATTTATTCAGCCTTGTGCTACATCTATGCAAAACGCTTAGTAAATTACTACTTGTTTTTTTCTGTTTTCTAGAGACCCTTCACTAGTTACTGAGAAATTCAAGCAGATTGCAGAAGAGAGGAAAAAACTGAGGAGTCAAAGTGAGCAAAGATTGGAATAAACAAAGACTATTCCTTAATTTAAATTACAGTTCAGTTCAACAATTTTCTAATGCTGGAATCATATTTGAATTTGACACTGGAAACCAACTATTACAAATTGAATAAGTAGAAGATAGACTGTTAGGAATAAAAAAATTTACACAGGAGAAATACTTAAAAAAAAAAGTACTAACCAATTTCCCACAAAAAAATCCTGTTTAACAAAAAATCATTGAAGTCACTCAATGTAAATTTAAAGTTTCTGTAGCCATAAAGATATTTGTTGGATGTCATAAATCTTTTTGGTTATTTACTAAAGCTTTGCTTAATTGTAGCACAAGTCTAGATGTATGGGGCACCTAGTGAGACTCAAACTCACAAATAATGGTTTACCAGTCTAGCTTGCTAATCATTACGTTATGCAAAGTACCCATAAAGCTTTTTGGTCATTACAAAATAATTTCTATCAAATATGATAGACTACAAAAACCTTGACTGAGAACTATCGTTGAGAGCTTAACACCTGGGGTAATATTTAGGCAAACTAGTCATGCAGATTTTTTATTTCTATATAATGAATTTGATCCTCACTAGGTGCCAATACTTCTACACTTGTGCCAGACTAAGCTTGATAAACTTGTGCTTCATCGAGGTGGTGCAATGGTTGGTAAACCAGTCTCATATCATTAATACTGTACTGAGTTTAAATCTCATTGGGCACTCAGCACTCTTATCATTGTGTCAGACTAAACTTAGTTGGCAGCAATGTTATCTCCATATTGATGATACAAATGATAAGTGTATCTTGCTGTGAAGCAGTGGTTAACAACCTAGTCCCACAAAATATTACGACTGTCATGAGTTTCAATGTCATTGGGTGCTAGATACTCTAGACCTTGAGCCAGACTAAGCTTTGTTAATAAATTAAGCACTAACATTTAGTTATTCTTTTTATTGTTAGCCATAATTATTAATAATTCTTTTATTTTGATTCAATGTTAGTTGCTTTCATTGTATCTTACTTAGACTGTCAGATGAGAAGTTAATAATGATAGTTAAAAAGCATGATAAAAGGAATAAAGAAAATACTGTTACCACAAGTACAAATATGAGAGAGAGAGAGAGAGAGAGAAAGAAATTCAAGAGGAATGGAGGATAGATTTATAAGGTTCTTGTAGTGTAATGGTTACCAATATGGAAAATGGACATGGCAATGAGAGTTCAAATCCTGCACAAAGCTATTTGCATTTCACATAGACCTATTACATTTAGGAAAGTTATGCATCCTCTAGCTATAAGTAAATAGTAGGACAGATTGGGCTCTTTAACTTTGGCATAGCAACCAGTCTAGAAGAAGGAAAACTCTGAATTCAAAACTGTTAAAAAATTTACCTTGCGTCATATCCTGCTGCTGCAGAAGAGGAGTTGGTAAATACATAAATTTAAAAGGTTAGAGGTGATCTTTGGTTAATCAGAGTTCTCATAGCTCTCATGATAGAGCAGCTGGTATGGATAATCATGCTTCTCTTAGGGAAAGGATGTGAGTTTGTGTCTCATTAGAGGCTTAGTCTCAATTATTTTTCATTTGGGCTATTTGTTATCATAGACTAAATGGCACAAGTTGCATTTTAACGGTATGTTGACCTTTCTAGGGTTATTTTATACTTAGACGTTAGGGAATCAGATCTATTGTATGTTCATATTTACATTTTTTTTTATTGTGTAGTTGTTTTTTAAGTTGTTGTTTTTTTAACATGGTTTTATTGCATATGAACAATTTTTTAACAGACCTGTTTGACCCATCTGGGTCAGAGTGGATCTGGGAGTAATGGCAATGAAAGAGTACTCGACACAGCACAAATCTCCACAACTGGAGCATCACCATCAGATGTAATTCAGTGTCATACCCAGGACATCCTCTTTGATGTGAGTGCATGGGGAGGGGGGGTCTTACCCATCTGCAGAGTATACAGTCAGCATTTTCTAAGCCCCACCAACAGAGCTGAAGTTGAAATTAAAACAAATAAGAATGAAAAATAATAATATGGAGCATTATTTCAGTATTATAAGAAAAATACTACAGTCAAATCTGCATTATTCCCAGTATTGCACAAAATTGAATCTTTTTCAGTATTAATTATCAGGTCGGATCAATACTGAAGACTGATTCATTTTTAAACTCTGAGATTTATACAAGTGATTATCACTTGAACATTTTCATGAAATGCTGAACATAATATCTCTAAAAGCAAAATTACCAATATTCTTCTTATTGATCATAGAGAAAAGAATGATATTTTTGATTATTTAAAAAAAACAAAACTTTCCGAATCCATCCTAAGCAAGACCAAATCAATCACTTCTTCAAAAAAGATTATGATGCTCCTACTAAAAAAAAAAAAAAAAAAAAAAAAAAAAAAAATCAGTTATTCTCATTTCTAGATAAGAAACAATCTTACAAAGTCTAAATGATCAAATGGAGGATCAAGTGGTAGTAAGAGTTTACAGAAATATTTCAAAGCAAAAGACCATAAGGTAGAATTGAAATATTTTATGATCTTTCTTACTAATAGTTGCCCAGTAGAATATGCCAACTTCACCTTTGCAGAGGGTTAACACCCTCCCTCATGAATGTCCTGTTGGTGACATTAACCAAAATTTGGTAGTGAGGCTCCACTCCTACAGCTTTGAAGAATGTAGAATACCCCTTCATTGCTATTACTCCCAGGTCCACTCTGAACTGGATTGGTTATACCTATTATGGTGCCATCTGTGGGTTAAATAGAATTGTTAAATCATTTACTTAAGATTATAATCATTATTAATTTGAAACCATACAGCTGTGTGCATATTTTTCATACAAGATAGGAATACTTGATAAATAGAAATACTAATGTTAAATAGCAATACTTGTAACCATTTAACTGTGCCCAAATTAATGAGTTCTAACAGTTCATATAAAATAAAGTTACCAATAAACTATTAATTTATAAATATATATATATGTGTGTGTGTGCGTGTGAAAAAACACAGTTCTACAAAATCAATTAATTTTATTTAAGTATAGTGAAAAGTTTGTTGAAAAAATTATCAAAAGTTGCGGTTTCTTTTCTTGATAAGAAAAGGTAATATAAGTTAATGCATTAATATGGTATTAACAAGAAAATAGATTAGAGCAGTTTGCATTGTTTAAAACTAGATATTTTTTCTGTGTGTAAAAGCTCTTTGTGAGTGCATGTCACTATGTAGAGGTGTATTATATTTATATGATAATATGTATGTGAAATACCAGGCATTAATTAGCAGTTATATCAGTACAAGCAGCTCTATTATAAAGTAAACAAGATATATTTTTGTTTGTAAAAATAATTTAGTGATATTAAAAGTAAATATGTTCTGAAGGAAGTGAAAGTTGGAAAGTAACTGAAATTCACTCAATAAAAATAAATATGAAATAAGAATTAGTTTGAATACAAAATAATAGTGTATTTTACCACTTTATAAGATTTAGATAGGTTCCAAAATAGAGAAAAAAATGTATTAATCAATCAATTATTCTAATTGGTTAAAAATGTATTTTTGATAATGAAGGAGGAAAAAGATTTCTTAAATTATTTTGAGTTTTGATCAAATATCATCATCAACAAACTCAAAGAAGTGTATTTAGAATGAAGTTGCTGATTGGCCAAAAATATGTAGAATCAAATTTTAAAGCTTCTTGGAGCTTCTTTTTTCCATAAAAATAAAACTTTTTGTTTGGTACAGAAATCTATGAATTATATATATATATATATATATATATATAATCCATAAATTTCAATACTATATGTATAAAATCCATAGATTTCTATACTATATATATAATCCATTGATTTCTATGCTATGTATATATATATGAGAGAGAGAGATAAAAACAGGATTTGACATTAAATAATCTGCAAGGGTTGATATGGCGTAAAACACCAACCCAATCAACTAATTAATAGTAATGTTAGTACAAGTTGAAAAAGAAGAAAATCATTTCATTTAACAGCAATAAAAACAAAGGCATTTCATTGTGCTATAATGGTTAACAAGCTAGTTTTACAACCCAAAATACAACATAGTGAGTTGGATTCTCACCAGGTGCCCAATACTTTCAGCCTTGTGCCAAATCTAAGCTTAGTTTTTGATTTTTTTAGGGTATCCCCTGTGGAATAATGGTTTATGAGCAAAGCTAGCAAATCATTGTCAGTGTCTGATTTTCACTGGGTGCACAATACTACTGGCCTTGTGCCATACTAGGTTAAACATAGTTCATGACAACTATAATAAAAACCAAAAGTAAACAATTCTTATCTAAAATTATTTTATGTATATATCTTTCTGAATTTATTTAAATTCTGCTCTGTAGAAATTTTTTGCAAAAAATTCTGTTTTGCATTTACTTATTTGAGGTAAAATGGAAAAAAAAATACCTTTGTAGGGGGGTAAAAATTTAAATCACTGAACATACATAACAAAAATTGTTGCTAAATTTGACTTCAGATTATAAATTATCAAACCTGGAAAATCCTTTTTTTGATCAAATTAAAAAAACAAGAATAATTTAAAAAATGACTTACAAATTGATTTTTTTTTAAATTTCAATTTTTAAGGATTGAGTTATCTCCCTTGAATTATTTACACAAAAAAATATCCCTTATTTTACACAAAAATGATGAAAAAGTATTCCATTTGTGACCTTGTGCCAGACTAAGCTATGCTTAGCAAATTTTTGGCTTGCTTAATGGCTGAAGTAGTTGGTATTCAATATGAATTTTAATGTTTGTTAAGCTAGCCTCCTGACTTGGAAGAGTGGTGCTAAATCTAAATCCAATCCCTCTGACCTTGTGCCATACTAAGTCAGTATTAGCAATTAACAATATTCAGAAATGTTAGAAGAATGTCAATTTTGTGTTGATGAATTTATTTTATAGAAAATTTAGATGAATGTAGTTTTGGGGGTCTTTTTTACAGATAATTTTTAAACTTATTTCCTTTTCTTTTTTTTTTTTTTTTTTGACAATAATCTTTTGCTTTTGATCATTTTTATCAGCCTTCAAAATGAATTGTGGGAATTCAAAACAAAGTTTTAAATTAGACTCAAATATTACAGGAGCTTGCTATGTCAGTTAGCAATGCCTTTGTCACTTGGGCTATCAAACTTTTTTAATGATTATTTTATTTTGTTTTGTTGACTAAGCAGTTGTAGTGTTAGTCCTTAAAAGCTAACTTCTGTGTAGTATTTTTTAAAATTATTTCTCAAACTGTTTTCACTGACATGTCTTTTTTTTTCTTTCAAATTTGATTTCTCAAAATCATTTCAACCCACACCCTTAATTTTCATACCAGCTTTCCGTCCAGGTATTTTTTTGGGGGGTCGCTATCATAAGAAAAATTCCTTTTTCAGAACCAAAATGCATTTGTGTCAAAATAACTCAAGATTGTTTCTATTTAACCTTCAATGTTGTAATCAATTTTTGTTTCTTTTATTAAATATAAACTTTTTTGTGTGATAATCATTTTTGCCAAGCTTAAAAACAGTTTTAATTTTTATCATCAGCAGTCATTATTGAGGAAAATTGCTTATCTCAAATTGTGACCATTTCTGATTAAATGGTAACAAAAAAATTCTTCCTGCATTAAAAATAATTAAGATGCAACTTTACTGAGCAACAATAGCCACAATCAGTGGACTAATTTGGACTGCAGCTCAGGGGTCCCCATGGGCCTCTACTCTAGGGCCCCTGATAAGACAATAAAAAAAAGAAGATATATGAACAGAGATTTGATTATTTTCAGATTCAATGGGGCTCCTTTGAATTAATTTGAAATAATTTAGAGTATTTGGGCCCCTCTTGTTGAAGTGGATCTTTTAAATCTGATAGATACTTTTTTATAGACTTGAGGGTGGGGTTGAATATACACAATGATTATCAATCAAATATTGTCAATATTTTAGAAGCTCAGCTATTTGATTTATATATTTAACATTTTTGTTGTTTAGTTTGTTTGTGAAGAAAAAAAAATCAATAAACCAATAATCAATTGTATGTCAAAGATATTTTAAAAAGTTTAAAGTTATTTTTCAAGGATTGGACTTTGTTACTATCAAAACAGTTTTGCAAAGCATGACTGTATGGAAAGGATTACCCACTCCTGTGCTCTAAAAAAAGTCAATGTTTGTTTTAAAGAATTGGGTTCCTGAAAGTAATTCCAGAAAATTATTCAATCTTCACATTTGTTGTTTCAATCAGTTCATTTCAGCAGGTCAGTTCCTTGAACTTCCTTGAGTGACTACATCAAATAATCTTTAGTTTCTATTATTAAGAATAGTTTCTTAATCATCTTTTCATTAATTCAAACAATAAAGATCGATTCGGTTTAATGAAAAGGTTAATTATATATTAGATGATTGATTGATTGATTTCAACAGCATGTCAACTCATCTGGAGTTATTTCATGCCAAGAGGTTAGGAAATTGCTTTCATTGTACATTTATTTTTGAATTTTTGTGTAGTTGTTTCCTGAGAGTTTTTTTTTTATACAATTATATTATATCATGTTATTCAATCTAATACATATAATTCACACAGTTGTATGGTTTCAAGTATTCTTATCTAATATTGATAATTATGTTTTCAAGTAATTATTCCTATTAAATAATTATAATCATCTGTTTAAACACTGTTTTATGGTTTCAAGTAACTAATAATAATCCTTTGTAAACAATTACATCTGCAAATAACTATTCTAAATACAAATAATTTATACACAGTCATATGGTGTCATATATTCTTATCCAATACAAATCAATTTTCAAACAGATCAATTTGACCCCTAAATGGGACCCTAACAGGTACTTCCACTCCAGGTCAAAGTGGACCTAGGAGTAATGGCAATGAAGGGGTACTCCAAACTCCTCATATCTTCAGATGCACTTTCGTGTCATACCCAGGATACCTCTTCTGATGGACTGTCTTAACCCACTGTAGGAAATCAGTGTATTCTAAGCCCTACTGACAGAGCTAGTTATATATTTGAAAAATCAAACAATAAAATTTAATGATGAAATATATACTTGAGGAAGGTTAGTGACCACACCAAGTAGAATGTAATGCTTGAAACAGCAAAGATGGTGGTTTCATTGCTTCAGAACTGATAATGATGAGTTAAAATATTAGTAAAATCCAATATATATTTTCTTTTTTGATAACACTGGGCAACAAGGATTTTGTTACTGGGAGCAAAAGTTGTTTTATAGACTAAATTGAATATGCTGATTCTAAATTGTTGTAGCACTTTGTACATTGTAGACAACTAGTAGATCTATAAAAGCTTTTACTTTTATGGGGTAGACCCTTTGCATCAAACTTGATGTCTATGCCAACTTAATAAACAGAATGCTAAAAATGTATCAAAGAACGGAATATCAGATGTATCTTCTTGTATTCTCAGCTTAAGATCCCCTACCCTTAGATCTGATTGACTGATTTTAATGGTTTGGTTGTTTTTTTATGGTATATTAACTATTGTGAGTAATTGAATAGTTAGTCGGTAACATTTTTTAAATGAACCAGTGCTCATTTGTTTGCAAACAATTAAATGGTTTCAAGTATTGCAATACAATATTAATAATTCAATTCAATATTAATCATTTGTTTACACAGTTAAATGGTTTCAAGTATAATAAATGATTAAACACTTCTAACAAGTACTACTACTCTGGGTCAGAGTGGACCTGGGAGTAATGGTAATGTGAGGGTACTCTACATTCCCTAAGGCTCTAGGGCTGGAGTTTCACCTACATGGGGTAGTGTCATATCCAAGACACCCATTGAGTTGTGGAGGTCTTACACCTCTGCAGAGATGCTGTTGGCATATTCCATCACACTAGCTGACTAGGCTGTAAATTCAATGGTATGTCAACTTGTCTAGGGTTATTTTATGTCTAGAAGTTAGGGAATTGTGTTCATTATACATTTATATTTACATTTTTTGTGTAGTTTTAGAGTTTTTGCATGAGGTTATATATCAAGTATTCTTATTTAATAAAGAAATTTACAAACAGATCTATTTGACCCATAGATGGAACCCTAACAGGTACTACCACTTCAGTTTAGAGTGAACCTGGGAGTAATGACAATGAAGGGTTCCTCCATACTCCCCAAAGTTTGAGAATAGAAGTCATCACCCAATGCAGTTGTCATGCCAAGGACATCCCTTTGGGGGGGTGTCTTACCCCCTTTACAGGGAATATAGTCAGCATATTGTAAGACCTACTGACAGAGCAACTGTAGATCTGAATGTTGTAAGAGATGAAAATGAGTTATCAAAGCTAATTTGACCAAAACATGATAGGTGACAACTGCTAGTTCTTACAATGGGAGACTACCACAACACACAAGCACAAATGTTTCAAACATTTCTGAAGATATGAGAAATAAAAGGGAATATTTCATATTTTTTTATAATTTCTCATTGTCATCTACCTTTTTTTTTTTTTTTTTATTGCCCTGTGTGATCAACTACAGATTATAAAAATGTCTTTGAAAATTACTTTTCTTCTGGATATTTGCAATTTTTACTGAGATGAAAAATATTCAAAATCGGAGTCTGAAGAATTTCAATTTCTGTTCAACCCTTAAAGTTGAATCCAATTTTTGTCGTAAACGACTGTCAGGGTGAAAGATTACAACCTAAAAAATGAAATCCACATCAGGTTCATTTTTTTTTCTGCTTGTACATCTGAAAATGTGGAGGAAGATCTGCATTGTAAGATCCTGTCATAGCAAACTATTTCATATTGAATTCCAATTGTCAGTGATTAAAAAAAAATCCTTGAAAACAAATTGTTCATTATCCCAAACACATACACACAGACAAGTATACATGGCTATTAAGTGACAAAAACTTGCAGCCTTGTAAATATCTCTTCCTCAGCCAACAATTGATATGACTTTGCATCTAAGAAATGTTACAAAGCAGCCATATTGGATGTAGTTGAATAATTAAAAAAATAAAATAAAATAAAAAATAATAATAAATAACTCTTCACAAAATATCTTTGTTTTTGTTTTTCTTGATAACATCTTATTATTTATAATAATTTTTTGTTTCTCAGGAAAAAGTTCTCTGAATAAAAACTTTAAGGTCTTTGAAAATCATCTTTTAAAAATAGGCCGAAGACTTGTCCTCAGATGGAATTTTAAGCTAATATCGTTGAACTATGATGAGTTATATAATGATAAATAACTTTGAGAGGTTAGTGATGTTTCTACCTCCAAGGTGGCCATTGCTTATAATATAAAAATAAATGTAACTGATTTTTCCGTAACTAAAAAATATTTTTGGGTTTTGCTGGAAAATCAACTAGATAGGTTTAATCAGGGAGACAAAGTTTCAGTTTAGCTAACTTGACAGAAACAAAGTAAAATCTAGTTTGTCATAATCTTCTTCGTTTCACTGGTCCCATAACGTAGTTGGATTATGGAGGTGCTACTCCCAGTGTGTCTGGGGCAGGAATAACTGGGTGGACCTCATTTTTATGTCTACAATTGATTTGAATTCAGTTTTCCTTTTCTTAGACTGGTTCCCATACCAAAGTTAAAAAGCCCAGTCTAGCCTGCTATCTATCTATAATTGGATTCATACCTTTCCCAAAAGTAATAGAGCTATGTGAAATCCAAACAAGTTTGTTCAGGATTTGAACTCAAAAAGCTGATTTTCCTTCTTATTACAATAGCCATAACACCATGACATCCTAACATTAACATAATACTTACACAGTAAACTGAAGACCTCATTAAAAAAAAGTTTTGGAGTTGTCAAAATTTCAGTTGTGGAGGAATGATTATTTCTCTAAGTTGTAAATCCAAGCGCCAGTTCCACAATACACAACACAATTTGTACCAACTAATGTAGACAAAAGAAAATTGACAAAAACAAAAATGTTAAAAAACAAACAATCTTACTTTATCGCAACTGGATAAATAACAAATAAAACAGTAGTAATGTTCATAAATTTCCTATGTATAGAGGTGTGTGTGTGTGCATGTCAAAACAAGAATATTTTTTGTCAAGAATAAAAGTGAGGTCAATTTGTACTTACATACATGTGTATGTGTGAGTTCTGGTATGTCTAAGTCACTTAATCTATTGATCATTCAAGCCTACAGTCGGCAGGTTAATGTATTTGAGTGCATCTGACTTTTTTTTCCCACATGTGTCATATTCGTCTCATCTGTGTCCACCTGTATGTCGCCTCCTCTCCCTTAAACTAAAAAATTCTGGACATTAGTCTAATGAATAAAGTGTTCACCAATGGTCTGGGAGACCAGAGTTCAATCCCAGGTTGTCATACCAAAGACTCAAAAAAATGGTGCTTGATACTGCTTTGCTTAGTATGCAGCACTATAAGGTAAGGATCAAGAGTAAAGTGGAGCAATCCAGGGAATGGAGTAGTGCCCTCCCCTACACTTCGGTGTAGTAGCTATTGAAAAGGGAGCCCTCAGGTCACCCTCGACTAAGGTCGCCAACTTTACTTACTACTTATACTCTTTTAGTGGATCGAACTAAGATATTTTAAGTTAACGCAGGTAGATTTTATTTTGGATCAACTAAAGTTCAAATGTATGGACATATGAGTAAAACACAACTTGTGACCTGATCTAAACTATGAGAATTATAGAAATTACTTATTTGTTGAGGTGCCTATTTTTTGGTTCTATGAAAAATCTTTGATCCATTTTTTGAGAATGATCTAGTCTATGTGTTTGCTGATTGGCTTAAAAAGATTTGAAGTAAGTGAAGTTTGGATCCTTTTTTTCTAGAATAGTCTGATTTACATTTTCTTAGCTAATTTAACTAAAAATAAAAAAAAGCATGGATCCTATACAGTTTAAAAACAAAAAACATTTAGTGAAGTGCTATTCCAAGGGGACATAACTTAAAACCTTCCAAAAGATCTGGCCCCTTAAAGGGTGAAGATTTTTTTTAGTCAATTAATTTGAAAAAACAACATTTAGTCAAGTGCTATTCCAAGGAGATATAAATAAGAGGCTGGAGCTTTCAGAAGTTTTAAAGAGCCAGTATTTTTTTCTTCAATCAATTTAAAAAAAAACAACTTTCATTAATACATTGATGAAACATAAAATTACAATGCTTTCAATTTCCTCAAGAAAAATAAAGGCATCTGAGTTGATTTGGACTGTAAACATTGAATAGTTTCACACTGAAAAAGGCAGATGATATCCAGCAGAAACTCTTACTGATGCAGACTATGCAGATAATCTAGTGCTTCTTGCAAATACACTGGCTCAAGTAAAATCTCTGCTACATAGTTTAGAAAAAGCAAGAATAGTCTCTACATGAACTCAGATAAAACAGAGTCCATATGTTTTAATCAAGATGGTGCCATTTCATTAAATAATTAGCCACTGAAATTAGTAAACCAGTTCATATACCGTTATAGCAATATCCCATCTACTGAAAGTAATATCAATATGTACACAAAAATGGTATGGACTGCTATTGACCGATTAATGACCATATAAAAATCTGATCTTTCTGATAGAATTAAACAGGCATTCATCCAAGTTGAAGCTGCATTAGTAATATTGTACCACTTGGACAAATAAAATACTAGGAGAAAAATTGAGATGGAAACTACACAAGGATGCTGGATGCTGTTTTGAACAAATCCTGGAAGCAGCACTCTATATAAAACAGCTATACAGCTACTTGAAACACATCTCACAAACCATCCAAGTAAGATGTGCTGAACATTGCTGGAGATGTGGGGACAAACTCATAAGCAACATTTTCCTATGGACTCCAACACATGGACACACCTATATTGGCTGACCAGTAAAAACTTACAATCATTGAATCTGTGAGGACACTGGATGCAGTGTAGAGGACTTGTCAAGAGCATTAGCTGATAGGGATGGATGGCAAGAGAGAATTAAAGGAATCCATGCTATGGTACACCCAAATGATGTTGAAAATCTAATTACTCTATTTAGTAGGTATACAAGTTTTTGACACAAGTGTTAATGACCTCCTGGCATTCATGCTGAGTGGTCTAAAGTTTTCAACATTGCTCAGGGCAGTTCCAGGAAAACTTCTACACCGACACACTACTAAAAGTGAAAGCTGATGGGACTAGTACTGCCACCTAGAAGACTTGCTTCTTATGAGGGATCTAATAATAAACCAATCTTGTGTCATATCCCAATGCAGTGGAGTGTTAGTTATATATTCTTTGGCACATAAATCCCTTCCTCATTTAGTTAGGCAATATTTAAAAAATATTAGCATGTTTACAGGTAAGCATTTGATGTAATTAAAATGTTTAGTTGCAATACACAATAAGAAATAACCTAACCAAAAATACAAGAATAGCATGAGAAATCATTTTAATAATAATCAGACAGCTGAAATTTATAAAAGAGAAAAAAAGCTCTGATATAACTCAAATTTACATGTAAAATTTGAGAGGAGATATATTCATTTTTTGTCACTGAGTGTGCTGATTGATTGATTTTATTAGCACATCAACCCATCAAGTGTCAAGCTGAGAGGTTAAGAAATTGAGTTCAGTGTACATTTATTACTTTTTAAAAAATTGTTTTAAGAGGTTTTACACAGTTACATAATATCAAGTACTCCAATCTAATACCAAAAATGTGCACAGTTGTATGGTTTCAAGTATTCCTATCTAATACTAATAATTATATGGTTTCAAGTAACTAATAATAATGTTTAGTAAGCAACTATAGCTTGAAGTAACTATTCTTAATACATATAATTCAGTTATATGGCATAAAATATTCCTACTGAATATGAATAATTTTTAAGTATCTAAATAGATGCTTAAAAATTATTCCCATAGATTGGACCCCCCCAACAGGTGCTACCACTTTAGGTCAGAGTAGACCTGAAAGTAATGGTTTTGGTTTGATGATATATCAAACATTGTAGGTTATTTAATGCCAAAACCTGTTTATACATATATATCCAATATATATGATTTGTAAACACATTTTGTTGATAACATTTTAAACATTGCACACTGTTAAATGATTTCAAGCATTTAGATCTACCATAAATAATTCCATTTACTATCAATCATTTGTTTGTACACTGTTGAATGGATATACATATATGATTGGAAGTAATGGTAATGAAAAGGCTCTCTACATTTCCTAGATATCCAGAATTGGATTTGGGTTTGGTTAGGTTTTATGGAATATCAACCATTGTAGATTATTTAATACCAAATCTGTTATATACATTAGATATATATGATTTGTAAATAAGTCAACTAAGTTAAATGGTTCCAAGTATTGCAATGTATCACTAACAATTCAATTAAACACCAGTCATTTGTTTACACACAATGAAATAATCGAACAGTTCTATTTCAAGCAATTCTATTTAGTATGAGTCATTTGTTTGCACACAGTTTATACGTCAAACAGTTATATTTGACCTATGAATAGAACCCTTTCAGGCACTATCACTCCAGGCCAGAGAAGACCTGGGAGTGATGGCAATGAAGGGGTACTACGCATTCCCCAATGCTCAAACATGACTGGAGCCTCACTATCAGATTGTTTACTGTCATATCCAGGACTCTCATTTGGGTGAGGGGTTTCTTACCCCTCTGCAGAGATGCAGTCAGGTTATTATATAGCCCCAGCCAACTGGGCTTTCAGAATTGGAGCCTCACCATCAAATGTAGTAGAGTATCATACTCAGGACACTCTGGTGGGGGGGTATCCTTCAGCAGAGGATACAATCAGTATAATCTAAGCTCCGCCAATAGAGTGGCTGAGTGTGGTTAGGAATAAAAAAGACTTATATTTCTATTTACTACATTTCCAAGTATTAAAGATGCTAAGATAAACATGCAAATTTTTTTCTGTATATTTGAAAATGAAAATTGCTAATAAGCCTATTCTTTAATTCAAGAGAAGTTGTTTTATAAGTCGACTGTAAATTGAACAATGTTGGATGAAATTAGAAATTGTATAAACTACGATGGTAAACAAATAGTAACAAGAAGCCTAAAAATTCAGGAGTGTTTCAGCTGTATTGGTAAGGTAGAATAAGGTAGAATAGGGTTTCAGCAGTATTGGTAAAGTAGGAAAGTAAACGGAGTTGTTTTAATAGCTACTACACTGAGATGTAGGGGAGGGTGCAATGTCTTACCCTGAATAACTCCACTTACCCTTGATCCCTACCTTATAATGCTGAGTGTTAAGCCAGGAGGCATCAAGTACCATTTTTAAGTCTTTGATATAACTAACTGGGATTGAACCCTGATCTCCTGAACTATTGGCAAACACTGTAACCATTATGCCAATGGACCATTGCCAATGACTCAGGAGACTGGGGTCCAATCTCAGGTCAAGTCATACCAAAGATTCAAAAAATGGTACTTGATACCTCCTTGCTTAACACTCAGCATTAAATGGTACATTTCTAGGGTAAAGTGGAGCAATCTAGGGAATGGAGTAGCGCCCTCCCCTACACCTTGGTGTAGTAGCTATTGAAAAGGGAGCCTTCGAGCAGCCTTTGACAAAGGTCGCAACTTTACTTTACTTAGAATAAACTAGTTAATTTACTAAAAGTAATTTGTGGAGTACTAATCAAAGATGGTGGTTGCTTATTGGCTTGAGTAGCTTGAAGCGTTCAAAAAATTGTTTGTAAAAAAACTGCAAAATGTTGAAAGGATTTCAGATAAAATTAATTTTCTTTTTCTTGCATTTCATCCTAGAAAAATTAAAAAGTAAAAATGTAAACAAAAAAAAAACATTTTGAAAATAGAGGCCTGGTCTAATTTCACAGGTACAAGAATATGGCTTATCATAATTGAGAAGATTTTATATTTTACTATAATACTCATAAGAAAAGACGTACTTCTTTCATCTATATAAATTGGTAGACAGATTGGAGTGGGTAGGAGGATTTTATTATTTTAGAACTTATATTGTCAATAGCAAAAGAGGGTATATTCAAATAATATATGTAAAAAAAATTCTCTAACTTATAATTGTTTAAAGGCCACTTTTGATAGCTATTAAGTTCACAGTAGTCACATCCACTTCATATAATTGTGATTAAGGGGAATTACTCAATAATAGCACTTGACAGTTATATACCTTGAGAAATTATGAGTTGGGAGGAGTGAAATGCTGACACTACACTTGGTAGAGTATCAAAAATTATGCAATATTTTGATATGGGCTAGTTTGCAGCACATCTATGTGGTAGGTACCCAGTGTGGTTAGTAAAATATGATAGTTGGTGCACTGACATATTATGCATTACTTCAATCTGTGTGTGATTTAAAAGCTGCACACATGAACATGCAACATAGTAATTTGAAAACTTATACTTTATGAGTCTGAATTAGGCTATAATACAGTGGAAGCAATCAGAAACATTTGTTGTGTAAAAGTTGAAGGTGCAGTTGATCACAATACAGTAACCAGATGGTGGAAGAGATCTTGCTGAGGTGGCAAGAACCTCAAAGACCAGAAAGGCATAAGACCATTCTCCAAATCATATAGGCAAATCTGGTGAGTAGCATTTGGACAGTGTCAAGAGAACTCAAAGTCCTATGTGGTTCATCACTTTCACAAACTAGTTATCAAAAGCATCCAGAGCTGCCAAATTGTATTTCATGTTATCAAAATATTGCAAAACTTTTGATTCACCCAAGTATTATCAAATCGCAAATTGGCTTTGAAATTGCATTATTCTCTTAAAAGTATTTTAATGTTTTTGTGCTAATGAAAATCTTGTTACAATGAGCACTTTTTTCTGCATTATGGTAATATACAATTATACAGACAAGTTGGTGGGTTGTTTTATGGCATATCAACCCTTGTAGATTATTTAATGACAAATCCTGTTGATACATAATTACATATACATATATATATATATATATATATATATATATATGTGTGTGTGATTTGAAAACAAATAGTTTATAGGTAACATCATTTTCAAATGAAACAGAACTCATTTGTCTGCACACATTTGAATGGTTTCAAGGAAAGTAAATGATTTCTATTTGATCCATAGATGGGACCCTAATAGGTACTACGACTCTGGGTCAGACTGGACAAAGGAGTAATGGCAATGAAAGAGCACTCTACATTTTCCAAAGCTCCATGACTGAAGCCTCACCATCAGATGCAGTTTAGTGCCATATCCAGGGTACTCATTTATGGGGATGGGAGTGGGGTCATACCTGTCTGGAGAAATGCAGTTGACATTTTTTACAACTCCACCCGACTGGGCTGTCATACAGAATGTTAACTCATAATATAAATTCTGACAAGGGATTTTTTTTGAGAAAAAAAAAAAGAAAAATTAACAGCATTTTACTAATTCACTAAACATCAGAAAGAATTTTTAAATATTAAAGAAAAATAAACTTTGAAAGATTGCAGAATGAAATAAAAGCAATGAATTACACAAAAACACATTAAAATCAGGTGAAATGTTTATTTTTATTTGGATATAGAAAAAAAAATTAGGATATATATATATATATATATATATATATATATATATATATATATATATATATATATAAATAAAAAGATTTGTGAGATTCATTGGAAAATCAGCTGCAAAAAGCAATGAAAGCAAAAACTACTAAATTTGTTTGTAAAGCAAAAAAATTATTGACTAGTTTGAATAATTCATATATAAAGAAAAAAAAACTGTCATAGAGTTTTCTCAATTTAAAAATGAGAATTTAATTTAAAGTTTTATGGATTATTATGCTGAAAAAAAAAAAAAAAAAAAAAAAAAAAAAAGAGAACAAAAGAAAATAGAAAAAAAATAGTAGTTGGAATATATATATATATATATATATATATATATATATATATATATATATATACATATACATATAATAATAATAATAATAATAATAATAATAATAATAATAAAAACAATTCAGAGAAAATGTTTTCAATATTCAATCTAAATCTTGTTGTTATTCATAAGTTTGATGTGCATTGTTTTTCAAATCATAATAAAGTTTTACTTTTAAAAACTAGATAAACTTATTCATAAGAGGATTTGAAAAACAATGGATGTCAAACTTACATTCTATTTTGAAAATAAAACATGTCTGAAGAAATCCTAAAACGTTAGAATATTTTGAAATTTACAAATTGTTTTTCTCAGATTTCATTCCATATTTACCACATATGAATATTTATTTTTAAAATAGCTTTAATGAATTCAATTCAATAGGGAATGTTAATTATAGATTACACATTATACAATGAAAATTTCAGATCAAATTTCTGTTAATAAGTATGTAACAAGTCATAGATTTAGGGGTCAACCTTCAGACTGAAGCCTTAATATTTGATATGCCAAAATTACTTTTAAAAATACAATCTCCTTCCTTTTTAATGCACTTAATTTAGAGGTGGATATTAATCACTAAGAGCATTATATGATGAAAATTTCAGATCCAAATCCAGTTCTAGCTAAAAGTGAGCAGGTTACAGACTTATTGATCCACAGTTGCATTTTTATGAAATGATAAACAGCTAAACAAAAAAAATTGATTTGTTTTATAAAATGAAAAAAAATTGTTAAATTTTGTTGACAACATTTTTTTTATAACTAGACAACATTTGTCAATGTATGATATGAAAATTATCAAAGATAATCAAATATTTTTTATGAGTTCTGATATTGAAGGGGAGACCTAAAATATTAATAAAAGCTATCACAATTTCTCCTTCATTAATTAAATATCAATAATCGATAAATATATTTTTTAGACATACTTTTATCAATTGTGGTTTAAAATCATCTGATAAACAAAGTTTTCATTATAGAATTAGTTCAGGAATTCTAATATTACCACCAAAGACCAGTTGCTACCAGCTTTTTATTAGGTATGTGTAATGTTTCTAAGTCTTCATATCTACAAGAGATTGAGTATACGGCTAAAACTATTTTTTTATCGAATATTTCTCTTGGCTTTAAAGATGAAGGCTTTTTTAGACAGTTCATCTTTTTCCTGTCCCCTTTTTTTGAGTTAATACTACAAATATTTCAACTGTATGCAATAAAAGTATTAGACTTCATTCTCATGTCAACTTTAATTTTACTCAGAGTAGTAATTTAAGATTTATCTTCTCTAAGGACATTTAAACAAATTGTTTTGTATTAAGAGAATATTCAAATATTGACCAGAATGGTTTTTGAAATTTTTTAAAAAATTGAATAAATAAAAAATTCTCATTGTTTATGTAATGATGAGGAACTGTTAGAATAATTCTCAAAATCTTGAAATAATTATTACAAAAAAAAACAAAAAAACAAAAAAAAAAAAACAGATCAACAAAAACAGAACTGAGATTTGAAAGAAAATGGAATTTTTAAAATGCTATTTTTTTTACTAAAAGACGGTCTAGAATCAGTAAATGAGTCATTTAGACTAGTATATTTATCTTTGTTACTTTCATCATAATATTTTGATGGATACTTTTTTCAGACTTCTACTGATGTATAGATCTAGATCTGAGTGAGGGTTAGGTATTTTTGCAAGACTAGGGTGATATTTATTTTGCTGTAGGCCTACACATGCAAAATGATTTGAGATTGCTTTACACTTGGGTTGTTGTCAAAAATACTTCCTATTATTTCCAAGCACCACTATATCTCCCCTTCTAACATAGTTCTATGTAGAGGTGCCATCTCAGGGATGGATCCTTGGTCAGTAGTCTACTTATATATATCTGGTTATTTATTCTATTTTCTTATTGGATCTGATGAAGTCCTGTTAAAATTTATTTTAGAGTCTATGATTCATATCAATGCTCTTAACAAGATGGAAATAAATTTATTATCCTAATGTGACTGAATATTTGTTTTTTCTTGAAATGAGATATATATATACATACATATATATATATATATATATATATATATATATATACATACACACACCTGCTTGGCAGAGGCAATTCAATACTATATAAATGCTAAATGCCCTAATTTTTTTTTAGAAAGGCTAATCAAATTATAGCTGTCTATAGACTAAGTGCTCAGCTTTCAGACTGAAGTCTAATGTTGAAAATTATTAAAATTTAAGAATTCTAATATTACTCTCAAAGACCAACTAAAAGAAAACAAAACCTCTGAAATAATTTTCTTTAATTCTGCAAGGGAAGTAAGTCAGAGATTCAGTTGTTACCAGTAAAAACTAAGTTTCTAGGGTTTCATTTTTAAAACTTGAGACTGGATATACAGTTGTAAAGTAGTTTCTATCTTTGGAAACTTTTGCCCATAACTAAAAGTTCTCTTGGCTTTGAAGATGAAGGGTTTTTAGGCAGTTTCTCATTTCTTCCCCTTTTTGGGGTTAAAATTCCAATGCTGTAGATTTTGATAACAAATAATACATGAAACTGCATTTTTTCTCTCTACTGTGTATCAAAATAAATTTCATTTCTATCAAGAGTCAAAATGCACAGATTATGAACTGAATGAACTTTGTGTACCGAAATTCTTGGTGTGGACATCTACAACATTCTATGAGGGGAAAAATAAACTTGAGTAGAGCACACTTACTAAAGAAAAAGCTGTAATTATGTGATAAAAACAATAAGAATGAGGATATCTGTCTGAATAATAAAAAGAAATAAAGTATTTGTGCATATCAAATGCTTATAAAAAAATGGGTGGAGGAGAAAAAATAAGCAAATTTAATATTAAATGTTTTTTCAATAAAAATTATAACATATAAAAAAAAAAACTTTAATTTTTGTTTCTCTTGACAAGAAATAATTTTCTTTGATTAAAAAAATATTCTCATAATTAAATACAGCATTAATATGTACGTGTGCAAAAATTCCCAGTGCCCGATTCTCCTTTTTTTGAAAACTAGAAATTGTGATGAAGAAAGAGAAATGATCGTAGTATGGGACCCCAAATTCAAAACCGTTTTAAATAGATATGGATATATGTTGAATAATAATAATAATGTTTGAACAAGGAGACTTGCTGTCACTTGTTCTCAAGAGAAGAAAGACAATAATTTTTTTAACAGCGTTAAATGGATGATAGTAAATGTAACAAAATTGGCACCAGTAAGTCCAGAGAACACCTTAGTGCTAGACCAGTTGTCTGAAGAAGGATTTGATTTATGACCCCTTGTTACGTCCTATTTCGAGTTAAGAGATTCCCCCTTTCCTAAAAAGAAAGTTCAGTTGGAGGAACTTTGATGAAAATAACCTTGACGATTAAAGATATATCCACAAGATTATAAACTCATTACCGGACTTTGTAAGTAACTATATTTACTAGATGAAAAACCTTTTAAAATACTTTTTAGATATAAAATTTCTTACAAGAAGAGACCAAAAAGAAAACCATTTATCTCTGTCTGTAAAATATCCTCATTGTAAAAGTACTATCTATATAGTCCTTGCTTCACATAAAACTCATATATGTATATAGACCTACCAATTCTTGTTATTGTTGTTTGTTCTTTTTTTTATGTGTTTAAATTTTGTTATTTTGCATGTCTGTCAAAAGCCTAATAATTTGTATTATTTTTTTATGTTCTTTTCTACTTTTGTAAATACTTATTTTTGTTGTATTAGAACAACTGTGAGCAACGACTATATCTCTAACCCTGTTTATTATAGAAGTAATTCTAGTTTAGAGAAAAACCGTTCGCTACAGTAGACAAGGTATATGTTTGACAATGCATGTTATTCCTTAGGTAAGACAATAGCAAAAGTGAAGATGACGATTGCTGAAAACACTTAAGATGGTTCAGAAGCATTACATAATGAATGGTTAACAAACCTGAAGAAAAGTGAATTTGACAATGAGAACAAATGACACAGCAGTGGTAGATCACAAAAATTTGGAAAAGTTCTTTTGTAATGTTGGAATTAGCAGAAACTTGGTGTTGATTGCAAAGTATTTACAAAATATCAGGAAAATTTAAAGAGCAAAGAAAATGGGTTCCACATGAATTCTCATAATCTTCATTTCATTTCTTGTCAGACATGACAAAAAAAAAAAGGATTTGTCACAGATGAAAATTGAATCTCCTATGATGATCCAAAGTGTTGAAAATTATAAATGGATCCAGGAGATCTTGCAGTGTAAAAAGATGAACTCGACATAGAAAAAAGTTGTTTTCTATTTGGCGGGATATAAATGGTATATAGAACTATCATCTGCTGAAGTCTGACGAAATTGTTACGGCAATCTTTGTAATCTTAGCGGTTTGAACTTCAATTTAAAAAAAAAAGTCCATTTACAGCAGTGATTCTTAATGTCGACCAGAGAAATCTTTTAAATGAGCCAGAAGTTGGCAGGATTTTCAGCAGCAGAGAGAAACATAATCTATTGCAGGTTAAAAAGAGAGGAGACTCATGTTTGAAGCTGAGCCAAGGTTAGGAAGTTCATTTTGACAAGCTGATAGACACCAGGAGTAGTGTAGTCATCAGTCAGGATTTATATTTTCTACTCCATTTTGTTTTTGTAAATAAAATGTATTTCCTCTTACATGGAATTTCTTTTTGTGCTTATGTGGACTTGAAAATTTGTGGCACCAAAAATGGGCCACAAGGAAGAAAAGGCTAAGAAACACTTGCTTACAGGACAGGGAAGCTATAAAATCCATGACAACATTTATATATGTTCTTTTGTCATGGGATGGGAAATTCTTCATGCAGTATATTTACTGGACTTGGTGTCTATTCAACAGATTATGATTTTTTAAATCAATTCCTTATTTGGTCATAAGTTTACAGATGCCTTTGGTGTTAATAATTTTTGCATCAAAGACAGAAGTGTTTATCAAGAGAGAATTAAAATTTTTTTTTGAATTCTGGCTTAAAATTATTAAGTCAAGAAAATATTTTGAGAATGAATAAATATATGTACTAGTTATTATCAATTAATAAAGAAACTCTGGAAACATTTGCACACACCTATATATATATATATATATATATATATATATATATATATATATATATAGTTAGCTATATTTATAAATAAAGAGTTTTTAGTATTGGTGTTAGAGCATATGTAGATCTAAGAATAGCATAGACAGAGTCAACAGTGCTTGGTGACTGTCAGTTTCTCACTTATACGATCATCAGACTAAGACTCCGGGTCTGATGATTGTATAAGGGAGAAACTGACAGTCACCAAGAACTGATGATCATGTCAACACTAATCTAACATATATATATATATATATATATATATATATATATATATATATAAAAACGAACCCCTATGAATTTTTTATATAAAAAAAGTTAATTTTCTTCTACTTCTAGAGTTGATACAATCAAAATGGATATTGAGTATTATTTATTACTAAACTCTACTGCAGTAAAACTGTAACCAAAAATATGAATATGTAGTTGTCCAAAAATAAGTACACATATATGTATTTATACATTTTTTAAATTTTATTTTACAGTTTCAATGCTGTGGAGTTTGGCAATAATACCTAAAAATAACCATTAAATGTGTTTAAATCTAATGTCAAGAATAACAAAAATTGTGTTTTTGTTTGAATTGAATGCATATAATTTACCGAATAGGGCATTTCTGATAAAGTGATATCATTGTTAGTGAGTACCTCACTACTTGTGACCCTGTGCCAGGCTAAGCTAAGCAGATATCTACTTGGCAGTTGGTACAGAGCAATAGTTAATAAGCTAGACCCAAGAGCTACAGCAAGGGAATCCAATTCTTACTTGGTGCTCCACAACTGCAGCCCTGTGCCAGAGTAAGCAAAGCTCAATAAATAAAATCTACATCATTTGCTGAATAAATGGGAGAAAAAAAATTTAACCTTTATCAAACCCTTGACCAGTAAAGATTAAGTTGTTATTTGCTAGTTTTTCACACCATTTAGTAGTCTGGAATTGGTGTGAGAAGTTGTTTCACAAATGATTCATAACGAATTAGACCATTCACAGGAACATTCATTTCACGGAACATTGTATCAACTGTAAAGAAAAAAGTAAAAACCATTTAGAGGTGAACATTTTTGAAGATTATAAAAAGTAATCTGAATGATTGTTGTACAAATATTTTTTAAAGAAATTATGCACTATTACAATAATGAAACCTGAGGAGACTTGCTGCCATTCAGACTGCAGAGAAAAACCATCAAACTAATGCTGGTATGAGGAACTAACAAGGTCTATTATATTAATAATAATAATAACATTTTATGAAGCTAATTTTATAAAGATTGTAATAAATGATAAAATGAAAATGCACAAATGGATATAACAGATGAATAAAAATTTCACTGATAATTCCAACAATTTTTATCTGCTTTAGTTTTATTTTCATAGAAGACTTTATTTTGTTCTGTTACTTAACTCCAGATGCTTTTCAACAAGTGACATCACTTAGTCTAATTGAGGACAGTACTTGTTTGAGTTAATCATTTGGTTCTTTGGAAGGAACTCATAGAAGACTTCTTTTCCATCCCACCATACATACAATATCACCTTTCTTTAAATAAATATTTTATGTCTAGAAACTAGGAAATCATGTTCATTATATGTTTATATTTATATTTTTTATGCAGTTGTTTCTTAAGGGTTTTTTATGTTACATATCAAGTATTCCAATCTAATACAAATAATTTGCAAACACTAGTGTGCTTTCAAGTATTTCAATCTAATACTAATGATTTATACACAATTTTATGACTTCAAGTAATTATTTCTATTTAATAATAATCATTTGTTTGCACACAGTTTTATGGATTCAAGTAACTAATAATAATAATCATTAGTAAGCAATTACAACTGCAAGTGACAATTCTTAATACAAATAGTTGACAGATATACAACTATTCTGTCAAATACAAATAATTTTTAAACAGATCTATTTGACCCAAAGATAGGACCCTAACAGGTACTACCATTCTCAGTTAGAGTGGATCTGAGAGTAATAAAAATAAACAAACAAACCAAAACAAAACAAACCAACCCAACCTATCTAACACCAATAATTTGCAATTATATGATTTCAAGTAACTAATAATAATAATCCTTAGAAAACAATAATAGCTTCAAGAAACTATTCTTAATACACAAGTATTGCTATCCAATAATGATTTTCAAACAAATCTATTTGACTAATAAACCCCACAATAGTACCACTAGTAGTACCCTAACAGATACTACCACTCAGGGTCAGAGTGAACCTCAGGGTGATGGCAATAAAGCAGAGAGTCTATACTCAGTAGAACTAGAGTCTCACCACCAGGTACAGTTTAGTGTTATACCTAGGGGGAGATAGGGGGTCATTCTCTATTGTAGGAGAGTCAGTGTATTCTAAGTCCTGCCAATAAGGCAGATTTCTATTTGTGTTCATTGAATCATTAATGCTGTCAACAGAGTTGGACAGAGTTTAATATATTCTCCAATGTCTGTTTTTTCTGATAAATTACAAGCTTTTCTCATAATATAGTCTGCAATGTGTAACCTGGTTATTGTTCAGTATTTAGTGACAATGGTCTGTGTCTTATAGTTTGTTTTCTTCACAGCCAAAGTTTTGTGCAAATAGAAGAATTAGAGTAGCAAGAATCAAGCAGAGAAAAATAGCAAAGAAAAAAAGATTTACTAGAATAAACTATCTTTTGTGAAATTCTTGAAAATGAATAAATATGATTGTTTTCATCAAGTGTAAAAATGTAAATATAAATTTTTGTAGGATTAAAAAATACTAAATAATTCTAGGACTTCAAATTATGTTTTGAAGAAATCCTACTAAAAAATATGGAATAATGAAAATTATTCTTCTTGGAACCTCAGAAAACAAAATTCCAGTAGTAAGTCATCAACAAAATAAGTGTATATGTATGTAGAAAAACTAGCAGCAGGATAAAGTATATACTTGTGTATCATGCTACTTTCTTTGACCTGGTTTAATGGCATATCAACCTTCATGGGTTATTTAATGCCAGATCCATCCTTGTAGAACAGTAGTAGTACTAGTTGGCGACGCTAGTCGAGGACTACCCAAAAGCTCCCTTTTCAATAGCTACTAAACCGAGGTATAGGAGAGGGCACTGCTCCTTTCCCTGAATTGCTCTACTTTACCCTTGAAACATACCTTATAATGCTGAGTGTTAAGCAAGTAGATATCAATACAATTTTTTGAGTTTTTGGTATGACTTGACCTGGGATTGAACCCCAGTCTCCCAGCCCATTGGTGAACACTCTACCACTAGGCCAATGGGCTGGTAGTACTATTTAACCCATAACTCTAGGGATAAGAGGGTTATTAGTCCAAAAGTGCATGTAATAGTGTGACTGGAGTTCAAATTTACTTACTACATTATAGTCCAGTTTGTTAGTCTCTATGTCACAGGGAATCCTCATTTACAAGGATCCATGTTAGTGGTGAAGACTTTGTAAATCAAAAGTACTAACAGTACTTACTACCAATATTATATATCAGTTTCAAAGATGGTCATTAGTAAAAAACAAAGGATATAAAGTTGATTTTAATAAACTATTAAACTATTAATATAATTATTCATATGTAAAGGAAGCTTTGTTTTTATGATTTATTTATAACAGGTTACTGATTTATTTACATAGAACATGGCTTATGAAAGATGGCTTTGGGGTTTTAGAGGTCTCCAATACTTCACAAAAAACAAGAAAACTAAAAATTAATTATTTCAGATAAATATCTAATTTTATTAGTTTCCAGATTTGGAGGAGTACTATTAACCTAAATCTTTCAAAATTAGTTTTTTTTTCTTAGATCACTGAGATAAAATGGATTCTCATTTAGCATGATACCTAGCTGTAAAAGAGAGGATTTAAGTGAAGAGAGCTATCTGTATCTCATAATGATTACCAAGAGAGTGGGTAACCAATACTTTGTGAGATGAACACTTCTTTATAGTAAAGTCGACCATAAGACAAAGAGTAAGATCTCACCTAAAACTCAATTTGAGCTACATCTCTAGGAATAGTTTGAAACCTTTCTAGGCATGAGCCAAACAATTCCTGAGAGGTTGGTTGAAATTGAACTAAAAGTGAGGGAGCCTTATTAGTAAGGACATATATTTGGTAAATAATAATAAGATTATTTCATCAAATAGAATTCTTTTTAGAATTATCTGAAAGAACATATTCATCTTCATTGTTTTTCAGACTGATTATAAGACTAAGTTTAATGCCCTAATCTAAAAACCATTTTTAAAAAGAGAGAAAAATAACTGGATAAATTATGAAGAAGACAAAAGCAAGAATTAACTATAATAAAATAAAAATAATGAGGATAACTTATAAACTAACAACTATTTCATTTCAAAATTTTGTACATGAAGTTTGAAGAACAAATCAGCCAAAATTTAATGCTGAAAATACCAAGGATGAAGATACTAGATAACTTGTGTGATAATGTCAACTGATATCAGAATTTTGACAGTATTAAAAGTGTATAAATTACTTTGCATTCTTTAACTTAAATTGCAAACATCATGGAATTTCTATGAATTTTAAAAAAAAAAGAAACAAAAAACTTGGCTGAAAAAAATATACAAAAAAAAATAACTAATCAATGGAAGAATTTTTTTTTGTAGAACACAGAAAAGTACAAAAAGTACAAAATAGTGAAAAATATTTTTTTATATCTAACCTTCATTTCTGGTGAGTTTTTCTCCCAAATTCAGTAAAATTTGTCTGATTTCATTGGCAGAGACAGTTCCAGTCTTGGTTTTGTCATGAGCTTTAAATGCTTCAATAATTTCCTGCTCAGTATTTTCAATTTGACAATGTTCATGTAAAATGTCAAGGAATAAAGCAAAGTTGATGATGTTGTCTTCTGTAAAAATAAACACAAAAATTTCTCTGAATTAAAACAGAAAAAAATACAAAACAACCATTTTTATATTAACCCCTCATCTTCATGTCACTATACCACTTTGAGTAATGTCAACTAAAGCTTTGTGTTACCATAACAACATAATTTTTCATTAGTCTGAAGCAAGACCAGATTACCTTATATAAGTCAAAATGTACTAAGGATAGTAGCAGTTAGGATCCCAACTATTAATCAAAAAGATCAATTTAAAAATTATTATAGCCTAGTCGGCTTGGATTGTAGATTATGCTAACTGCATCTCTGCAGTGGGGTAAAATGCCCCTCCTCAAGCAAGTATCCTGGATGTGACATTAAACCATCTGAAGGTAAGGCTCTAGTTCTGGAGTTTTGATGAATGTGGAGAACCTCTTAATTCCAATTACTCCAAGATCCACTCTGACCAGGAGTGGTAGTACCTGTTGGAGTTTCATCTATGGGTTAAACAGAACTATTTAATCATTTACTATACTTGAAACCATTCAACTGAGTAAAAACAAAGGATTAAAATTAAATTGAATAATTAATATTAGATAGCAATGCTTGAAACCATTCAACTAAGGTAAATAGATCTATCAGAGTAAGATAGCAATACTTGAAAGCATGTAACTGTGTGTAAACAATAAATAGCAATACATGAATGCATTTAACTGTGTGCAAACAATAAATAGAAATACTTGAAACTATATAACTGTATGCAAACAAATGAGTTCTGGCTCATTTAAAAGATATTACCTACAAACTATTCACTTAAAAATCATATATATATTACATAAAAATAGGATTTGGCATTGAATAACTTTCAAATTATTGATATTAGATAGGAATACTAGAAACCATATAATTGTGTGCAAGTTATTATTAATATTTAATTGAAGCTATAATTGTTTATAAATTATAATCATTAATTAGTTGAAACCAGATAACAGTTTGAAATTAAAAAAAAACAAAAAACAAAAACAAAAAAAAGCATTAAATAGCCAAACAAGGGTTGACATGCTGAACAACAAACCAATAGATTGATTTTAATGGCATGTCAACCTGTCCAGGGTTATTTTATGCTTTTGTAAAGTTGTTTCCAAAGAGTTTTTATTTAACATGGTTCAATTGAATATGAATAATTTTAAAACATATCTATTTGACTCATAGGTATTACCACTTCGGGTCAGAGTGGACATGAGAGTAATGATAATGAAGGGAGTACTCCAAACTCTCCAAAGATCCAGAATTTAAACCTCACCATCAGATGCAATTTAGTGTCATGCCCAGGAAACCCCTTTGAGCTGGAAGGGGGTTATACCCAGGACACCCCTTTTTGTGGGTGGGTGGGGGTCATACCTGTGTGAAGGAGTGCAGTCAGCATATTCAAAGTCCTACCAACAGAGTATTCAATCTGATGAGTTTTATACTCTGCTTTTAATATCATATAACAAACTGCAGATAATTCTTAACTCAAAAGAATGTAAGATTATAAAAACAATTAGAATAATTTTTAAATTGATAGTGAAAGTAATTGCTTTTTGCCTCTGGACTGAAATAGTCTTGCATTTCCAATCCACATGAAAATCCATGATTTTGAATGCTGATTTTTAAGGTAACTAAGTCTAACATTAAAATTACTACTGTCACTGCACTCATTTTGATATCTACCATTCCAATCTAAATTTAGTAAAATAAGCAGGATTTTAAGTGTTCACCTTGAACACAGTTAGGTGGTGCATTCCCACTAAAAAAACTGACACAACACAATCTTCTCATCAAATCTATTACCAAAATCATTCATATTTTTTTCTTTCTAAAGCAAATAATGATTAGCCACAAAAATGTTTATCAGAGTTACTTTCATCCTTTCTAAATATAAATAATACTGTGAAGATAAAGATAATGAACATGGAAATATTAACAAAATCATCCACATTTTCTCATTCATTGCAATCATCCATACAACTTTATTTAAATACAGAAAGGATGAAAACAATATGGAAAAAACATCCTTGTAGCTGATTGATATTTGACTTAGAAAGTAAGAATGTTTTTATTAATTGATAATGCATTAAAACTTCTGGACAATTAAAGAGTTTTTGCAAGACATAGACATACAGACATACACATTGAAAGAAAATTTTTTTTTAAAAACCATACTGACCATTTTTGTATTTTTCTAAATATTTTATTACTTCTTCTCGGGTCGGACTGAATCCTAATGAACGCATAATTAGTGACAATTCTTCAACTTGACTAATTTGATTTTTTCGGGCATTAAAACTGAAACATTCTTTGAATTCTGAAAATAAAGAATGAGAGACAAAAATAAAATATATATGATAATAAATCAAAAATAAATATAATACATAAGAAAAAAGAATATTGAGAAGTTCAAATTCAATTTTCTTCATCTCGTCCAATATTGAATACTGAAATTTTCTAATTTTTGAATTATCTGGTGGGAGGCAGTGACATAGATATTTGTTAAATATTTGAGATGTTAGACTGTCAACCTTAAAACAGGATAAAATATAGATTAGTTGCATATACAAAATGCAAAGATAAAAACTACAATACCCAAATAGTATTCATATGTTGTGACAATTTTCCCTTACCTGAAGCAAAGAGGTTGCACTAGTGTGGTTTTCATGTAAGTAGCCATTTGCAATGATTTGTGCACATTCAAATCCTTAATAAAGAAGTGCTCATGAAAAAGTTTAAAATTAGATTTTACAATAACAAATAAAATATTCATAAAATATAGATTAATATAAGATTCTGAGTTTTTTGATTATCAAAATCCATCCCTAACTTTTTGAAACATAAGACTTTGAAAATGGAAAAACTGAACAAAAAGGCCCCTATTTTACAGAATATTTTTAGATGTGTTTTCATGAACAAATCATATTTACAACAAAAACTATTAAAGATAAAACAATGAAATTTGACATGTATATGTAAAATTTGCAGGGGAATATCATGGAATCATTAAAAAAGACGTCACTGATCACTTGAGCTTTTTAAAGAAGCAAATTTTCACAGCACCCCCAAATATTGTAGACATCTGCATTTTGCAGTGGTTCACTTCCAATGATCATTGACTCAAGACTGCTGTCAGTCACTTTGAAGTCTCTATGTACACAACAACTTATGCATATTGATAAGTGATAGTATTATTAAGTAGCAATGTTCTCGGCACCTTCAAACCTTGTAGACATTTTCCTTTTCAGTGGGTTCCATCTGAAAATTTTTTATAAAATTGCTAAACCCATAAAATTCAATCAGACCATATATCTCGTCATAATTCAGGACTCTTCCTCAAGTTGAAAAATAAGAGTTATGTGTCCTCAAAGAACACTGGCTACCTGCTTACTCGATGCAGTGTGCGGGTAGGTCACAATTAGAAGGTACCCCAAACAATGCTCTGAAGCATATGGATACACTGGAATTCCCAATTCTTTCTCTAAACAGCTTGTTAGCACATGTGCTAGCAAGGCCTGAGGCCAAGTAACACGTGATATCAGCTTTTCAAAGCAACAACAGCTAAACACACCAACTGACCACAGATGCACATGACAGACACTCAATCAAACCATTTATGGAACTCCTCATGCAATACCAGCCAGTTAGAACAGCTATTCATAAACTTTGCAGCTTGTTCATAGATAAAAGCTCTAGATGACATTCCTGACAGCATAAGCATGAAACAGAGCAACTTTACAGACATCTCTGCAAATGGTACAAGAGAATTCCCATCAACACTACTCATGTTACAAAAGAACACTTGCCCATCCAAGAATTACATCACCAAAGCTATGTTCTACCTTCCTACCAACAAGAAGCATGCAAACCAAAGTTTGAAGCACAAATCTTTCTTTCTGCCATTGTCCAACCATAACATCAACTAAACAGAACCTTTTGCCAAATAGACTCTCTCCATAAATTGCTTGTTCTATAGATTAATACACTTTTCTTTGTTGTTTGTCATTCATTTCTTTATCATAACATCCCAAACAGTAGGTGATAAAACACTTTCTTTCATTGGTTAACAAGTTACCTTTCTTCTTCCCTTTATCTACCCCACCTCAAGCATTACCATACAAAAATGTAACATTTGCAACGAAGTAACAAGTCTTGTGGCATTGTTCACTACATATGTTACTCTTTCATTCAATGAAACATAACTTTAATATGATACAAGTAATCATTTAAGGGATAAAATCGTGCAGTCTAGGAAATAATTATTTTGGTAAACAATAATTCACAAGGAAATAAAAATTAAATGAAGATGAATTTTAAAAAGCTAATTTGCTGGTTAACCATAAAATATCAGTCAATTTTTAATAAGTTTATGTGAAACACACTTATCTTTCTTGTTCCATTTTTTTTCTATTAATTTATTTCAAATAACTTGAAATTTTCCTCATTTTACATACATACATTTGTGTCCTTTTTACAATAATTGGAATTGAGCCTAAGTTAATTGCAAAAAAAAAAAAAAAAGAAGAAAAAAACTTCTTTTGCATTTATCTGAGACTCACAAAAAAGAATTTATTGCAGGAATATAAACTTTGGTTACAGTGCCATTCAAAACTTTTCAAGACAGGTTCACAGGAATCACGAAAATCCTCATTTTAGAGTTATGGACAAGACAGCATATTCTTCTTTTGCAAGATGGTAGTATCTCTTTGAGCAACTAAAGGAAATTTACCCATTTATTTTGGTGATATGACAATTAGCAAACATTTGTGCAACTATTTACCTTATTTCATTTTCATTTACATAAAAAGACAAGTTTGTTTTTTTTTTTAAAAAAAAGCATTTTAAGTACAAATTTCTGGAGGGGAAGTCCCTATGACATAATGGCAAAAGAGCTGGACAACATACAGCCTTGAAGTGAGTAAGTTTAAACTCCAGTTACACTATTATATTCAATTTTGGACTAATATCCTTAGGAAACACACGAACCCCTTCATACTTCCTGCTGTTCTTCTACAAAATAGTTTTTGACATTACCCATGAAGGTTGAAATACTATTAAAAAAAAAAAAAAAAAAAAAAAAATCAAATTAGTGGAGACAAATTGGTTTTTAAAAAGTTATTTTTAGTTTTATAAGATTCACTTATTTAGTTAATTTGTTTAATGAAGTTGCCAGTGAATAATTTTTGAATTTTTAAAAAGATAATTCCATCAAGAAATACATTTTGTTAACCTTTTTTTGTGATGAAATGTTCATATGGATGTTTGACATTTTTGGTGGTTTCAAAATGAGGAATCCCTATGGCATAGTGGCAAATGAGCTGGACTACGACAATGTAGTAAGCAAGTTTGAACTCTAGTTATAACATTCACTTTTGATTGGTTGGTTTGGTTTTATGGCTAATCAACTATTGTTGGTTATTTAATGCCAAATCCTGTTTTTACTTATATATTAAATATATGATTTGTAAACACATTCTGTAGATATACACAGTTGAGTTGTTTGTTTGCACTCAGTTTAAACATCAATCAGTTCTATTTGACCCATGGATAGGACCCTATCAGGTGCTACCACTCCAGGTGAGAGCGGACTCAGGACTGATAACAATGAAGGGATACTCCACATTCCCCAAAGTACTACTGGAGCCTCACCATCAGATTGTTTAAAATCATATCCAAGACACTCATTAGTGGTGGTGGTGGGGGGGTCTTGCCTCTCTGCAAAGATGCAGTCAACTGGGCTTTTCACTTTTGAACTAATATGTTTGGCAAAGGTATGAAACACCTTATTTCCCCAACTATGGGTTAAATAGTACCACTACTGTTCTGCAAGGATAGCTTTGGCATTAAATAATCCATGATAGTCAATATGACAAAAAAAACAAATAGTGCAATATTGATATTCTAGGCTATTTTCTTTTTTTTCTCCTAACTTTTAGGGATATAGTCTTACATATTTACCTTCAGCTTCTTTTAAGAAATGTTTATAAATCTGACAACTATAGATTAAATTCTAGTAGTGCCAGCAATAGATGTATAAATTTAAGAGCCAATGAAAAAACTCTGAATATATAAATATGACTGATCTGGAGAAAAAGTATAGGCTATTAATATATTTTCTTATTTTTTGTGTGTGGACAATATTTTAGGCATGGATGCCTATGTAGAGAGTCACATATACATATGTAATACCAGGCAAAATCCTGCTGAAAGGTACCAAAAATAAACCTCCTTTTACTTCCAACTGGCTTAGGAGAATTTTAGGGAACTGCTTCAGAAATCTATATAACAAACAAAGTACCTTTTCTAAGCAAGCACACAAAAAGTAGTAAGTTGGTGACCATAGCCAAGGGCAACCAGAAGGCTCCCTTTTCAATAGTTACAACACTGAGATGTAAGGGAGGGTGCTACTCCTTTCCCTGGATTGCTCCACTTTACTCTTGATACTTACCTTATATTGCTGAGTGTTAAGCAAGGAGGTATCAAGTACCATTTTTAAAGTCTTTGGTATGATGTGACCTGGGATTGAACCCAGGTCTCTCAGACAACCCCCCCCAAAAAAAAACAAAACAAGGCATTATCCTTGAGGTAAAATATTTTATGTATTTTTCCTTGTCTTAATAAAAATGTTTGTTGGCTATTTAGGGACATCTTTTAGCTTGTTACTTCAAATGTACATGCTTTGTTACATTCATTTAGTTTGTTTCTTACAATGAATGACGCGAGAGAGTAAACACAGACTAGATTATTCTATTATTAAATTTTTCCACAAAAATGAACTTAAACATTTTCTAGATTTACAATATACCATTTAGTGGGGATAATCCTTTGATAATTAAATGCTTGTCATTTTTTTCTTCAACTGCAAAACAATTGACAGTATATATGTTTTCAAGCTTTTGTTTCTTACTTTTCCTTTTTTTAATACAAGAAATATTTTCCTTTGAAGATATACTGTTTTAGGGGTATAAACATAATACTCAGAAGATATACTGTTTTAGGGGTATAAACATAATACTCAGAAGATATACTGTTTTAGGGGTATAAACATAATACTCAGAAGATATACTGTTTTAAGGGTATAAACATAATACTCAGAAGATATACTGTTTTAAGGGTATAAACATAATACTCAGAAGATATACTGTTTTAGGGGTATAAACATAATACTCAGAAGATATACTGTTTTAGGGGTATAAACATAATACTCAGAAGATATACTGTTTTAGGGGTATAAACATAATACTCAAAAAGCACAAGCCCAGTTGGCTGGGGCTGTCAAATACACCAATAGTATCTCTGCAGAGGGGTAAGACCCATCCAATGAGTGCCCTAGATATGATATTAAACAATCTGATGATCAGCCTCCAGTAATACAAGAGCTTTGAGGAATATGCAGTACCCCATCATTGCCATTGCACCCAGGTCCATTCTGGTCTGGAGAGGTAGCACTTGAAAGAATTCTATCTATAGGTCAAAATAGATCTGTTTGACATTTAAACTGACTGCAAACAAATGAGTTATGCTAAACTGAATTGTTAGAAATAGAACTGTTTGATCTTTTTATTGTCAGTAAAGAAATGACTGATGTTTAATTGGATTGTTACTTACTCATAGCAATACTTGAAACTATTTAACTTTGTTGACTCATGCTAAATTAAATAGTAAGAAATAAAATGGTTAGATTTTTTAACTGTGTGTATCTACAAATTATATTTAATATATATTTAAAAACAGGATTTGGCATTGAAAAATCAACAATGATTGATATGTCATAAAACCGAACCAATCAATCAAAAGGCACAAATAATCTATTTTTAAAAATACAATCATCAGCTAAGACATGTCTCATTCAATGATTGCATATTTTTAAATAGAAATACACATAGCTATTAATAATAAGACTGTAATGAAGTGGAGAGTAGGCACACTCAGACCTGACCAATAAAATGAAACACAGTTTCTTCCAGGCAGTGGTTGTATCGATACTGCTATATGGATGCACTACTTGGATGCTAACTAAACGGCTGAAGAAGAAGCTAGACGGCAATTACACAAGAATGTTGAGCGCAATATTGAACAAGTCCTGGCGGCAACACCCCACAAGACACCAACTATACGGCCACTTGCCTCCCATCACGAAAACTATACAAGTTAGATGAACCAGACACACAGGACACTGCTGGAGAAGCAAGGACGAACTCATCAGTGATGTACTCCTATGGACCCCCGCATATGACCAAGCAAAAGCAGGACGACAAGCTCAAACATACATACAGCAGCTATGTGAGAATACAGGATGTAGCCCTGAAGACCTGCCAAAAGCGATGAATGATAAGGAGAAGTGGCGAGAGAGGGTCAGGGATATCTGTGCTGGCGGCACGACATGATGATGATGATGACAAGATACTTGGGTATCAAACTAATTTTGCATTGGTATAATGGTTAGAGTGTTGGTCAATAAGCTGGGAGACCAGAGTTCAATCCCAATTGTTTCAAACAATTCAGTTTAGTTAACATAAGTACAGTTTAAATGTCAAAAACAGTTCTATTTTAAACAATTCAATTTAGTATAAGTAGAAATTTTTCTTTAACAAAGTTAAATGTAAAAACAGTTAATTTCAAATAATACAGTTTAGTTCTATTTGACCCATAGATAGGACCCTATCAGGTGCTACTATCACTCCAGGCCAGAATGGATCTGGGAGCAATGTCAATGAAGGGTCACTCTGCATTTCCCAAAGCTCCAGCATTACTGAAGCCTTACCATCAGATTGTTTAATCTCACATCAAGGACACTCGTCGGGTAAGTCTTACCCCTCTGCAGAGAAGCAGTCAGTGTATTCTGCAGTCCCAACTGACTTTGCCATCAGTTATTTTTAAATGTAAAAACAGTTCTATTTCAAACAATTCAATTTAGCAAATACAGTTTTTTGTTTACACATAGTTAAATCTAAAATTAGTTAATTTCAAACAACACAGTTTAGCTCTATTTGACCCATAGAGAGGACCCTATCAGATGCTACCAGAGTGGACCTAGGTGCGATGGCAATGAAGGGGTACTCCACATTCCCCAAAGCTCCAGCATTACTGAAGCCTCATGAGTTGGCGTATTCTACAGCCCCAGCTAACTGGGCCATACTATTGAGGAGCATTTACTAATAGCCAAGGAAAGAAGAGATGGATTCATATTTTTTACAAAGTCATTAGTGTGAAAGTAAAACAAAACAGCCTCATCCAGATTCTGAATTTGGTTAGTCAAGTTCATTCCCTTAGATGATATTCATTAAAACACATAGCTTCAACAAGGTAAATCCAAATGCCACAGACTATGAGACCAAGTCTAAATCTATAACACTGTAATATTAAATGTAAATGGAATGGGAGAAAAGTTTTACATGCCATTAAAAATGGTAGGTATAAGAAATATAAAACAGTTTTACCTATTAATAAGTGTGTCTATATAAGATCCACAGGCATATACCAAATTTGATGGCAAATAAGACCCTCAACTTATTTCACCCCTAAAATAGCTAAAAAAAAAATCTCCTAAATTTTATATGCAAAGTTGTAAAACTGGTAGACTAAAATTTATTTTGAAGACCAGGAGTCCTGCCACCTCCAAAGCCCAATCCATTCAGCACTTCACCCAGTATTTTGTGGTTTTCCATACCCTGTTGTGTCTTGAGTTTGTTCTTCCTTGTTTATATCATGAATTATTTGAATCATCTCAACCTTTAGATTTAAGGGAATGGTCTCCAAGTCTGTGACTTACACTCATATCTCTACAAATATCATCCAAAGAAGAACAACCCATCTCACTTTCCTAGTCTGTCACCTTTTTTTTTGAAGATATTGACATCACTGTTAGTCTGTAATTTATTGGTGACCTCATCTGAGAGTTTGCCAAGTGTTTTGTGGACATGAAATATGCCCCAACTTTCAAAATTTTCTCTTTGCCTTTTGATGTTGACTGTAAGGAATTACCATTATAATTGCAGATAAAACTCATTGATATTCAGTGTTCAGAAGCACAAGTTTCTTGCTGGCCACATCTTTGATTTCAACAGGAATTATTTCCTACGATCTCAATGATTCCCAAACCTGGTCACTCACACACAGCAAATAGTGACCATGTTTGATACTACATACAGCTGTGAACAAATATTCTTGAAAATGAAGCATGCCAAGAGTACACTGCATTCACAATTATCAAATCATCACTTGTCAGATGTGCTCTGTCTGTCAACCTTTTCATATAACTCTGATATTACATCTTTTTGTAATTGCAAACATCAGATGTCTCAGTAATAAATTATGATTGTTACCTTGTGAATTTAGCAGTTCTTTTATCTTTTTAAAATTGTGGCTTCAGTCCTTTCTAAGTTAAGCTTTGTAGCCCTTGAACTAAAAAAGGTTGTGAACTCCTACTATAAAAATAAAAGTAAAGTTGGCGACCTTCCTCGAGGGTGACCCAAAGGCTCCCTTTTCAATAGCTACTACACCGAGGTGCAGGAGAGGCACTACTCCATTCCCAGGATTGCTCCACTACCCTTGATCCTCACCTAAAAGAGCTGATGCTTAGCAAGGCAGCATTAAGTATCATTTTTTTTAGTTTTTGGTATGACTCGACCTAGGATTGAACCCCGGTCTGCCAGAACATTGGTGAACACTCTACTCATAAGGCCAATGGTCCGGTAAATGTCATATAAGTAAAAGTAAAGTTGGCAACTGTAGCCGGGGGGCTACCTGAAAGCTCCCTACTACTACTCTGAGGTGTAGAGGAGGGTGCTACTTCTTTCCCTTGAAACGTACCTTATAATGCTGAGTGTTAAGCAAGGAGGTATCAAGTACCACTTTTTGAGTCTTTGGTATGACTCGACCCGAGATTGAACCCTGGTCTCTCGAGTTATTGGCAAACACTCTTCCACTAAGCCAATGGGTCGGTCTTATATACTATCAAAAATGATAATTATGCAAATAGTAATTCAAATTTAAAATTGTTTACAATTAAAGGTGGATTTGTATTTTCAGCACTGATTTTTTTGTATTAACAAAAAACTGTAGGGATTGTTTACATGTGTTGACGCTGAGGGCTATGGAAAGATCCATGCTGAGAATATCTTGGGTGAGCATATCCAAAATCAAGTAATTCAGGAGTGGAGTGGAGAGAAGGACATGATCACAGTGTACCAAAAGTAAAAGGTTCAGAGACAATAGGTTAACCAGTGCAATTGTTGAGTGGTGAGTGAGATCAAGGAGAAAATAAAAGTGCATAACGGCCAGCAATGTGGAAAAGATTAGACAGCCTGGCTGATAAAGGAAATGTGCCAATTGAAAAAAAAAATTTTTTTCTCTAATTTTGCAGATATAACTTAGAATTTTATTTTCAATGTGCTCCTACTCATTCGGTTGAAATGTTAAAATGGACAAATACTAAGTAATAAAAAAAGAGCAGTATTTTTATTAATGGAGAACAAATGTTTAAATCAGTCAGAATAATTGCTATAACAGGAATTGTTATTTTTTGATTACAATGAGTATAATGATTATTGTCATATGAAATGGAACTGGCAAACTGAGTTCAAACCCTGGACGTGGCTGTTAGCATTTCACTTCATGCTAATGCTTTTAAGAAAAACATGAATCTATTTGTTCTTCTACAAGATATAGGTAAAATAATAAGGCAGACTGGGTTCTTTAGCCTTGGTTATACAATCATCTTAAGTGATGTACTCTTATGGACCCCCACACATGGCCGTGCAAAAGCAGGACGACCAGCACGAACATACATTCAGCAACTATGTGAGGATACGGGATGTTGTCCAGAAGACCTGCCTGAGGCGATGAACGATAGGGAAAAGTGGCGAGAGAGAGTCAGGGATATCCATGCTACCAGCACGACATGATGATGATGATACAATCATCTTACTAGAAGGAAAACTGAGTTCAAATCGGATGTATGATTAACAAATTGACCTTGTGTCATATCCTGCTTAAAGCGGAGGGCTTGGGTAAATATATACATTAAGCATCAATCAGCAGACACCTATTATTGACAGTGTAATTCATCAATATATCTTAAAAATATATAATTTCTGTTTTCTAAAGTTTGGAGCTGTGTAATATGTATGTTCAATATTTAAGAAAAATTATAATCACAATGAACATGACAATTTTTTTTATTATGCCAACAATGAATGAAAATAAATATATCAAGCATAATGTACACACCCATAAAATATTAACATTTTGAAAATGACTTATATTTTAATAAACAGAAAATTCATTATAAATTATTAAATATGTTCTTTAAAACTAGAAAAAAAAGTCTTTGGATAAATGGGTATTATTTATTATTTTAATTTTTATCTTATTTATTATTTATTTTATCTATTATTTATCATTTTATTACTAAAAATTAAATTTATAGATATTCACTTTATGCCCTACAGGGATAGTTTTAGCATTAAATGACCCACAAAGGTTATGCCACTGAACAATGAAACTAAACCAACATTCATTTTATCAAAATGTTGTTTGAAAAATAATGGCAGATTTTATTACACATTATTTTCCAACTAAAATTTATCTCATAACAATAATTTAAATGTTACTGTTTTCTGCCAACCACCAATGATCAGGTTGTATGGTTTGGTTTGGTTTCTTTGTTTAATGGCATATCAACTTTTGCCAAAGTCATTCTCCTAGAAGAATAGTAGTGGTACTATTTAACCCATAGCTGGGAGGATAAGGGTATTTGCCCGAAAGTGAACATAATAGCACAACTGGAAGACAAACTCAGACTACAATTCTGCAGTCCATCGCTTTAACCATTACACCATGGGGACAAAATATATCAAAGTTTATCAACTATTTCATTATCCTCTATTTCTGACAGTGAAAATTAACTTGAGCTGTTTATTTGTAATGTTATTCTTTTCATGAATATCAAATAGTATTTTTTTTCAAAATAAACAATGTCAAAATAGAATTGGAATTTGATAATTATTTCTCAGTTATCAATATTCTGAAAACTCCTTAAAATAAAAAGACTTTTTTTTTTTTTTTTTAAAAGACAAACAAGCTATAGTTGTTCATTGGATTGTGACTGTCAGAAAAAAAAATTAAGTTACTAATTTTTAATAATAGCAATGAACACAAAAACAATTCTTTTTTTTTAGATTTAAAGATCTTATTAGTAAAAATTTTTAGATGAAATTCGATAACTTTTATCGTTCAAAGAATTCAGACAATAGTCTTCATCTATTGCTATATTCACAACATTTTGGCTGATGTGTCCTTCAGCCTTCTTCAGGTGTTTCTTGTTGAACATGGGAGCCTACACAGAACTTCAAACTAAACCCTTTATTTAATCCATAGGGGTAGATTGTTCTAATTCCATCAACTGTTAAGCTACAGTAAATATGCCTTGTTATTTTTACCTGTAATCAGGAATAAACTTTCAACACCTAGATGATTTTACTTAGAAGTTCATTAACCAAATGCCTATATCCATGCCATGTGTCTCGCTGGATAAGTCAGAGTGAATTTTTTTAACTTATAACCCTAATGTTTTTTCCAACACTACGAATTACTACTTATTACTATTATGTATGATTTTTTTTATCTTAACTCATACTGCAATATCTTAATCTAGCCTTTTAGATTATTGGTTCCCATATCATATTCATCTCTATACTTGGCCTATTCAACAGGTCACTGTAGCCCAACATATGAGCTGCTTCTTTAAAGATGTTTATTCTCTAATATTCTTCTTCATCTATTATTTTGACTTCCTCTCATGAGAGCAGATAGTTTCCCCTTTTCTTTCCATATATGGTCAACAATACCTGACTTTTTGATTTCACCTCATATTCTCTTCAGTATTTCTCTATGCTTACTTTTAGTGGGCAGCATGTTTTGTCTTTGTATGTTTTACCACAGCCGATGGGATAGAATATATGCAATTCTTAGTCATGCTGTATTCTGATGAGGGCTTGACTATGAAGAGATATTTTCAAAGAGTTGTGCCACTCCTAAATATTGTCCTGATATCATATGGACTACATATCTTTTGAATCTTTTCAGCTAGGCCTTTGACATTGGGCAGATAGACTGTAATGGGTTTTAGTGTATTGTTCTGTTTATTTGAGCCAGATTCCTTAGAGAGGATGTCATGCTCTCTAGGTAGTTGTTGCGATGGACATTATCCCTTAAGCAATCCATTTCTTCTTTACATGCATCACTATCACGAGTAATGGCTTTTGCTCAATGTTTTAGACAATTAATGATTCCTTTCTTTACATTATATAGATTGTGGGAGTTGAAGTTTAGGTATTGTCCGGTGAAGCTTGGCTTTCGATACACAGATGACTGGAATCTTTGTTCTGTGCGAGTAATTAATACTTCTACAAAGGATAATCTGTTGTCTTGAGGAGGTGCCCGTGGTGTAATGGTTATCGTTGTAAGAAATGGACACGAGTTCAAATCCTGGATGAGACTGGTTGCATTTCACATAGCACTAATACCCTTGGGAAAGGTATGAATCCAATTAATCTCCCTCCAGCAATGGAAAAATAGTAGGGCAGACTGGGTTCTTCAGTCTTGGTGAGGCAACTAGTCTAAGAGAAGGAAAACTCTGAATTCAAACCTCTTAAACTCCGCTTAAAAAATTGACCTTGTGTCATATCATGCCCGACCGGAGGGGTGGGTAAATATGATAATCTGTTGTCTTGTTTTTTCTCCATAATGAACTGTATAGATGGTTCGATTGAGTTTACATGATCTAGTAGTGTTTGAATGTATCATCTACGTATCTAGCCACATTGATGGCTTTAGTGATGTAGATCCTAATGTCATTTTTTCGAAGTATTGCATGTATATGTTGGCCAATACTGGAGACAACAGTGATTCTGTAGTCAGTTTCTCAAGTTGGTATATGTCAGACCCCATCCCAAAGTAGATCATTTTCACACAGAAAATCAACATTTCCACCAAATTATCTATTGGGATAGAGGTATATTCTTCCAGTGAGGAATCTACAACCATCATATCTTGTACCACTGTTAGTGTCTGATCAGTGGGTACCTTCGTGAACTGGATTTCTGCATTTAGACTCACCATTTGGTAGGAATGAATGGGAGCATTACTGATTTTTTCAGCAAAATAGGCAGAGTTCTTGACATATGATATGGACTTACCCATTAGTGGGGTGAATATCCCCACAAGGAAGCAGCTCAATGGGTGACATACTGAACCTCTGTTGTTGACAATGGGTTTTAATGGAATACCCATCTTTATGAATATTATGAAGGCCATATATGCATGGTAGCTTGCTGTAATGTTGAGTCAGCAGTCTGTATTTCATTTGTGGTAAGAGATCTTAGTTCTTAGAAAGGATCTGTAACAGCTTTCTTTCCATGTTCAGGGTTGGGTTCTTTTTTACTTTATAATAGCCACCATAACTAATCAAGTCTGTTGCCCATTACCACAGTTGTGTTGCCTTTGTTTGCCAGTAGGATTATGACATTTTCATCACCCAGTTGTGATTTGATGGCCAGACTTTCTTCCTTTGAGATGTTTGGGTTTGGAGGCTTTGATTTCTCTAGTGCTTGTCTCACTTTCCATCTTAGCTCATCTGTCCAGGCCTTAGGAATTTTCAAGGCTGCCTCCTCAATTAGAGGGATCGAATCTAAGTAGAGGATCCACTAGATGGTCATGGCAAAGATGAGACTCTTGTTTAGCACTGACTTCTCATTGGTAGTTAGCAGGCACTTAGTGATATTACCAATGGCTTTCACTGGTGAGTAATGGGCTGGGTTTTTCATACCTTGGGTTTTCATCATTTCCTATTTCATAATTTGGCAATACTTAACCTCATGAAATTCCTGCTTCTAAGATTTGTCCAGATATTGAGGGATTTGGGTTCTGTCTTCAATCAGTTATATTCTTTCCAGAAATGAGACAAATTTGCTTGAGATTTCAGACTGTAATTGATGTGTCCATTAGCAGTTATTGAATATTCTATCTCAGACTAGCTCATACCCTACTCTTTTTTGTGATCCTTTGTAATCTCCTGATATTAATCGGTAATTTCAATGTTAAGTCTAATGGAACTAGCTTGAGATCTCAGCAGTGTATAGGAATGTAAAGTGGTTTGTCATTCACACTAATTTTTAATTTAGTCTTGGCCAAGTGGGTAGAGTGTTCACCAATGGTCCGGGAGACTGGGGTTCAATCCCAGATCGCGTCATACCAAAGACTTTAAAAATGGTACTTGATACCACTTTGCTTAACACTCAGCAATATAAGGTATGTATCAAGGGTAAAATGAAGCAATTCAGGGAAAGGAGTAATGCCCTCCCCTACACCTCAGTGTAGTATCTATTGAAAAGGGAGCTTTCTGGTTGCCCTCGGCAAAGGTCGCCAACTTTACTTTACTTACCAATTGGATATTATTTGTCAAAAGGCTACTTAAAAACATATTGTAATATGAGGTAAGGTAAAAAAAAACTTATATAAAAAGTATTAATTTATAATGTTGACAGGAACAGTAAGTCTATACGTCCCAAAAATTCACTGAATTGTCCAACAGACATGACGCATGATAAACTTTTAAGTAGAATCATCTAGGGGTTGCAAGCTCAATCCTGAATACAGGTAGAAATAACACTAACTACTTATGATAGCTAAACACTTGTACCCAGTTGTGGCTTACAATCTACCCTGATGGACTGAATAAAGGGTTTGGTTCAAAGTTACATGTAGGCTTCCAGGTTAGACAAGAAACGCTTAAAGAAGATTGGAGGATGCATTGACCAAAACATTGAGAATATAACAATAAAAATGAAGACAATATTTCAAATATTCTAATAAAGATTCAAACATCTTTTTAAAAGTTTTTACAGCAAGAAAATAGGGAAAAAGTTAATTGTGAAAAAAGATAATTGCTATTTTATGTACATAAAATAGGTTTTAGACTTCAAATATTTAATTTTTTTTCTTTTTAACTCAAGTTACATTTTAATTCCAAAACTTATATACTGGCAATCGGCCATAAGTCACCATTTTCTTAGTAGTTAGGAGAAGGAAAGACAAAAGAAATATAGCATGTAAGTGAATTGTAAGGAGGCGTGTTTTTTAAATGTAAGTAAAGTTGGCAATCAAAGTTGAGAGCAACCCAAAGGCTCCCTTTTCATTAGCTACTACAATAAAGTGTAGGGAAGATGCTATCCTTTCCATCAAGTACGATTTTTTTTAGTCTTTGGTATGACTCGACCTAGGATTGGACCCAGGTCTCCCGGCTCATTGGCAAACACTCCACCCATTAGCCCAATGAGCCAATTTTAAATGTAAAAGTTCAGTATTTTAAAAAAAGTGGGGGAGAATAACGAATGAAACTCACTTTTATCTAGATGGTGAATGTAAGCATTACATTCACACACACACATATATATATATATATATATATATATATAGTATTGCTGGCATTTCTCCAGCGGGGTATTCTGGACAAGTACTGTAGGGGGTATTGAGTCGGTTTTTTATTCATGTGATGAAAACTGGCTTAAATTTAGGAACGTTTCAAGGAATAGGTGAAGTATGGATGTTCAAAAAATTACAAAACCTGATATTACCCATAATGACGAATGTACATTCCTAATATTAAAATACTTTGGTTTAAAATAATACGATGGCCTTTCCTTCAACTTGATTTATGTTCGTTTTTTATTTTTATTTATTTATTTTTTTTCTAGAAGTTCAATACTTTTTTCAGTTTCGAAAATAATGTTAAAATACTTAAGTGTTTTGAAGTATGAAATGTTTTAAAATATCGTTTTAAAGACGTTTTTAAAAAAGCAAATTAAATAAATATCCGAAATATTTTTTAATGTGTTGACAAAAATCAAAGAAGCCATGTCGTTAAGTATTTCGCTGAAGTTGGTGTTCGAGTTAAGACAAGGTTTTGAGTGTTGATTTTCAGTAAAAGCGAGTCTTATTCGGCAGTTCATATACTAAAAAGTAGCTATTTTTACTAGAAAGACTGGCGTTACATAATCTTCCAACTCTATTTTCCACCTTTTTCTATCGAAATAAGCTTAAACTTCTGTTTATTAACGATAAAAAGTTAGTGGAAAAAAATAGTTAAATTTTCCACGTCGTTGTTGATAAAATATTTGTATTTTATTGATTATGAGACACGGGTGACAAAGTTATAAATAAATTATGTTTAAAGTAAATATATAAGTAAAAGAAAAAGTGGTAAATAATTTAAGTAAAATCAAAGTAAATAGGGCGTCACCACATTTGAAAACCTTCGACATTTTTTCTAAATTAAAAGTACAAGTTTAACATTGAATTTAAAAATAAAATAAATGCCCAACGAAAATAAAACCTTCAATAAGTTGGATAACTAGTAATCTACTTAAAAGGTATTTTTTAATCGAAGAAGAAAAAAGTTGTGAACAAAAATAATCTAAGTGCGAGCTTAAAAAATAAGTTGTTTTTTTGTGACGCCAACAATAAAAAGATTAAAACTTACCATCAATTTTTAACTGAGAGAAATGACGAGCCTAACAACGAAGAAAGAAAAGTTTGATTAAAAATCTTAAACGTGTTGATAAAGAGGAAAAAAAACGAGGAAAATAAGAAAATTCAACCTAATTTCAGGTGATAAATTAACTCACCATTTTTACTGGTTGTAAAAGACTAACAACAGGTAAAAAAAAGAAAAAGGAGGTCAATTATGACGCAAAAAAAAGGTGAGAAAAAAGTTTCAACGAGAAACACTGAATGATTTTATGAAAAGATTAAATTAGGAACGGACTGAATATTTTATTTCAAAAATAATTTTATTGTAAAAATATAAAAAGGGAAATATTTTCAAGTTTTATTTTTCTAAATTTATTAATTATTTGATTAAAAGTCAGGAAATGAATTCAACTGCTGTCCCATAAAAGTTGTTACAATTAGTGTACATATTTACCTACCCATCTGCACGGACAGATACAACATAAGGTCATTGTTACAAAAGTAACTTAGATGCAAATGTCACAACAGTTATTGGACAGGGATATTTTCCGTGTTATTATCAAAATAAGTAATATTTTGTATAAAAAGACGGTAAAAAAATCATTTAAATTAATTTAAATTTGGGCTCAGTTGTAAGTTACGACTATAAATTAAATACGACGATATTGTAGTACCTACTTCATTAAAAGTAGGGGCACCTCGACTAGTGTAATGGTAAGCAAGCTTGATTAGCTAACTTTCACCAGTGAGTTCGATTCTCATTGGGTGCCCCATTCATTCGGCGTTGTGCTACATCTAAGCATAAAGCTTAGTAAATTTCTATTTCATAAAAATATGGGCACCTCTGGTGATGGGATAGTTAGCAAGCTAGAATACCAAACCTACACGAGTGAGTTCGATTCTCATTTGGGTGCTACATATAAGCAAAAAGCTTAGTAAATCACTACTTAATAAAGAAATATTCATCAAAATTAAGCAGCGTTGAGCCTGTTCAATACTGAGAAGCTAGCGGTTTTCAAACTGTAGTCTAAAGATCACAGGAGGGCCGTAGATGCTGTAATTAGCGATAAAGATATCATAGATTACAATAGCATATACGTAATATAATATCAACACAGCATTTCTTGTTATTAGTACACACCTATGGAAATTCAGTTTAAACAGCCAGGGTCATCTTAACGCATTGGTCCGCTGGGCAGTTGCTACGGGGCGTACGAACATAATCGACCATTTATATTTTTATTCCAGTGAGTGATTGTGGAGTAATTTGCTCAGCTTTCTGCTTCCGGGCTTATAATTCTGTTAAGACGGCTTTGTAAACACCAACCACCCCTCAAATGTTGGTTAAGCGTGGCTCATGAGTATCCATTGTTGTCTCAAAAGGCGCTCAAAATGAGGCTACTTTTTGCCGCAACATATTTATGCAAAAGAGCATTTTCAGCACTTACCAATATAATGACCTAATACTGATTTAGATGTATTGTTTATTATGCGTATTTTTGTCAAGTAAACCAAACGCATCCCTCTCACAAATTGTCATTACTCAGTGCAAATATTGGATGTGACTTACATTTAAAATGTTATTTTCCTTTATATAGGGGTCCGAAGATAAACCTTGTAATAGAAAGGGGTGCCGGCTCCAAAATGTTTGGAAATTACTGACTTAAGCAACCAGAGACTTATGTGCTATATTTATGTCAAGCTTAGTAAAGAACTACTTTATTAAAATATTACTAAATCTATTTGAATATAACTAATTAAAAGATATTGCTTATTTTCTACATGGCATTTTTTCAAGTTAGAAAGATAAAATTGTCAACCCCCGCCAATAATTTACTATATTTTTTATGCGTGTTGTAAAAAGAAGTTAATTATAATTTGTTTATTTATTTTTGTTTTTCTTCTAACAGCTCCTTTTTTTTTTCTTTATTCCATTTACCCCTTCATACTTTTGTCTTTTTATTACATACAGAAAGTATATGCCATATCATATACCCCTATCGATTAAATAGTGCCACATACCTGGAGGTGGGGTAAAGTTAAGTGACCTGAAAAAATGTGCTGTTTTTTTTTAATGAAATAACTGATGCATTAAAAAAATTCATTCATTAATAAATAAACACTGAAAATTTCATTAAAATTGAATAATTGATTTTTGGTGATTTTCTTATCAATCAGGGATAGTGATTTGTTACAGTATTAGAGGTTTATGGCAGCCCTGTTTTAGTTCTTATATTTGATTAAATGCGATGTACGGGTTACTACTACACGTCTGTCTATCTCGTGTAGTGATTAGTAAGCTAGATTATCAGACCATTGTCCGTGAGTTTGTTTCTCACTGAGCTCTCCATATTTTTACACTAGTGTTGCATCTAATTTCAGCATAGTAAATAACTATTGCATATCAGGGCACCTCGCGCGGTGTAATAGCTAGCAAGCGAGATTAGAAGACCATTGTTAATAAGCTCGTTTCTCATTGAGCGCCCCATATTTCTGACTTTGTGTCACAACTAAACTCAACTTATTAAAAAACTAAAATACGTCTTTAAAAAGTTAATTTTCATTAAAAATGTATTTAAAAAAAAAAAAAAAAACCCGAAAAGGTTGACTGAACGGAAAATTTTAAGTCATAGAAAAAAATTCACTTTGATAAAATGATTGTATTTTTAATGAAATAATTTTCAATAAACTGAATTAAATTAAACGAATGATAAAAAATTCCGAAGACTTTTTCTTTCGTCACAGAAATCAATGACCCATATTTAGGGACTCCGATTGATTGTTTCCTAACAAGATTTAGAGGTCAACTACAGGACGACAGAAAAGGAGGGACATAAGAGAAAGAGATTCGAGGAAGTCAGAGAGAAAGAAAGAGCCTATAAAAGAGAAACGAATGAGAACGAGTTAAAAATAGAAATGTATGAACAACAAAATGGCGACGGGTTCTGATTGGCTGGAATAAACTCAAACGGAAAAGTTGGAATAGAAAACAGGAAAAGAAAGTTTGTTGGACACGAAACGCAATGATGTGAAGACAGGCCGAAAATTACGGCACCCATTTTAAAGTGAGCTCTGCGAAGGGGTCCCACACCAGCCTTGAAGATGTGAAGACAGAATCCCGAGCAAGCACGTTAGGAGAACAACAGAAAACGAGAAAGATAATATCAAGGTCTATGTTTGCTCTCTCTCTCTCTCCTCACGACGCTTTATTCTCTCTTTCTATCTAAAACAGTTGACTTATTTTCATACTCTGTTTTTCTCTTGTCAACGACCACCAGAAAAGGATGGTACCAAATGAACTTCGTATCAAACGAAAAAACAAAAAACAAAGGACAGACGGTGCTTTTGTTCATCACCTTTTCTCACGGTGAGGTTACAACGAGGGTCAGACTGACACTTAAGGCGTAGTGCTACACTCATATATCCGTTAGAACCATAGTGGTACAAATGTCTATGTAGTGTTGTAGCGCCACAAGGGTCTGCTGAGAATCGTGGTGGTGCAAGCGTCTATTTGGTGCCGTAGTATCATAAACATCTATGTGGTGTCGTAGCGTTACATAAGCTAAGTGAGTTTCTAGAACCTCAAAAAGGTTATTTTTTTCGGTTATGGCAGTTTTCCTGGCATGTGAGATGTTCTGTTTTATATTTTTTAATCAATGTAAATAATTTGTTTTGGTTTATAGTTTTTGTAGTAGTAGTAGAAACATCCTTGAGAATGAGACAACATTTTCTGAGATTTTAAGATACAAACAGATCACCTAATCCTAGCCAGAATACCAGACCAAGTTATACCAAAAAAAATTTAAAAAAAGCAAAACAAAACAAAAAGAAAAAAACACTGCCAAACCACAGATTGACAAAGAAAACAAAAAGAGAGACTATTAAAGAAAATTAAAGAGAATAAAATTTGCAATATAAAGGAATTTGGAGAGAATAAAATTTGATATGAAGTGAGTGACACTAACACCAAGTTTAGTATTTAACGGGGTAATTTTTAGGGGGCTTTAGTGCGTAATTTTAAACGCTAAGTTCAAACAGCAAGTCCAAACAGTAAGTTCCACAGATTTCTAGTTCGGATACTGATTCGAAAAGATAACACAAACAATAAAATTTTTAAAAAGGAATTTTATACGAAAGAAACAAGAAAGAAACGGACAGAAAAGATAAAGTGTTGCAAATTTTAGTGCAATTTGCGGGAATTTATCTGAGAGAATGTCCTAGGAAACAAAGTTCTTTGAATTTCAGTATTTTTCTTTTCTTTTTAGTTTTGTCGAAATGTTTCAGTTTTCATTTAATTTCGAGTCTTCTTTAAAGTTCTTTTCAGCAGAATTCTCGGTTAAATTTTCTTTCAGTTGTTTAACTTGGTAGAATTTCCGTAGTCGACTTTCGTTTAATTTTACTTTTATTTCTTGGGAAGCTTCTTGTCTGTTTGAACTTATCGGCTGTTCAAAAAGCGAGTAACGAAACTGTAATAAAGGATATGTTAGAGCTTGCAATTAATTGAAGAAATCAGTCAGATAAGCTTGAAGAAAAGCTTTATTCAACAAAGAACTGGTCTTGGAGATAGTCACGGCTAAAATGGCCACCCACAAGTAAATACTTTCTGGGAACGAATTGTTCCCTTTTTGTTCCCCTTTTGTTTAGTTTATTCAAAAATCAGTCTCGTTCATGTTCTATCCTAAAAGTAAGAGCAAGATAAAAAATGAGAAGATCACGATTTTTGATCGGTGATCAGCTTAAAATGCTTTCCAAGTAATAGGTGTCGCCATTTTCGAATCGCTTCTACAATAGCGTACGCCTCCTTTTCAACCGATGAGTGCTTTTACTCAGCAGAAGTTAGGGTTCTTGAAAAGAAAGCTACAGGTCGACCGTTTTGGGTCAGGGAGGCAGCGATAGCATGTTCTGAAACATCAGTTTCGATCTCAAAAGGAAGAGAAGAGTCTATAGCTACCAGGGACGATTTTGCAATCTCCTGCTTCAGGCACTGGAAGGCCTCTGTTTGTTCCTTAGTGAGAGGATAATGGGTAACTTTGGTTAGGGGATGTAGTTTTTCGGAAAAGTTCGGAATCCACGGAGAGTAGTGAGAGAACATTCCCATAACTCGTCGAAGAGAAAGATTTTCGGGTACCGGTAAGTCCATCAATCCTTTGTGTCTATCAGGTTCGGGTTTTACCGAACCTTTGCTTATCGTATACCCGAGCAAGTCTATGGAGGTAAGCGAGTAAAGACACTTGTTTTTGTTCAGTGTCAAACCGTACTTTACCATGCTATTCATGAACTCTTTCAGAATTAAGTCATGTTCAGCCTGAAAATCACAGTCTTTAGCGAGTCTTTTAAAGGATTGTAGATACTGGTCTACACTTTCATCCATTTGTTGCCGACGAGTCGCTAACAAATGTCTACAGAAGACGCTGTTTTTAGGCTTCACGAAGATTTCTTCAAGAACATTCATAGCCGAACTGTAGTCGTGAATGTCAGATATATGTTGGAAAATAGCCGGAGAAAGGAGCTTGATTAACAGTTTCAATTTCAATGTGTGTGTCATGGAGGTAAGTTGTTGAGTTTCACAGACGGCCTTTAGGAAGATATTAAAAGTCATTTTCCAATGTTTCCACGTGTCTGCTGCTTCGGACTTAGATGGGTCTAATTCCAGTCGTTCTGGCTTGAGGTACTTTTCCATTCTGGTTCTTAGTTGAATAAATTGTAATAAAGGATATGTTAGGGCTTGCAATTAATTGAAGAAGTCAGTCTGATAAACTCGAAGAAAAGCTTTATTCAACTAAGAAGTGGTCTTGGAGGTAGTCACGGCTAAAATGGCCATCCATCAGTAAACTAAACAAAAGGGGAACAATTCGTTCCCAGAAAGCAAGGGAGATTATATAGTTCCTTCCTTTATCACCACAGAAACCCTTCTGCTAGCTATTTTTTCCCGTGTCTTTACAGTTGGTCCTCGAATTCGTACTGAGGGTCCCAATTGTAGTTCTCGACAAATAGTGAGAGGTAGCTTTTTGGTGCCCTATTATCAGGGATTACTTCTCCCTTTTCCATTCAGGCCAAATCAAGTACCGCACGTAGTCGGTTTGATTTTTTTCTTAGAAATGAATTTTTATACAATTACTTGGAACTTTTAAAAAAGTTATCGAACATGAGAGTGGCGGTAATACCAATTATAGATTGGAGTGCTCGGTACGGTTCTCAAAGGCTTGGTAAAAGGCCTGGAAGAGTTAGAAATCGGAAGAAGTGCCGAGACCATCCCAACTACAGCATTACAAAGAACTGTCAGGATACTGAGAAGAGTCCTAGAGACTTGAGAAGACTTGCTGTCACTCACTCCAGTGAAAGACCATCAGCTAACGCTGGAATAAAAAACTCTCAAAAGAGTAAAAATAATAATAATTAGCGCAAAAAGAGAATAGGACTAAACACGACTGGGTGGAAATGGTAATCCACTGGGAGGTGTGCAAAATTTTTTAATTAGACCATACGAACAAGTGGTATATGCACAACCCCAGAATCCGTCTTGGAAAATGAGACGCACAAGTCTCTGGGATTTTGAGATACAAACGGATCATTTAATCTCGGTCAGACGACCAGGCTTAATGATAGCAAAAGAAAAAAAAAAAAAATAAATTGAGAACCTTCCGAATCGTGGACTTTGACGTCCCGACAGACCACAGAGTGAAAATTAAAAAGCGAAAAAAAAAAGAAAAAAAAAGAAAAGAAATAAGTACCTAAACCTTGTTAGAGAGCTAAAAAAACTATGGAACATGAAGATGATGATGATACTAATTGTAGTTGGTTCACTTGGGACAATCACCAAAGGATTGGTAAAGGGTCTTGAAGACTTGGAAATAAGAGGACAAGAGAAGAACATCCAGGCTACAGCATTAAGATTGGCCAAAATACTGAGAAGAGTCCTGGAGATATGCTGTCATTCAAACTCCTGTGAGAAACCACCAGCAAACGCTGGTGTAAAAAACTCTCAAAGGAGTAAATAATGATGACAATAATAATGATTATGATAATGATTATTATTTAATTTTTTAAAAGAAGCAATTAATGTTGAAAGTAACATCATGGCGTCTGAAAAAAAACGGTTCTCTGTCTTAGTTCTTCAGTCCACATGCCAAACATTTCAGAAACTAGAAAGGACCGCGTATTCCCTCCCTCAAATACCCTCAAGCGTAACCCCAAAACGATGGTGTGGAGACTCTCACGCGTACTGGTGATTTCAGTAAGTACAAAAATGCCCCAGACATAATAAATTGATCTAACTCTTGTAGAACCTGTCATGGAACTTTTTGTCATGAAGCCAACAATGACACCCAGAGAAAAAAAAAATCCCTCTTGATTTAGTAGTTCAACCAGCAGCACTCATGTCTCATCACTAATAAATCAACTAACAAATTAATTTATTCGTAGTACAAATAAGAAATCAATTAAATTAGAAAATTCTAATTAGTTATATGATTCTTTCAAATAGGCTTTAAAAATTAAACGTATGTTGGAAGTTTTAGATTCACAAGTATTAGTATTAGTTGAATCGCTAGCATGAGTATCTTGTTTGTTTGAATCACGTTTTCAACTGGAAAAGGCCAGAAAACCTATCGGTCGAAATATACAAAGTGAAAGATAAAATCTTAATATAATCCATAATTAATTTTTTAAAAGTTGTATTCGTTTATTTTGCCACCTAATTCATAATTCAGTTGTTTATAACTTGAATCTACCATTTTTTTTCAACCGTGGATTTTTCCATTAAATTTTTTTTAGCATTGTATGTGACATAACATCTTTCTTTTAAGACATATCCCACCAATATGGCCTCGTGCCACATCTAAGCAAAAAAGCTTAGTCAATTACTACCCCCATCCAAAATAAAACAAAAAATATAGTACACACTAATTTATTCAAAAATGTGAACAGTAAACCCATTTTGTTTGTTTCCTTCTCAAGGAGTGGCTTTCGGTTTGGTTTATTTGTTTAACGGCATTAAACTCCTTGCGTGTTATTTAATTCCCAAAAAATGGCAACGAAGGGGTGACTTCACACTCAGCAGATCTCTAGAATTAGAGCCTCACCACCGAATGTAGTTTAGTGTCATACCCAGAACACCCCTTTTTTAACGTCTCTGAAGGGGATACAGTCAGAGTATTCTAAACCCCGCCGACAAGGAAATTGAGTATCTTTCATTTTTCAGTTTCTTAAAATCAGATTTTAAGTCTACTATAAAACAAAATCCACCGTAATTTAGGTCAAGAACAATATTGTCTTTGTTGCGGCGTCAATTTTAAGATCATTTTTATCTCTGAAAAGTGGCAAATAATAATTTTTTAGATAAAAAATGACAACTTAAACTAGAAAATGATAGCTAAAATATTAAAAAAAAAAGCGTGAAAAAACAAAACACACAAAGAAATCTCCTGTCTACAAAAAAGTCTGCCCTAACTCCTGGGGTAAAGTCATTAATTATCTGACTGAAAATAAAATAAATCAAATGACAATACGAAGAAAAACTTTTAAAACTTAAAATAAAGGAAAATGATAAATTTTATTTGACAAGAACACGTTTTAGATGTGCCGCTAATGTACATGACAAATTCATAACCCTTAAAGAAAAAAAAAAAAGTGGAATTTAAACATATATTCATTACTCATTTCATGTTTCATATAATCAATACTTAAAATGATAATCATTAAACAACTTATTAAATAATACAACGGCAAAAACAATAATTTCAAAACTAATTTGTTGTTTGTTGTTGTAAGCGGCTTCCCCCCTCACCGCAACCTTCACAAATCAAGATAAACATCCAACATGGTAAGTTGATTGAATGAATGAATGAATGGAAAATAAATGTTTATTTTAAAAAGAAAAGAAAATCCATATCTCAGAATTTACTTATTGTTTTTATTTTGTACTTATAATTGAAATTTAATATTTTCATTTTAGGCGGTGAACTTCAGTCAGGCAAAAATCGACGGTATGTAACCTATTTTCTTTCTTATCAACAAAATCATGCCCCCCCCCATCAAATCTTCGTCCTTCAGAAAAAAGAAATTTCACAACTCATCCATTAATCAGAATATTTTATTTATCTATATATTTTAGATCACTTATGTCTTTTAATCTATTTCTCCTTACTTTTTGAATTTTAGATAATATAATTTGATTTGAAAAATCCCTTATTTTTGCATAGGTTCATTTATTGTTGATCACTTGTTTGTTTCTCTCGGAAAAATCTCTCTCTCTTAAACAAAAAGACAACTTTGCCCAAGATTTATTTACAATTTTATAGGTTTAAGTTAATTTAGTTTAAATTTTTTTTCAATTACCATTTAGTTTAAAAAATTGATTAAAAGAATGTTGAATTTTTATAACCGTCCGAAGTAACGCACCTGCCATCGTTAACGCTTAAAAAGATCTAAATTAATCTAACACCTTTTTGATGATTTGATTATTAATAAGATATTTTGAGGCTGTAATTTCAGTATTATGTGCGGCTTTTTTGTTGCAAGACCCAATAATACTATTTTAAAAATACTGAAAATAAAATTAATAAAATAATCTTGTTTAAAAATATTTTAAATTAATATCAAAAATATTAAAAAATTGAATTAAACTTTGAATTAATGATTCACACTCTTTGATGTATTTTTTTAATTGAACATCCATTCATCGAATATTGAAAAGACCTTTGTGTGTGTGTGTGTGTGACTTCATATTATTTTTGCTTGTATATATTTTTCCTTGCCTCATATTCTGATCACACATTCCTCCACCCTAAATTTGGCCATAGAAACGAAGAATAGCAAGATCCAGATGTTCTTCTTCCCCAGTTTACTTGATTTGAAAAACATGCCTCATTAGTTTCAAACATGAATTTTTCGCTCGAAGTAACTACTTAGCCCCTGAATTTTTCAACTAGTTGTTATAAATTATAGTATATATTGTATTTTGTTTTTCTAATCCAAAGGAAGTAAAAACCGAAATTTTGGTATTTGTATTCAATATTTCAATAAAGTAAATAATCCTTGTACTCACCATCTAAATATTTTCTGTTTGCTTCGTTTTATTAAATTTTTACTGAACAATTAACACTAAACAAATCCGTCTTCACTCATCAGCTAAACTTTTTCAGTCTCTCTTCTTCGACTCTTAAAAGGTGTCAACTTATGAAATAATTTTGGAGTTTCTATGCAATTCTCTTTACGTTTTGCTGTATTACTGAAGAAATATGGGAAATTTTCATTATCGAGTTATTTTATTTTTGATAATTTGCTTTCCAAATAATTTTTTATATACCATAATATGAGGTAAGGTAAATAATCTAGTGGCGGCAATTCAGTGTTTAGGGCGTTAAAATCGGAGATCCCCGAAAATATGAAGGATTACTGTCGTGGATTAGGATTTCTTCCGTTTCCGGATTGTTTGGAATAAAGACAAATAATTTTTTGTAATCTCTCCAGCAAAAATAAATGAATAAATGGAAATAAACTTAAATTTGATTTGAAAGTTAAGTTTTTCAGGTGTAACAAAAATGCTGTGTAGTTGAGCTATCAGTAAATAAACACTGATTACTTTTTTCTGCTTTTAAAGGTAAAACTCAAGTTAACCACTTGCATGGTAAATTTAACTTACTTTAAGTTAAATGTCCTAGAACCAGTTAATGAACCAGAACCTGTTACTGGTAAATATTGATAACATCAAAAATTTGTTGATACGGATTGTAATTTACGAAACTCTTTGCTTCGATGTGGCACAAGGCCGAATGAATGGGGCACCCAATGAGAATCGAACTCACTCGTGTAGGTTTGCTAGTCAAGCGTGCTAACCATTACACCACCAAAGGTGCCCTTTTGATACTGATTTATTAATTTCAATCACCGAATTGATTAAAAATATAACTTTGGAAATTAAAATTCCATTATTCTACTAAATATCTTTTGAGATGAACCTTTAGTAGTCTGGGAGACCTGGGTTCAATCCCAGGTTGTGTCATACCAAAGACTTTAAAAATGGTACTTGATACCTCCTTGCTCAGCGAGATAAGGTACATATCAAGGGTAAAGTGAAGCAATCCAGGGAAACAAGTAGTGCCCTTCCCTATACCTCGGTGTTGTAGCAATTGAAAAGGGAGCCCTCTCGTCGCCCTCGACTATGGTCACCAACTAAACTTGGTGTAGATGTTGAACTAGGTTAATGGGACACCCAGTGAGAATTGAACTCACTACCAATGATCTGCTAATCTAATCTAGCTTGCTAACCGTTATGTTAGGTGCCCATAACAAAGTAATATATTTTCCTTTGATATTAGTATTCCATTACTTTTTATCAATTTGCTAAAAAATGTTTTACTCAACAAATTAGAATAAGTTGATTCTAATTATGGGAATATACATACTTGAAAAAAATTTTTTTAGTATTCCAAAACTTTTATTATGCCAAGTGAGTATATATCTTTTGTTATTATTGAAAAATGGTACTTTACTTTAGTGGATAGAGTTAGTAGTTTGCTTTATATTGTAGGCAATAAATAATGACCCCCCCCAAAAAAAATTTTAAGTAGAATTAGCAAATAAGATACAAGAATTTGATAAATAATCTTTCTAAAAATAGGACAGTTAAAAATAAATTCAGTCTTTATGCAAAAAAAAAATGGGGCTGGACATAGTGAGAAAACGCAAGCAAATAGAAAGAAAGAAATTAAAGGGAACCAAAACATCCGTACAAAATATTCAATTCTCTAATGCATCCTTACTGTAGCTCCACTACTTGGGCGGGGACACGTGTAGGGAATAAATAAATAAAATAAAAAAAATTTAAATTGAATTAAAAACAATTATCAAAATATGCAGAAACTCCCAGAGGTCTCTGATAGGAATAGGGGTGACGCATGCGCAAAGAAAAGGGACCGTCCCGACAAAAGGAAGAATCTCACTCTCTTTCAGCAGCGACCAGTGGAGTGCCAATACCTAGATTGTTCTTGCTAACTGGTGGATGACGCATTGGCTAACCGGTGGAAGTCATTTATTTCACCATCAACCCATGACTAAAACGACGGACTTAGACAAACTCCCAAAAGCGACTAACATGTCGCTAAAGCTTTATATACCGAACACGTTGTTAAAGCTTTAAATACTGAATAAGGACACATATATACCCCAGAAATGACTAACGCATTTTTAACACCTTGACTGGGAGATTCAATCATTTCATTTGTATTCAGGAAGAATTTCCTCACCCACTGAATGTTTGTTGAACCCAGAAATAAAGGCAAAATATAAAAGATATCTTTGTCTCCTATCTTCTACTTTCATATAATTCCTTTACAGCCTTCACATCCAAGAAGTTAAACCAGAAAGACAAAGTTGGGTAAGAATAAAATAACCCAGAATGGAGTCATATAGCAAATAGCAACACAGCTTGCCTTGAGACCCCATAATATTCTATTATTGAATTTAAAAGTTTTAAAAATGAACTGAGCTTAAAGAATATAAAACAAATGGAAGTTAATGTATAAGACACCATTGAAAAATGAAATATAAACTAAAAACTGTGAAAACTGAATTTCTTTTTTTGAGTCTGCAATACTAAACTAATACCAAAAATTTTAATTGTTTGTTAAACGTTTAGCAGTTTTGATAACCCTATTCATGACATATTCGTGAATAGGGTATGGAGGAATAAGTATTTCTCTAAGATGTAAATCTGAGTGCCACTTCCACAATATACAACACAATTTGTACAAACAAACGTAGACGAAAGAAAACTGACAAAAACAAGAATGCTAAAAAACAAACAATTTTACTTTATCACAACTGGACAAATAACAAATACAAAGGTATTAAGGTTCATAAATTTCCTATGTGTAGAGGTGTGTGTGTGTGTGTGTGTGTGTGTCAAAACAAGAATATTTTTTGTCAAGAATAACTGGGAGAAAGAGAGAGGTCAACTTGTACTTACATACATGTGTATGTGTGCGGGTATGTGTGAGTTCTGGTATGTAGAAGTCATTTAATCTATTGGTCATTCAAGCCCACTATTGGCATATTAGTGTATTTGAGTGTCTGACTTTTTTCTTCTGCGTGTATTGTCTTCATGTTGTCTGTGGCCACCTGTGTGTCGCTTTTGTGTGCTGCCTCTCTTTTGAACTAAAAGATTCTAGGTTCTTATACTCTTTGAGTGGATCAAAATGATATATTTTAAGTTTATGCGGGTGGATTTTATTTCGGGTCAACTAAAGTTCGAATGTACGGATGTATGAGTAAACACAACTTGTGACCTGATCTAACCTATGAGAATCGTAGAAATTACTTATTTATTGAGGTGCTTATTTTTTCGTTCTATGAAAAATCTTTTGGTAAGTTTTGAGAATATTCTAATCTATGTGTTTGCTGATTGGCTTAAAAATTTTCTAAGTAAGTGAGGTTTGGATCCTTTTTTTTTTTTTTTTTTTTTCTTTTAGAATATTCTGATTTATGTTTTCTTAGCTAATTTAACTAAAAATAAAAAAGTGTGGATCCTAGAAGGGTTATCACAAAACTGCTAAATCTCACAAACAATTAAAATATACTCCTTTTATCTGAATTTTTAATTTTTTTTTAATAAAAATATATGAAACTTATTGTCATGAGACTGACATGAGGTGAGAAAATCTTGTTCTTTTGGCAGAATTGAATTGATACTTTACTGCTCTGGAGAGGGATGGGCTCTACCAGTCTATTTCTGCTCAATATATTCTTCATGAGTTGTGCCCCTACAATTATGGGACCGATGAACAGTGAATATTTTAGCACTTTTCTGATTTGAAAAAAAATGTTATTACAATTTGTTCATTTCACTAATCTTGGATTGGCGTTACAGTCAGCCAAGTTTCGATCCCAGCTTTGGGAATCTAGCTTGTCTAGCCACACTGATGAGTTTTGATAGAATGAAACAGTCTGTCTATGGATGACAATATATATATATATAGTATTATTCGGTTCAGTTAAACCAGAGTTGGGAGTAATTCCTTCAGGACTAGAAAATCATTCAAGAGCTGAACACTTAAATTTTCCTGGTAGAGAGCTCAATGTAATTAATATTACAGAGCAATACTTTCTTTAAAGAAAAAACCTAAGACCTGTTATATTTTTCTTTGTGTTTTTGGTTCACACCAGAAACGAAAAACAGGATGGAAATAAATTTATAATCCTAAAAAAACTGGTCTTTGGTTTTTTCTTTAAAGAAAGTATATATATATATATATATGGTTGTAGAAATTAATGAGAATTACTTCTATTTCAATAACTTTTGTTTTTGTACATCAAATATCTTCTCTTTTATATTATTATAATTAAAAGAAATTTTGTTTTTATTTTTATTTAAATATGTCTTTGTATTTTGTAGGTTATTACTTATAAAATGATCATCATTTTGGAAAATATATTCAAATTAAATCTTATGTTTTATTAGATATTAAGCTAAAACAGCTCATTTCAGCTGCCACATTAGATTGGTTATCAGTCTTTTAAAAGGGTTAAGTACTTTGGTTACATTATATCAAGAATAGGAACAATTCTCTGATTTCAATTAAGTTCACTTGTTTTTTTTGTCTTGCATTGTAAATCAATTTGTGTCCTGCATCTATTTACAATTTATCATTGTTGTTTATCAATTAATTTTAGTTGATGAACAAGAATGAATTTTGTTTGAAAAATCTCCTTGTTTTCCCTGCTGTCTACTCTTTCACATTTCTCCTTTGTGTGACTCACAAGAAAACTTTCTGGGATTTGTGAATTGATACTCATTTTAATTTAGTCATGGAATTGTTTTGTGCATGACTTCATCTTTTCACACCCTAAATACACTGACTATATCCTCTGCAGAGGAGTGAAGATGCCCTTGTCTCTCTCAAAAAATGGATGTCTTGGGTATAATACCAAACTGCATCAAATCATGAGGCTCCAATTTTGGATATCTGTAGGGTGTGAAATCACCCCTTCATTGCCATTATTCCCCAGTCCACTCTGTCCCAGAGTAGAACCTGTTAAGGTCCCATCTATGGATCAAATAGATCGGTTTAAAAATCGTTAATTTTAGGAATACTTGATGCTATATAACTGTAAATTATTTGCATTGAGAATAGTTACTTGAAGCTATAATTGTTTTCTAAGGATTATTATTAGTTACTTGAAACCATATATTGCAAACTGACTAATATTAAATAGAAATAATTACTTGAAACCATATAATTTTTTGTATTAGGTAAAAATACTTGAAATCATACAATTGTGCAAATTGTATTAGATTGTAATATCATATAACCGTGCAAAAAAAATCTTAAGAAACAATTCAATTTCCTAACCTGTCATAAAATAACCCTAGATGGGTTGAAATGCCCTTAAAATTAATCAGTTCTTTTCATTATTATCTGATGATCTTCACCAGTTGTTTGACTCCAACTGTTATTTAAATTTTGATGTTTCAAGAGCATCTGATTTTTTTATTGGTTTTTGTAGACAAGACAGAATACTTGAATGTTAGTCAATTTTTGGATTATATTTCCAGTTTGGCAGTTTGAAGTGCCAGAAAAAAAATCCCTGAAATAAATTGGAAATGCAAATTCTTTTTGGTTAAAATTGGAAAAATGAAAAATTTGAATTCCAAATCAATGAAGTTTGTTTTTGATATAAACAAAGTTTAAATTGGTGACTGCTCAACCATAAAAGTTATGAAAACAAAATTGTTAAATTTATCATAGTGAGGAAATATTCTTGTAAAAATCTTTCTTTTATTTAATGAATTTTTAGCATATATTGTAAAAAAAAAATTGTGAAATTGCTAATTGATTTTGGTATAAAGACATTTTCATGGGTTGCCTGATGGCAATTGTTTTTGTTAATACTAAGTCTACAATTTCTCTGATTTTAATTTAGTAGATAATTTTTGAAAACATACCATTAACGTAAAGAGAAAAAATTAAAAATATTCGTAATTTTTCTTATAAAAAAAGGAAAAAAATGTGTGGGACTTTATTCAGATAATTTTAATTAACTGCCACTTTGCTGACATTATGAAATTCATTTTTTGTTCTATTTTCAATTTTTAATAAAAATTTTTGTTGATCTAAACCAGAAAACTTTTAGCACTGGATTAAAAAAATCTTTTGGTTGTAATTCAACTTGTACTCATTGTTTTTATAATGACTTCTATTTAATTGTTTTGTTTATTTTCTCTTTTTTGCTACATTTGTTGGTTTGGTTTCTTTGTTTAATGGCATATCAACTCTTTGTAGGTTATTTAATGCCAAAGCCATTCTCCTAGAAGAACAGTAGTGGTACTATTTAACCCATAGCTGGGAGAATAAGGGGGTTCATACCTTTCCCAAGGATATTTGCTCGAATGTGAACATAATAGCGCGACTGGAGTACGAACTCGCGTACTACGATTCTGCTGTCCAGCGCTTTAACCATTACACCACGAGGACACCCCCTACATTTGTTTATGCATTTAAAGACATGCACATGCACACATTCATGTCTTTGTATACACTCACATATCCATGTATTTGTATGTATCTATACATACATGCATGTACGCGTTCATCTATTTGTACACACACACACACATACACATACATCCATGTATTTGTACACACAGACACACACACAGATACACACATCCATGTATTTGTATACACACACACACACACACACACATGTATTTGTATGCACTCACATAACCATGTATTTGTATGTATACATACATGCATGTACACGTTCATCTATTTGTGCACACACACACACCTCCATGTATTTGTATACACACACACACACACACACATCAATTGGCCCAGTTGGATCGGGCTACAGAATGCACTAACAGTATTAACTGTATCTCTACAGAAGGGTTAGACTTCACCAATGAGTGTCCTGGATATGACACTAAACAATCTGATGATCAGATTCCTGTAATGCTGGAACTTTGGAGAATGCAAAGTACTCATTCATTGCTATCATTCCCAGGTCCACTCAGGTCTGGAGTGGTAGTACCTGATAGGGTCCTGTGTATAGGTCAAATAGAACTAAACTGTTAACTCATGCTAAACTGAATTGTTTGAAATAGAACTGTTTATATGTATCAAATGGATTTGGCATTAAATAGCTTACAATGGTTGATATGCCATAAAACCAAACCAAACCATCTCATACATCCATGTATGTATATATCAACCCTAAAGTCCTAAGTCAATTTTTTTCAAAGCTGAGTAAAGCTGGTTTGAATTTCTCCCAGACTGGTTGCCTAATCAAAGCTAAAGAACATAGTCTGACCTACTATTTACTTGTATCTGGGAATGGGAGGAGAAGAGATTGAGTCATGCTTTTTTACAAGGGTCTTACTACAAAATGAAAAGCAAACTCCTTTATCCAAGATTTGAACTTGAGTTACCAATTCCATTTCGTATAATGATAATCATTATTCTAATCTCACCTCCAGAAATACATCTGCGTATTTGTATGCACACAACCACACGTTTGCATTCAGTTGTTTCTTGCTTATGTATTTATGATTATGTTATGAAGATGAGTAGTTTAGTTTTTTTTTTAAAGATTTCTTTTATTTTCTTTTCTATTGCAGAATTCAAAGAATGTTTCAGTTTCCATGCCAAAAAGAACATCATCACTGATGTGGAAGAATTGTCTTTAATTATGCGTTCTTTGGGTTACAGTCCGACTAGAATGGAAGTCTCAAAATATTTCCAAAAATACATGAATGGTATGATTAACTTTTTTTTCTTTTTATAAATTCATAAAAGACAATTTTTCTGTCTGTTGTATGAGTTCTTTCATGATTAAAGAAAACTCTGATTTGACTGCTGTCAAGATTAATAATATGAGTAACAGCTTTTTTTGCTGTGACTTACCTCGATATGAAGGCATTCATGGGAAAATCATTTGTTCTCGTGTTCATTTTCTTCTTTGACAAAACTTTTTGTCAAGTTATTTGTTAAAACCAGCTAGCATAGAAGTGGGTTCATGCCTTTCCGAAAGAGTTTAGTGTAGAATGAATATAAACAGATTCAGCTATAATTTCAATTGTGACAATTTTAATTTGTGATGTTAACCTGTGCAATTCCAGGATAAAAAAATATTGACAACTATTAAAATAAATTGAAAGCCAGACTTCCCTTAAGCTATGTAAGTGTCAGGTATTTAGTTAAGACATTCATTTACTTTGACTGTATGTACTGCCAATTCCCTGTGATTTACAAGTTGTTTAATATAAATTAGCTGGAGTTCCTGGCATTATCTGCAGCACAATACTCGTATGCACACAAACTGACTTTTTTTTCTTATATCCAATGAAATTTTATCTGTTTCATAAAATAAAATAAATCTTTTATTAAATGAATCAAATTAAGTAATTTAGAATTTTATATTTAATGAACTTGAGAAAATAAATGTTTCAGAAATTAAATTCTAGCTTTTCAAAAATATATTAAAAAGTTTTATATGACAATGAGCTGAAAAGTTAAGAGGCTGACATCATATCTACTGCTGGTATCCTTTTTTACTTATGGCACCCAAATACTGTAACACCGATGGAAGAAGTTCGTAGACTGCAAGTGGGGCTATGTTTAAGAATAAACCTCATTTGGTCACATTCCATTGAGAGTATGCTGGTCAGCCTATGAACTTTTCAAGCCACCTTCATATTTATCCCCCTTTACTAACTGAGCTGTGATCTAAAAAAAGGCTAAGGTCATTATGTAATTTAAAGCAGAAAATAGCTTTTTATTTAAATGACTAAACTATTTATAAATATCATAAAAGACCAGATTGTAAAATACAGCTGTTACAATTTGAATTTTTAAAGCTGAATATTCTAATTAGTTATCCTCATTAACCCTTTCGCTCTTACTAGTATCCAAGTTCATTTTAACCCTTAAAACGTATTTTAAAGCATAATTTTGCATTTTGAAAACTTCAGGAAAGGATTAAAGAATAAGCCTATCTATAAAAGGATAGCTGCAAAAGTTTTTTTTTTTTTCTTTAATAAATTATTACTGAATAATTTTGATCTTACTTGGTTGTAAAAAGTTTAAGAAGAAACTGGTAACTTGACCAATATATATGTTGAAGAAAAATAGTGAGTCAAAATTTCTACTGAGTCATGTACATAGAAGTTATTTTGATGACACTATTTGACGTAATGATTTACATAGAAAGACACGACACATACAAACAACCAAAATTTTTATCTGCTCTGTTGGTGAGACTTAGAATATACTGAATATATCCCCAGTAGAGAGGTAAGACATTCTCCCCTCTCAAAAAAAGGGAGTTTTCTAGGCATGACACCGAACAGCACCTGATGGTGAGGCTTAAGTTCTGAAGAATGTAGAAATACCCCTTCATTGTCTTTACTCCCTGGTCCATAAATTAATAACACCAAGTAATTATTTGTTAAAACCAGTTTGCAAATTATCCATACCAAATAATACTGAAACCTTTATTTCTTTGTGATATAAAACACACATTGCAGGAGTTTAAATGCATTTATAACGTGAGATATTTTGAAGAAAATCTCACTAAACTTTAATAGAGACATTGTTAATAAATAAGATGCTAATTAAGATTAAATAATGATTTTTTTCATTTATGAGTGAGAATATAGCATAAATAACTACGACAACTGTAACATCAGTGGTTTGGTTCCTTTGGTTTGGTTCCTTTGTTTAATGGCATATCAACCAAAGTAGGTCATTTAATGCCAAAGCCATTCTCTTAGAAGAACAGTAGTGGTACTATTTAACCCATAGCTGGGGGGATAAGGGGGTTCATACCTTTCCCAAGGGTATTTACCTGAAAGTGAACGTAATAGCGAGACTAGAGTACGAACTCGCTAACTACGATTCTGCAGTCCATCGCTTTAACCATTACACCACGAGGACACCCTGACATCAGTTGTGATGTAGTTTCAGAGGCAGTCACATAATTTTCATTATAATAAGATTTGATATTTTTAAATTTGAGTTATTTTGGCTTTCAAAGTAAACTTAAAATACTTTAAATTGATTTTTTTTTGTAAGATCAATTTTTAAATTGTTTTTAATCAAGCAAAAAAATATTTGTAATTAAATTGTTATTTATATTTCAATCTTAAATATACTGATATGAAAAATGCAGATGGGACTAAGGTAAAAAACAATATCGATAGACTTTATTTGATAAACAACATTTTTTTTTTTATTCTTATTTTTTATTTTGCAGAGGAGAGGTGTTTGAATTTTGCCCAATTTTTGAAGGCAATGGGGGACCATAGCCAAGTGGAGAAACCTGAAAAAGAGATTCTTGCTGCATTTAATGCTCATGACATAAAAAGTACTGGTTACGTCCCTGCCTCAGAGTTAAGACATATTCTTCAAAACTTGGGTGATAAACTCACTAAACAAGAAGGTAATTAATAGATTTTTTTTCGCTATGAGAAGACTTGCTAATTTTTAGCACATTCTTTGGATATCTAAACCCTTATATAATGCTATTTTCGTTTATTTGATTTTTTTGTATATATGTAAACAAAATATGTATGATAAAATAGGGTTACAGAATAAATGAAAATGAATGCAATAAAAATCCTGATATTTAAACAAAACATTGTTTTATGTATTGTAACACAAAAAGTACACAAGAATTAATGAAAATAAATGCAATAAAGATCCCGATATTTAAACAAGACAATATTTTATGTATTGTAACACAAAAAGTACACAAGAATTAATGAAAATAGATGCAATAAAGATCCCGATATTTAAACAAAACAATTTTTTATGTATTGTAACACAAAAAGTACCCAAGAATGAAGGAAAAGTTTATCCTGTATGCCATTCACAAAAAAAGTCTTCTCACAAAAGAAAAGTCCGTGCCAATCTAGAGAAAGATGTCTGTATTTTAAAGTCAAAAATAAATTAGGAATGTTTGAGTAATGGTGTGAAATTAAGCCAAAATAGGAAAGAGAAAATGTATCTTTACCTTTCAACAGCAAACAGAAAAATCATTTCCTTTTTTTTTTTTATATTTTAAATTTTACACGTGGAACATGCATGAGCAGCAGTTTAATTCTAAATATTTTGATTGGCTTGCTGTGGAATATTGTGGTAATGTAATGTTTTATTATTTCCTGTTGGCAGATAATTCTGGTTGCTATACTATCTTTGTTGTTAGTAATCATTAAAAATTTTGTTTCTTTTATTTATGATGTACCTCAGGGTTGTATACTAGTAAGAAGGAATGAAATTAAGGAGGTGAAAAGGTATGTCTACTTTGGACAGGTGTTGAATATGTGCCAAGATATGAATGCAGAAATCTTACAGAGAAGTTTTGGGTGAAAGGCATTTATTATGATAAAAGATGTACTCAATGCAAAGCTGGACAGGACCCTATGTGCCAATTTCTTCACTGGCATTGTTTTGCCTATGAAGTTATTCACTAGTGAAATGTGGGTTACCATGAAGAAGAAAGAACAGAAACTAGTTATGATGCAGAAGGCTATAGAAAGATCCATGCTGGGAATATTGTTTCATAAGCACATCTGAAGCAAGGTAATTAGGGAGCAGAGCAGAGTGAAGGATATGATCAAGGAGTACTAAAAGTAGAAGTTCTGCTGGGTTGGATATGTTGCAAGGTTCACAGATAACAAATAGACCTATGCAGTTGTCGAGTGGTATCTGATAGACTGCAAATGACCACTTGTAAGATCTCTCTGATGATGCCAACATGAAATTGTCAAGTGATTTGGGCCAACATAAAAAAGAATGAGATCAATAACAAATTAGAAAGGCATTGTGACCAGTGATGTGAAAAACATCAGACAAAACTATAAAATTTCACTTAATTTGAAACCAGTATATGTAATCAGCACTTGTGACATGTGTACATCATAGGCAATGTGCAACATGGCCTATGAGAGTTACTTAACCTTTCAGTGTTGATCTACTCAGCTGGATGATCCCAACTGAATGAGAATTGATGAGCTTTGTTTAAAGGAATGATTATCATATTTTAGATTTATTAAATAAGTTTTTATTCATTATTTTATCTTGTAAATTATTGACAAATCTTCCAGTTGCCAAAAATAGTTGCAAATATTTTAGTATTAAAAAGCTAAAGCTGAACAAGATTCATTTTGAACCTTTTTTTTTTTTTTTTTTTTTTTTGCATATCATTATTTACATATTTTTGCATTTTTTCCTATTATTATTTATCTTTTAAATAAACAGTAGATGAGCAAATATTTCACTTTTAACTAAATCACTCAAATCATCTCCTGAACTTGTAAGATTATCAAGGTGCCATGATTGGTTCTTTGTAGCATTTCTAGGGACAAAGGGATTTTTTTGTTTGTGGCTTCCTCCTTTTCAAACAACATATGACATTGTAATGAGTTTTTTTGTACTAGAAGTAGTTTCTGACATGACTAATTGTAGCAAACAAAACCAAAAGACTTGTTACTTCTTGTTTTAAATCCTACCCAAGCCGGCCAGAGGTTTAATTGGTCAAAAACGTGGTGCAATAGACAACAACTATGGAAGGCAGTAATTACTGGGGATACGGTTACAAGGCTCAGCATTCCTATCCAAGGTCGTGGTAAAATCACCTGAAGAAGGCCAGAGGTGAAATTTGGCCGAAATGTAGTGAAAGAAGAAACAACAAAAACTACCAAGATGAGGACAAAAAAAAAATTCTCAGATTGTTACTTCTTGTGCAAATCATATCCTTCTGACTGGTTTGAAAACAGTTCTTTCAAAAACAGATCTTAGTTTCATTTTTTTTTTTCATTTACAAAATTAGATAGTAATTGTTTTCTTTCTTTCTCAAAAGTTTCACTCTATGTGCTTCAACCAAGTGTCACTCTTTTTCTAGTTTCTCCAACTGTCATTCACAAAATTTGTTTCTGTCACTTTGGATGAGACTTTTACATGATAACTTATGCGTATTTGTAAGTGATATTAATATTAAGGATTTGAACATGTGCATACACATGAATCACATTACAAATGGCCATTTACATTTAAGATACATGAAGCAGGTAAGTGAAAGACATTATACTAATAATCAGTGAATTTTTGGATATCAAATTTGGCCATGTTTGTTTATTAATAACTACAAAAATAGGAATATCATTTTCTTTTTGTATTTAAGTTTTTCTACATTCACTGCCAATTAGCCTAGTGACTTTAGTGGTTCTAGCTATCAGTCAATCAATAGGTGGTGGGGAGTCCCCATGGCGTAGTAGCTAACATGCTGAACTACGACATTGTAGTGAGTTCAAATTCTAGTTGCATTATTATGTTCACTTTCGGACTAATATGCTTGGGAAAGATATAAATCCCATATCCCCCCAGCTATGGGTTAAATAGTACTACTACTGTCTTTTGGTGTTAGATAACCTATGAAGGTTGATATGCCATTAAAAGAAACCAAACCAAACCATCAGTCAATAGTTGAAGGTACTTATTTAATGCGTGGTTAGGGGCATTAACTCTGATCTACTGGCTTTGGTGGTGTAGGTAATCTTATTTAACTTGTAAAATATTTCCTACTACTATTAAATCACTTGAAAAAAATCATGATTTATTGAAATTTGTATATTTTCCTTCCAGATTCTTTTTATACGAAAATCTGTTTTTATTTTCATTTATTTTTACAGTGGATAACATGTTTCGTCAGTTTGATGTTCCTCCCAATGGTATGGTGAATTATAAAGAATTTGTGATGCAGCTTCTCACTCCGATTCCTGATTACTAAAATGTCTGCAGCAATATAATTTCCAACAGGTGGAATCCTTCAAAATTGAAAGGAAAAGATAACTGTCTCTTTTTTTCTTTTTTGTTCAGTTTTAAAAAAATACAATCATTTTGATTTTGATCTTAGAAATTAACAAGCACACTGAAATGAATCAAGACAAAAATCAATGCAATTATTTTAGATTTTTTTAAAAAGAACCTTTTAATCAAAGGCAGCAATAAAATATTTTATATTTTTATTTATTCATTTAAAAAAAAAAATTTTTAAATTCTTTTTTTGATAAATGGAAATATCATGGAAAATATAAGTCAGTGGGTCATTTCATGTTTTAAAATGAATTTTTCTTTTAACTTTTTCAGAGGCAGATGATTTTTTAAAATCCTTATAGAATAGGTAAATTATTTTCAGAACATTTCCAAAATAGAGTCTATGTTCAAAGAAGTCAATTAATCTATAAAAAATAAAACATGATAATTAGCTGAGCAATTATGTGTCATAGTACAATAGCATGAAGACAATAAAGCACTCACTTTTAACTATGATATTTTATAAAACAATCTTTACACAATCCTACACAACATTTGGGCCTCCTAGTAATGTTTCCATACATTAACATTGAATTGATCAATGGGCAACCAAGAAAAAAATGCCTTACATTAAGCAAAAAAAAAAGAAGTGTCAAAAATGTTGCTCCGTCTGCAAAAGGGTTATATATTCCTTTTTTTTTTCTTTTTTTTTCAAAACTTTGTTCCTGGAGAATTAAAGCAGTGTACAGAAAATTTTGAACAATCCAGTTTGTCTTTAATGTTTTCTGCCTTATGTCTATTTGACATTTTAACCAAAGCCAAATTACCAAAGAAAAAAACTTATTTTATCATATTGAAAAACTCACGAGTTTGCAAAATTTAATTCAATTTTTATTGTTTAGTTTGTGACCACTTTAATATGAAGACCCATAAGGGCTCCCACTATTTCATGTCTTTCGTGCTAAAACAAAAAAATGGAAGTTAATAAAAGCTAAATTAATTTTGGGGTGAGTCTCCGTGATGTAGTGTACTGGACTGCAACATTGTTGTGAGTTTAAACTTCAGTGTGCTATTACATTCACTTTTGGACTAATGCCCTTGGGAAAGGTATGAACCCCTTATCCCCCCAGCTATGGGTTAAATAGTACTATTACTATCCTTCTACAAGAATGGTTTTGGCATAAAATAATCTACAAAGGTTGATATGCCATTCAACAAAAAACCCAAACCAAATTAATCATTTTGTTTATTTTTTTTCCCTAATTTGTGCAGTATTTGATTTTGTTTGTTTGAAATTTAAGAATTGTTGCTTTTGTGACATTGAATCAAGTAATACATTTTCCTATTATCTTCATCTTTGTTGCTTTTATTACAATATGCCAAATCTGTTGTTTAACTTTAATCAGGAGTTTGTTTCATCTGGTGGTTTAAGGAGACAAATACTGAGATGATCAGAGGTAAAATTTGAAGAAATGCTTTTATCAAAATCCAGGAGTTGGTGGTCTTGTGTTGAAGAACAGGAAAAATAAGGAAGAAATACAAAGTGACTTGTAAAGGCCATCAAGTGCAACAGAAACACCTGACAAGTATCAAAGAATATATATATATATATATATATTTATCTATTAATTTTAAAAACAATAAAGATGAAGATAATGGTTTGAAAAATGATGACTGATGTCATCTCAGAATTCAAGAAAATTAAAAATTTCAGTCATGGAATTTTTTTTTTTTTTACAGTATTATCTTCCTGTAATAATTATACTTAGTTTTGTGATTAAATAACCTTAAGTCAGAAAAAGAAATTGATAATTCCAATGCAGGATTTAAAAGTTTGTTTTTCTATAAAATTTGCATTGTTTTCAGTTTGTGTCTTGTGAACACGATTATTGTCCCAACTCATGCCATAATTCATAAGAATTTCGAACAAAGATTTGTTTTCATTAATTAGACAGGTAAATACCATGACATGCTCTTTGCATTTGCTAACAATGTTTTTACTTTTATTTAATTTTTTTTACCTGTGGGAAGAAGATCAGTTTTGAATCTGTTAATCAATAAATTAAAATTCAATTTTTTTAAAAACGAAACAAAGAATTAATTGTTGTCAATCCCTCCTCCCCTTAAGAATATACAAGACAAAAATTGTTTTTAAAAAGGTTTTATACACCCTCTTTTGAAATTTTTTTTATTATATTAAATGAGATCAATGTTTTTTCCCCTATTTTTATGAAAGCTGTTTAACTCTTCTTGCCAACAGCAAATAACAAATCTTGATTGTCTTAAATGTTGTACTTTTTAAATTAATTATTTTCTAATGGGGCTGAAATATGAAGTCTAATTATTCCATGACAATATTTTCACTTTAAATTTATTTTTAGATAAAGTATTGTCAACCATTAATTTTGAGGGTTTTTTATCTCGATTTTTAGCTGCATTTTTATCTTAACTCAGGTCATTTTGTGATAAAACAGCAACTAAAATTAAGATAAAGGAAAATACAAATCAAAATTCATGTTTTGGGTTTTTTTTTCGTATGTGCATATTTGATTGTGCATTGGGTAGATGAAGTCAATTGAATCCAGAATTTCTGTTTTTTCTCAGATGAAAGCTGTCTCCAAAGAAATTCAATAATTGTTCACGTTTTTTAAACAGTTTTGTGTGAATGATTTTTCTTAATTTATTTTGTAATGTCATTTTGTCACCCAAGAAAAAAAGAAATTACTAGTCAATGTTTCAATGGTGTCATATAGTGTTCTCTAATTGTCTCATGTTTATTAACATTTATCATTTATACTCGTGTAATGAACAACAACCAATTTTTTACCTAAAAAAACCAGGGGTTGTAGATTATATGAGATATGTTTTTGAAACTTTGAAATTTACCTTGTTTTTTAGCCTAACTTATATTATAAAAACACCTTTTTGTGGCTAAAAATTAGGTGTTGTTCATTATACAAGTATATAGTAGGTAATAAACGAAATGTTTTTGTTGAAGAAGGGAGAGAACTCTGTAAATTTGTTTTGTAATTGAATTTCTCTTCTGCTCTCCCTGTCTTTATTTTCTTTCCCTTTCTCTCCAACCTCTTCTCTCTCTCTCTTCTTCACACTTCTTCTCTTTCTCTCTAACTCCTCCTCCTCATTCTTTTTTATTCTTTCTCACATATGTGTGTCTTGATGTTAAAATAACTGCAACATTCCAATCAAATGAAGACATGGAAAATCAATTTTTGTAATAAAATAAAGCTAATACAGTTGAAATGTCAACATTGATGTTTTTTTCTCTTTCTCTCTTTCCAATCCTCTTGCCCAGGTGTTAATTGACACCTTTATTCAACTTCCAACTGTTACCTGTATCATTTTGTAGTGGCTATCTGGTGGCCAAGCAATAACAAGTGTAATAATAATACTTGAAACTATTCTCGTTATTTCCACATTTTCATACAACTAATTTATATATAAATATTTTTTGGTCAATAAAACATTAGAGAATCTAAATAATTTTGTTCAGTTGTTTTATGATTATTAGTTTTTGTCTTGTCTGTTCTTCATCTTGAGGTTGTTTCAGAAAATTCAATATCATTTGAGATGTACAGGATATTACAGAAAATTAATATTTTATGATATTGCTCCAATCATCTTGGATTTTTACAGCATGTGTAGAAAAACTCCAAATTTGATGTTTAAATACCTTTTTCTTTTACAGTGAATGGAAGTTCTATACCTGATAAACCTTAAACATAAAATTTTGAGTTGTTTCTTCTCATGCCGTTAAAATTTGATAATTTGAGGCGGAATTAAATTATTAAATGATACCTATTTCTGAAACAATATATAAAAAATAATATCAAATTGTTAAAATAGCATTGGAAAAAGCAACTTCCACTTGAACTTGAACTTTCATCTCATGTCTTTCTTACTTGGTTTGGTTTCTTTGTTATATGACATAACTATCTTTTTGGGTTATTTGACAATAATCCCAGACTTGTAGAAGAACAATTGTGGTATAATTTTATTCAGTTGGTGGAGATAAGAGAGTTCATACCTTTCTTAAAGGTATTATTTCAAAAGTAAACTTAATCCTATTTACCAACCCCTCTGCTCGGGCAGGATATGACACAAGCTCAATTTTTAAGTGGAGTTTAAGAGGTTTGAATTCAGAGTTTTCCTTCTCCTAGACTAGTTGTCTCACCAAGTCTGAAGAACCCAGTCTGCCCTACTATTTACCCATAGCTGGAGGGAGAATAATTGGATTCATACCTTTCCCAAGGGTATTAGTGCTATGTGAATTGCAATCAGCCTGGTCTAAGATTTGAACTCGTGTCGCCGTGTCCAATTCCTACGACGATAACCATTACATCACGGGCACCTCCTAAAAGTAAACTTAATAGTACAACAGAAATTCAAACTTACTATGATGCAGTCCAGTACATTAGTCACTATGTTATAGAAACTGTCCAGTTTCTTGCTTGGCTTTTATGGAAGTCAGTGGCTAGACAGAATATGAGTGTAGTCATACTATATGACTTGGTGTAACGAATATGATCAATGGAAATGGCATTGTGGTCCTGAGTTCAAATCTTGGATGAAGTTGTTTGTGTTTCACCTTGTGTTAATGAAAACATGAATCCATTTATTCTCCTCTCAGCTATGGGTAAATAGGAAAAACAAGGTTGTTTAGCCCTGGTGTGACAACCAGTCTAGGAGAAGGAAAACTAAATTCAAATCAGATTTACTCCACTTAGAAATTGACCTTGTATAACAACCTGTCCCTTGCAGAGGGGTTGGGTAAATGAATACATTTTTATGTATTCATTATGTATTCATTTTTTAATGGAGGTGGCCATGGTGTAATGGTTATCGTCGTAGGAAATGGACACGGTGACACAAGTTCAAATCCTGGCCGAGACTGATTGCATTTCACATAGCACTAATACCCTTGGGAAAGGTATGAATCCAATTATTCTCCTCCTAAATAGTAGGGCAGACTGGGTTCTTCAGCCTTGATGAGGCAACTCGTCTAGAAGGAAAACTCTGAATTCAAACCTGTTAAACTCTGCTTAAAAATTGACCTTGTGTCATACATATCCTGCCCGAGTGGAGGGGTTGGTAAATAGGAATAAATACATTTTTATTATGGATTTTGTTTTGTACTGGACTGCAACATCATAGTAAGTTTGCTATTAAGTTCACTTTTAGAATAATACCTTTGACTCTGCAACCTCCAGTTGATAGTCACTTAAAAGCTTAAGGAACCAATGCCTATAACCATTATGCTAAGTGTCCAGCAGGAGGTGGCAGGTTCAATCTTTATTGCTGGCGAGTAACAATATAGGAATACATAACACTTATACCCCGTTATGGTTAACAGAATCAGACCCCTGTAGATTAGATAAAGGACGTTATTCAAAGTTTTGTGTAGGCTCTTGAGTTCAATAAGAAACACCTGAAGAAGGCCAAAGGACATATCGGCCAAAACATGAATATAACAATACTGATGAAGACAATAGTCCGAAAACCCTGAATGATAAAAATCATGAAGCTTCGTCTCAAAAATTTAGACAGCTACCATCTCTACTTGTTCAAATAGTACTTGGTATAATGTTGATATGTCTCAATGGGGGTCCAAATTTCTTACATCATTGATTCCAATTTCAAAATTAACCAGCTTTTTTATTTGAACAAATTGAGTTAACAGTTAAGGTCATCATATCTGTATCAGCTGATGTAAAGGCTATTATATGTGATGGCAAACAAGTAAATTAAGCTTTTTTAAAATCATATCCCACAATCCCTGAAAAACCTTGACTGACAGAAGATAATAAACATTTGATTTTTGATTATATCCATCTGTTGACAAATATTCACAATTTGTAGTTCATTGAAAAGACTGGAGAACTAATCTTTGATGAGAATGGAATAAAATGAGTTACAAAATGGGTACATCTTAAACCGCGACATCATTTTGTATCGGAAAGGCTAATTAGACTTTCAGATTTAAATGAAATTTCCATCACTCCAAAGCCCATTGAAAGACGAGTTTATACTTGCCTCAGAATATTTTCAGAAAAAACACATAATGCACTTCTTACTTAGTCTGGAATAAGTGCAGATAAGAATGATACTGACATCTTCATAAACAAAGTTTTGACAAGATGGAAAATTTTAATTAATAAGACCCTTCAAATTAATAAACTATACAAGCTGAAATCAGATCTCTGAATGACATCTGACTTGATTCTATTATAGTGTTTGGTCAAATGGATCTTAATATAGCAGCAATCAAGGCAATTGTATAAAACAATTACTCAAACACACTGCTTCTACCATACAGCATACTTGCAATGGAATTGTTAGTCTATGTCAATACCTTTTAGCTACTTCGTGCAATTTACCACTGATTCATTAGAAAAAGAATTCAGTAAACTTCAAGAATCAAGTGGCATTTATTATGTTCACTTTCAGTCTAATACTCTTGGTACAGGCATGAACTCCCTTATCCCCTCCTGGTATGGGTTAGATAACATTACTACTGTGCTCCTGTAAGGATGGCTTTGGCATTGAATAACCTATGAAGGCTGTTAGTTGTCTAAATTTCTGAGACGAAACTTGTTGATTTTTATCATCAAGGGTTTTTGGACTATTGTCTTCATCTTTATTGTTATTTCTATAATGTTTCGGCTGATATATCCTCCGGCCTTCTTCAGGTGTTTGTTGAACTCGGGAATCTTCATGGAACTTTGAACTATGTCCTTTATTGAATCCACGGGGGTTGCCTGTTCTGATTTCGTTAGCCATAACCAGGTACAAGTGTTAAGTATTCCTGTATTGTTACTCGCCTGCAGTCAGGATTGAACCTGCTAGACACATAGTGTAACAGTAATAGGCGTTGGTTCCCTAAGCTTCTGAGGAGACAATTATCTGGAGCTTGCAGGTTCAATCCTGACTGCAGGCGAGTAACAATACAGGAATACTTAACACTTGTACCTGGTTATGGCTAATGGAATCAGAACAAGCGACCCCCGTGGATTCAATAAAGGATGTAGTTTGAAGTTCTATGAAGGTTCCCGAGTTTGACAAATACCTGGAGAAGGCTGGAGGACATATCGGTCAAAACGTTGTGGAAATAACTATAAAGATGAAGACAATAGTCCGAAAACCCTTAATGATAAAAAACTATGAAGGCAGATATACCATTAAACTAAGAAACCAAACCAAACCAAACCGAACCAATATTAGCTACATATGAGTTGGTATACTTTATCTGCTGAAGCCGCAGCACAATTTTTTCTATTACTAAATATTATATATTTTTATCATCATCTTTTATTTGTGGTAATTCATGAATACTTTTCATAGTTGAAACAAAGGGATGTTCATTACCCTATGCATCTGTAACAAAAAAGGATACAACTACCTACCTCAAAAAAGATTCATCCCCTGAATGTGATTGACCAAAATAAAAATTGAAAAATACATTTTTGATACTTATCAACCACCTGACTAGGAGCATAGCTTGAAATATGGTAATTTTCATATCCTCCTTGACTGTCAAGACTAATCACAAAATTTGTCTCCTCAGTAAAAGCCATTGCTTTTTAACTGCTGAGAGTGGAAATTTTGGTTTGCGAGTGTGAGGTCGCACTGTGAAGATTAGAAAGTTGAATTTTTTCCCCTTTATTTACTTACCTGCTGGACTTGTGATTCTTGATTTTTGACTTCATTCTTGGATTTGTCTTACTTCACTGATTGTATTGTTGGTGCACTTAATAACATACACAACATCCTCTACAAATAAAATATTTAACTGAAAATTAGTGGATTCCTAATTTTTGGCTGAAAACTTTGGTAAAAAATAATCAAATTATTTTGTAAGTAAATACAACTGCAAACAATTGTAACTTCTATGGATGGAGAAAGTTCTTTCGAGGGAGATATCACTGAATTATTGAGACTAGTATCCTCATCTTAGTTATTTTTATAACTATATTTTAGAGGATTCTTTAACCTTCCTTGGCAAAATTCAGAGATGGGTTATTATTCCATGATATATTCATACTTATATCCTCTTCTTTGTTATTTTTATAACAATATTTCAGCTAATTAATTCTTTCATCTTCCTTGATAGAAACTTTATGATTAAAACAACAAGAATGAAGATACTTGTCTTAATAATTCGTGAAACAATAGTCATAAGCTGGACCCATAAGTCCAAGTTAAAAACATGGTAATTGTAACCGAAAGTTGAACTCTTTTGACTTTATTTTTTTGATGCAGGTATCATTGGGGAGTGAGTAAAGTTTTACTAAATGGGCTAAAGTTGCAGCATTTACCAAAATTTTTCTTTTTCCTCCATAATGCTTACATAAAAAAATAAATAGATCTAAAAATGTTTGATTTTACCAGGCTTTTAAATTGGACTATATAGAAATTCCGCACGTTTTTGATAACTAAAAGTATCTATTATCTCATACCTCTTCTCTCACCTTTTGCCTGTATCTTCTCGTTCTCTCCCTTATCCATGATAATCTTTATTGACTGTCTCAATGTTTATCTAAATGTTAGATGTACTTATGGGAAAAAGGAATACGGAATGTGCGAATGTTTTTTTTTTTACTTCATTTCATCATTTATATTTCCTTTTCTTTACCTCCCATAAAGAATTTTAATGCATAGTAAGTTTTACACCTTCCCATCCCAAACCGCTTTTTAATCTTACACTCATTGACTCTTGATATTCAGCCAGAAAATCTCTCTCTCTCCCTCTCTCTCTCTGTGTCTTTCCTAAATCTTGATTCCTTCAACCTTCTCTTTCTCTCTCTATTTAATCCCTCCTTTTTTCCTTTTTCTAATCCTCATTTCTCTCTCTTTCTGTATTTTATAATCTATTGCTTTCTTTTTTCTTTCACTTTGTCTCTGTCTTTCTCTAATCTCCATTCTTTTCCTTCTTTTGTCTTCTCTCTTTTCTCGCTCTTTCTCTAATTCTCATTTCTTCCCCCTTTCTTTTTCTGTCTTTCTTTAATCTTTGTACTTTTCCCTTTTCACTCACCCTTTCTCTTGTTTTTTTAAATTCCTTTCTAATTGAAATTATTACATTAGCTTCTCAGTGAGAAATTGCAACTGATTCAAGTGGGGATAGCCATGGATCCAGCATATATTACTTTCTGAGCCTCAGTAGGAAAGTATTACAGTTATATTGGCAAAGAAGCAGGATAATATGTGTAACTTATTTTAAAATCATTTGCACATTTCTCTAAATTCAGTTCAACAGGAGTTATTTCCCTTGAACCTCATCTCATTACATGTTCGTCCACAGAGACAAAATTATACTGTGTAAGATTCTCTATAAAAATTACAAAACAAATGTGAATGTTGTTAAAGAAAATTTCTGTGATGTAATGGTTAGCAAGCTTGACTAGCAAACCTTCACGAGTGAGTTCAGATCTTACTAGGTGCCCTATTCATACGGCCCTGTAGCACATCTTGGCAAAAAGCTTAGTAAATTACGACTTAAGAAAATTTCCCAGATTATTCGTCTTTCAACTCATATATGTTCTACATGAATTGTGCCAGCCAGCCTGTGTCTGACTCATATATATATATATATATATATATATATATATATATATATATTAGAACAGAGTGGGCTCTTTAACCTTGGTATGGCAATTGGTCTAAGAGAAAGAAAACTCTGAATCTAAGCCTGTTAAACTCCATCTTGTGCTACATAATAATTGTAGAAGATTTGGTGTGTGTGTGTGTGTGTGTGTGTGTGCCACATAATAATTGTAGAAGAGGTGGTGTATATATATATGTATATATATATATATGTATATATATATATATATATATATATAATATATTTATATATAGAGTATCACCAATAGATAAGAAGTTAGTTTTATATATATAGTTAGTTTTATATATATAGTATCACCAATAGATAAGAAGTGAGTTTTCTTAACTAAATATATCTTGATTTCATTATTTCCAATGAAATATTATGCAATCAAAATTGATATTATTGTTTCATAACAGATTAGCCAAATCTATTTTTGACATGTTGTGTCAAATTTAAATTAGGTCCTGAGCAGTTAAGTTGAATCCTAAATAGAAAGAAAATGGAAAACTATTAAATTTGATATTAAGATCAATTGAGATCACAGTTTTGATTGTACGGTCTCAGTAAGGTAACCAAAACCACTCTGGAGTCAAAATAACTCAGTTCTAGAGCAAGGGAATACTCCATCTCCACTCTTATTATTAACTCCCCATTTAGCCTGAGTGGGTAATAATCATGTTAAAAGTTTTTGATAAATAATAAAGTAGAATTTAGAAATGAAATGGTGGTCATGTTTGTTAAAAACAAAGAACTCAGACTATCACACTCTGCATATGGAGACGCCTTTATTACACCCTCCTTCTCACACTCACACATAAACCAATATGGCTGTTTGTTTACTCCCGCTCCTAGAAAAACATACCCTCTTCCCGAGAGTATCAGGGGAGGTAACTTGCATGTCTTAACAATGTTGTTATTCCTCATCAATGAATAGGAACAAGGATGGCAACCCTTAAAAGACTGCAGAGCAACCAAGGTGCCAAGATGAGGTGGCTGGAGAAGAGGTAAAGTGAAAGAAGAATGAACTGAAGTGAAGTGAGAAGATAGGAGCAAGCTAATTGTGATGTAAGTCCCATATTATACATTCATGTTTTATATACTATGCAACATTCTCAAGTATTATTTGTTAGAAAGCTCTCAAACATTGTAACAAAAAAATATGAATATGTGTTGTATAGCTGTAATGAATGGAAGAATCACAACCCTTGGGCAAAAGAATATATCGGTCTTTTTATTCTTTCGAAAGAGGTCAAATCTTCTGTATTGTGTTAGAGAGACAGATGATGGAGGGAGATGAATACAGACATCAATACTGACGTATATCTTCTTCTTCCCTTGACTATACCATGTTGCGTTATCTTCAAGGCCCCACTTAGTACTTCTGCTTCTTGGCTGGAGGGTACTCCCTTGAATGACTGCTCTCTTCTGGCTGAGATTCAGAATGCCATATCTCACGTGGGCATCTGCATATATTATTTCAAAACACCCGCACATTTCCATTCAATCATGTGACTAACAAGCTATTACTGGTGAGTTCGACTCTCACTTGGTACTCTATACATGTGGCCTTGTGCCATAACCAAGCAAAGTTAAGTAGATAACTCAGTACAGTCATATGTATTTTTATTCAATTTTATTTTTGGTTATAGAATTTCATTACTGTAGAGTTTGGTAATAAATAATAGCTAATAATATCCATACAAATAAATCATCATCACCTCATGCTCATAGCACAGATTCTCTTGACTCTCTCGCTATCTATCCCTGTTGGCCATCAATATTTGTAAGTTCTCTAGACAGCATCCATTGTTTGCTCAGAGATAGTCCATGTGTATCAGTCCATAAGAGAATTTCACTTATGAGTTCATCCCTTTTTCTCTAGCAGTGCCTAGGATGTCTTGTTTGTCAGAGTTGATTATCTGTAAGATGGGAGGTAAGTGGCCGTACAGCTACTGTTTTGTATGGTGCTGCTTCTAGAATTTATTCTCAATATCATACAGCAACCTTATGTGGTTCCAATTTCATTGTTCTCCAAGTGTTTTGTTTAAGTCCAGGGAGTGCTACCAAACAGTTGTAGTAACATAGCTACTGCTAGGAAGAATTCCTGTTTTATTTTATCAGAAAGATTATATTTCTATATGGTTGATAGCCTATTGATAACAGTTCATTTGTATGTTGACATCACTTTTAGTAAATACAATAATACTACAAAGGTATGTGAAATGGTCTACTCAACCTCCTGTTATTTTTCTTGATGTTTGCTTGATTTATTCATAATTTATTTTAGTATTAACTTTTTTTTATCAGAACCTGGCAAACTCTTCCACTAAAATATCAAGCAACATTTTGTTATGAACTCAGTATACATGATTCACAATAAATTTCACTCTACACTTGTAATGGGGTTGTGGGTATTTACTTCTCTTTCTTTAGCTCTTAGAAAAATGTATGACAGCTATACCTGAAGGTCATTCAATAAATGAGGTAAATTTTGCAATATAACAACTTACATTTCATCCATTACCCATTCACCCATTTAAAACATATTTTCCCATCAAAAGACAAGGTCTTGTATTCCTTCAACATAGGAATCTTTGGATTGAGTTTTTAGCCATTTGCTCGCATTGTTCTTCAATTCATCATCATTTAAAAACTTTGTTCCAATGCAGAACTTCTTTGAAGGGGACAAAAACGTTGAAATCAGAGGGAGCCAGTCCTGAATAGTAAGGAGGATGTGTTCGCTGTTACCAACCAAACTGACAGATGGTTTTCACTGTTCTTATTGCAGTATGAGGCCTTGTGCTCAGGTATCAACATTTTGAAAACCCTCTGATGACTGACCTTAGAAAAAACAAGGTCATCCTGCTCAATTTTGTGTGCTGTACCCACAGAAATTTTCATTGTTCAGAAATGTCCTCAATTGTAATGCTTCTGTCAGCCAAAATGAATGTATTAACTGAATCTACCATTTCAGGTGCACTGGCCATTGTGAGCTTACTTGGTTTGTCTTCTTTCTGAATAGTATTTTGACTGTCTTTAAACAATTTAGTGTAAACATTTTTTGACTAAAATATGTTTTTCCATACATAGGACACATTCTTCCGTAAATTTCACATGGTTTGCACTTCTCAACCACTAAAGACCTCTGTTCAAGTTTGGAGTACTGTTTGATTTGTCATCATTTTGAATACTTTTGCAAGATTAAAATAATTTTTGCTATAAACCAATATCAAACAATGCAGAATTATGGAAAAAAAATTATGAAAAAATATGGCTTTTTTCAAAAAACTTCCCCTTATTTATTGAAAGACCCACATAAATATTGTTTTCTTTATTTCCTCATGACTGACAGTAGAACCAACAAACTAGCAATCAAAAATTGAACTTTTGGTTTTGAATAATATTTTAAAGTTCTCAGCAATATTATATCAGTTTCTCAAAGAATATAAATTGCTAATACTGTTCTTGGAGGCAGCATTATATAAAATAAATTACCAAATTTTAGTTACACAAAGAGCAAATAGAATTATATTCAAGATCAAATTGCACTTGAATAAATGCTGTATTTAGTTCAAAAGTTGAGATTTTGATTAAGCAACCAGAAAGTGTCAGACTTTTGTCATGATAAACTTCAAAAATCTTTTAGTCGAGTATACTTAAAACCTTTCATACTGGTAATTGTTGTTTAACAAATTCTAACAAATCCCAACATGAAAAAAATCTAAATCAAATGAACTATTTAGTAATTTTCAAGGTGCTTGTGAACCTTAACAATTAAACGACAACTTCCTGTAAGTAAAGTTGGCGACCTTAGTCGAGGGTGACTCGAAGATTCCCTTTTCAATAGCTACTACACTGAGGTGTTGGTGAGGGCGCAACTCCATTTCCTGGATTGCTCCACTTTACCCTTGATCCTTACCTTATAATGCTGAGAGTTAGGCAAGGTGGCATCAAGTACCATTTTTTAAGTCTTTGGTATGACTCGACCTGGGATTGAACCCTGGTCTACTCATTAGGCCAAGAGAACTGGAAATATGTTCAATTTCCTTGCTAAGAACCTTTAAAAACTGGAAACAATTGATTTGGTAAAAGAATGATTGCAAGTCCATCAGATGCTGCTCAAAGAGCACATAATCTTAAAAGAAGGAAATGCTGTCTTCAGATTTATCAGAAATGAATCTTTGTCTGTGGAAAATGGAAGATACAAATAAGAATAAACATGAAACTTTGAATAGTTTAAATAGTTCATCTCCATTTTGCTACCAATATAACTTAGAAAATTTATGGCTTTTAGCACACACTCACACACACACACACACACATGCACATACACATACACACACTAGCATATATGAACATATATAGATATATACACACACACATGCATACACAGACACATAATAGCACGTATACTCACACAAGCACACTAGCACACATATACATACATACATACATACATACATACATACAAGTACATATATAAACACACACACACACACACACATATATACACAGACACATATACACACACACTTGCTAATATATAAATACATATAGATACTCGTACATACACATTGACATACTTGCATATACATATGCACAAACACACACTAGCACACACACACACACACACACACACATGCACATGTGCATACATACACACATGCACACATATATATATGTATATATAAAGACATCTACACTAGTACATATATACACAAACTCACACACACACACACACACATGCACACACACATGGTAACACATATACACACATATCCAAGCATATATATATATTATATACACACACACACACTCATATATATATATATATATATATATATACACAAATGCATACACTAGCATATATACACATACACAGTAGCACATATATACATACATGCCTATATACACTCACATATATACACATACACTCTTGCCCATATACATGTACGCACAGACACACACACACACACTAGCACATATGCACACATGCAAGTACAGTCATACACACAAGAGTACTGGTACATATATACATACACACACACATACAAAGACACACATATACACAAGGAACTATATCTACGTCCATATGTGTACCAGCCAGTGGCTGTTGTTTAACAATATGCAAAATATGTCATGCAATGTTTTTCTTCATATATATAAAGTGTCTCAATATACATGGGACCCATGTGACTGCTAGTAACTCTACTTATAATAATGCTGTGTTCTTTTTTGTTTCAGATTTGAAAATAGTATACTATAACAACTATTAATCCTTGATTACAACACCTTGTACAAGAGGGAAAAAATATTGTGCATCACTAATTATTTGGAGACAAAATCATTCAAAACTGTCTCAAAATAGATATAATTTATTAATATGATAATGATTTATTACTGAGATCTGAAACTCAAAAGATTACATGTCCTGGAAGCTGATATCATAACTATTAAAAAAAACATTGATTTGATGTCTCTAGTTCAAAGGATGCATTTTTTAAAGGACGTGTTCCAATTTTGAGATTCATTGTTATGAAACTGACATGAGAAGGTGAGAAAACAACTTATTTATTTTAGTTTTTATCCTGTTTCAAAATAAATGCAACCCATTAATGTGATAATGATCTATTACTGAGACAAGAAACTAAAAAAAAGCTGGAAGCTGATATAATAACAATTAAAACAAACATTGATTTGATGTCTCTAGCTCAAAGGGTGCATTTTTTACTGTTCCACATAGACACACCAGTGCTGGATGACCAGCAAAAACTTACATTCATCAGCTTTGTGCATACATTGGATGCCATCATGTGAACTTATCAAATGCGATGGCTGATAGGGACGGATTGTGAGAGGGAGTCAAAAGAATCCATGCTGTCAGCACACCATGATGATAATTGATCTTGATAAAACAAAACTGTGATCATTGTAAAAATGTTTCTTTTTGGTTTGGTTTCTTTGTTTGAATGGCATATCAATCTTTATGGGTTATTTAATGCTGTACCAAGGCTAAAAAGCCTAATCTGCTCAAATTTTTCATTCATAGCTGGTGTGGGATTGATAACAGAGGGATTCATACCTTTCTCAAGGGTATTCGAGTAAAAGTGAAATGCTAATAGCCTCATCCAGGATTTGAACCTAGATAATAGCTGTTGGGCCTTGCCCTTCAACATTTTTTTTAACTATGTCTAAAGCAAATTAGATTGAAGCAAAAATATTTCCTTCTCTTGCATGAATGCGTATGGTGAGAATGCCACCTATAATGGTCATTTTATTTTCTGTGTCTCCCAAAATAAATTTAGAAAATTTATTATGTATCTTGCAAGTCTTAGGTTAGTTTTTTTATTGGCCCCAAGCAACGCCTTCTTTTACTTGACTGACATCGTGATCCTAAATTTAATGAAAAAACATTTCTGTAATCATGAAAGAAGTAAAAGAACCTGCAAATGTCATTAGGCAGAACCCCCAAAATATCTTGGTTATGTCGATAAAAATGATGCTGACTGCTTTTCCTGTTTTATTTTTATTTTTTATTACCATTCTTAAACATTTAAATTTTGGGTGTGTCTTCAGCATTTCAACACCGGAGATACGGTGAGTACAAAGTTTAAATAGCATTTAATTCCCTTCCTCATAGTCATTTAGTAAGCTTAGTTTGGCACAAGGCTAGGAGCATTGAGCCATATTTACCAACCCCTCCGCTCGGGCAGGATATGACACAAGATCAATTTTTAAGCGGAGTTTAACAGGTTTGAATTCAGAGTTTTCCTTCTCCTAGACTAGTTGCCTCACCAAGGCTGAAGAACCTAGTCTGCCCTACTATAATTGGATTCATACCTTTCCCAAGGGTATTAGTGCTATGTGAAATGCAATTAGTCTCGTCCAGGATTTGAACTCGTGTCGCCATGTTAATTTCCTACGACGATAACCATTACACCACAGGCACCTCCATGGAGCACCCAGTGAGAATAGCACTCATTAATAATGGTCTGCTATCTGAGATGTGTTAACCATTACACCAGGTGAAGTGTCTATATCCTCTTCCTTGTAATTTGCAAAAAACAATTCATAGATCATTCTGATATACTTTTGCATTGGTTCCTACTGTTTAGATTTATCTTATTCCCGAGAGGCAATGAATTCAATCCCTGGAGTAGGTAGTAGCATTCGTTCATAGTTGGAGCAGAGAAAAATAGGGAAAGATGAAAACAATATGTCCCCCTCATTGAAATGAGATGTTCTGTTCAGAATCTAGTGATTGATTGATTTATTTATAGTAGTAGATAACACCTCACCATAGAACAAATGATTGATTTTAATGGCATGACAACTATCTTGGGTTATTTTATGCTTAAAGGTTATACAGTAACCTGGTATTTTGGTATTGTTGTTTTTTAAGATTTGTTTTTTGTGTAAGATCTGATTGAATACAAACGGTTTCTAAACAGATTTACTTGATTCAAAGATGGAAACCAAACAGATACTACCACTCCAAAACAGTTGTGTCCAAATTCTTTCTATTAGATAGGAATACTTGATAAATAGAATGACTAATGTTAAATAAAAATACTTGAAACCATTTAACTGTGTGCAAACAACTGATTAAAAACAATTATTAGTCATAGATAGCAATACTTCATCATCATCATCATGTCACGCTGGTAGCACGGATATCCCTGACCCTCTCTCGCCACTCCTCCCTATCGTTCATCGCCCTAGGCAGGTCTTCAGGACAACATCCCGTATCCTTACATAGCTGCTGAATGTATGTTCGTGCTGGTCGTCCTGCTTTTGCACAGCCATGTGTGGGGGTCCATAAGAGTACATCTCTTATGAGTTCGTCCCTGCTTCTCCAGCAGTGTCCTGCATGTCTGGTTTGTCTAACTTGAATAGTTTTTGTGATAGGAGGTAGGTGGCCGTACAGTTGGTGTCTTGTGGGGTGTTGCCGCCAGGACTTGTTCAAGATTGCACGTAGCATTCTTGTGTAATTGCCGTCTAGCTTCTTCTCCAGCCATTTTGTTAGCATCCATGTAGTGCACCCATATAGCTGTATCGATGTGACCGCTGCCTGGAAGAAACTGCGTTTCATTTTATCGGTTAGGTCTGATTTCCATATAATCGATAGCCTATTGATAGCTGTCCATGCTTTCATTAACCTCGTTTCGATGTCCTTTTCGGTTGATTCGACGCTGCTTCCTAGGTAAGTGAATATGTCTACAAGTTTAAGAGGGGTTTCTTCTAGAGTGGAGATGTCCCCCGTTTGATTATAGCACATATATTCCATTTTGTGTGCATTAACATGGAGGCCTATGCCTGCGGCTGCTCGTTCCAAACTGTGCAGTAGTGTTTCAGCTTGGTCGGGTGTATTTGCCAGTATCGCTATGTCATCGGCGTAGTCAGCGTTGGTAATTGTTTTTGCGGGGTACCTTCTGCTTCTTTTCTTTGTCAGCTCGAAGCCATTCTCTCTGATTTTGTCAATCGATGTTCTAAGTACGTTGTCTAGACAAATGATAAAGAGGTACGGAGCCAGCGTGTCCCCTTGTAGTACTCCTGCTACAATGTCGAAGTATTCTGTGTCTCCATCAGGTGATCATACTTTTACTTTGGTGTTTCTATAGAGAATTGTTATTGCTGCTACGGTTTCTTTAGGTATGCCGTACGCTAGTAGGATTTGTTCCATCTTTCCTCTGTGAGGCAAACAATAAACGAAGTGAGTAGAAGAAAGAACACAGCCAAAGCAAAACTGAAAGCAGCAAACCAACAAGAAAGAATAAAACTGTGGAAACAGCACTTCGAAAACCTACTAGGAAACCCACTGAAAATAACACATGAACCAATCACCAGAATAATTAGTAAACAATTAGACATTAAACTAGGACCGTTCACACAAGAAGAACTCGACTCGGTTCTCAGAAAAATTAAAAATAGGAAAGCTCCGACACTGCAACGCAATATACAATCAAAATCAGATAGATAGATGGATGAAGGGATGCATACTCCCCTTCCCTAAAAAGAGGGACCTCGGATTAGCCAAAAACTACCGAGGCATAACACTTACATCCATAGCAGCCAAAATCTACAATGCCCTACTAAGAAACCGCATAGAACCTAAAATCGACAGCATACTCAGGAAAAACCAAAATAGCTTCCGAAGAAATAGATCCACAACCTCACAAATATCACCATCCGTGGAATCCTTGAAGGTGACGGGCAAAAACCTAGCAATACTTAAAAGCATTTAACTATGTGCAAACAAATGGGGTCTTAGGCATTTAAAAATAATCTGACCTGCAAACAATTCTCAATCAAATTATATATATATATATATATATATATATATATATATAACTAAAATAGAAAACAGATAGGAAGAAAAATATTCTTTTCTCTCTGTGCCACCATACTTTTGAGAATCCTTTCTTTTTGCTTTTCTTAATCATTTGTCTCTTAGCCCTTTCTCATCCCAATTACAATCCAGACACCACAATATAGACAATTTTCTGCAACATCACATAAAATATTGCAGTATCATCCCTAATTTTGATTCACAATGGACTCTTCCGATAAAGATATAACATTTGTTTGTAATCCACTCTGGGAGTTTGGTAGCAAAGCTACACTGGCAACATTGAATTACTTGTTTTCTGTAATATATAACTTTATTTTTTCTCTCTAAGTATGTGTTTGTCTTATTCATTCTATCCTGTTTTCCAAGGGCATAATATATATACTGGCTCCTTGGCATAATGGTTAGAGTGTTTGCCAGTGGTCCAGGAGACCTGGGTTCAATTCCAGGTTGACTCAAAAAATGGTACTTGATGCCTCCTTGCTAAACACTCAGCATTATAAGATACGGATCAATGGTAAGTGGAGCGACTGTTTCATCAATAGGTGTTTCTCTTTTGAGATTTTCCTTTTGTAGCCATGTCCATATCTTTTTGTGTACAATATTTCCAGTTTGTCACTTGAAATAACCATACAATTGTTTTTCCTCCCATTTCTGCTTCTGAGCTTTCATTGTTTTTCTTTCTGTACACTGCGATAATTGTAAAATAATGGCTGAGGGATTTCATTTGATGCCTTTGGGTTTAGTTAGGCTGTGAACCCTTCGGCTCAATGCATGGGTTACTTAGGTACAACATTAACGCAGGTGTTCACACGTGCACATGCGGGTGGAGCGGACATGTCTCTCAGAGATGTCACAATAGCCTGAGATGGGAAACGGGGTTACAGAGTGCGGGTGACATCATGCACCGGAAGCGTGCGGAGGATTTGAGTAATTTGAAGAAAGTTAGTAGAATTGAGACTAGACACCGGATGAGCAGGGTTGACTTTCGCTTGCTCGCGGAGGCCTTGGGCAGGTGTTGCACAAAATGGGGAGGCAGAGAAAAAAGCCAACTTAGAAAAATTGTCCCTCGCTCTCCTTATGTTGAAGAACCTTTAAACTCAAAGGTAATAAAAAGTTTCGTAACTGAACAAAGAAGTCGTAAGTGTTTTTCGTGTTTCGAGATTCCTATGTTCTATGTTATATATATATGAACATTATATGTCCATTTCACACATAGCTGTATCTGGCTATGGTATATATAATTAGCTGATGCAATTAATCTTTTTTTGCTCTTTTTAGTATAATCCTCAAGTCCTTGAATTGATGAATCTACACAATCCTCAATGCAAGTGAGTCCTCTTCCTCCTTTTCTTGACACATACAGTCTGTTAACCATGCAAGTTATCTGCCCTGATACTCTCGATAAGAGAAGTCTTTATTCAGGGACCGGAAGTAAACAAATGGCCATATTGGTTTATGTGAGAGAGTAAGAAGTAGGGTGTAATAAAGGCGTCTCCGTATGCAGAGTGTTATAGTTTGAGTTCTTTGTTTTTACACAGTCAGTCTATGATATCTCTTGGCTGTATTGACTTATATATAGTCATCAATTTTCTTGTCCTTTGGTTGATTTGTCTGAGTTCTTCTCTTAATCATCTTAAGAATAGCGCTGAGTATCTTACAAGAGGGGCCTGCCTCAGTATTTATCTCCTTGATGAGATTTCTATTCCCGAGTTGGGTTTTGAGAAGCTTTCTGATTTTTCTGAGGCTACTTATGATATTCAAGATTGTAACTTCCAGCTAATATATACATTCATATATACTATAATGTACAGACAGACTGTTTCATTGGATCACAACTCTTCAGTGTAAGTAGACACACGAGATGCTTTGTCAGACCTATAACATACCTCTGTCACGTGATAGCTTACGGAGACGAAGAGGTAAGACTGATACTATTCTCCCGTGTTGAATTAGCACTATCTTGCAGTCAAAAAGTGACCGTTAAGAGAGAATGTGGGTCACAGAGGGGATAAACAGATGTTGGTACTTAGTGACCTCAGGTCGCCGGACATCGGAAGGGGAAAGAGAGAGAAGCCAAATGATTGGCTGGGACCCCAAAACGGAAGTGGGGCTCCCTTCCCCTCAGTGGAAGTAAATAGGAAGAATGGAGTTTTTGAGCAGGGTTCATAGCGGGCAGACAAACCATAGCCATCTTACTCCGGGTTGAAGACAAAAGATTAACTGAGACACGAAGGACTCCAAATCCTCCAAGCCAGTATTAAAAACAGAACAAAGTCTATTAGCCCGTGAAAGAAGAACGATTCTCCAGTGGAACCCCGTCGAGAAAAAGATAAGTAACTTTGGGGACATTTTTCCTTTATACTCAAATTTCGTTTACCACTCTCTCTCTCTCAATTTGAAGAAGGACAAAAGCAAGAAAAGACATTTATATTCGTGGACTGTCCAATTATATGTCTTGACACTCTGAACGTGTATATATAAGTAGTAAAGGATTTTATGTATTTTCATTTTACCATGTGGTCTATGTTGTTACTTCATGCTTTCTTTTCAGCTTCTATTCGCCTTATGTTATCTTGCTTGGAATTGTCCTATTAATTCCTAAAGTATCACACGGGAAACCGGAGTTGCCGACTACTACAATATTAATATTATTACAACTAAAACCTATAGGCTCATTATCTTCCATTGTCTCGGGGAAGGAAGAAAGCGGCCTGGTGGGTGTGTGATAGTGTGAAATTTGGAACCCCATTGCCAGCGGCGGTCAGTCTGGTCCTAAATTATTCCCACATGTAATATGCCAGTTCTTATATGCCTGAGAGAAGAACTCTGAACAGGACTTATTCTGTAGGGGATCAAGTGCCAACCTGCCCCGTCTTCACACGTGCGAAAATAAAGTCCCGTAATGGGATTTTAGACAATTTGCCGTCACACCTCTCAGCCAGCAGAAGACTCATTATAAGATTGGAAGATATGTGATGTTTTGTTTAAATATTAAAGCTTATTAAAAACATATTACTTTACACACAACTTGGTGTAGTAGCTATTTTAAAGGGAGCCTTTGGGTCTCCCTTGACTATGGTCGGCCAACTTACAACTTATATATATATATGTATATATGAATGAATATATTAAGTAAAATGTCAGACAGAATGGAAGAAATATGACATGAAAATCAAAATTCAGTCGAATTATTATTTATTTAATATAAAGCTCCATTTATTTACCAACTTTAGATAATGATTTTGAAACTTACCACTACTTTGAAAACTAAACTGAATCTGTGCATATCCTTATGACAATGTATCTTGGAATGCAAATTGTTATAGATCTTTAAAAATGTGGGAATGAAAGATGTTTGAAATAAATTGTGCTTATGGGCATTATTCAAGCTATGCAGGAAGTTAGAAGATTTTGTAGTTGTAATGTAATAATATGTTTTAAATAAAATTTAATATTTAAACAAAACATCACATAATCTAATCCTATATATATATATATATATATATATACTGGCAGAAAGTTACAATCTTGATTATCTTAAGTAGCCATTTTTCCTTCATGGGAAAAATATAGAGAAAGGGGGTTTATGACGATGTAACTGGCCATTATCTTGAATTTCTGTTTGTAATGTAATTAAAAAAGTAATGAAAATTTAAAAAAAAATTTTGTTGTTGGTTGTTGTTTTGTAGCATATACACCCTTGTGAGTTATTAATACAAAATTATTATATATATATATATATATATATGATTTGTAAGTGAATAGTTTGTTGGTAACTTTATTTTTAAACAAGTTGTTAGAGCTTATTTGTTTGCATACAATTAGATGGTTTCAAGTATTACTATTCAATACAAATAATTCTATTCATCAAATATTCCTTTCTTTTAAGAACAATTTGCACACAGCTGTAGGGTTTCCAATAACTAATCCCTAAGTAAAAGATTGAACAGTTCTATTTGACCCATAGATCAGACCCTTACAAGTACTACCAATCTGAGTCAGTGGGCCTGGGAGTCATAAAAATAAAGCTCCTGGACTGGAAATTCACCATCAGATGCAGTTTAGTGTTATACCCAGGACACTGGTTGGGATGTAGGGTCTTACCCGTCTGAAGAGCTGCAGTTGGTATATTCTACAGCCTCAGCTGAGAGGGTGGTGAACATTATTTAGTGAAAATAAAATTGTTTTTTTCTTTCTGCTTTTTTTTTTACAACATACAGAAAGCAATAAAATACTGAAACTTTTATGTTGCATATATCGTTTATACATTTTCATTAGAAGCTTTTTTTTATCTTTCGATCTTTGTCAGAAGTCAGTACTGATAATTGGTATGTTTGAAAGTAGGGAAGAAATTCAGTCAAGTCCCCATTCACCAATGACCAATATTAGCATTAGTATATCCATGATGTATCACCGGGCCATTGGTCTAATGAGTAGAGTGTTCACCAGTGGTCTGGGAGACCTAGGTTCAATCTAAGGTCGAGTCATACCAAAGACTCAAAAAATGGTACTTGATGCCTCCTTGCTTAACACTAAGCATTATAAGGTATGGATTAAGGATAAAGTGGAGCAATCAAGGGAAAGGAGTAGCGTCCTCACCTACACCTTGGTGTAGTAGCTATTAAAAAGGGAGCCTTTTGGTCTCCCTTGACTAAGGTCACCAACTTTACTTTACTTATATCCATGATGTACTGACACTGAACACAACTGAAAGAAAGATAAGAATAACTCATTAACACAAGTAAGAAGATCTAATATGTACAATATACCAACAAGTGATATTAAAAAGAAAGAACATACAAATGTGTCCCAACAGCTAGAAATAAACACATACTGTTTCATTTACAAGCAGTAAGTAAAGTTAGCGACTGTTATCAAGGGCAACCCAAAGGCTCCCTTTTCAGTAGCTACTACACCGAGGTGTAGTAGTGTTAAATAAGGAGGTATCAAGTACCATTTTTTAAGTCTTTGGTATGACTCGACCTGAGATTAAACCCCTGTCTCCTGGACCATTGGCCAACACTCTACCCACTAGGGCAATGAGCTGGTACAAGCAGTATGTGGAAATGATACAAAAATGGAAAAAGGCTTATTTGATGATTGTAGGGCTAAGGCAATTTGTCAACTGTTAAAAGAACAGAAGCAAAAAAGGGCAAGAATAGGTTTTTGATATTGGTTGGTTGGTTGGTTAGATTTTATGGCATATCAACTTTTGTAGGTTATTTAATGCCAAATCCATTTTATGCAAATAATCAATTATATTTCAAAGAATTCAGTTTATCATGAATACACAGTTTAATTGTCAAAAACATTTTTATTTCAAACTATTCAGTTTATTCAAACAGTTCTAAATCAGCTAATTCAGTTTAGTATAAGTAAAGATTTTGTTTACACACAGTTAGATGTCAAAACAGTTCTATATATAACAATTCAGTTTAGTGTAAGTACTGTTTTAATGTCAAAAACAGTTCCATTTCAAACAATTCAGTTTAGCATAAGCACACAGTTTAAATATAAGTACAGTTTAATTGTCAAAAACATCTATTTCAAGATATTCAGTTTAGTCAAACAGTTCTAATTCAAACAATTCAGTTTGGCATAAGTATGCAGTTTAGTTCTATTCAATCCAGAGATAGGGCCCTATCAGTTACTGCCATTCCGGGCCAGAGTGGACCTGGGAGCAATGGCAATGAAGTGTACTCTGCTTTCTCCAAAGTTCCTGCATCATTGGAACCTCATCATCAGATTTTTTAGTGTCATATCCAGGACTCTCGTTGGTGGGGGGTCTTACCCATCTGCAGAGAAGTTGTCGGTGAATTCTACAGCCCAAGCCAACTGGGCAATAGGTTTTTGCGATTGTCATCTGACACTCTACTAAACTCTAATAACAAGTAAATTACCTAAGGGAGATAATTATTTCTTATATCCTGACTCTGATAAAACTTTGGGAAATTTTCGTTAAAAGTTGTTCTAATCTCAGAAGGGTGTTTTTGTGTTTTTGGTTGGGAGTTTCTAATTATTATTATTACAATATCTTTTAACCCTAAGTACATGAGGTTCCACACAGCAACTGAAAGATAATATTCATGCCATTACCATCAACTTTATCAAAGTGTCAAACATAAATAAAGATACAAAATGGAAGATGTGTGTGTGTATATTTATGGAATATAAAATGAAATACAGTCAATTTATCTACTGTGTATTTTATGAAAGTTTCTGATGGACAAAATATTTTGGTATATTTTGGCACAAAGGTCACACCTCTGGAGGTAAGAGCATTCAAAAGATGTTAGGGATTAACGTCTTCACTATACTGCATGCTGAGAGAAAGCAATTTTTTCTGCTTTCTTCCTTAAATGTCTGGTTGGTCATCCTACAGGCAAGGGCAAATAATCCAACATTATCATTCAGTTTCAAATTGGAGTGGAAATCACTTTATTCGGTACAATATCATTAATATGCTTAACTTCTTCATTTCATTGGTCCCATAACCTGATTTGGTAGTTAAGGTGCAACTCATGCAGTATGTCTTAGGCTGGAATAGCCTGGCACAACCCATCCCTTTCCAGTTTGAATACAGAGTTTTCCTTCTAGGCATATTATCATACCAAGGTAAAAGAGCCCAGTTTGCCCTACTGTTTATTCATGGCTGGAGGGAGAATAGTTTCATTCATATCTTTCCCAGAATTTTAACTTAGGTTACTGTGTCTAATTCTGATGATAATAATTATTACTTTACAGGCAACTCAGTGGAATAAAAAAAAAATACAAGCAAAAAAACCCCCAAAAAACAAAAAAACCCCAAAACCCAACACTAAGAATCCCGTAAACCTATTGGTTTCCAGTTCAAATAGCAGATTATGATAATATAGATGATAATATTTTGGTAGGAGTGAAGAATGCTAATTAGCATTTTGTTATATTCTTGTTTGGTAATGCAGACGAGGAGATAACGAGAGAGAGAGAGAGAGAGAGAGAGGGGGGAGGGGGGAGAGAGGGAGAAGGCTATTTTGATGAGGATGATGTTATACCCCTCAACATTTATGGCGTATTGATAAAAAATGAATGACATGCAAACAAGAGATAACAGACATGGAAAGGTATAGTTTTATTTCTATAAAACAAGGGATTCATATTGTCAAAAAGTCGGACAAAAGGTTATGTATGTTTGGTTGGTAGTTTAGGTTGCATGGAAGACAATAACAGAAAGAAAAAGAAATTGAAAATTTGTATGATTAAAATTTGAATTCTGAACCTACATTATCATTCAAATTCAAATTGGACTGTAAAATCATTTATTCTCAAAGTAGAATTTAAAGGTATTGCTCTTATAAAAATCCTGCTATGATGTGCCAATTATGTAGTGCTATGTTAGGGTTACACACACACACACACACACACACACACACACACACACACACACACACACATACCATCATCATCATCATCATCATGTTGTGCCGCTAGCATGGATATCCCTGACCCTCTCTCGCCACTTCTCCCTGTCGTTCATCGCCTCTGGTAGGTCTTCAGGGTTACATCCTGTATCCTCACATAGCTGCTGTATGTATGTTCGAGCTGGTCATCCTGCTTTTGCCCGGCCATATGTGGGGGTTCATAGGAGTACATCACTTATGAGCTCGTCTCTGCTTCTCCAGCAGTGTCCTGCATGTCTGGTTCGTTTAACTTGGATAAGTGCTCAATAACAGTGACAGAAGTATTTGTAGCACAGACTCAGAATCAGTGCCACTAGGTGACTGTCATTTTCTTACCTATTTAACCAAAGTATATATATATATATATATATATATATATATATATATATATATATATATATATATATGGAAGTAAATAATGGTGTGTAATCTGACAACATATAGAGAAAAATTGATAACAAGGTAATCCAAGTAGAAGGAGAGATTTATTGAGAAGCAAAATCAACACTAGAGCGTTTTGGTTCCAATGAACCATCATCAGAACTGTGAGGGATGATATTAGTGATGTTAAATCAATGATTGATGTTTAAATGTACAAAATACAAAAACCTAGGGGAAATTTGTATAACAAGAAAAAGTTGTCCATTTAACTTGAGAATATATATATATATATATATATATATATATATATATATATATATATATATAAGACAGTATTTAATCCGGAAAATCTGGAGTTGGGAACAATTCCAAGCAGGACAATTTAAATATTCAAATATAGAATATTAAATCCAAGTAATCCTAGTCAAGAGCATGATGCTCATAAAATCCAGAGCAAATTACAATTCAAAATTGTTGGTTTTTATTTTGAATATATATATATATATATATATATATATATATATATATACATATATATATATATATATATATATATATATATATATATAGAATTAATTTAAATCGCTAGTCGAAAATCTTCTACTAAAGTTTCACCTTAACGGATCATCAGGAAGTTTCGCCTAAACTATTCTAAGGAGAAATTGCTTTTACCTTTATTCACCAAAAACCTCCACCTATATATATATATATATATATATATAAATTTTAGCACTATATTGATATAACTGATTTCAGCAGTCTTGAACTAATAAAATCTATAATACTGATTATTGTAAACACACTCAAAAGAGACACAGCTAAGGGGATAAGGTAAGGAGCTATTTGAAAACATTCCATCCTCCCTAGACCCCAAATGAAGCCCTCCAACGTTTTCTGAGTATTAATTCTCTTACTGCATTTTTATTGATGTTATGCAGTAAAAAAAATTCCACAAAATGTAAGAAGGAACCTCCTAAATGATTCAAACCTGCTCCCCTCGGAAATCTTTCGCTAGGTCCCTCGTGGTATATCAGCTAAGTTTACACGCTTTTTTTGGAGGCAGTAAGTCACCTTTATGTTCTTTGTTGCTACATAAGACGTTGTAAATCTTAAAGATGTCCTTGTTAAACATGTTCTGTTAAGTCATCATTCAAGGGACGTAACTTGTGAGGTCGTTCTCCTTAAAAAAGAAGCCAAGTCAGGTGGTCGGTCACCTGGGGAATGAGAGATGAAAACAATGCAACCGTTCGATTAAAATTCGATGTAAATGCGTTGAACACCTTCAAAGACAACGACAAAAATTGAGGTAAGATAATGTTATTGCGTTTATCTTGTTAATAATTGTTTTATTTCATTTTATATGGAAAAAGTGAAAGAAAAAAAAAGAAGTTTTTAATCTTGGTTTTGTTTTTGTCAGATTTACAGATATGATTGACTAGCAAAGATTTTGTTGTAGTAGTACTAGTAGTAACTGTAGCAGTAGCCGTAAGTAACACCTCACTATAGAACTGGTGATTGATTGATTGGTTTTAACGGCATGACAATCCGTCAAAGGTTCGGAAATCGTGTTAATTATACGTTCTTATTTACATTTGTTGTTGTTGTTTTTAAGAGTTTTAATTTTTTATTTTTACCCACAATCCTAATTTTCAAACCTATCTATTTGATCCACAGATGGGACTCAAACAAGTACTACTCAAATTGGACCTGGGAGTTATGGGAATGAAGAAATACTCCACACTCCCCAGATCTCTTGAATTGGTGTCTTACCACCAGATGCAGTTTAGCGTCTTACCCATGACATCTTTTTTTTTTTGAGGGTAGATCTTTTCCCCCGCAGAGGATGCAATCAGCGTATCCCAAGGCGTGCTAACAGGGGTTAACAAGTTAATCTTACAAATTTCTATCGAATAGTGAGTTCGATTCTTACTAGTTATCCTTCACTTCTCGCCTTGTACCCAGTTGAGGCTGTTATCTTTTTTTTTTTTAAATTCCTCGAAAAGATTATCAGAGTTGCTTACATAGTGAATATATTTGCTTTCACCTCTGCCACGGGCAGGATGTGACTCAAGGTAAACTAAAAAAATGGTACTTGATACCTCCTAACTTAACACCAACATTACAAGGTACGTATCAAGAGTAAAATGGAGCAATCTAAGGAAAGGAGTAGCGCTCTTTCCTACACCTCGGTGTAGTAGCTATTAAAAAGGGAGCCTTCGGTTCGTCCTCGATTACGGTCGCCAACTTTACTTTTTAAAACTGGTTTGAAATCAGAGTTTTCTTTCTCTCATCCAGACTGGTGGCCTAACCAAGGCTAAAGAACCCAGTATGCCCTACCATCCACACAGAGCTGTATAGAGAATAAATGGATTCATGCTTTTTCTAAATGCATTAGCTATGTAAAATGCAAACAGCTTCGTTGAGGATTTGAATTCGGATCATCAATTCCATTTCCTACAACGATAAGCGTAATGTTAAGTGCGACTCCTTTCCTTACATAGTGTAATGGTTAGCGAGCTAGGCATGCTGAATATTGCTAGTGAGTTCTGTTCTCGCTGGCTGCCTCATATTTCTAGTGTTGTACCAAACTAGACTAAGCTTAAATCAAGCCGTCTTACGTGGTGTAACGATTAGTGAGCTAGGCTTGCAGAACATTACAAGAGTTCTATTCTCACTAGGTGCTTCATAGTTTTTTAACTTGTTTTGTATAAATCTAAAATCAAAACAAAGGCTCTTCACTGTGTATAGTTAAGCTAGTCTTGTAGATTATTACGGTTATAGTGAGTTCAATCCTACTGTTCTCACATTTTAAGGCTTTGTGCCAGATTAAACTAAACTTAGTAAATATTTATTCTCATACCTCATCATGGAGCAATGGTTAACAAGCTAAACTGAGTTCGATTCCTATTGGATGATTCATACTTGTAGCTTTGTCCTGTACTAAACTGGTAAAAATACAACTCACATAGAGCAATGGTTGTTGTGAGAAATCTATCTCTTCAGATTATTAGCACCTTGGTATTCAAAAATTGAAGCCGGGTATCAGATTAAGTTTAGAATCGTATATATTGATAGCAGGATATTACTGCTGTATCGAGGTTGATCTCTTATTGTTTATCCAGCATACCATAACTTCTGTATTTGATTAAGCTAAGCTAAGTAAACGCTTTACACCTCGCCATGGAACAGCGGTTTGCAAATTACCAAATAGACTCTAATTGATAACTTGATACTCTACACTCATGACCTTGTGCTAGACTAGGCTAAACTTAGTAAATGACTATGTACGGAGAGAACAAATAATTATCTTCCTTAGAGAATGGCCATGTCCATTGGTGTTCCTCGTGGGGTATTATATGACAATCACTAAAACTTACTCTCGACTTCTTTTTACTTCTGTTATTTGAACAGGAGAGATGTCTCGGACACTGTTTGGGAACGGTAAAGCCACATGGCTATTTTACTTCCCCTTTCCCTCTTCAAGTAAACCGTATTTTTTTGTAAACCTTCCACATCCTGTTCATGGAACTGTATGTGTATATTCCTGGTTTGGTTTGGTTTCTTTGTTTAATGGCATATCAACCTTTGTAGGTTATTTAATGCCAAAGCCATTCTCCGAGAAGAACAGTAGTGGTTCTATTTAACCCATAGCTGGGAGGATAAGGGGTTTCATACCTTTCCCAAGTGTATTTGCCCGAAAGTGAACGTAATAGCGCGACTGGAGTACGAACTCGCTTACAACGATTCCGCAGTCCAACGCTTTAACCATTACACCACGAGGACACCCCCCACGTATATTTCTGACTGTTGCAACAGGTTTATGTATTTTTTAAATACTATTCGTATTTGTATTATGTATATAAAAAGTTAAATGTTCTTGTATGTAAAAATGCGTTTATCATTTTTTTTCGTTGTATTCACTGTCAGTATATCACAGCTATACGAATGTTAATATGAATCCTTTCTGAAAGGGAACTCGACTAAATATTTTCCCTACCCGTGAGTGTAAATTGCCGCGTATAAGAAGGTCTGGCATATTAAACGATCTCAAGATTTTTCTTGGTTAGAACTGTACCTGTTGTAATGGTCAACCTCCAATGATGCAGTCGGCTAATATGACATTCCAGTTAAATATTTACAGTCAGTGTATCAGCTGTTGGAAACGGCGTGAGATATATTGTTAATACTTAATTTGTATTACAGTTTTAACCGACCGATTGGCATAATGTTTAGAGTGATCGCCAATGGTTTGGAGGACCAAGATTCAATCCCTCGTCGAGTGATATCAAAGACTAAAAAATGATACATGATACCTCCTTGCTAACATTCAGCATTATAAGGTACTGATCAAGGGTAAGTAGAGCTATTCAGGGAAAGGAGTCGCACCCTTAGTATAGTAGTAATTTCTAAAGCTTTTGCTTAGATGTAGCAGAAGGCTGCATGAATGGGGCCCTAATAAGAATCGAACTCAGTCGTGAAGGTTCACTAATCTAGCTTGCTAACCAGCCGAGGTGCTATTGAAAAAAGGAGCCTTCCGGTCACCCTCGACTACGGTCGGCCAACTTAGTTTTATTATTTTATATTAATCTCTGTGTTTGTTAAATAAGTTCACCAAACATGAGTTTAAGTTGGAAATGCTTGTGGTAGTCTGCTAAAGTTACGTTAGTTGGTGTATATAAATTGTTTGGAATACTGTTCTATTGAGTGATCACTCTGTGGTAAAGCTTTGTATTTTAACCTTGCCGAGCCCTATTTTTGTAAAGATTATTTTTTCTGGCTTAAAAAGTTGACTTGTATGCCGCTATTTACTGTAGTTATCTTGCTTTGAAGCCACAGTTAGCAAGTTAGTCTCGTGGGCCCTTACTACTCTAAAGAGTTTGGTTTTCATTTGGAGCTTTACAACAGACGAAACTATTAGAAACTATCCAAATATATTCACCTTGAATCGGAGCAGCGGTGAAACTAGAACTCACGCACCATTGCTACGGAGTATTTGTTAGCAAACTTGAGTTCGATCTACTCTCGGTGCGATGCATTTAGGACCTTTTTTTACTAGACTAAGTTGTGCTAAGAAAATATTAAAGTATAAATTATCATTATTATTATAATACTCATTTGAGAGTTTTTCACATCAGCATTAGCTGATGGTTTCTCACTGGAGTTTGAGTGACAAGTCTCCTCAAGTCTCCAGGACTCTTCGTATTCTGACTGATTATTATTATTATTGTTATTATACTACTACTACTACTACTCTTTGCGAGTTTTTCACAGGTGTTTTTTTTTTTTTTTTTTTTTTTTTTTTTACTGAAGTCTGGGAGATTGCAAGTCTCCTCAGGTTTCCAGGACTCTTCCAAGTATTCTGGCTGATTTTAACATTGTTATTTTCTAGATGATCTCGATTCTTTTTTCTGATTTCTAGTTCTTCTAATATTATCATTAATTTTTACTAGGATTTTTTTTCAGATTTTAATTTTTTGGTTGACTTTTTTTTTATTACCCATTACCAGAGGACTCATTCTACGACAACAAAAATCAAAGAAAGGAAATGAAGAATAAAAAAGAAACCCTCGGTGAGACTCGTACTCACAACTCTTATGTCGGAACAGTGGTTTATAAGCTAGTCACGCGGGGCATTGCAATCATGGTCATTTTTATTTTCACCGGTTGCTCTTACACTTGGGATCTTGTACCATATTAAGCTAAGCTTAGGAAATATACAAGATATTGGTGTCAAGCAATTTAAAGATAAGCCTAATCACTGGATACCAACAACGAATGAAAAACCCGAGTGAATAATAACGATAAGAAAGAAAACTATCAACAGTTTGGGTGGTCAAAAGACAAAAAGAGACTTGTGCTTTTGTCAAAGTAAAGATGTGTCAAGATATTGAGAGAAAAAATAATTTGTTAACAGGTTTCTTGTCCCGGCTTATCTACTTTTCAACACTTGTCTTTGCTTTTATTTTGGACTTTGACTTCTCATTCTTTCGGATCTCTTCATTAAGTATCAGACAACAACGATTTCTTGATACGTTCTTTAAAAAAGCCTTTGTTTTCTGCGAACACGAAATTAAAATTTATTGAAAAGTCTTTGTAAAAAAAAAAAAGAAAAAAAAGAAAGTACAGTAGGAACTCATCTTTAAGATTGCTAACCGCAGTATTTCTTATCCGGAGTTTTGCCTTACCCTCAGAAGGCCCAATCAAAACACCACCCTTGTTTAAAACTTACTGAAATAAAACTGCTTTATTAAATATATTTAAAAAAAAGGTAAATTTTAAAGAAAAATGATAATGACATAAGTTTTTATTTTTTATTTTTTTATTTCACCCAGTGCGAGTTTTTCAAACTAGTTTTAACTGGTGGTGTTTCACTGAAATCTGTATCTTAACATTTGTAAACGGCCATGGTTAAAGGAAGAAGCACAATCTACCACCGTGAAATTAATAAAGGGTTCGACTTGAAGTTCTGTTTGGGCTCCCGAGTTTGACAAGAAACACCTGAAGAAGGCCGAAAAACGTATCGGCTTAAACGTTGAGACAACCTCCGTCGCAACAACTACCCAGGGAGCATAACATCGCTTCAAAGAAATTTGGACAGAGAACAATATCCGAAAAGTCACTACTGTCTGTCTGACTCCCCTATATCAAAGTCTTTGCTTCAGAAGATTCAAAATATATGTAGTCTATATGATATCAGGACAATATTCTCGAGTGGCACGACTCTTTGAAAATATCTCTGCTGAATCAAGCCTCGAAAAGAATACAATAATAACAGCGTATACTCCATCCCATGCACTTGTGTTAAAGTATACAAAGGCGAGACATGCCGTCCACTAAAATCGGATATGGCTGACGATATTTGGAAAGACCAGGGAAACTGTTTGTCCTTATGGGATGAATTTGAAATTATAGATTGGGAAGAACCATTCTTCTTAAAGAAGCGGCGTATATGTTGGGCTACAGTGACCTATTGAGTAGACCAAGTATAAAAATGAATACGATTTGGGAACCATTTATCATAAAGAATCGATGAAAAAAAACTGCAATATGAGATTGGGTAAAAAAATCGTACATAATAGTAGTGAATAATATCTCATGAGTTGATGGTGACATTATATTTATAAGTCCCAAAAATTCATCCCAAATTGTCCTGCAGGACACATGGTGCAACAGATATAGGCGTTTGTTTGGAAAGTGCTTCTAAGGGAATTAATCTAGAGATTGTAGGTTCAATCCCAGCTACTGGTAAATAACAAGGAATACTTATTATAGCTTAACGCTTGTACTCGCTCATGGGTAACGGAATGAAAACAATCTATCTCCGTGGATTAGATAAAAGGTTCGATTCGAAATTCTTTTTGTGCTCCCGAGTTCAACAACACTCGGCCGAAACGTTGTGAATACAACAATAAACACAATAGTCTGAGTATTCTAAGTGATGAATAGATTATTCCCTGTTTTGGCGCTGAAAGTTAAACATTCGGAGGAATTGTGAGATATTTTTTACTTTGTCTTATTTTATTTTTGTATTTCATTATTTGTTTTATTTTTATTTGAATTCGTGATCTCAGACAGAATAGAATTCATTGTAAATGGTGCCATCTCCTCATTAATTAGCAAACTTCTGAAATTGATAAACCAGTTCATATATCTCGGTAACAATATCTCATCTACTGAAAGTTATGTCAATATACGCATAGGTAAGGCATGGACTGCTATTGGCAGATTACCGACTATATAAAAATCTGATCTCTCTGATGAAATAAAATGAAAATTCTTTCAAGCTGTGGCCGTGTCAGTACTACTGTATGGTAGCACCACTTGGACTCTAACAAAAAAAAACGTGGAGAAAAAGCTAGATGAAAACTACAAAAGGATGCTGCGTGCTGTTTTGAACAAACCCAGGAAGCAAATCCTTACAAAACAGAAGCTGTACGGCCACTTACCTCCCATCTCACAAATTAACCTTCAATCTCATAAACCAAGCAATATGAACAAGACATGCTGAGCCCTGCTGGAGACGCAATGTTCTCCAATGAACACCTACACATGGACACAACAGTATTAGTCGACCAGCAAAAAGTTACATTCATCAGCTTTGTGCGGACACAGTGCCGTCTTGGTGATTTGCCAAGAGCGATGACCGATAGGGATGGATAATGAGAGAAAGTTAAGGGAATTCGTGCTATCAACACGCTTTAATGATGATGATAATTTTTTTTTAGATTTAAAAATTCTAAACTTAACTGATTAATTAATTAATGTGAACAATTTCTAAATCAACGGTTCAACGTTTTACTCGTCTTATTTAGACGGTTTCTGGGTCGATCCTTCCCTGTTTTCTTCAAATACCTTTTTTTTCTTTTAAAAAAAATATTTTACTTTTTTGTTATGTAGAACCAGTTTGAAGAGACGATTTCATTATGTCGCTTGAAGACGACCGGAAAACACACCGATCGAAAAATTGTCGATCTTAGAATGATAATGAAAACCAAAAAAATCGCTAGTATTTAACTGGCAGGCTTGTTACAAAGAAGAAGCCATAGAAATGGTGTTTAAAAGATATCAAGTGTCTCTTCTTTAAGTAGCAGTAATCATAATCTGGGCGCGACTCAAAAATCGGTTACTTTAATGGCATTTTTTTGAAAAGGCGAAAAGAAAGTTATCTAAAAGGAGGCACAAGTAACTTAAGAAGGTGCTAAAAGCTCGTTGTTCCTCCGATGAAAAAAAAAAAAAATCACCCGGCAGTGAGCAAAGATTGTTCTGAAAATAAATTAATTGCAAGATTATTTAGGATCAAGCGAAGATACTGTATTTAACCAGAAAAAACATTCTGGAAACATTTAAAGACAGAAAATTAGATTTGTCGACTTTTTCGGGGCACAGAATCAGATAACAACGTTTTATGCTTTTTTTCTTTGTGGTTATTTTAACCACAGCCTAGGACGACAAGGAATAAGGAGGAAGCAATTAAGGCGACAAACAGGACAGTGTCCTCATTATATAATGTCTTATTTGGGCTAGTTTTTTTCATCCAGTTTGTTATTGTTAAAACATTTCACACGTTGCATCTTCCTCAGGTGTATGACGTCATTATTTAATGCCCTGAGATACATCAAACTAATTTTATCGATTTTATTTGATCAATTTCTGAGATGGTCAATCATTTAATTTTTGAGTTGTCGGGGATTTTTCAAATAAATGAATAATCACTGGGAGTTTCGCTGGAAAACTAAAAAACAATCCTTTAGGATTTTGAGATTTAAATAAGCCTGACTATATTTGGACGAAGAGCCCAACTAAAATTATCTAAAGGAAACTGTATAATTATTTATGAAATCATGTCTGTCTCAGCAGACAGCGAATCCAAATAAATGTTTGTCAGAAAACTGGATTAAAAAAAAAGAATTGAAAATATTTAAAAACTTTCTAAAGTCCGCAATAATACTTACGAAATGTTGGACTAGTGCTGGAACTTCTTGTGATTTTATCCATAAATAAAACTATTAGATACTACTAACCTATTAACTTAATGATAATAATAATAATGGATCATGAAGGTGACGGTGATACCAATTTTAATTGGCGCACTTGGAACAATCCTTAAACACTTGATAAAAGGGACTGGAAGACTTGAAAATAAGAGGACTAGCGGAGACCATCCAGACTACAGCATTATTAAGACCGGTCAGAATAATGAGAAGAGTCCTAGAGACTTGAGGAGACTTGCTGTCACTCAAACTCCATCGAAAAAGCATCAGCTAACGCCGGTGTGAAAAACTATCAAAGGAATAAAATAATAGATGAAGAATAGCAAGTGTAGGTTATGTGGAGACAGAGATGAAACGGTTAATTAGCAAACTTGCACAAAAGGAATGCAAGACTAGGCATGGCTTTATGGCAAATGTGATTACCTGGGAATTGGGAAAGAGACTAAAATTTGGCCTTGTGACAAATGGATCTGTACAAACCAGAATTTGCCCTAGAAAATGAGACGCATAAAATTCTCTGCTACTTTGAGATACAAACGGATCACTAAATTCCGGTGAGAAGATAAAAACTAATGTTAAATAAAAACAAACAAAAAACCCCAAACAAAACAAAAACAAAAGCTAAACAAAAAACAACTAAAAAACAAAACAAAACAAAAAATGAAGCAAGAAAAGTCCTCATCATCTAGTGGATTTTACCGTTTCCGTGGAGCACAGAGAAAGAGAAAAAATAGACAAATACATGGATCTTGCCAGAGAGCTGAAGAACCAGTAGAACATGACGGGGATATAAGTTGGTGCTATTGGAGTGGTCCCTAAAGGCTTGGACAAAGGAACTGGGGGAACTGGAGATTAGAAGAAGAATTGAGACCTTACAGACCACAGCACCTCTAAAGTCTCCTAGAATACTTAGAAGAGTCCTGGAAACCTATGGAGATTTGCTGTCCCTCAGGCTTTAGTGGGAAAAAACCACCAGTTAAAACTAGGATGAAAAACTCGCATTGAGCGAAAATAATTTCACTCCTTTGAAAAAAAAAATACTCTGGTATTTTTCAAACAAATGATCCTATTCAAACAAGGACGTAAGATTTAGTTGGAAACAAAGAAAAGGAATTCTGTAAAACAAAGAATGCGTATTTTTGGTGAGTGTTAGGACAAAGATAAAACAAATCTAGATACAAGGACTTGGCTCAAGAACTGAACAAACGCTAAAATAATTGAATGAGGTTTGTAATGAGGTTTGTGTCTATTACAGTTGAGTTAATTGAGAGGAAGAGCTGAAAGTGACCAGATCATCGTTGTTTTAGAGTTGATGTGAGAGTTTTGAGAAAGATAAGTATTCGAGGGAACTTGTCACTTGATCCTCAAAAAAAATAAACAAACTATCAAACGTCTGCTGTGAACATACAAAAAGGCAAGAAAAAGAAATCTAACAATGAATAATAATGAAGAATTTGAATAATTAACTAAAAATTAAAATTAAAAAATGGAAACGAATTTTATATTATTTTCTTTTGAAATAATTTTGTTTTATTTAAAATTAGACTGTTGATTATTAATTCTTGAATAATTATGTCTTCTTTTATCATAGTTTATCCTCGATAATTTCTGTAAAAAATGAGGGTAGTCATGGAAAAGATTTTTAACACTGTCTTTCATTAAAGTGCATGTAGAAAGACTTAAAACGTTTAATAAAAACTATTAGGGTGTTGTTTTATTTACTAAGTTTAGTTTAATTTTGGCACAAGGCTAGAAATATGGGATATCCAGCAAGAATCGAACTCATTAACAAGGGTCTGTTAATCTAGCTTGATAACCATTAGACCACATACTACTCTTCTATAAGGATGATTTTGGCATTCAATAACTCACGAAGGTTGATATGCCATTAAAAACAACGAAACCAAACCAATCTGAATCATAGAATTATGTACGTATTGTTTCATGAACAAGCAATATATGGAAGGGTCACAAAAAGGGGAAAAGGCTTACACGGTAAGTGTGGGTGATATGGCTTTTTGGCTTTACCGTTTAAAGAAGAAAGGCAAAAAATGGATTGGTTAACTTTTAACAGCATGTCAACACATCTAGGGTTATTTTAAGCCTAGGGGTTCGGGAATCACGTTCATTGTACGTTTATATTTTCATTATTTGTGTAGTTTTTTCTAAAGAGTTTTTTATTTGCACAATCGAATTCCTATCGAACAGGAATACTTTTTAAACAGGTCGAATTGATCCATATATAGAACCTAACAGGTACCACCACTCCGGGTCAGAGTGGACTTGGGAGTAATAGCAACAGAGAAGTACTCCTCATCCCCCAGCTCTCCAGAAGTGGAGCCTCACCAGCAGATGCAGTTTAGTGTCCTACCTATGACACTCCTTTTTTTAGTGGCGAACCATTTTACTCTGCAGGGGGTACAGTCAGCGTTTTCTAAGCCCCATCGACAGGGTGTAGAGGTAAAAAGAGGAGCCTAGAATAGGTTTCTGAGACTGATGTGTGACACCTTACGGGACCCCAACCGGACTTGCCAATTAGATAATTATTTGTCTCTCAACAGAAGGAAGAAAAAAAGGATTAAGCGACTTCTAAATACCATTGGATATTGTAAGTTGGCGATCGTAGTCGAGGGTGACCCGAAGGCTCCCTTTTCAATAGCCGATGTGTATGGGAGGGCGCTACTCCTTTCCCTGGATTGCTCCACTTTACCCTTGATCATTTACCTTATAATGCCGAGTGTTAAGCAAGGCGGCATCAAGTACCATTTTTAAGTCTTTGGTATGACTTGACCTGGGATTGAACCCCGGTCTCCTGGACCACTGGCGAACACTCAACTCATTAGGCCAATGGTCCGGTCCCATTGGATATATGTAATATGCTCATATAAAAAACCGTACAGTTTGTTGACCAAATCGTTGTATCAAAAACATCTGAACATATGAAGCTATCTGAAAAAAAAAAAAATGCGTAGAATAATGAAAGTGCTTCAGACAGTACAAAGCTTGAAGAATATATCGACTAAATCGTTGCATCAAACACAGAAATATGAAAACAATAGATAATGTCTAGCTAGCTATTATCACATATCATTACTAATACATTGATTTCAATCCTCACTAAGTGTCACACACTTGTAACATTGTCCAGTTCAAAGCAAGTAAATAATGTGTGGCTTGCTTCATATCATAACAATGCATTTTCCTAAGGATGTTATGTATTTGAATTCAGGTAAAAGCCAGACTTTTGAATACTGATTTTTTATACTTGTAAGAACCCTCCTTACCTCATTTGTCCCCTTTCCTATTTGGCTCTATGGGTTTGGGGGTCTATATGTTTTTGTGTGTGTGTGTTCCATGTGTTGGTAAAACGATAGCAATTCACAAAATAAAGACGCTAACACATCATTTTCTTTCATTTACCGGTTTTATTTTATATTCTTTCGACAAAAGTCCACGTGGTATTTACTGTTCAGTTCCTTTGTCTGTAAAGAGTTTGGTTAATTTAGGTTTGATTTAATTTCTTTGTTTAATTGCATATCAACCTCCGTAGGTTATCTAATGCCAAAGTCATCCTTGTGGAAGTAATGAATTTTAGGATGAATTGAGATTACCACCATCACATTCCCATAATGCATTAGTCTATCTAAGGTGAGAGTAGCACAGAATATTTCCGTAAGGAAAAACAAAGTCCATTTAGACTAAAACAACATACATTTTATTTACATACATCGTATACATAATAAAGAAACATGACATGCATAGTATATATAATTAAGAAACATGACTTACTGTTCCAAAGTGTAAAAAAGGTAGATAAGCTGTTTCACAGAACTAAAAGGCTGATAGCGGCGGTTAAAAACCTACATTTTTTGGTGTAGGGAAATAGTCCACGAGGGATAATTTGCACGCCTATGCTATTCGCAAAAGCGGAGACGAAAGGCAGGTCCTTTTCGGTTGGTGTCTGCTATAAAAAAAAAATGATAGAACTCGTTTCTCGAAATATCACATGACAAAATGTCACGTGATTCTCGGAAGCTCCACCTACAGCTCCCAAAAAAGGAGACCACTATGTTTAGTACTATTTAACCCATATTTAGAGTGATAAGGAGCTCAATCCTTTCCCAAGGGTATTAGTTCGAAAGTGAACGTAATAGTGCAACTGGAGTTCAAACTCACTTACTACGATGTTGCAATCCAGGATGCTTGTTACTACTCCAGGAGGACTACTTCCATTTGCTCGATTTCTTGTTTAATGACATATCAACCTTTATTATTTAATGCCAAAGGCAGCTTTGTAGAAGAACCGAAGTTGTACTATTTAACCCACTGCTGAGGAGATAAGAGCGTTCATCCATTTTCTATGGTTATTTGTACGCAATAACGCGACTAGAGTTCGAACTTACGATGTTGTTGTCAAACACCTTTGGCATTATGTCACGGAGACTCCGCCACAGGGTAATTTAGGTACAAATATGTAAATTTGTGATGTCTATTGTATCATTTTACTTATTTTATTTAAAAAAAATTAGTGTATTTTAATATTTTTTATATCTTATTTTATTTCATTTTTTCTTCTATACCACCACACAGGGAAGCTCTTCTCAGATGTAACATAATGTTTCTTCCCTTATTTTTCACTATTTGGCTCTGTGCTAAACTGCTCTTTGTAAATATGAAGAGGAAAATAATAGCTTGAAAAATATAGAAGCATGAAAATACTCATCCAAATTCTTGTTCATCTCTGGAAAAATGCATAATAGCTAATGATAGTGACTTTGAAAATTAGTGCTTTGTATGTATTTACCCAATCCCTCTACCACAGGCACATCGATAGGCTATCGATCATATGGAAATCAGACCTGACCGATAAAATGAAACGCAGTTTCTTCCAGGCAGCGGTCGTATCGATACTGTTGTATGGATGCACTACTTGGACGCTAACTAAAAGGCTGGAGAAGAAGATAGACGGCAATTACGCAAGAATGCTGCGAGCAATATTGAACAAGTCCTAGCGGCAACACCCCACAAGGAACCAATTATATGGCCACCTGCCTCCCATCATGAAAACTATCCAAGTTAGACGAACCAGACATGAAGGACACTGCTGGAGAAGCAGGGACGAGCTCATCAGTGATGTACTCCTATGGACCCCCACATATGGCCGGGCAAAAGCAGGACGACCAGCTCGAACATACATACATTCAGCAGCTATGTGAGGATACGGGATGTAGCCCTGAAGACCTGCCGGAGGTGATGAACGATAGGGAGAAGTGGCGAGAGAGGGTCAGGGATATCCGTGCTAGCAGCACGACATGATGATGATGATGAAATATTTTAAACAGAGTTTAACTGGTTTGAATTCAGATTTTTCCTTCTCTTAGAATGGTCGCTTAACCAAGGTTAAAAAAAAACCTTGTTTGCCTTACTATTTACCCATAGCTGAGGGGGGGGGCAGATTAATTTTCCTAGGTAACGGTAAGGCTATATGGATATATTATCCATAAATGTTAAGTAAGTCTTTTTTCATTTTGTGTTCTTTCCCTTTACTATTTGTTTATATCTAGCTGTTGAGGCACGTTTGTTTACATTTTTCTTTTAATACCACTGGTTTTTATATTATGCACTTACCTAACCCCTCCCCAGCATAATGAAACGCTAGGTCAATTTTTAAGCGGAGTTCAGCTAGTTTGTATTCAGAGTTTTCCTTCTCCTAGACTGGTTGCCTGACCAAAGCTAAAGAACCTTTTCTCCCATTGCTAAGAGGGAGGGGAAAAGATATGGATTAATGCCTTTTGCAACGGCATCAGCGCAAAGTGAAACGCAAAAAATCCTGCCTCTTTCAGGACTTGAACTCGAGTCACCGACTTCATTTCCATGATGATAACCGTTACGCTAAGTGTGCTTCCTTAATATCACTCTATAGCTGAAAACTTGCTCTATCCAACGGTATAATTGCATTCTTTTTGTAGTTTTCGTGAGAATAAATTGGAGGCATTACTTTTAGAGTGCTGTTCCTGAATTTTAGAAGTTTTGAAAAAAATTAACGAAGCTTTACTCCTACCCAACATAAAAACAACAACAACAACAACAACAACAAACAATTCTACAGTTGGATTTGTAAATAATTCTGTTACTTAAATACTAATCCGCTTTTCATTTCATTTCATCACGCTAACAAGAACTCATGTGCACAGACCCTCGGGGCTGCCCTGCTAATCATAGCACGGACAGAACATCTGGAATTAAAGGGGTGTAGTCCTGATGCTGTGGGAGGGACAGTGATGACATGAGAACGGAAAAGGCCGGGTGGATTTATATTGGTGTTCTGGTGTAAGCCGTTTGTCTGATGTTTAAAATTGTGAGGTGCCCTGGGAATCCGTCTAACTACAGATGTGTGTTGATGTATATCTAAATAGATATTTATTAAACGCTTGGCATATATCCAAACAGAGGAGGTGGGGGTGATTATGTTGCGCCAATCTTTCAATGAGGTAGAATGTAGTGTAGTATGTGGGTGTCCGTTCACCTTAAAATTGGCATTCAACTTCCCGTCTTCTATCTCGTCTTGAATATCGACTAGTATCGACTACCCAACTCCTCCATCGCTAGTACGATACGACGCAATATCAATTTTTATGTGGAGTTCAGCTGTTTTGTATTTAGAGTTTTCCTTCTCGTAGACCGGTTAAAGAACTTAGTCTTCCGTTCTATTTACCTATAGCTGGAGGAAAAATAGATTTATATCTTTCTCAAGAGTATTAGCACCATGTGAAATGCAATCAGCCTTGTCCAGGACTTGAACTCAGATCACTGTGTCTATTTCCTGCAGCGATAACCGATACGCTACGAGCGCCTACAAATATATCGGACAATAATCTAATCAATACACAAGTGTGCGCGTGCATATCTACATATCAATATGTACGTCCGTGTATATATACAAAGATGTGTAGGCTTGCATATACCCTATATACTCGTGCATAAGTCGATCTCGTGCATATGTCACTTTTTGATTTATAGTCACGAAATCATCAAGTCTTTGAAATCAAGTGTTGCTACTAACCTTTTCTATTAGGTTAAAAAAAAGTATTATTTATTAGTTGATTTTGTGTAAAACGTAGGTATTCCAAATTCGACCTATACACGAACATATACAGGAAGAATAAGGATGCTCATGTCGGAAGATATTATTGAGTTCGATCCTTGGGTGACCCATAAATGTATCAGTGTTCTCAGGTTGTCTAAGAAATAGTTGCAGAAAGAAAACTAAAGACAAGTTTTTCTTAGCGTGGGTTATGGTGCTAATCTCTTAAGCTATTGTTGATGAATGTGTTCCTCACTGGGAGCTTAATGAATCGGGTTATATTCATTTTTTATATTTATATAGGGTGCGATGGGTAATTTGACATCTAAATTACTCAAAAATGAAAATAACACTGATATCCCACTTTATCAGATATATTTACTAAAACTATATAAGATATCTTTATATTCTCTAGATTAGATTTATCAAAAGAAAATGCCATTGGCTTCAACCATGATCCTCAGACGACTTCGGAATCTTGTACACGTCTTTTCGACCGTCTCCTTGTTTAAATCGTTTAATGGTGCTGTTATCCTTGCCTTCAGTTCATCTGTAGTATTGCAAGGAGATTTGTTAGTCTCTCCCTCGATCGCGCCCTGCTCATAAGAACCAATAGGATTGCCATCTAGCGAATTAGAGCGACCAGACGTTAGGGGTGATTCGGATCTCAGAAATTTTCTTACTGCGAAAACTGAATTCTCTTGCTAGTTTGGCATAGTGCCGTGTCCTGTTGGCTGATGTAGAGTCTTCCAGCAGTCACCCTCTCGATACATATACCACTACCTCCTCAAGGATCTTGATGTAGACTTCCGTATTGAGTGTGAGGCAATGTGGAAAGATGAATGCAGGTATAACGTTAACATCGCTATTAACCACCCACAACACTACGATGTAGATTGAGTGTTAGGCTTTCATTAATATGAATGTGAATCTGTTCTCAGATTGACACCCAAACATTCTGAAATCTTTGTATTGGGGGATCCGGCATGAATGCCCAGCATACCGTTTCCGAATTTCTAGAGGGGTGAATTATGTCATTGTGCTGCTTTTCTCACTGACAGTCTCTGATTCTAGTTTGCTGCACAGTAGACAATATCCCAAACAAATAAAGTGGATGCACGAAATTAATAATTTTAAATGCCAACGATTTACCCATCGTGTGCATTGTATTTATCGCTGCCTCCCACCAGACAGGACTTGACACAAGATAGGTGGAAATTTACTAAGCTTTTTGCTTAGATGTGGCACAAGGCCATATGAAGGGGGCACCCAATGAGACTCGAACTCACTCGTGTAGGTTTGCTAGTTGAGCTTGCTAACCATTACACCACCAGAGGCGCCCAATAGTAATTTACAAATCTCTTTGCTTCGATGTGGCACAAGGCCGAATGAATGGGGCGCCCAATGAAACTCGAACTCACTCGTGTAGGTTTGCTAGTCTAGCTTGCTAACCGTTACACCACCAGAGGTGCCCTTGACACAAGATAGGTGTGTCTGTCTGAGTTTTATATATATATTTATATATATATATATATATATATATATATATATATATATATATATATATATATATATATATATATATATATATATATATATATATATATATATATATATATATATATATATATATATATATATAAGCACACTGTTCTAACAGGGCTAATTTGCATACTTTGCTATAAAAAAATTGCTTATTAAAAATGAAACCAATATAGGTTATTAAAAAAAAAAACAAAAAAAAAAAAAAAAAACTGGTTGAAAAGGAATAACCCTGTCTTATTGTTCGTTTTCAATCTTATTTTTCGTAAAGTATGACCTTTTTAAAAAAAAATAGCTATTGTTTTGAGCATTCTTAGCAGTAAAATGTAATCAACCTTTTACAACAGTAAAACCGAATCTTAGATTTTCGTAGTCATATTTTTTTTCTCGAAAGTCATATTTTATTTTTATTATCTGTATATGCTAAATATCAATTCACAATGCAATGAATAAATAAATAAATAAATAAATAGCAACCAAAAATAATTTATTTCAGAAGCTAACCAAGGCCCAAACTTTATGTCGAGAATTATGTACCTTTAATTGTTCAATTTCATATCAAGGTTTGGTTTCTTTGTTTAATGGCATATCAACTCTTTTTAGGTTATTTAATGCCAAAGCCACTCTCCTAGAAGAACAGTAATCATACTATTTAACCCATAGCTGGGAGGATAAGGGGGTTCATACCTTTCCCAAGGGTATTTACCGGAATGTGAAGGTAATAGCGCGACTGGAGTACGAACTCGCGTACTACGATTCCGCAGTCCATCGCTTTAACCATTACACTACGTATCTTTAAGTCTTTTTTTTTATTTTGTTCATTTTTTTAAACAAGGATTATTCAAATGATTGAAAAAAAAATTTAAAAAGCAAAAATTCATTTTAATTTTGTGAAGTTTTAATGAAGATGTTCGATTTGCAATCTATGTTAATGAAGCAAAAACATAAACACACACGATTTTCATAGTCCAAGTTTTCATTTTCATATGGTATCACACAGATCCTACAGAGGAGTGGTGGCAGTATGTGGATACAAAAACATAATCTGTTGTTAATCATGATCATTTCTTTTTTAATCAATAAAATTAAAATAGAAATAACTTTTCTAAAAAAAGTTTCTCTATAATACTATGAATCTTTGTGCTTCTTTATTTTAATGGCATAATGAGTAGAGTGTTCACCAATGGTCCTGGAGACCAGGGTTCAATCCCAGGTCGAGTCATACCAATGACTAAAAAAATCGTATTTGATGCCACCTTGCATTATAAGGTAAATATCAAGGGTAAAGTAGAGCGATTCAGAAAATAGAGTAGCACCCTCCCCTGCACCTCGGTGTTGTAGCTATTGAAAAGGGAGCCTTCGGGTTTCCATCGATTAAGGTCGCTAACTTTAGTTGTTATTTCAAGAATATGAAGAACTTTTTTTGCACGCAAAATAAAATCTTGGAGTCCTTATTCGGAACCTTGATCTCAACATCTTTACTCTCTACAATCAAACTTAAGTTTTCCAGTTACCAAAATTTAATAAAGATGGGGAATTTGAATATTGAAAAAGAAATTTTGAAATTGAAATAGAGAAAATATTCAAAGGTTTTGCAGCGAAGAACAGGTACTATGGCTAGTGTTAATTTATTAAGCTTTTTGCTTAGATGTAGCACAAGGCCGCATGAATGGGGCACCCAATGAGAATCGAACTCACTCGTGTAGGTTTGCTAGTCTACCTTGCTAACCATTACACCACCTGAGGTGCCCCAGGTACTATGGCTAGTGTGTGTGTGTGTGTGTGTGTGTGTGTGTGTTTCTTGTGCGCACACACACACACACACACACACACACACACACACACACATATATATATATATATAATCATTATCATTCGCCACTTGTTTAATATATTATACAACACGATATAACAAATCTATCCTATATTGTGCCCCACTCTCTCTCTCTCTCTATATATATAAACGAAAAGAAAATCCCACTAAATCTTATAACAAATATCTATCTATCTATCTATCTATCTATCTATCTAATTTACATATGCATATTTGTTATATAGTATACATAAACGTTCAATTTAAAAGTACATGCAGTATATTTAGACTACTACATTACCAGTTATCTATGCAGATATATTTATGATTTTATTGCGTGTCTTCATATTGTATATATACACTATTAGAAATATATATATATATATATATATATATATATATATAGAGAGAGAGAGAGAGAGAGAGAGAGAGAGAGAGAGGGAGGGAGGAAGGTTAATCCGGAATTACAGAATTAGATTTTATTAATTCTATTCTTGACTTCTTTTCCTTCTGCAGTTTGCATGCATCTTTTTTTTAAATTTTTTTTGCCTTCCAAATAGAATTTTTACGCTTCTCTCAACAAGGAATTCCAGAAGACCACCAACAGAATTTACACAAAATCTATGGAAGCCAAACTATGACAAAATCTATTCAGTTCCTCAGAAAACAGACCTACTGGCTTACTTAAAATTGATTGGTATCCATTTTTCTCTTTGTTCTCACTTGTGTACAGTTGACGGGTTACCTGACGATGGTCGAAGATCAGAAGGAACAAAAAAGTATTTATTTTCTTTGCCATAAGGACGAAAGTGGTTTAAATCCTAATTGAAAGTTAGGTTCCTAATGCGTACATGTAGTTAAAGACAAAAATTTCCAGTTCTCTTGCTACGTACATTTTTGCATGCTTTAGACATCAGGAAATGATCCTGCATAAGCACTCTTATTTAGTTAGTAATCAGTCTGACATTCTCAATGGGAAAAATGATCGGTAATGTTTGGTCTGTGATAGAGTGATTATCATATGTCCCATAGACGATGATCGCGCTTCAAATAGAGCTGACATCTACCATTATATATATATATATATATATATGAGAGAGAGAGAGAGAGAGAGAGAGAGAGGTTAAAAAGTTCATAGGTCGATTAAAATACTCTCGTGGAATGTGACTAAATGAGGTCTATTTGTCAAGTCCCCCCTAGCGGTCCACTCATTTCTTCTATCGGTGTTGTAGTGCTTAGATCTCATTGGTAACAAAAGTCATCATCAGCAGATATGATGTCATAATATGAACTTTTCTGCCGATTCTTATATATATATATATATATATATATATATAGTACGGGTCGTACGCTCGGAACTATTTCTTTATAAAAGTTAATTTACTGCTTAACCAAAGATTCCAAGATTTTATTATTTTTAGTGGCACGTTATACCATCAAACGTATATTATTAGTTATTATTTAGGACACAAAATTACAGCGTTGAAATTCTATTAAGAAGACAAAATAAAGTTTTTTCTAAAAAAAATATACTTACCGAATTTTGTTTAGGAGTATACAAATTTGTGGACTGCTACATATTCATATTTTTGCTTAGATCATTTCAATTTGGTAGAGTTTGCGATAATACCTAATAATACCCATCTTGTTTGTTTAATGTTTTACAAGAGATAAAAAAAATCCTGATGATCTTGGTTTAAAAGGAAATTATTCTTATTTAAAAAAAATGTTTGGTGTGTACTTATTTATGGAGGATACACTATGTGGAGGATTTTTTTTCATTCAATTACTATTGCTTTTCGGGCAACTCATAAACTGAGATTCTATGGTTATTAATACCTAATCATCATCATGTCGTGCCACTAGCACAGATATCTCTGACCCTCTCTCGCCACTTCTCCCTATCGTTCATCGCTTTTGGCAAGTCTTCAGCGCTACATCCCGTATCCTCACATAGCTGCTGTATGTATGTTCGAGCTGGTCGTCCTGCTTTTGCTTGGCCATATGCGGGGGTCCATAGGAGTACATCACTGATGAGTTCGTCCTTGCTTCTCCAGCAGTGTCCTGCGTGTCTGGCTCGTCTAACTTGTATAGTTTTCGTGATGGAAGGCAAGTGGCCGTACAGCTGGTGTCTTGTGGAGTGTTGCAACAATGTCGAAGTATTCTGTGTCTCCATCTGATGAACACACTTTCACTTTGGCGTTTCTGTAGAGAATCGTTAATGCTGCTACGGTTTCTTTTGGTAGGCCGTATGCGAGTAGGATTTGTTCCATCTTCCCTCTGTGTGTGTCTGCAATCGAAACTACGTCACAATTCTCTTTGTTATTTTCAATATTTTCTCTATGATTAGTATCTAAATTAATTATTATTTATTCTTTATTAGTATCTTATTTATTTATGATATCTCTATTAAAGTCTATCCGAGTAAGGCTTACTTCAAAATAGCCCTCATTATTAGTGAGATGTAACCGACTTCCCACCCGGCATATATATTCCACAAGGTCGTTTTGCCGTGGAGAGCCATGCACAAATCGATATTCTCGCGTGACTATTTAAAAAAATGCTTGGTCCATTCAGCATTCTCCATATTGGGGCGCTTCAGGCGCCATGCCATGAACTCAGTCCTTCAAAGCAGGTATTGCTTGTGAGGACACCTCATGGGACCAGGCGATTCAAATTAATAAAACCCACCAGACGCGAACGCCATGCAGACCCGTGATATTAATGGTGTTAAAGTCCTGCAAAGTGTACTATATATTCCTAAGAAATAAAGTTTTACATAGTATATGGTGTGTATAATTTGCTTGCTGGTTTTAACAAAATCGGGTTTAATAAATGCTTACTAGGTGTTATTATTGTTTTATTCGCAACCGTATTAAAATTAATCCTATATATAATTTTATATATAAATCAATTAAAAATAAAATAAAGATTAGTAATCTTTTTATATGCGTTCTTATCTAGTTTCGTCAGTCATTCTAATTTAATGTAATATGGTTAGATAATAGACTGGTTAAATCTTGTTTAGCATGAAGTGTATTACTTATAAAAATAGTTAAACCGTTGCACTGATAAACCGTTAAATCTGAGGTCAATTCAGTATAATTAAAAGGTAATACAAATTAAAAGGCAAATCTCGTCCCTCATTGGAATATTGTAAAGTCAGGTGACTATGAATTTTACAAGTTAGATTTTAACTTTGAATTAGTTAACCCAGCACCGTTGAATGGTATAGTCCTAATTTCCAACAATGATAGTTTCCGGTTGTTGTCCGAACCGGTTATAGAAAAAAAAACAAAAAAAAAACGTTTAAAGAAAATGAATAAAGAAGTGTACAAATACAAAAGATTTGTTATTTACTCCAGCAGAGAAGATAGAATAGCGTGGGGTTGTAGCGAAGATCGAACAGCGAATAGCAGCGCAGAGGAAGAACAATCACTGGCCGAAGGCTCCCTTTTCAAAAGCTACTACACTGAGATGTAGGGGGGCGCTACTCCTTCCCCCGGATTTCTCTACTTTACCCTTGATACGTACCTTATAATGCTGTGTTAAGCAAGGAAGTATCAAGTACTATTTTTTAAGTCTTTGGTATGACTCGACTTCGGATTGAACCCGGGTCTCTCGGGCCATTGGCAATAGCTGTACTGAAAATGGTACTTGTCTAAATATCCGAAAAAGGAAGGCATAGTCGTAAATTCTGTGGTAAAATTGTAGAGACGATAATCTAAAATAAATTGACTAAAGGCTCTTGCTGTTTTGGTTTGTATTCTAAAGTTAACTCGGAGAAGATGGAATCTACGTCTTATCTCGTTGAAATCTGACATGAAAAGGACAAAACCAGAATTCCCTAGACCGGTGAAAATTTAAGGGGTAGTCCTTCTGAGATGGTAGTAAACACTACTTGCATTCTATTAAAGATTCTCAACTTATTCCAAGGGACTCTTCAACTGCATGATAGAACTTTTCACTATTATATAATCTTTTAGTAGTTCATGTCATTCCTGTATTCATTCTATTAAGTTTGCTCAGGCTATAAATATGTTGTTGTTAATTCGTCTTGAATTGTTTTCCATTGTTTAGTACGAGGGAATATTAAATCATAATGCATTTCCTTTGCTATAAGTGTCTGAATTGTGTTCTTAACACTCAAATAATCGTGGTGATGGGTTATGGTAATCAGATAAGACAAATATATGAAGACAAACCTTCAAAGTCCACTCGATTCAATTCCCACGGACCGAAAAAAGAATATTTCGTGTTAAGTCCAGACAAAATGTTTTGGTATGTTGTTCCCATATTACGAAAAATTGTTGAATAACGCAGCGTACTTGGACGAGTCAAAAGTTTTGTAACACGCGTATATGACGTGACTGAAGCAGTGGCAGGTAATCACTGCGGTTGATAGTATTGTGGATGTTAGTGCGCTGACAAGTAGTGCATCGTTTTACTCCGCGTGTGATTGAAAAGCTATTCAGATGAATGTGCAACGTTGTCTAATCCGGGAACTTATGCTTCACAAGTTTGAACAAGGCCATAACGCCACGGAAATAACCAAAACACTTATATACAAAGGGAAGGCGCAGTTTATCACAGTAAAATAGTTCATCAAATTTGCAAGAACCTTGACGTTCAGGCAAGGTCAGGTAGGCCTAAAACTGTGGATTCCGAGGCCGTGCTTTAAAACAAATCCAGTGAATAAACACTCGGAGAGTATCAGGTAAGATCGGCATCTCACTGTTCATTGTTGTTGGTTATTTTAAAAGCTTTTGGAACTGTTTAATTTTGCCTCATGTTTGTAAAATATTGCAAACTTTTGATTTACTCGAGTGATTACTTGACATATTTTGACTGAATTTGAATGCTAGTTTTCAGAATATTTTGTTTTGGAATTATAGTTCCTTTGTGCAAAACCTTTTGAAAAGTGCAATTGCATTTGCAAAACACTGAAAAATAATTGGAGATATTTTCAGTTTCTTTGAAAACGATTCAAAAAACTAATTTCTTTTTTGGCATTGCATTTTAAAAGATTAGTTTAATTTGAAAAAAAAAAAAAAAATTGAGGCTAAAATGATTCGTGAATTGTAACGATTTAAATAGCTTCTTTACATTAACATTTAAACGGCTATCTTTTTTCAAATTTTTTTTTAATAGCCATTCACGAAAAGGAGATCGTGTGTAAAATCCCTTGTGAGATGAAGTGAAACAGATAAACATTTACTTGAAATATTGTTAATTATTCGTTTGGGTTGAATCAACGCATCTTAATCAAAATAGCTAAATCATACAAATAACATTTTAACTGATACTTTTTTTCTTTCTCCTTGCTATTAACATCAATATAATTCGGCCATAATGCTGCGTTTGTGTCTGTTCAACGTTCATTTATTTTTCTCTTTTCGATCTTGAGAAGCCCGGAGAACGAGTTAAACGTCTGTCTAACGTGTTGACATATGATATTTGTTTTATCATTATTTTAGGCTGACGTGATGAGCAAGAATAATTTTTCTTCTAAAGTGAAGGCCTAAGACATACCCAGTATTTTCAAAATGTTGAGGTGAATTTCGAAAAATTAACTTAATTTAATATTTCTTCGAGAGCGAGTCCACGTAGTGCAGTGACTAATGTGCTGGACTGCGAGATTGTAGTTAGCAAGTTCGAACTTCAGTCGTGCTATTGTATTTATTCACTTTCCGACTAATACCCTTGGGAAAGTTATGAACCCCCTTATGTTCCCATATATGGGTTAAATAGTACCACTACTGTTTTGCACGGGTGGATTTGGCATTAAATAACCCACGAAGGTTGATATGCCATTACAGAAAGAAACTAGCTTTTCTTCCGTATGTGTAACATTTCCGACACTTTCTATTTTACTAGCAAAAGTTATCTTACTACCCACGGATTTATTCATATCAAGAGAATTAAAAAGTATGAAAGACTAAAATCGTATTCACCAAGATAGAAATAAGTAAAGTAAAATTGACAACCGTAGTCGAGGGCGACCCGAAGGCTCCCTTTTCAAGAGCTACTTCACCGAAGTTTAGGGGAGGGTGCTATTCCTTTCGCTGGTTTGCTCCACTATCCTTGATCCGTATCTTATAATGCTGAGTGTTAAGCAAGGCGGCATCAAGTACCATTTAAAAAAATCTTTGTTATGCCAATGAAGCGATTAGAAATAAGCAATGCCTAAAACATTAATTTTGTTCAAAATAGTCCTTTTGCTATTCAACACACATATCCTAGCGAGTTCACCAGTTCGGAAACTCCTCTTTTGATGACTGATTGATTTTAAGGGCATGCCAACACGTCTAGGGTTATTTTATACGTAGAAGTTAGGGAATCGCGTTTTTTGCGTACTTTCCTGTCTAATATGGATTCTTTTTAAGCAAAGCTATTTGACCAACGGAAAGAACCATAACGAGTACTTCCACTCCTATTCAAAATGCGTCTGGGAGTAATGTCAATGAAGGAGCACTCCACACTCCTCAGATCTTCAGAAATGGAGCTTTACCATCAGATGTAGTTAAGTGTCATACCCAAGACACACCGTTTTTTGAGGGGTCTTACTTCCCTGCAGGGGGCACAGTTAACGTGTTCTAAGCCCCATGGACACTTTGATATAGTTTGAAGCTTCACTGTCATATTCCTTTTAGTATTCTCCACGTTCTCGAATCACGAGTTCGAACTCCAGTCGTGCTATTACATTCACTTTCGGACTAATACCATTAGGAAAGGTATGAAGTTCCTTACCTCGCAGCTATAGGTTAAATAGGGGATGGCTTTAGTATTATACTATTATATTATATTTAGTATTATATATTAAGTTTGATCTGCTATTAAGCAAAGAAAATAAAACCGTCCTCAAATCTTACCTTTGAAATTAATTTCCCGTTCAGGTAACAAGAAACAGTCACTGGAGCTATTTTTGATTCAAAAAATTTAGTCAGGCTTAATTTTAAAAACGGCAAAAAAAAGAAAAAAAAGATACAAATCAGTTCTGACTCATCAAGACTTCCTCTATGTAGAAGTCAAATAACTCACCTTCAAACATGGCTGCCTTCTTGAATCTTCTTAGTAAAAGTAAACCAGCTAAGCTTACCTCATTTTATAGGAGAGCACCTAATGCAGCAGGTGGGTTGTTCTGTGGTACCAGGATGACCTGCCCAACACATTTGTATGAGTGGTGTCTATTCATCCATATATTCATCCAGTAAATGGCAATGGGAATAATTTTCTACTTGTGTGTCAGACCACTCTTAAGTCAACCAATATTCATTACTCTAGATGTTCCAATTGTATTCTAGATATTTTGATATCACCACTTTGTTATATAAGTTGCTGAGCTATGTACACATTTTCATTTAAGTTTTAAAATAAAAACAATTAAAGACTTAATCATGATGCTTTTTGATCATACCTCGTAGTTTGGACATTATTGACTACTCTCATGACTATTGTTATGACGCTATCTTCTACCAGCTCAGTTGGCTGAGGCTGTAGAATATCTGTAGAGAGATAAGACCTCTCCCCAACGCGTGTCCTGGAGATGACATTAAAACATCTGATGGCGAGGCTCTAGCCTTGGAGATTTGGGGAATGTGGAATACCCCCTTTATTACCATTGCTCCCAGGTCCACTCTGGCTCAGAGGGGTAGCACCTGATAGAGTCCTATCTATGGGTAAAAAACTGTTTGACAATTTAAATTGTGTGCAAATAAAGACTCATACTACATTGAATACTTAGAAATAGAACTGTTTTATCATTTAACTGTTGTGACGAGGAAATACGACACCCTCATACATTTGCTGGGTTATGGGAAAGGAGGTGCGACATGCTGGCTGTCAGCCGACTGTAGTAGTAACCAATTGTCAGTGGAAAGAAAGGCTGTCTCTCTTCAACCCTACATATAAGCACTAAGTGACATGGTCATGAGAGAATCCCATTCTCTATTAGCCATGTATGCGTCAGGGGATAGAGGCGGACAGTGACCATGATTGGTGCGGAAGAATAAACCGCCAAAAATCCAACACATGGTCATTTTTCAAACTACAGAAACTAACCAGTTGCCATTTATTCATTGGAGAGTGATGACACATCATTTGAGATACGGAAGAAACCCGAATTCCAAAATAATGCCGCGCAGAGAACACTGAGAGAAAAGAAAAAGCTTCTCCTTTGAATGAGTTCGCACTCCTAGGTATGGTGAGCCTCATTAAATGAATACCCAAAGAAAAGACTTGTCCATGAGGAAAGAGACAATAATTAATCTTGGCCTTATTTGAAATAAGACTTGCATCTCTATATCAAAGTGTTATGGCAGCCCAATAACGAGAGGAAAAAGAGAAAAGAAAAGATTCTGCAAAATCTCAAGTAAGTGAACATACAATTAAAGTATATTCAAATTTATCTTGCTGTATTCATGCTGATGTGAATAAAAGACAAATTACGAGAGGAAAGAATAGCTCTGATAAGATAGATGAGAAAAGAATAGGGAATATTCCTCGAATGATAATCTTGAGATTTGGAGTACGTGCTCTGCCATTAAATCCCAGAGTCTGAAGGAAAGCAGACCATATCTACTGCTGACGAACTGTATTTTCACCTTCTGCCATTTAGAAGAAAGACTTTCTTGCTCCTGGCTTTTACTTGAATTGTTTTTTTTTGTTTCTTTCTTTTATTCAATAAAAGAATATTGTTATTAATCTTGTTGACGCAAACACGACAGTTCAGAGTCCTTTTTTTGGTTGTGCAAGTATTGTATTTGTTGAAGACCTTGTAATTGAGGGGTAAAGCTAGCCATTTAGCTGTGTGGACTTTTAATAATTCACCTATAACCTACCTGGAGGCTTTAAAATGTGGTTCAGCTAGGGAGTTGGTGATATCTGTAATATCAAATAGTGTTGGCAAACCACAGGCCACGTATGGGCTCTGCTTTAACTGGTAGACTTGTCAGGAATGAACAGCAGCCTGCAAGCCCGCAGGGCACATGGCAGCGTAACACTGTGTGTGAACAAATGACAGGTGTTTAATTGAATTGTTAGTGATATATAGCAATACTTGAAACCATTTAACTGTGTACAAATGGATGATGTTGACTAGAATAATTAATGTTAAATAAAACCCCTCATAACCACTTCACTGTATGAAAACAAATGATTAATGTTGAATTGACTTATTAGTGGTCATCATCATCATCATCATGTCGTGCTGCTAGCATGGCATCGTCATTATCATGTCGTGCCTCTAGCACGGATATCTCTGAACCTCTCTCGCCACTTTTCCCTATCGTTCATCGCCTCTGGTAGGTCTTCAGGGCTACATCCCGTATCCTCACATAGCCTCTGAATGTATGTTTGAGCTGGTCATCCTGCTTTTGCCCGGCCATATGTGGGGGTCCATAGGAGGACATCACTTATGAGCTCGTCCCTGCTTCTCCAGCAGCGTCCTGCATGTCTGGTTTGTAGACAGCAATAATTGAAACCATTTCACTGTGTAGGAACAATAGCAATACTAGAGTGCAAATAAATTAGTTCTAACTCATTTAAAAATTAAATTACCAACAAAGTATTCACTTACAAATCATCTATGTATATCCATTTAAATGTGTGTAAGCAAGTAACTGTTGTTACATTGTTACTGTTACATAGCAATACTTGAAACCATTTAACTGTGTACAAACAAATGACTGATGTTACATTGTTACTGTTACCTAGCAATACTTGAAACCATTTAACTGTGTACAAACAAATGACTGATGTTACATTGTTACTGTTACCTAGCAATACTTGAAACCATTTAGCTGTGTGCAAACAAATAACTGATGTTACATTGTTACTGTTACATAGCAATACTTGAAACCATTTAACTGTGTACAAACAAATGACTGATGTTACATTGTTACTGTTACCTAGCAATACTTGAAACCATTTAGCTGTGTGCAAACAAATAACTGATGTTACATTGTTACTGTTACATAGCAATACTTGAAACCATTTAACTGTGTACAAACAAATGACTGATGTTACATTGTTACTGTTACCTAGCAATACTTGAAACCATTTAGCTGTGTGCAAACAAATAACTGATGTTACATTGTTACTGTTACATAGCAATACTTGAAATCATTTAACTGTGTGCAAACAAATGACTGATGTTACATTGTTACTGTTACCTAGCAATACTTGAAACCATTTAACTGTGTGCAAACAAATAACTGTTGTTACATTGTTACTGTTACATAGCAATACTTGAAACCATTTAACTGTGTACAAACAAATGACTGATGTTACATTGTTACTGTTACCTAGCAATACTTGAAACCATTTAGCTGTGTGCAAACAAATAACTGATGTTACATTGTTACTGTTACATAGCAATACTTGAAACCATTTAACTGTGTACAAACAAATGACTGATGTTACATTGTTACTGTTACCTAGCAATACTTGAAACCATTTAGCTGTGTGCAAACAAATAACTGATGTTACATTGTTACTGTTACATAGCAATACTTGAAATCATTTAACTGTGTGCAAACAAATGACTGATGTTACATTGTTACTGTTACCTAGCAATACTTGAAACCATTTAACTGTGTGCAAACAAATAACTGTTGTTACATTGTTACTGTTACATAGCAATACTTGAAACCATTTAACTGTGTACAAACAAATGACTGATGTTACATTGTTACTGTTACCTAGCAATACTTGAAACCATTTAGCTGTGTGCAAACAAATAACTGATGTTACATTGTTACTGTTACATAGCAATACTTGAAATCATTTAACTGTGTGCAAACAAATGACTGATGTTACATTGTTACTGTTACCTAGCAATACTTGAAACCATTTAACTGTGTGCAAACAAATAACTGATGTTACATTGTTACTGTTACATAGCAATACTTGAAATCATTTTACCGTGTGCAAACAAATGACTAATATTACATTGTTACTGTTACCTAGCAACACTTGAAACCATTTAACTGTGTGCAAACAAATAACTGATGTTACATTGTTACTGTTACATAGCAATACTTGAAATCATTTAACTGTGTGCAAACAAATGACTAATATTACATTGTTACTGTTACCTAGCAATACTTGAAACCATTTAACTGTGTGCAAACAAATAACTGATGTTACATTGTTATTGTTACCTAGCAGTACTTGAAACCATTTAACTGTGTGCAAACAAATGACTAATATTACATTGTTACTGTTACCTAGCAATACTTGAAACCATTTAACTGTGTGCAAACAAATAACTGATGGTACATTGTTACTGTTACATAGCAATACTTGAAATCATTTAACTGTGTACAAACAAATGACTGATGTTACATTGTTACTGTTACCTAGCAATACTTGAAACCATTTAGCTGTGTGCAAACAAATAACTGATGTTACATTGTTACTGTTACATAGCAATACTTGAAATCATTTAACTGTGTGCAAACAAATGACTGATGTTACATTGTTACTGTTACCTAGCAATACTTGAAACCATTTAACTGTGTGCAAACAAATAACTGATGTTACATTGTTACTGTTACATAGCAATACTTGAAATCATTTTACCATGTGCAAACAAATGACTAATATTACATTGTTACTGTTACCTAGCAACACTTGAAACCATTTAACTGTGTGCAAACAAATAACTGATGTTACATTGTTACTGTTACATAGCAATACTTGAAATCATTTAACTGTGTGCAAACAAATGACTAATATTACATTGTTACTGTTACCTAGCAATACTTGAAACCATTTAACTGTGTGCAAACAAATAACTGATGTTACATTGTTATTGTTACCTAGCAGTACTTGAAACCATTTAACTGTGTGCAAACAAATGACTAATATTACATTGTTACTGTTACCTAGCAATACTTGAAACCATTTAACTGTGTGCAAACAAATAACTGATGGTACATTGTTACTGTTACATAGCAATACTTGAAATCATTTAACTGTGTGCAAACAAATTGTGTTGTGATGAAAGAACATTATTTTGGCTTGCAGGCTGCCGTTCATTCCTGACAAGTCTCCCAGTTAAAGCAGAGCCCACACATGGCCTGTGGTTTGCCAACACTATTTAATATTACAGATATGACCAACGAAGTAACACTGCTGGCCCATGAGATATGCATATTTGCACACACACGCATGTGCCAAATATGACTACACAGCATACATTTGGAAGATGCATAAGCTGCGTCAAAACAGCAGCAAGCTGTAACTCCAATGGACATAACACTGTACATACTGCCAATGCTCCAGTCAGACTACAACTACTGCTGATCTCAGCCAACCCAACAAAAATGAGCTCAAGCTGATTTAAAGACGTATCTATGAAAACTAAACTAAAGCTATCTTCCATCATTTCTGACTCAAGGAAAGTCTAATTTTGGAGAAAGAAATGGAAGCAGGTTGTAAACAGGAGTGAGAGACGCATATTATTTGTGGCAACAAGTAGTGTCAAATAACTCAACAAGGATTGATATGCTATAAAACCAACCAAACAACATGAATAAGTTCATTTTCATGTAAACCAAAGATCATCATCTTCATCTAATCCAGCTGATTGCACTGATCCCTTAATTCTCTCGCCATCCATCCCTATTGGTCACCCCTCTTGGTAGGTCCTCTAAACTGCATCCTGTGTTTGGACCGAGTTGATGAAGTCTTTGCTGTTGGCTGACACTGATATGTCCATGTGTAGGAGTTTACAAGAGAACGTCACTTTTCCAACTGTGACCTGCATGTTTTGTTCATCTTACTTGGAAGGTTTGTGAGATGAAAGGTTAGTGGCTGTACACCTGCTGTTTTGTGGGGTACTACTTCAAGGATTTGAATCAAATAGCACACAACATTCTTGTGTAGTTCCAACTTAAATTTTTCTCCAAGCTCTTTTTTAAAGTCCAGGTGGTGCAGCTAAACAATAGTACTGACACAGCTATAGCTTGGAAGAATACCTGTTTTATTCTATCAAAGAGATCAGTTTTCCATATGATCAATAATCTGTCAGTAGAAGTCCATGCCTTTCCTATGTGTATGTTGACATCATTTTCAGTAGATGAGATATTGCTACCGAGGTATGTGAAATGGTCTTCTAATTTCAGATATGGTTATTCAATTGGAGATAACATCATTTTGTTTAAAACACATGAACTCTGTTTTATCTCCATTCACTCCGAGACCACTGCCTCTTGCTGTTTGCTCCAGGCTATGCAGCAGAGATTCAGCTTAAGCTTGTAGGTTTGGGAGAATCAATATATGATCTGCATAGTCTGCATTAGTAATAGTTTCTGTGGCACATCTTCTGTTTCTTGTCTTTGTAGGATTTTAGTATTTCTTGTAGAACATTATTCAGTGAAAACAGATATTATTAGGTGTTATTCATTGGCAAATTTTATAGCATTGGAACTCTCGAGTAAAAAATATGGATATTTAGTAAGTAAAAAATAACTACATCCCATATATATATATATATATATTTATCTAATTTTATTTTTGGTAATAAACATTTGCAAATTTTATTTGCAGTGTTTTAATGGTCCCTTTGGCAATGAATATTACTTTATATTAACTCTTTTGATTGTACAATATTTCATTAGAAAAAATTCTGGTATCTTTGATTTAAAAGAAAAGTTTTTTATCTAAAAATCTTTTATGGGCAACAATATGCAAATACATATTGTCAAATCCCTCTTTAGCAGGGTTCTTTACAGCATGGGACATCATTACTCCTAACCTTCTAACGTTGCAATACCACCAGAATTTGTCAATTGAACAATTAATTTGTGAAGCTCATGATATGAATAGCATACCCAATCGGATGCAGTATCATGAGTATGAAGCTAAACTGCATACAGTGGTGATGTTATAATTCTGGAGCTCTGGGGAGTACTGCTTCATTGCCATTACTCCCAGGTCCACTCTGACCCAGAGAGGTAATACCTGTTAAATAGATGTTTGCAAATTATTTGTATTTGATAGGAATACTTGATATCATTTAACTGTGACCAAAAAGCTTAAACTACACTTATAAATAGAAACATACAATGAACACAATTCCCTAACTTCTCAGCATGAAATAACCCTAGATGTGTTGACATGCTGTTAAAATCAATCAATTACTTTGATGCAGTCCCTGCTCATTATATGCAGTCCCTGATGCAGTCCCTGCAATATATTTCATTTTTTTTAAAAACTGAATCATTAATGTCTTGTGACTGTAGTTATTTCAAGATTAAAGTAGCTGCAAAAACTGCGACACTCTTGGAAATATATTACACCACAAGTCATTTGCTTACCTGAGCATTTCTGATCTTCCTATTTTTATAACACACACAGGCATATGCACATACACAAAACACACATACAAATGCACACATACACATACACACACAAAACACACACACACATCCACATACAAAACACACACACACATCCACACACACATACAAACGTGCGCATGTGCACACACACACACACATCTTTCTATTTTCCTAACAATTGCATGCATGTTTAGCATAATGGTTATTATCTTATGTAATGGAATCGGTAACCCTAGTTCAAATCCTGGGGGAAGCTGTTTGTATTTCATTTTTCACTAATGTCCCTAGAAAAGGCACAAATGAATCCATCTATTTCCCCAGCTATAGGTAAATAGTAGGTCAGATTGGGTTCTTAAGTCTTGATACTGCGATCAGTCTAGAAGGAAAACTCTAAATTCAAACCAGGTTTACTCTACTTAAGAATTGACCTTGTGTCACAACCTGTCCATAGTGGTGAGATTTGATAAATACATGCTTACATAGATATTTATGTAGGTTGATCAATAAGTCTGTATCCTCATTGGAATTATTCTTTAACTATTTTATTATCAAATATGGTATTTGTTTTTCCCGTGTTCCTTTTGAAAATTCTTTCATTCACTCAATGCAAATAAACAATTGCTTTTCCTTTGTCATATAACTGCTTAAAAAACAAAAACTTTTCTCTTTTTTAAAAGTCTCTCCATTTTTTATTCTTTTGTTCTCAGGCTCAGAAACAATGTCAGTGAAGAGTATTGTGTCAGTTCCATGTGCCCAAGGAAAACATAAAACAGATGAAACAATAAATCACAATGAGTGAGTACAAAATTTTGTATTAATTAAAATTTCTAATATTCATAAGCTTTTTTTAAAAAAAATTATTTAAAACTGATGGTTTTTAGATTGCATAATGAATGTCTTAGAACCAAATTTTCTATTGGGATTGAAAAAAAAATTTATTCACTAAAGTAATCGATCATATTTTTTGTCTATACTGTCAATTTAATTGGAACGAAAACCAGACAAATCTCATTCATATTTGGTTAGTTTTTCTTTCATTTTATTTCTGTCTCTTTTTATGTAGTTTTACTCTTAAATACATTTCTCTGAATAATAATAAGTATAGTGTTGGGTTGAAAGAAAAAATTAGAAAGAAAGAAGATGAAAACACTGATTGTTGGATTAGGAAAATATAAAAATATTTCTTTATTTAACTTTAAGTGTTTTAAATGATCTTTATACACTTGAAGAATTGAAGACTGACATTGAAAGAGAGATTTTTGGTGTAAGTGAACAAACATTAGCAGTTCTTCTGAATGTCTTTCTTAGGATAGAAAATGCTGGAGTAAGTCAAAGATTTTGCAATATTTTGGTCATGTGCTAATTTGCAGTGTGTGTTTATCACATAACAGAAGCAGTTCAAGCTGTGAAAGGTACCAATTGTAATTGGTAGCATCATTATAGTTGGTGCACTTACACATTGTACATTGCTTTAATCTGTGTGTGATTTGAAAGCCATGCAGAGGAATGTGCAGTGTAGTCTAATTTGGGAACTTATACTTTGGTAGTATCATGTTACTTGGTGTGCTGACATGTTGTGCATTTCTTCACTTGCTGTGTGATTTGAAAGCCATGCAGAGGAATGTGCAATGTAGTCTAATTTGGGAACTTATGTTTTATGTGTTCTAACTGAGCCATAATGGCACGGAAGCAACCAAAAACATTTGTTGTGCAAAAGATGAAGGCACAGTCATTCATGTACTGTAACCAGATGGTTGAAGAAATTTTGCTCAAAGAAATTTCCTTTTCAAGAACTTTGACAATCAGGCATGGTTAGATAACCTTAAAACTATGGATCTTGAGATTGTGTTCAAAGGCAGGGAGGTAAGTATGGCAAGTTACACTTGGAGAGTATCAGGCAAGCTAGGCATCTTATTGTCCTTTATGGTTGGTCACCTTTATAACCTTGGCAAAAAACATTAGGAGCTGATGAACTATGTCTCACATTACCAAAAATATTGCTCTCACTCTAATAATAACAACTAGATTGCTTATGAGATCAAAATGTCTCATTGGGCCTGGGTAACTGACAAAGTCTTTTGCAAGAAGTCAGTGAGTGAAATTATTGACTTTTAATAAAATCTGAACCCTTCGTTTCTCTGAGTTTAACAAATTGAGGCAAAAATGATTCATTATTTGAAGATTAAAAAATGAAATTAAAGGACCCTTCAGTTTATAATAAGTCAATTTGTTTGATAACTCGGTCTAAAAGAAAGGGAGAATGAGTCCATCAAGTTTATGAAATAGTCTGCAAATGATATATTTTGATAGTCCAATTTTAAGGGTTTGGAGTGAATGTGTTGCATATGTGTTCCACCTGTTGGTAAAATAAAAGTCTTTGTGGTTGCTTACCTTTCAGTCCCTTTGTATTAACAGTTATGTTTAGAGTACAACACCGGACATTGGAATAATGGTTTGAGTGTTCGCCAATGGCCCGGGAGTCATACCAAAGACTCAAAAAATGGTACTTGATGCTACCTTGCTTAACACTCAGTATTATAAGGTAAGGATCAAGGGTAAAGTGGAGCAATCCAGGGAAAGGAGTAGCACCCTTCCCTACACCTCGATGTAGTAGCTATTGAAAACGGAGCCTTCGGGTCACCCTCGACTATAGTCACTAACTTACTACAAACACCTGTTACAAAGGTAAGGGTAATTTGGGTACAAGTTAACATATCACTGAGTCGGAGAGCTTTTATGCTACCTGAGCTTTTAAGAAATGTGTTCTTCCACAAGTAATGCTAAGAGTAAAATAAAAGAGTATTTATTACTTTTTGAATTTTTGGGGCTATAGAATACACCGACTGCCCCTCTGCAGAGGGGTATGAGTGTCCTGGATATGACACTAAACAATCTGATGGTGAGGTTCCAGTAATGCTGGGGCTTTGGGGAATGTGGAGCAGCCTTTCATTGCCATTGCTCCCAGGTCCACTCTGGCATGGCGTGGTAGCACCTGATCAGGCTCTATCTATGGGTTAAATAGAACTAACGGCATACTTATGCTAAACTGAATTGTTTGACTAAACTGAATAGCTTAAAATAGAAATGTTTTTGACAATTAAACTGTACTTAGATTTAAACTTCGTGCTTATGCTAAACTGAATTATTTGAAATGGAACTGTTTTTCGACATTGAAATTGTACTTACACTAAACTGATTTGTTTAATATAGAACTGTTTGGACATTTGTGTGTAAACATAATTTGTACTTATACTAAACTGAATTAGCTGAGTTAGAACTGCTTGACTAAACTGAATAGCTTGAAATAGAAATATTTTTCACGATTGAGAGAGGGTCAGGGATATCTGTACTGATGGCGCGACATGATGATGATGATGACATTTAAACTGTGTACTTATCCTAAACTGAATTGTTGGAAATATTTCCATTTTCATGAAAATGGATTTGGCATTAAATAACCTACAAAGGTTGATATGTAATAAAACCCAAACAATCAACTTTTTGAATTTAAGCTAGTAAATAGATGTGAGTAGATATCTGTTAACCTGTCTCTTTGAAATGTCTCAAAAACATTAAAACATTGAAAACGTTTTAGGTTAAGACATCAGAATTCCCCAAAGCACCAGCATTACAGGAGCCTCACCATCAGATTGTTTAGTGTCATATAGAGGTCACTTGTTGAGGGAGTCTTATCTCTCTGTAGAATTGCAGTCAGTGTATTCTATGACCTTAGGTGACTGGGCTAAATTGTGAAAAGGATTAAAATTTGACTATACTGACAAATAGTATATGCATAAACTAAAATCTCTTCTGGAAAATGAGATACATATAATTCTCTGGGATTTTGAGATACAAACAGATCACCTAATCTTGGCTCGAAAATCAGGCCTATTATTAATAAAGAAGAAGCAAAGAACTTTTCGTCTAGTGGATTTTGCCATTTCAGCAGACCGCAGGAACATGAATGTAACTGTGATACCAATGGTAGTTTGAGTCCTCTGAACATTTCTCCAAAACCTGAAAAAATATGGGGGAACTGGAAATCAGAGGAAGTATCATGGGTAGTACTACTAAAATCGGTGTGGATACTTAAAAGATTCCTAGAAATCTGAGGATACTTATTGATCAGATTCAAATGAAAATAACAGAACTGGTTTGAAAACGTTGCAATGAGTAATACACAAAATATATAAAAGTTGTAATGAGTAATACTCAAAATATATAAAAGTTGTAATGAGTAATATACAAAATATATAAACGTTGCTATGAGTAATTTACAAAATATATAAAAGTTGCAATGAGTAAAACACAAAACATATAAAAGTTGCAATGAGTAATTTACAAAATATATAAAAGTTGCTATGAGTAATTTACAAGATATATAAAAGTTGCTATGAGTAATTTACAAAATATATAAAAGTTGCTATGAGTAATTTACAAAATATATAAAAGTTGCTATGAGTAATTTACAAAATATATAAAAGTTGCAATGAGTAAAACACAAAACATATAGAAGTTGCAATGAGTAATTTACAAAATATATAAAAGTTGCAATGAGTAATTTACAAGATATATAAAAGTTGCAATGGGTAAAACACAAAATATATAAAAGTTGCAATGAGTAATTTACAAAATATATAAAAGTTGCAATGAGTAATTTACAAAATATATAAAAGTTGCAATGAGTAATTTACAAAATATATAAAAGTTGCAATGAGTAATTTACAAAATATATAAAAGTTGCTATGAGTAAAACACAAAATATATAAAAGTTGCTATGAGTAATTTACAAAATATATAAATGTTGCAATGAGTAATTTACAAAATATATAAATGTTGCTATGAGTAATTTACAAAATATATAAAAGTTGCAATGAGTAATTTACAAAATATATAAAAGTTGCAATGAGTAATTTACAAAATATATAAAAGTTGCAATGAGTAATTTACAAAATATATAAAAGTTGCTATGAGTAATTTACAAAATATATAAAAGTTGCAATGAGTAATTTACAAAATATATAAAAGTTGTTATGAGTAATTTACAAAATATATAAAAGTTGCAATGGGTAAAACACAAAATATATAAAAGTTGCAATGAGTAATTTACAAAATATATAAAAGTTGCAATGAGTAATTTACAAAATATATAAAAGTTGCAATGAGTAATTTACAAAATATATAAAAGTTGCAATGAGTAATACACAAAATATATAAAAGTTGCAATGAGTAATTTACAAAATATATAAAAGTTGCAATGAGTAATTTACAAGATATATAAAAGTTGCAATGAGTAAAAAACAAAATATATAAAAGTTGCAATGAGTAATTTACAAAATATATAAAAGTTGCTATGAGTAATTTACAAAATATATAAAAGTTGCAATGAGTAATTTACAAAATATATAAAAGTTGCTATGAGTGATTTACAAAATATATAAAAGTTGCTATGAGTGATTTACAAAATATATAAAAGTTGCTATGAGTTATTTACAAAATATATAAAAGTTGCTATGAGTAATTTACAAAATATATAAAAGTTGCAATGAGTAAAACACAAAACATATAAAAGTTGCAATGAGTAATTTACAAAATATATAAAAGTTGCTATGAGTAATTTACAAAATATATAAAAGTTGCTATGAGTAATTTACAAAATATATAAAAGTTGCAATGAGTAATTTATAAAATATATAAAAGTTGCAATGGGTAAAACACAAAATATATAAAAGTTACAATGAGTAATTTACAAAATATATAAATGTTGCAATGAGTAATTTACAAAATATATAAAAGTTGCAATGAGTAATTTACAAAATATATAAAAGTTGCGATGAGTAATTCACAAAATATATAAAAGTTGCAATGAGTAAAACACAAAATATATAAAAGTTGCAATGAGTAATTTACAAAATATATAAAAGTTGCTATGAGTAATTTACAAAATATATAAAAGTTGCAATGAGTAAAACACAATATATATAAAAGTTGCAATGAGTAATTTACAAAATATATAAAAGTTGCTATGAGTAATTTACAGAATATATAAAAGTTGTTATGAGTAATTTACAAAATATATAAAAGTTGCAATGAGTAATTTACAAAATATATAAAAGTTGCTATGAGTGATTTACAAAATATATAAAAGTTGCTATGAGTTATTTACAAAATATATAAAAGTTGCTATGAGTTATTTACAAAATATATAAAAGTTGCTATGAGTAATTTATAAAATATATAAAAGTTGCAATGGGTAAAACACAAAATATATAAAAGTTGCAATGAGCAATTTACAAAATATATAAAAGTTGCTATGAGTAATTTACAAAATATATAAAAGTTGCTTTGAGTAATTTACCAGATATATAAAAGTTGCAATGAGTAATTTACAAAATATATAAAAGTTGCTATGAGTGATTTACAAAATATATAAAAGTTGCTATGAGTGATTTACCAAATATATAAAAGTTGCTATGAGTAATTTACAAAATATATAAAAGTTGCAATGAGTAAAACACAAAATATATAAACGTTGCAATGAGTAAGATACAAAATATAAAAAATAGTAGAATCAAAGATGATTTTTAAATGTGTTTGAAAATAAGCTTTTTGGTAAAAGTCTGCTAAAACAAATAAATATACATTAGCTGAGTCATAAATAGTCTTTAGGTATATCCATGAAATAAACTTTTCAGTAAAAGTCTCTACAATCTAAAATACTTTTGAAACAATAATATTCCAATTTCGATAAAATTACTGAATATTGTTATTATGATGATAAATTCTGTTTCCCAATCCTTTTGATGAGAAAAATGATTGGTATTCTGCTAAAAAACAAAACAAAGCAATATAAAATAAAACAAAAAACCCACTAAAGAATCAGTGTTTGACACATTTTAATTTTTAAAATCATTTTTGCTGTTTGTATTTTTTAAGTCGGAGAAAATGATGCTGTTTTTCTTGTAATTGATTCAGCATGTATCTGCATTAGTCATGTTTTAATTATTTTCAAAAATTGCACAGTAAAAAACAAACAAAATAACGATATTAATGGAAACGTACTGCATATGAAATTAATAGCAAAATTGCATGCAAAAAATGAACTATGTAACAAGTTCTAAAACAATTATTTAAAATGTTTTTACACCTTACTGTAGAATAGTTGTGAACAAACTACTCTCATAATTTTCTAGGGTGAATCTAAAGTTTTGCAATATTTTGGGACATGATAGTTTATGGCATGTATATCACTTGATTGAAGTTTGAACAGCCATGGTAGGTACTTGCTGTGGTTGGATAGTATTCTGGTAGATGATGTGCTGAAACATTGTGTATTTCTTCACTCTGTGTGTAATTTGAAAATCATATAGATGAACATGCAACATTGTCTAATATGGGAACTTAATCTTTAGGAGTTTGAACTGGGTCGTAACACTAAGGACATAACCAAAAACATTTGTTGTGTTAAAGATGAAGTTTGAGAAATTTTGCTTGTGTTACAAAAACACCAACGATGAGGAAAGGTCAGGTAGACCTAAAATTGTGGATTATGAGGTTGTGCTCAAAGCCAGTCCATTGTGGTTGGTCATCTTCATGAACTTTGTAAAAGTATCCTGAGCTACCAAAATATTGCAAACTTCTTGACTCTCCTGAATATTTAATGTGGTTTTATGAGGTCAGGGAACTGCGTTCATTGTACGTTTATATTTACATATCGGATATGAATAGTTCTTAAAAAGATTTATTTGACTCATAGATTAGACCATAACAGGTACTACCACTCCAGTTCAGAGTTGACCTGGGAATAATGGCAGTGAAGGGGTACTATACTCTCCCCAGATCTTCAGAACTGTAATCTCATTATCAGATACAGTTTAGTGTCATATTCAAGACACGTCTTTTGGAGAGTATCATTTGGTCAATTAAGTTTTGTAAATGATAATGTATACCTGACTTGAAAACAGTGTTCAGCAAGTTTATCTTGTAGATTATTGCCGTAGCGAGTATGATCCAATTTAATGACCTTGTGACTGCTAAGCAAACTAAATACCAACGTATTTAATTGATTTTTGCAGCAATTTTTTTTAGCATGAAGATTGAAATTCAAATACAAGAAAAAGATCTGAGCTTTTTTTTGCTCCAGATTTTGGCAGGTTTAGAATCACAAACTTTTTCTCTTTTGAATATTAATATTTTACCTGCAAAATAAACAAATCAGTGATATTTTAACCTCCTGATACTTGAAATTATTTTGAAAATATGTTTTATTCAAGTGTTTTCATATGTATGTATGTATGAGTATGTGTATGTGTACAAACATGTGTACATATATATATGTATATATATATAGGTAATGAATACTGCTGAACTAGTTCTGGTTAGAATATAATGTCATTAAAGCTTCTAAACCACAAAATCTAGACAAGCAAAGATATTCATAGGATCAAATGAAAGACCATGGAAAAAGCGTTATAATAATCACAAAGCTTCTTTTAGAAGAGCTCTGAGAATAGTACAAGGCTATCCAAATACATGTGGGATTGCTAAAGAAATAATGGAGAAGAACCTGAAATCAAGAAGAGTGTGTATCTGTAATGAGGGTTCAAGAATTTCTAGATTGTGCCCAAAGGAGAAATATCATATCATTAACTTTCCAGACTCAAATAAACTACTAAACAAAAGGTCAGAGTTTATATCAAGATGCTGTCACGACAAGAAGTATCTTATTTCTAATTTGGCACCAGATTAACTAATGTGACTTATTATTCCATCAATATTATTTTCACTTGACTACATAAAAGTATTCAATATTTGATATGTCTGATGTATGGATTACTAGTTCCCCATGATGATTAGAGATGTGAAATCCAGAGTTGTCTTATTTCTCAATTGTTCATTTATATGTTTTTATACTGCTCTGCAAATATGTTTTTTTTGTATTGGACACCATATTTTGCAGTTTAGAAGTTCTTGTATTGTTATATTCTAATCATGATTACTTCTATCTTATTGTACTTGAGTTATGTTGTTATGCAAGTATGTGTGTGTGTATATATATATATATATATATATGTGGATATGCGTATTTCTATATATGTGTGTATATTCATATATATATATATATATATATTTATATGTGTGTATATGTATAAGTGCATGTGTGTGTGTGAGTGCAAAAACAAATATGAACATTTAATTATTAAAACACAAAAATCAAATGATTTGGAGGCGTGCTTATCATAATGGTTATCATTGTAGGAATTGGAATCATTGAGTTAAAATCCTAGACAAGGCTGTTTTGTGTTTTACTTTGCACTAATTCCCTTTGGAAAGGCATGAATCCAGACTAGGCTCTTTAGCCTTCGTTATGCAACCAGGAGAAGAAAAGAAAAGAAAAAAGATTTAAATCAAACCAGCTGAACTGAATTACCATGTCCAGAAAATCTGGCAAGCACTGTGCACAACATAGGGAACCACTGGACTGCTGTTTTGACCTTATTAGGTCTCATCAGTAGTGTATATCGTGATCTCCCCAAATGGAGATTGAACTAGTGAACACAGAATGCAGAGCCAAAACTCTACCACTGAGCTACTTGTCCACATCGCACACAAGTGATGCCAAATTAACTATGGTAAATGCACGGCCAATTAAACTGATGTGTCTTGTAGTTACATCCGTACTCTTACAGAGGACACGGTCACCTCCAGGGCTATGTCTTCCCAAGAGGATTAGTGATAGGCATCCACATAATCATAAATTTTTTATTTTTAAATAATGGAATTATATATTATAAATTGAATTAGCATGACCTAAAAATCCGGCAAGCACTGTGTGCAACATAGGGAACCACTGGACAACTGTTTCAAACTTATCAGGTCTCATCAGCAGTGTATTTTGGCTCTGCATCCTGTGGTCACTGGACTGATCTCCAGTGGAGGAGATCACAGTGTACACCATTGATAAGACCTAATAAGGTTGAAACAGCTGTCTTGTGGTTCTGTATGTCATGTACAGTGCTTGCCAGATTTTTTGGTTATGGTAATGTAATTTATGATATATAATTCCTCTATTCAAAAATTTAAGAAATGTATGTCTTTTTCCTTGCCCATGAGGTTATGATTACGCTGATGCATATCTCCAATCCTCTTGGGAAGACATAGCTCTGGAAGTGATTGTGTCTTCTGTAACTACAAGACACATCAGGCTAATTAGCTGTGCATTTACCATGACTAGTTAATTTGGCATCGCTTGTGTGCGATGGGGGTGTCTTTGTTAAAATGATGGATGGTGAAATCGTAGTAAGCAAGTTTGAACTCCAGTCGCGCTATTATGTTCACTTTTGGGAAAAATACCCTTGGGACCAGCTATAGGTTAAATAGTACCACTACTGTTCTTCTAGAAGAATGTCTTTGGTATTAAATAACCTATAAGGGTTGATATGCCATTAAAACAAAGAAACCAAACCTTGTGTGCATTGTGAACCGGTAGCTCAGTGGTAGAGTTTTGGCTCTGCATTCTGTGGTATAAACCAGCTGAGCTTTGCTTAATAACTGAGCTTCTACCGCATCTGACTCATAGCTGTGGGGTTGGATAAATACATAGATTAGATAATGAAATCTTGTAGAAAACAGAACCAGTAACAAATATGCAAACATCTATCTATATTAGTCAAAAGTAGCTTTTCTGATAATTGAGAAACTGAAACTCAGTTGTGAGTTTTATTTTGTTCATTATCATCAAGTGATATTGTTATCATGGATCCCTTTGACTCTCTCACACAAATTGGTCATTACTCTTGGTAAGTAATCTAGACTGAATCCAGTGTCTGAGCTGAGCTGATCAATGTAAGTCCTCATTGGTTGGCCAATGGTGGTGTGTCCATATCTTGCTCATATAACTTGGATGGTTTGTGAGATGGGAAGTAAGTGGCCATACAGCTGCTGTCTTTTGAGGTGCTATTTCCATGATTTGTTCAAAGCAGCATGTAGTATTCTTATGTAGTTCCCATATATTTTTTCTCCAAGTGCTTTAATGAAGTCCTGGTGGAGCAGCCATACAATAGTACTGACATGGCTACAGCTTAGAAGAATGTGATATTTGACTACTTTACATCTTTCGTGACTTAGTTTTATTGGTTTTACTGCTGTTTTATATTTTATCTATCAGTCTGTATATTCATTTTAATTTTGTATATATGGTAAAAATGAATTCAACAATTAATTAAAAAATGAATTAAAGACACAGAGAGATTCATCACTGCAGTTAGTTTCTACTGACAGTAACAATAAATCTTTTTGTGTTTTTTTGTGATATATGTTTTTCTATCTATTTTTTAATTTATTTTTTACCATAAGACCGCAGGACGATCATAAATTTTCTTATTTCATATTTTATATTTTATGAATATCATGTATATTCATGCTGAAGGGAAGAAAAATAGTTTAACAGGAGAATATAATAACATAAAATAGACAAATATTTTTACCATACAAATAGCTTTATCTAAATAATTTTATTTATTCATATTTAACTAAAAATAACATTGTTTAATTTTGTCACTGCCTTAATATATTTCCATCTGTTTTATATTAAAATATTCTTGTTTTCTTTATCAGGACAAACATCAGCTGAGAGATAATATGAATTATTATTCTGTATATTCAAATAATGAAAGATTTTTGTTCAGGTTTTTTGAATGTTTACAATTATATTATCTCATTACGCAGGTATGCATTTTTTGACTCTATATATATACTAATACATACATTAATACAAATGTATATAGATACACTGTTGTACTCTCACATACACACAAACATATATATATATATACATATATATATATATATATATATATATATGTTGTTCTAATTATTTTTAGACCAGAAATAAGTAGTGTAGACATCAGTTACTCGAAAGATTCTTCATCAAGTGAAGACGAACAACTGACTGAAGATGAATGCCAGTCTTCCGGTTCAAGCCAATTTTCTTCGAGAAGAAATTTGCATCATGGAAAGAAAAATTGCCCTAATCTCAAAACTCCTGAACAACAATTAAAAACCGTGGAAAAAAAGTCAGCAAAGTTTCTTGCTGAAGGAGAGGTAAGTCTAATCATTTCCTTTTCCCACTGTAATTATTAATTTCATACTCCAAAGTTGGAAAATTTATTATTTCAAAAAGTCTCTCCTCTTATTTTCGATAAGTTTGGTTGAAGATTTTATGCTTTTCCTCAATGCACAATGACATTTCCATATCTTAACTGCTTACACTGGTGTCCAAGGTCATTCTATCAAGCTATGAGAGTGATTGTGTATTTGTATATATGTATATCTATATCTATATATAGTTGATTGAACATAATAGACATTTTTTGTCTACATATTTTTTTGTTAATGTTCAATCAAAATACTAATTATGGAAGGTTTATCAACCAATTCCCACCAAATATCATAAGATCAATATGGCAATTCGAAAGTATTAACAAAAAAATATGTTGACAAAAGATGTCTATTATGTTCAGTCAAATATGTATCAATGAAGAAATGCTGCCAAAATATACATCTCTCTCTCTCTCTCTCTCTCTCTCTATATATATATATATATATATATACAAAAGTTATTCAATAAATATAGGGGATTTTTTAGAAGGAAATTCTTTTTTTTCACCAATGTAAACTCTGCATTGTTTGGAATTGGTTTATCAAAGAAATGCTTTTAATCTTGCAAAAATATTTGTTTTGCAGCTATTCAGAATTGTGGGGAAAATCAAACAGAGGGCTCCAGGTTTGAGCAGAGGTCTATCATCAAATTTTTGTTGTCTGAAAAGTGCAAACCATATGAAATTTATGCAAGACTATGTGATGTGTACTGAGAAAGATATTTTAGTAAAAAAACTCTTTATAAATGGGCTAAAAATGGGTTTGCCACGTCAAGCCTGTGTCAAAAAGACAGTCCATGTAGTGGAAATACATTGAATCACTAGTAAAGAAAAAGTTCCTGGTGAAGCAGTCAGTAAAGAAGGTCATGCTGACTGTCTTCTTGGATATAAAAGGACCCATTACAATTGATTTCTTTGAAAATGGTGTAACTCTTAACAATACTTCCTGTTGTCAACTCTTTAGGGAAATTCACCTTATTTATTGAATGACACTCATATTTTAATTGTTCCTGCTTGGTGTCCAAAACCAAAAGTTATGTGACTGGTTGTGTAAAAAAAGAAAAAAGAAATATAATCAATGTCACTGCAAATCAACTTTATCTCCTTCCTAATAATTCCCTTGAGATGCCATATGCCAAGATGTTATAATTTCTGGAAGTCATTTTGGAAGTTTTCAACTGATACTGTCTTCAGTTGATTTGTTATAGCCTATTGCATATTCACTTTAGTTCTCCAAATGATGATGAAAGAGCTTGGTTTTGATATTTTAGGAAAAGGAAATAATTACAAGAATTCATATCAGTAGAGTAAAAGGGTTTTGTGGTCTCAGAGAAATTCTCTTTTGGGCCCAAAACTTGTTCACAGAAATTGTGTCAACAAAGTAATGAGACTGATATTTTTTTCAAATTTTATTCATGGCAACTCTGATTGAAAATCAACTAACAAATGTTAATTCATCAACTTCACCATCAAAACCCCAATCAGACACTCTGCTTTCTGTTGGTTATCTTGTAAGTGTTGCATGTTTTCAAGAGTTCTGTAAATGATGACAAAAGAGTGACAAGTTTGTCTTTTAGGAAAAAGGAAATAGACACAAAGAATCAGATCAATAGAGTAAAGAGGTTGTGGTTGTAATAGGAATATTCTTTTGGGGAATATGCAGTGATTGCCTCAACAAAGTAATGAGACTGATTTTTTTTTTCATTTTACTGATGGCAACTCTGATTGAAATCAATGATGATATCTTGAGACTGATTTTTAAGAATTTTACATTATATAACAGTTATTATTGTTGGAAATGAACTCAGCAATCCAAGCTCAAATTTTGGACTAAATTGATTGTATTTCCTTTCATACATCCCCTTTGGGAAAGGTATGATTCGTTCTCTACTCTCCTTAGCTATGGGTAAATAGTAGGGTAGATTGAGATCTTTATCCTTGGTACTGTAACTGGTCTAGGAGAAGGGAAACTCTGAATTCAAACCAGCTATACTTTACTTAAAGAGTGACATTGTGTACTATCCTTCTCATTGTGTAGGAATCGGATAAGCACATACTTATTGCAATCCTGATCGAAAATCAGCAGAGGAGTGTTAATACATTACCAATAATACTCATTGTTAAATGTCCATGAAATCTGATGAGAGTCCTCTCATCGATTTGGGCAGTGAGTAGTCAACCGGAACAGTATTCATTTGATTCAGTTTTTCAACATTCAGAAATGTCCAGTGCCACATAAAAACCTGTGTCACCCAGGAATGAATTTAAGTCTGTGTTAACTTGTTAAAAGTTTCTGTTGCATTGTCCTCAAGTTTGATACAGAATTTCATTATTGTGACATACCTATTGAAACACATTCTTAGATTACTAAGCTGAACCTGAATTCTGAGAGGTAAATAAAATCTTAAGCTTAAAACTCGACAGTGATCAGCTGATTGTTAATCAGTTGCCAACCTGAACATCCTGCCACTCACCAAAAAAAAAAAGGAAAAAAGAAAAAGAACAAAAAAAAAATTAAGAACAAATCAAAACAAATAAGTTTTATTATTTTCTACTCTGACCTTGTATGTCTTTGAAGAACAATTTTCAATCCTGATTGGTTCCAGGTGTTAAGTTGAGAGAGGTAATTAGTGTGGAGAGAATCAAATCAATAACTACAACAAGTGATTCTTAAATAGGACCCTAGATGTTTATTAACTTCTAGGGGTCATTGAAGAGGTGTATTACAACAGTTACTGGTCATTCGATAATTGTATGAAAGTTAATCAATATATTTGGTGAATTTTACCTCAGGAGTAAGAGGTAACACTGTTTACAGTTTCACCTTTTTTCAAGAAAAGCAATAAAGTGAATGATTATTATTAGATTTCATCTCTTTAAACTAAAAAAAACAATCTTTTTTATATGTTGATGAAAATAAGATGCTATACTTTTCAAGATTTGTTCTTGGTTTCTGTTGTAAATATCTTATTTATATAAGGTTGTTTGGAAAATAATGTCTGATCTTAAAATAAACTTTTATTCTTGAATTAATGGATTTAAACAGTATTTTTATCAGTTAAAACATGATCCTTGAACGTTTATGTATTTCTGTCATTGATTAACAAAGTTATTTATGCCTGTGTGATAAAACTTTGTCAGCTTTGGGTCAAGAAATCTTTCAATGAGGTTTCTACTTCTCCTTTGGAAGAGAATGTTTTTTTTTATGCAAAAATGTGTCCAAATCCTTGAAAAAAGTTATTCAGTGACTGAGAGATCAGGAGAATATGGAGGATGTGGCAAAGTCTCAAAGAGCTTTTCCACTATCATCCTGGCATCATGTGACTGAGTATTGTCATGAAGGAAAATTTTATTTTGTAGATTAACTAGTGTTATTTTGCTTAAATGGACATGCAGTTCATGCAGTTGCTGGCAGGAAACTTTGGCAGTGATGCTCTGTTTAGATTCCAGAAAGCTGTAATGAACAACACCAATAGCAGATCACCAGATAGCCACCATAATCTTCTGTTCATGCAATTTCAGATTTGAAAAGTTTTTGGGTGCTTCAACATGAAAAAGTCATTGAGCCAGTCATTTTTATGATTGTCATAAAGGATCCATTTATCATCACAAGTCACTATTCAATCAAGAAATGGATCATTTGAGTTCTGCAGAAACAGATTTGAACACTATTCAAAATGTTGTTGTCTTTGACTTTCACTAAGTTCATGTGGTACCTATTTATTGAGTTCTTCACCTTGCCAATTATCTTGATTTGATATTTTAAAAATCTTGACATCTGACGTCTGAGATATTTCTCTGACACTTTGATATGGGTTTTATTCAGCCAGTTTTTTCAGATGTTGTTCATCAATTGCAGATTCTACTCTCTTAATGTTCAGGATTCATATCTCTATGATGGAACTTCTGAAACCTGTACCGTACTGTCAGACAACAAATATATACTAAAACCCATACTCTGTTAATATTTGAGAGGCATGATGACTAAGCTTGAACTCATACAAAAAAATAAACACAATACTTCTTTTTTATGTTCATGATTAGGGGCATATAACCTTCAAAATCAATTTTTGAAAGAAGTGATTGAAAATCAAGAAAACACTTTGATCATTTGTAATGGGAATTTTTTGACAACTACTATTTAAATAATATGTTAGAACAGAATTTAACCCATCTATACTAAAATTGGATAGTATTTTCTGAATAACCTAATAAGATAAAACAAAGTTTCAATAAATTGCTTCTCTTTAGATTGAGGCTTTATTTTCCCATGAAGAAAGAATAAAAAAATAAAAAAGAAAAGATTTGGAGTATTTTGAAGTTATTCACTTTTAGTCGGAAAGTTCACAAAAAAATGAAGCCTGTAAATTACTAACCAATTTTCCTGCAGCCATGCATTTTTTGTCTAGTATTTTTCTTTCTCTTCTATTTTTATTGTTCAGTACGATAAGGCAATTCATGAGTTGACACGTGCCATGGCTCTTACCAGAATTGTTTATGGCGACAAACACTGGAAACTTGCAGCAAGTTACGTGAACTTAGCCCAGGTCTACATGGAACAGAAAGGTTTGTTCTTATTGGCTTCAGTCATTGTTTCCATTTCCCCTTTGAAATTGCCCTGTTTTTGATTCAATTCCATTATTCAATAAATAAATGTAATCTGATGAGAGCTTTTCCATCAATAGTGGGAAGGGAAATCACATGCTTGTTAGTTTGGATGGAATTTATCGGTTTTGTTTGAGAAGCCATGAATCTACACCTGAAGAATTTTGTTTCCTTTTCAGGATGCTGGCATGGGCAAGGTTGGAAGGAAGATAACATTTGCTTAACACTCATCGTGCAGTCATTTTATCATGACAGGTTCATTGAATGAGTGAATACTTTTGTGGAAAGAGAATTTTGCCCCCCCCCGAAAAAATTGATGGAATAGATTTTTTAAGCCAATCAACTTTAATTTACGAAATCTGTTTAGAATATCAACCCTATAGGCTGGGCTTAGAATGTACCAATTATATCCCTTGCAGAGGGATAAAACTCTTACTAACTAAAAAGAGATTTTCTTTGTATGACACTAAACTGTATCTTGGTGCTGAGGCTCCAATTTTAGAGCTGTAGGGAGTACCCTTTCAAGTTCACTCTGACCTGGAGTGGTAGTACCTATAAGGATCCCATCTCTGGGTCAATTTGGTCCATTTGAAAATTATTAGTGATATATAGAAATACTTGAAACCTTATATGAAAACAAATGATTATTATCATGAAACCATATTATTGTGTATAAATTATTTGTATTAAGAATAGTTAATTGAGGCTAAAATTGTTTACAAATAATTATTGTTTGTCACTTGAAGCCATATACTTTCTTGCAAAAACGAAACTGACTTTGTCATTAAATATTCCAACAAGGGTTAACATGCCATAAAACCAACCAACCAACCAACCAACCAAATGACTAAGTTAAAATTGTTTGTAATAGTGACTGAGAGAGCTTCATCTAAAAAGTGTGATTTACAATAAAAAAGCAACTAAAATTATTAAAATGAAGGATGATGCTAGTAAAAATTGTTGATAATAATAGTTGACAAAGCAGCAAGACTCAGGAAGATAAAGGATAATACTACTCAAAACTGTTAATAATATAAGTTTTATGAAAAGAATATATATATATATATATATATATATATATATATATATATATATATATATGTGTGTGTGTGTGTGTGTGTGTGTGTGAGACTTCTAAAATTAAAAATAGCTTCTTCATTGGAAAGAAAAAGGGTTAGGAAGGTGATGGATAAATCATTAACAGTACTTATAATAGTAAAAAGACATTCATTAATTTTCACTGATTACTTTGTTATTTTCACTGTGTGCAAGGTGATACCCATGGCCTTGTAGCAAACTTGATAAACAGCTGTATGCAGTAAAGTTTTGCAATAAACTTTTACAAAAGATTTTACACGTGTAATTTCTTTTCTGTAAACTCTTTTATTGAATCACAGTGAATCATTAGACCTGAAATGGCAGGGTGAGTATGACATGCATGTAGGTGAAAAAGTGCAGCAGGTGTGTAAAAGAATAATGTGGAAGTATTGCAACAAAGCCACCTCATACCATTGGTTATTTGTCAGTAGAAAATAAATTAAAACGATATCAAATCAGACTTGTCTTTGCTGTCTGTCTCTGTTCTCCAAGGATTTAGAAATCAAATAGAAATGTTTTCTGCTGCAACTCTTTGACGGTTTCATTAAACTCTTTGAGTCAAACATTACACAGAGGAATGATTTGCAGAATTTTCTGTCTCAACTGGCTAAGCATTCAACAATGATAAGTTCGAATTGATTATATTTCTATTTGGAAATATCATTTACATTTCTGGCCTTGGGAAAATAATCTGCTATCTTGCTTAAAATTTGACTGTAAATATTAAGTATGATCATTCAGTCAGCGATAGCATTTTAGCTGTAAATAATAGTTTTATATTTTAACATCAGTAACTAAGTGGCTACTAACAAGATGTGTATAAACCCAGCTGGCTTAAATTCCAGCCAGGAAATTCCCATTTCTACATTGCAATTGCCAATAAAATGTTGAAATTTTTGTATTGTAAATGTAATTTCATTCTTTTTTTTTTATATCTCAAATTATGAAAAAATAAGTTGAAAAGTGGATAAATTGAAATAATGACAATGGATTAAAAAATGATATTCAGTCTTTATTTTAAAAAGGTAATTCTGATGAAGTCTTGTTTGAAATAAAGACAAAATATCATTTTCGAATCTGTTGTCAGTATTTTGGTTTATCCACTTTTCCACTTCTTTTTTCACATCTTGTCAGATTTACTAAATCTGCCATTTCTTCATGTCTCAAATTGCTTATTGTCTTCACAAAGCCATGCTGACAGTGCCAATGCTCTTGACTGTCTCTCACCATCCATACCTATTGGCTTTCACTCTTGATAAGTCATCTAGACAACACCTAGTGTCTGCACAACACTGATGAATATAAGTTTATACTTATCAGCCAACACTGGTGTGTTAATGTGCTGGAGTCTATAGAAGAACGCCGCTTATGAATTTGTCCTTACTTCTCCTGTAGTTCCAAGCATATTTTACTTGATTGATATATGAGATGGGAGGTGAGTGGCAGTACAGCTGCTGTTTTGTAGGGGGGGGCTACTTCCAGGATTTGTTGAAAATAGCGCACAACATCCTTGTGTAGCTCCCAAAAGTCCAGCTGGTACAGCCATATAGTCATAGCGACAAGGCTACAACTTGGAAGAATTCCCTTGTAATTTTATCAGATATTGTTTATATTGTTATTCAAAAGCCTGTAAAGCTTTTATATAAGAGACTATAATAGTTTACATTTTCAGGGTAGGACACATATGGGCATGGGAAACTGAGCTCTTTAACCTTGATAACTAGTCAATTGGTTGGTTGGTTGGGTTTTGTGGAAATTCAACCTCTGTAGGTTTTTTTTAATGCCAAATCCCTTTTTATACGAATAATCAGTTCTTTTTCAAACAATTCAGTTTAGCATGAGCGCACAGTCTAATTGTGAAAAACATTTCTATTTCAAACTATTCAGTTTAGTCAAACAGTTCTAATTCAAACAATTCAGTTTAGTGTAAGTATATTTTCAATCTCAAAAACAGTTCTCATAAGTACAGTTTCAATGTTAAATACAGTTCTATATCAAACAATTCAGTTTAGCATAAGTATGCAGTTTGAATATCAAAACAGTTCTATTTCAAGTAATATAGTTTAGCATAATTATGCAGATTAGTTCTATTTAACTCATAGATAGTGCCCTATCAGGTGCTACCACTCCAAGCCAGAGTGGACCTGGAAGTGATAGCTATGAAGAGATGCTCCACATTCCCCAGAGTTCTAGCATCACTGAAACCTCACCATCAGATTGTTTAGTGTCATATCTAGGACACTTGTTGGGGGTGTCTTACCCCTCTGCAGAGGTGCAGTCAGTGTATTCTACAGCCCCAGCTGACTGGGCAAGATAACTAGTCAAGGAGAAGGAAAACTCTCAATTTAAACCAGTTACAGACCTGGAGAGAAATGGGCTCTGCCAGGCTATTTTCTGCCCAAGATAGGCTACATGAATAGTGCCCCTATGATGAAAACCAGGATACAAGACCAGTAATAGAAAGTAAATAATTAGAAGTTTACAGTTGGTAGTTATGAAACTTACTTTATTCTAATGCAACGGGTGGGGTGTCCTCGTGGTGTAATGGTTAAAGTGATTGACTGCGGAATCTTAGTATGCGAGTTCATACTCCAGTCGCACTATTACATTCACTTTCGGGCAAATACCCTTGGGAAAGGTATGAACCTCCTTATCCTCCCAGCTATGGGTTAAATAGTACCACTACTGTTCTTCTAGGACAATGGCTTTGGCATTTAATAACCTCCAAAGGTTGATATGCCATAAAACAAAGAAACCGAAACCGAACCTAATGCAAGGCTATAGGGTCTCCAGTGAGGATTGCACATACAACCATTTCAAATGGTTTGTGAGATAAGCACTCACAAAACTCTTTGTTTCCATACCATTTTTAAAAAAAAAATTTGAATGCTTTCTGTCTTGTTTTTTCCTTCCTTTCTAGATTATTATGTCCAGGCTGAGTACCACGCTGAACGAGCTCGATCAGTAATGTCTTCAGTCGTTAGCAACCTTCCAGAGTCCGAGCAAGAGAAACTGCAAACTTATTCTACTCTTTTAAAGATGCATCATATCTTAGGTGTTGCAAACTCTGCAATGAAACAATATCCTTTTGTTTGAGCATAGAAATGCACTGTGCTTCATTTTCTTTTCATTGAATCCTTTAAAGATAAAGATAAAACCGGATTATCCCACTTGGCCCCCTTTTTTCATTAGAAATTTGCATTAACCCATCTAAGTCAAAAAGAAAATTATCCCAGAGAAAATTTCCTTTCTTTGAGTCTATTAATCATAAATCCTTTGTTTTGAGAGAGAAAGAAAGAAAGAAAGAAACTGACTGAGACTGATTGATAAAGACTGATTAACTGAGACTGACTTATTATTAATCTTAAATAATTAGCTAATTAGCATCTCTACTTATTCATAGTAAACAATGATTCATTGATATTTACATGATTTGGGCTATTGTCCTCACCTTGATTGTTAGATCTATAATGTTTTGGCTGCTGTATCCTCCTGTCAAAATGTCATTGAACCCAAGAACTAGTAATAACAACAACTGATTACCACCACTAAACATACAACTGTAGTACTCAGTAGACGTTTTTAAATCACCACAATTTATTTCCTTAAGGAAAATCTTCATAATCTTGACAGTAAAATGCTGTACCATTAAATATTTCTTCTTTCCTCAAGTAATTTTTTCCTGCAGCTTAGCCTATGACATTAAATAGTGACATTTTAACATAATTTTTCGGTCTGGTAAATGAAAAAATGTTTGGTATACCATTTTATTCAACAAATATCTATTCTTTGTCATTTGGGGTTGAAAAATATACACTAACTGTACCTCTGCAGAGAGGTAAGACCCAACAGCCAACAGATGGCCTTGTTGGCTATGGGTGGCAACCCATAATGCTTGAGGACAAGATTTTGTTGGCTGAGCAGTCTGTGACCAAGAAATACTCCACTTTGGCCCTTACTGGGCTAGATGGGTTGCCAGAGAGACTTGATCTGCTCAATTGGATGGTCAGGTCAAGCCCTAGCACCAATATGATTGTCTCGACCATATTCCTCAAGTTGTTCTAGTGGCAAACAAGTACCTGACTTTATTTATTTTAAAGGTGCTAGAAGGCTGTGACTGAGGGTCAATTGCACTGAGATAGCAATACTTGAAACCATTTAAACTGTGCAAACAAATGGTAAATATTAAATAGAATTATTAGTGTTAAATAATAATACTTGAAACCATTTAACTGTATGCAAACAAATGAGCTCTAACTCATTTAAAAATAAAGTTACCTACAAACCATTAGCTTACAAATCATTATATATATATATATATATATATATGCATAAACAGGATTTGAGATGAAATAACCCATAAGGGTTGATATGCCATTAAACCAAATAACCAAACCAACAAATATCCAGATTATATCCTAAATCAAAGTTATACTCTTTAATGTCTATTTTCAACTGAAGAATTTTAAGAAACAATAACTGATTCCTAGTAATAGTTGCTAATTAGTCTCTTGCTAACAATTTTCTCAATAATTACAACAGTTTAGGTCACTACATGCCTACTTTCAGTTAAAGACTACAGCTCAATGTTATACCAAATAAAGGCCTGGAAGCTATGCAGTTGAAGTCTTTAGTTTCTTTGCTTAGCAGTCATTCTTTCTTTCTTTCTTTTTATCTATTTTTCCACTTTATTTTCAAATCTCTATTTCATCTGATCCTCCCTTATTTCACTCTATTTTCACCTACTCATCTTATTCCTTCATTTCCCTCTTCCTTTTTTTTTTTGTTACCTCTCTACTCCATTTTCAATTTACTGCATCTGGGTGGCTAACATCTCTAAAAATCATCTTTTGCCATTCACACATTTTGGGAGTTTGAGTATCATAGTGTTGAGAGAGGCAAGATTTTATGAGTTTTGATGGGAGGCAATGTTTTATGAGTTCTAATGAGAGGCAAGGTTTTATGAGTTCTGAGGGGAGGCAAGGTTTTAAGAGTTCTGAGAGGAGGCAAGGTTTTATGAGGTCTGATGAGAGGCAAGGTTTTATGAGTTTTGATGGGAGGCAATGTTTTATGAGTTCTAATGAGAGGCAAGGTTTTATGAGTTCTGAGGGGAGGCAAGGTTTTATGAGGTCTGATGAGAGGCAAGGTTTTATGAGTTCTGAGAGGAGGTAAGGTTTTATGAGTTCTGAGAGGTGGCAAGGTTTTATGAGTTCTGATGAGAGGCAAGGTTTTATGAGTTCTGATGAGAGGCAAGGTTTTATGAGTTCTGAGGGGAGGCAAGGTTTTATGAGGTCTGATGAGAGGCAAGGTTTTATGAGTTTTGATGGGAGGCAATGTTTTATGAGTTCTAATGAGAGGCAAGGTTTTATGAGTTCTGAGGGGAGGCAAGGTTTTATGAGGTCTGATGAGAGGCAAGGTTTTATGAGTTCTGAGAGGAGGTAAGGTTTTATGAGTTCTGAGAGGTGGCAAGGTTTTATGAGTTCTGATGAGAGGCAAGGTTTTATGAGTTCTGATGAGAGGCAAGGTTTTATGAGTTCTGAGGGGAGGCAAGGTTTTATGAGGTCTTTTGAGAGGCAAGGTTTTATGAGTTCTGTGGGGGGACAAGGTTTTATGAGTTCTGAGAGGAGGCAAGGTTTTATGAGTTCTGAGGGGAGGCAAAGTTTTATGAGTTCTGAGGGGAGGCAAGGTTTTATGAGTTCTGAGAGGAGGCAAGGTTTTATGAGGTCTGATGAGAGGCAAGGTTTTATGAGTTTTGATGAGAGGCAAGGTTTTATGAGTTCTGAGAGGAGGCAAGGTTTTATGAGGTCTGATGAGAGGCAAGGTTTTATGAGTTCTGAGGGGAGGCAAGGGTTTATAAGTTCTGATGAGAGGCAAGGTTTTATGAGTTCTGAGGGGAGGCAAGATTTTATGAATTCTGATGAGAAGTAAAGATTTTATGATTTCTGGCTGAAGATTTTATGAGTTCTGAGGGGAGGCAAAATTTTATGAGTTCTGAAAGGAGAGGGGGAAATATTTTTTGAGTTTTATTTGAGGATGATTTTAGGAGTTCTGAGAAAAAGTGGGCAAAATTTTACAATGCTGATTCCATTTCATGCTAATATCCTTGGAAAAGGCATAGATCTACCTTTTCTTCCCACCCCAACTTCAGGTAAGTAATAGATCAGATTGGATTCTCTTGCCTTGATAGGGCAACTAGTCTTGAGAGAAAACTCTGAATTCAAACTAGTTACTATCTAGTTACCTAACCCCTCTGCCTGTGACTAAGAAGTTGGGTAAATACATACTAATAAGTATTAGAGCTTTGTTCACACTCATCCTGATCATTATAATTTTCAAGAGTGGTAACTCTGAGATGCTTATAGAATATTTCTTCTTAATTATTATTCTATTGAATGTAATTTGACACCAATGTTAATTGCAAAAAATATGGCCTCTAAGGGAGCTATGTATTCTTTCTAAAATTTGAAGTGAACTTTGCTTCAGACTTTAGTCTTTTATCTCTAATTTAAAGCAATGCAAAACAAAGTTGCTTTTTTTTTCTGACAATGCTCACCTGGAACCGAAGAGACTCACCGCCTCTATCCGCTGCGCCACGGGCACCGAAGGGTGATCAAGGATGGATATTTTGGTCTCATAAATCATTATCTGGTCTTCCAGAATCGGGTCCATACCGAATTTTTGTATATTGTCCTTAATTGGAATCATTTTTTTTTTTTTCCGCAATAAATAAATAAAAATTAATTCTCAGATTAAAAAAAAAAAAAAAAAAAAAAAAAAGCCTCATCTCAAAAAAATGATTCCAATTAAGGACAATATACAAAAATTCGGTATGGACCCGATTCTGGAAGACCAGATAATGATTTATGAGACCAAAAAATCCATCCTTGATCGCCCTTCGGGGCCCGTGGCGCAGCGGATAGAGGCGGTGAGTCTCTTCGGTTCCAGGTGAGCATTGTCAGAAGATAGCGGTTTCAAATCCTACCCAAGTCGGCCAGAGGTATACTTGAACTCGAACTCAACTCACAACTCAACTGGCTCGTCGAACTCATCTGAGTTATATAATCGTTTGATGCCCACTCGATCTTTGAAATCGAATGTTTAATTGTTATCAAGCGGAAATAACTGTCATGCAGTTCAGAGGTCACTCTCTTCCGGTGCATCACTCTGTAGTGGCACAGTGGGACCTTCACCTTGTCCCATATTATCAGCCTTAATCCGTCCACACGATCTCTTTCGATTACTGGTCATTGGAATGTATCACTTCCTTCCGGTGCATCACCTTGGAATTGCATTTTTGGGCTGGGTCGAAGATCAAAATATTACATTGTGAGTTTGTGTGGGAACTGATGACATAGGCCTATGCAAAAGATGAATTGCTTTACAGATTTAAGGGGATCCAACTGCTCTGTTATTTGCCCATAACAGGAGGCTAGAAGTGAATTCATGCCTTTCATAAAGTCATTTGAGCAAAGTGAATGCCAAAGTCTCCACCAGAATTTTAACTCGTTTCCTGATTCCATTTGCCATGCCATTAACTGCTAGGTCACTGTACTTATTCTCTACCTATCTATGAGATATTCATTGAGTTTATTTATGTTTTGGCTTCATTTCTCAGAAAAAGGTGCTTTAATGCATTGATTCATTCAGAAAATTGGGCCCAAGTTTAGCTTGGCCCAAAGCTACAATATTGAGGATTGAATTACCAATAGCCTTTAAGATGAGTTTGCTAATTATTTTTTACAGCAAGTATCTAGATATTTACTAAGCTTAGCTTTGTTCAATGCAGAACCTCAACTGTTTGGCTTAGTTTCTTTAATTGATGGCATATCAACCTTTGTGTGTTATTTAATGCCAAAGCCATCTTTGTAGAAGAACAATAGTAGTTCTATCTAACTTATAACTGGGTTTCAGTTGTGGGGCACGCAATGAGAACTATTCTCAATACACACGCTTACTAATCATTACTCTATAGCAGTCATTGTTGCTTCTTTTTCTAGATATTCATTAGATCTAGGTTAGTTTACATGGTAAAGCAGTCAGTAAGGATTGAACTCACTATGTTAGCTAGAGTCTAATGAAATTAATAACTAATGCTCTATAACAGTCCCCCTTGTCACTTTCTGCCTACAAGAACATTTCTTCTTGACTTTACATTTTATACATATTCAGTGAGTGAAAAAAATCTGGAAAGAGCACAGGTACTTTTAGAAAAGATGTCTGAGTTTCCCTCTTACAGTGATGTCGACCAGAATCTTTGGAAAATAAAACTGACCTTAGCTTCAGCAAGGTAAGTAGTTATCTATTTATTTATGTCATTTTAAAGTATGAAGACCTTTGGTTAGAACTTTTACATTGTCTGGAATTGTCACTGTAATTTGAGAAATTTATCGCATAAAGAACACATTTCAAAGTCAGGAGTGCCTTTTGGAATTGGTCACATGTTTATAGACTGTTTTTTTACTTATTTTTTGATGTTTAGTTGTTAAAGGTTACTGAGTTCCTATATATTTGAATGCTTTGACGACCTACACACATATGTATATAGAGTAAGTTCAATTTTGTATATATATATATGTGTGTGTGTGTGCATTCAATTATAAAATAGAATAACAATAAAAATAGTATATATATTTACCAACCCCTCCGCTTAGGCAGAATATGACACAAGGTCAATCGTTAAGCGGAGTTTAACAGGTTTACATTCAGAGTTTTCCGTCTCCTAGACTAGTTGCCTCACCAAAGCTAAAGAACCTAGTCTGTCCTACTATTTGCCCATAGCTGGAGAGAGATTAATTGGATTCATACCTTTCCCAAGGGTATTAGTGCTATGTGAAATGCAATCAGTCTCCTCTCGGATTTGAACGCATGTTGCCGTGTCCATTTCCTATGATGATAACCATTACACCACAGGCACCTAAAAATAGTATAAAAGCTCATTACTCTGAGTTTCATGTCGGCGATCCTCAGGTGAGTCATTATTGATGGATTTTTATTCTGTTGAATTCAGCAGACTTAATGTGTTGATACTGGCTCATCTTAGGAATGGCAATGTGAAACTGAGAGTTGTGATTTTTCATCCTGTTTTTTATCGTTCTTCTGTTTTTATTGTTGAAAATATTGTGATATTGCTCTGCTTTATTGTACATAGAACACTGGAGAGATTTTACTCATTAAAATATTTCTACCCCAAACATTTTTTTATGAAAAGCAATTTTTTTTAAAAGCAATTTTTTTTAAAGCAAAGTTATCAAACTTTGATTATTTCTAGTAGAATATCATATAATCATATCAGTTATTACTGGATAATATTTATTACCAAACTCTACAGCATTAGCTATTCGTAACAGTATATATATATATATATATATATACCTGCACGAATGTATATGTATATATATATATATATATATATATATATATATGAGAGAAAAATTAAGTAGAAAAGTGGATAAACCGATACACTGACAACGGATTCAAAAATTATATTTCATTTTCACATATATGTATATAAAGATATATATATATATATATATATATATATTTGGTTGAACAATATAGACATTTTTTGCATACATATTTTTTTGTTATTTCTTTCAAGTTTGCTGTATTGATTTTATAATATCTGACAGGAATTGGATATCATAAAATTGATACAGGATCTTGAAAGGATTAACAAAAAATATATAGACAAAACATGTCTATAATGCTCAATCAATTAGGTATCAATGAAGAAATTCAGTCCAAATATATATATATATATATATATATATATATATATGTATGTATAACTGCTCTATCATTGATATTGAGCACTATCTAATGATACCATAAAATTTGGTCCACCATTAATTCACCTAGTGAGCAAGGGATAACAATAAACCATTACAATATATATATATATATGCATGACAGATGAAGTTGGTCCAAAAAGTTCTAAGCTTTACCCAGAAAGAGCCTAGCTGAAAATTTTTGCTGTGGCAACTCACTACCACTAGAAAAATCAAAATTTTTTTTTTTCTGGTTTTGTCTATATGTATATTGTACTGCTACATATTTTGGGTTACAGAATTTGCTAATACCTAATAAAATCTATTTTGATTGTATAATTTTCCACAAGAAATAGCAAAAGATATATATTTATTAATGGTAATTACATTAAATCAAATTGGTGAAATTGTCTTGATTTGTGTTGGAACTTACTCACAGTACCCTCTTCCTCAGTAAGTCAAAATACTACTGTGTATATATATATATATATATATAAATTAGTAAGTTTAATTTAACATAAGGAAACTGGGGTAAAAAAATGTGCTTGGCTCTATCAATGTGTATGCCTTTACAATCAGCATTCAACACACTGACTTTTAACTGGGTTTGAACATCAACTTCAGACATATGCAAATATCTTAGACACTAGTAAGTATATATATATATATATATATATATATATATATATACACACATACATATATATATATATATAAACTGGAAGGTGCTGATACTCTCCTATGACTCTGCATTTCATGTTTTCACATTCATCAGACAGGCATATATTACAAGTAGCAACATCAAAGATGAGAGTTAAAATGACTGATTCTGCTGTTTCTAAATTATTTTCAAAAAGCTCCAAACTACAAATGGTTATTAATACCAAAAAATTATTATAAACAAGCTGCTTTCATTTCAAAAGAATAACTTGTTTAGAAATGAATGCTATGCCTGCAGAGTTGGTTTATCATCTGCCTGTCTGATGAGTTGGAAAACATGAAACTTGGACTTACAGCAGACTAGTAGGACTCTCCAGTTTATATAGAGTTAATGATGTTTCTGTGATCCATGTATTTTTTGAATAAGAGCATTTATCGCATGCAGGTGATATCATTTTTGAGCACTAAATCCATTCGTGCTGGTTTTAATATATATATTCAACTTACATGATTAATCCCCTCAGTTTTATACATATTTTTCTTTCATTTCTTCTTTTTTCTCTCTCTTCTCCCTCTTTATATCTTTCTTTCTCTTTTCTTTTCTCTCTTTCTTCTCATCCTTCTTTTCTTTTCTTCTGTCTCTCTTTCTAATCCATTATATCTCTTGATGGTTCCATTTGTTATACATCATTGCCTTATACAATCATATGATAGTTTTTAAAATAGAAATGCTGATCTAATGATTGAACTGTCATGGGTTCTTTTTTTGCATATATAATTTCCTCCCCTTTTTTTTGTATTTTATCAAACATCCATTGTTGATTTATCAACACTTTGTATCATCATTTCAAAATCCTGACGATTATTTATTAAAACCGAAACATTATAACATCAACTTTCTTCCACAATAAATTCATCACTTTGGATTACTTTGTTTTTCAATTTTTCTCCATACTGTTGGATTCTTTTCCATTATTTACTTCCATATATATATTCATATATATATGTTGTGTGTACACAAGAAAGCCTTTGGGTCGCCCTCAACTATGTTTGCCAACTTTACTTTATATATAAATATATATATATATATATATATATATGAGTGTTTGTATATGTATATACATATATACTTGTGGGTTTATATACCTCTGTATATACATGTATGTAGTTGTATACAGATACACATATATATGTGTATGTGTATGTGTATATACATATGTATGTGTAATTTACATATATGTATGTCTGTATATACATATATATATACATATATGTACTTTGTGTGCATTTAAGTATATGTATGTATGTCTGTGTGTCTATATATATATATATATATATACGTGCGTGTGTGTGTTTATATATGTGTGTGTGTGTGTGTGTGTATATATTAGTATAGTACCAGTAGAAATTGGAGGTGCCCGTGCTGTAATGGTTATCGTTGTAGGAAATGGACACGGCGACATGAGTTCAAATCCGAGAGGAGACTGATTGCATTTCACATAGCACTAATACCCTTGGGAAAGGTATGAATCCAATTATTCTCCCTCCAGCTATGGGTAAATAGTAGGGCAGACTAGGTTCTTCAGCCTTGGTGAGGCAACTAATCTAGGAGAAGGAAAACTCTGAATTGAAACCTGTTAAACTCCGCTTAAAAATTGACCTTGTGTCATATCCTGCCCGAGCGGAGAGGGTGGTAAATATGATAGTACCAGTAGAAATGAGTGATTATGTATTATTTAGCATTTTTGTCTTGGATCAGTGGTAATTTACTAAGCTTTTTGCTTAGATGTGGCTCAAGGTCATATGAAAGGGGCACCCAATGAGACTCGAACTCACTCGTGTAGGTTTGCTAGTCGAGCTGGCTAACCATTACACCACCAGAGGCGCCTTTTGTCTTGGATCAGGGCTGTGTCTATGTACAGTGCCTAGCATTAAAATGTCGCTCTCTCTCTCTCTCTCTGCCTAGGATCAGTGTAGTATCTGTCTGATTTGTCTCTCTTAGTATTTTGAAGTTAATTTTGCCGGGCTGTTCATGTGCCATAATGTTGGCATAGTGGATATGTCACTAGTCTTCCTTTTAAGCCAGCTGTTTGAATCAGAACCAAATTTGCATGTTGAATTTTATTGAAAAAGAAAAAGAATCATATAGAAGACATCAAATTGTACATTATCATATACAAGTTCTTGTCAGAATGGGGGGATTATGTATACATGGACTGGTAATCCTGTCTAGGATCAAACTGTAGTATCTGTACCACACACTGATTCTTGGCAGAAGTATGAAGGTGTGACATTTTGACCAAATAAAAGGCAAAGAGGTACTACACTCTGATCCTAGTAATAATTACAAATAAACAAATAAACATACAAAGTAATATTGTATTAGGTTGTTTGGAAAATACTGTATGATTTTTATTGTATTCATATTTCTAATGATCAAAGTGTCATCTTTTTCAATCCTTACTTTCAGAATTTGATTTTGAAGGTTATATGCCCTTCATCATGATTTTGAAGGTTATATTCTCCTGATCATGATTTTGAAGGTATATACCTTTAATGATTTTGAAGGTTATATACTCATGATCATGATTTTGAAGGTTATATGCCCCTCATTAAGATTTTGAAAGTTATATGCCTTTAATGATTTTGAAGGTTATATGCTTCTCATCATGATTTTGAAGGTTATATGCCCCTGATCACGATTTTGAAGGTTATATGCCCCATTTTATATTCCCCTAATCATAAACATGAAAAAAAAGTGATGCATTTACTTTTTTGTGTGAGTTCAAACTTGGTTATGGTTTTACTTCATGACAATTCTCAGCCACATGTTGCCTAGATGATGCTGCAGAAGCTCACTGACTTGGTGAGACTTTGCCATATCCACCATATTCTGATCTTTCACCCACTGACTCCCATTTTTTCAAGCAACTGCACACTTTTTTTTACACCAAAAAATTCTGTTCCAAAGAAGTTGTAGAAATTGTATTTAAAGTTTTCTTAGCATCAAAACCTTTAGTTTCATTGTACAGCCAGAAATAACCTTATTCATTGAAAACAGAAATTTACAGATGTTCAGGGATCATATTTTAACTGATTAAAACATAGTTTGAATTTATTAATCAAGTATTAAAAGTTTATTCTAAAAATCAGACTTTATTTTCTGAACAACCTAATACATTACAGTATTGCTTATAAATAAGTACACCCCAAATGATTCTTTAATAAAAATTTTATTTTCTTCTAAACCAAAAAGACCTTAATTTTATAATCTGTAATGGAATATCATACTATCAAAGCAATATTATTATGTATTATTTATTACCAAACTCTACAACTCCATATAAAAAAAAAAAACAATACAAAAATAATTACACCCTTTATATATATTCATGCAATTTTACTTTGTTTAAATAATTTCATTGTTGTAGAGTTTGGTCATAAATAACACCTAATCAGATCTGTTTTGATTGCATAATGTTCCACTAAGAATTATAAAATTTTATTATCTATCTCATGCAAAAGAAAAAAAGGGACTCTTTTTGGTTGTAAACAAATGTATTTAAAATGAACTGCTTAAGAAGAAATATGACAACAGGTACTTTTAGGTTGATAATTTTAAACTTTTTGTTTTATATGCTCATATGACCAAATGAGGTTTATTTTTCAACATATCCCCTCTTGCAGACTGCACGCTTCTTCCATCGGTATTGCAGTGCTTGGACCCCATTGGTAGAAAGGTCATCAACAACAGATATGATGCTATCCTCTAATCTTTTCATAGGCATGGTTATCTGCTTAAACGAAATAAGTAAGACATTCAGAGAGAAAGACGAAAGAATTATGCATTTCGGTTACTTCTATTATTGTGGCTGTATCTTTTGCCGAGGGATTTGCTGAAGAATGGTTGGTCTTTTACTTGTATAGAGACGCTAATAGAAAGAGGCGGAAGTTTAAAAGTTTCTTCTCTGGACAGTAAAAATTCTGTTGAAACTGACAAATGCTGTCAATATCTATTAGGATATAAAAGCTGGAACAGTTTACATTAATGACAAATCAGAGCAAAGGGCAGCTCTTCGGATTGCTTGTCCATTTGGGGAATTCAGAAAAGAAATTGGAATCTGTGTTTAATTGGAAATGGTATTCCACTACGCACAAGGAAAAAAAAAAGGTTGATAAAACCTAATAATGGCGACGTTATTGAATTTATGGATATTTTGACCTTGGACGTTTCATTCATAGACATTTTACCGTTTTGGAAAGAGTTCTTATGTCGTTAATGGAAAAAGAAATAATCACAAGAAATATCTATCACTATCACTAATCAATAATATTTGGTTTTGAAATGCTTACATTATTTACTTGTGTGAGATCACGATGAGAAAATCCCACAAGTGTGGAGCGGCTCGCAGGGATAGAACTCATTACACAATTAAGTCTACGAAAACTAGCTTTTTAACTGCTATCATACAATGAAGCACCCATACAGCTACTTAGAAGGCTTCATAAGAGGCGTGCTTAGCGTAATGGTTATTGACGTATAAAATTATAATGATCTGCTGAGAGCGAACGAAGACCCCACACTATTATTATCAATTTGCAAACTAGAATTTTCTTCATGATCAAAAGTAGAAATTTTTAACGAATCTGCTATTTTTTCTGCTTTGTAGTAATAAACATTTAAAAATCGGAGGCGCTCCTAGAGTAACGGTTATTATTGTCTGAAATGGAATCGGGGACCCGAGTTCAAATCCTGGATGAAGCTATATATTTTTCACATCATGTTAATGCTCTTAGAAAAGTATGATTTTTCTTTCGTCAGCAATGCGTAAATAGTAGGGTAGATTGAGTTCTTTATCTTTGGTATGCAGTCTAGGAGGAGGAGGAGGCAAACGCGGTATTCAAACCAGCAGTATTTTGCTTAAAAAATTAACTTAAAGTCAAATCCTGCTCAACGTACATGGCTTCGATAAATACACACTTACAAAGCTTAATTTATTCCGTGGAATTACCACACTTGTTTGTCAAATAATTTCTGTTAATAGCTGCTAGGTGGCGTTGCCCAAGCGGTATACGAGAAAGAGGCATTAAAATCTCAACCTCTTGACTGACAGGATGTTTTAGAAACAAGACGTTCTCATTCTTCCCTGAAGGATGGAAAACGTCCTTCAGGGATGAACGAGAAAGTCTTGTTTCTAAAACATCAAACCTCATATCGCATTGAACACAACACCACTGAATAGTACACTACATACAATGTTCTAAGCTTACTTGTTCACTTATGGACACATTTGATAATTCATCTCACCAACAACTTTTAGAATTCGTTTCAAATATGTAAGTCTCTCATAAACTTTGATTTCTCGTAGAAACTTCATACACACGTTCATAAAATAAGGACATTTCTACATAAACATCTCGATTCACTCTTTTTGTGTTTGTTTTATTTTGTTTGCCCAGGCAATAAAATATGTTGTTAATTATGCTTAATCGTTCTTATATCTATTCTTGAGATAAAGCAACAATGCTCCAACTAATATTCCTTTATCCCAAGGCCATAAGTGGTAATTTACTAAGCTTTTTGCTTAGATGGGGCACAAGGTCATATGAAAGGGGCACCCAATGAGACTCGAACTCACTCGTGTAGGTTTGCTAGTCGAGCTTACTAACCAGTACATCATCAGAGGCGCCTTCCCAAGGCCATAAGTGTAGCTTAGTAATAAATATATATGTACTATTTTGAACGGCTATAAAACGTACGCTTGTTAGAGTAATAAATACCGAAGGTTTCAACCATATCTATTTTATTGTGTCTATATCTATCTATCTATCTATCTATCTATCTATCTATCTATCTGATCCTGAGTATTTGTACCTCTACGGCTGTAGTAACTCTTAAGATCACATTTATGTGTCAAATAGATCTGTTAAAAAATGATTCGTATTCAATTAGATCGTGTACAAAAAAAAAAATCTCTTAAGAAATAACAACACAAAGATGTAATTGTGAACATATAATAAACATTATTACCCTTACCGCAAAGCATAAAATAATTCGAGATGGGTTGACATACCGTTAAAATCAATCAATCAATCAATCTCTCTCTCTCTTTTTTCCCCTCTTTCCATCTACTCTATTGAAGGGATTTAAAATATACTTTTTTGTTTAATTACAAAAGAGTATCCAAATCTCTCTCTCTGTCTATTATCTTGCATTATAGAATGGTCACTGGCAGTCTAATTAAGGTTTTGGAATGAGCTGCGTTTAGTAACATTTCCCTCTCGCTTCCAAACAACTTCTGCAACAGATGCATTTTATAAACTGATGATATATGGTAATACGTAAAGTAAAGGTGGCGACCATAGTCGATGGCGACCAGAAGGCTCCTTTTTCAACAGCCACTACACCGAGGTGTAGGGGAGGGCGCTACTCCTTTCCCTGGATTGCTCTACTTTACCCTTTATACGTACCTTATATTGCTGAGTGTTAAGCAAGGAGGTACCAAATAACATTTTTAAAGTCTTTGGTATGATGCGACCTGGGATTGAACCCAGGTCTCCCGGACCATTGGCGAACACTCTACCCACTAGACCAATAAACCGGTCGGAATGTTTGATATGCCATAAAACAAAACCAAACCAAACCAGAGCAGGTCCCCGTGGCGTAGTGGCTAACCTGCTGGACTGCCACATTCTTATAAACAAATTTGAACTCTAGTCGGGTTATTACACATGGGAAAGGCATGAAACCCTTTATCACCATCTCCAGTTATGAGTTCGCCAATGGCCCGGGAGACCGAGGTTCAATCCAAGGACAAGTCATACCAAAGACTCAAAAATGGTACTTGATGCCTCCTTGCTTTATACTCAACATTATAAGGTAAGGATCAAGGGTAAAGTGGAGATATTCAGGGAAGGGTGTAGTAGCTATCGAAAAGGGAGCCTTCAGGTTACCCTCGACTATGGTCGCTAACTTATTTATATAACAAGAATGCCTTGGAATTAAATAATTCACGATGATTGATATGCCATTAAACAAAGAAACCAAACCAAACCAAACCATCAATATCCGGAAACTTCATGGAAGAATGTCATTGAAACGTCCTCGAAGAATAAGGACAATTTAAGGCACTGTTCACTTTTTTTTATCAGCGTGTTTTTGACACAAACTGAACTATTTTAGTCTTTTTGTTTGATTCGTGTAGAAAATAGTGTCCTTGAATAATTATTCCTGTTCACGTATTTGAAAATTCGTTTTTCTTGTATTTTTGGAAATATTGTTGGATCGCGGAAGACATACTTGGCACAACATAAATTTCTGTTTCGTAATTTAAGACAAAAACCATCTCTAATGTTGAAAAAAATCCTTAAGGTTGAAAAGAAGAAAAAAAGAAGACATCTCTAACGTTGAAACTGTTGAAGAAGCAAATTAATTGAAATTATGACAAACTCCAATGTGAACTGTGAATATAATTTATATCAAGCTGTTTTTGTTGTATTGATTTACTTGTCTCTCTTTCTCACGCTCTCTCACTCTCTCTCATACAAATGTTGGAACCACTCAAGCTGATAAGATCGAACTGGCTGAATGGGGCACATTCACCTTGAAAAGAAATTTTTTTTCAGTTGAAAATTCGATGCCTTAAAACGAACGTGTTTATTTCTATTTTGATACTTGCTGAGTGGTCACTCATCTAAGTACTGAACAGGGTCATCGCTTCTTAACTTTGGTGATCTTGCGGGATTGATCTCTTTTGCATTAGCGCGGCAATCAGTCTAGGAGAATGAAAACTCTGAATTCAAACCAGCTACACTCCGCTCAACAAGTTGGACTTGTGTCACATCCTTCCTCTGGGGAATAGTTGGTTGGTTGGATTTTATAGCAAGTCTACCCTTGGGTTATTTTATGCAGAAGACATTATTTTATTTTATTCCTTTGCTAATTGGGTATAGTTGGAAGAGTTTGGTAATTATCTGCTGAAGTCAGCGTTTCTGTTGAGATTCAAGAGTGTATATGGGTATCTTTTTTTTTTTTTTTGATTATGTTATTTGGATCTGTTGTTTCGAATAGATCTTTCATGTTTTTGTACATTGTAGAAAGCTCTTCGAGTATGGGTGAGATTTTTACATTCCGTCAATATGTGTTTCGTTGTGTATGGCTTTCCACACGGGCATTTTGGTGAAGGTTCCTGTTTCAGTATAAAAGAGTGAGTTGATTTTGTGTGGCCTATGTATAGTCTGGTTAGGTTTGTCTCTTCTCTTCGAAACTAACTAGGATCTGGTTTTCTTCCTTTTAAGATGGATTGTATTGTGGGTATTTTCATTCAATAGCTGTTGCAATTTCTTTGTCAGTATTTGGCTGATTTTAACTTTTAGGTGAGTGTCTGGGATTTTGGTGTTTTTGTCGGGTACGATGTTAACAATTCAATATCAGTCATTTGTTTGCTCACAGTTAAATGGTTAAACAGTTGTATTTGATCCTGACAGGTACTGTCACTCCAAGTCAGATTGGACCTGGGAATAATGGCAATGAAGAAGTATTCCAGATTCCCTCGTGATCCAGGACTGGACCCTCAACATCAGATTGTTTAGTGTCTGTTATAGTGACCTCCCTACACGATAATGGACTTTTCCCCCTTCATAAATACTAACCCTATTTTATTCTCACTGAGATTTTCTCCCAGTTCTGGGCTGGAACACACTTCGGTCGGTTTTGTTGGTCGGTACACAGATCTGGTCGGGTGTGTCCTGGTGGTGGGATGAACGACAAACCCGAATTTCTTCCACTCGGGAGTCTGGACACTCATCGGTCGGCCGTCTTGGTCGGTATACGGATCTGGTCGGGTGTGTCCTGGCTCTGCTGGCAGTCGATCGAGGCCGTCTGACATAGATTCCGGTAAGTCGGCATTCATGTCGGGCGCTTCAAGACCAGTATCCTTACCGACTTTCTCCCAGGCGAGTAGAGTTTATGCACTACTTTCTGGACGTCGCTGGGCTGGGACATACTTCGGTCGGCTATGTTGGTCGGTACACAGATCTGGTCCGGTGTGTCCTGGTTCTGATGGCGATTAGTCGAGGCTGTTTGACATAAATTCCGGGAAGCCGGCATTCATGTCGGGCGCGCCAAGACCAGTATCCTTGAGTATCACGAAGGCGCCTTCAGGCTCTAACCCTCCTTGAAGGGGCTAAGTTTATCACCTGGCACTCGAGGTGCTCCTTTTGAGGGGAATGGCTACGGGGCCTAAAACATTTTTGTATTCACCAGGTGTGTCTGAGCTACGGCCCTGCGCTCGGACCCACGTACAAAAGGCTTTGTGCCACACTTGTGCGGTCGGTGGGACGAACGACAAATACCGACAAATGCAGACTTTCTCTCAGCAGTCAAACCTGACAGTTCGGACGGATACTTCTCTCTGCTGTACTAATACTCTTATTTTGTATATATGTTCTGTCTATCCAATACACTTGTTCAACCTATTTTCTCTTCTTTCGTGTGTTCTTTCTGGCCCCTAACAGCTCACAACAATGTCGTGACCAGGACACTCCTTGGGTGGTGTCTTACCCCTCTGCAGAGATGTAGTCGGCGTATTAAACAGTCCCAGAGGGATTAGATAAATACATATACAATGCATACATATGTTGAGAGACAACTAGATATTGGAATTGCCCAGTCGGCTAGGGCTGTACAATACACCGACTGCATCTCTGCAGACGGGAAAGACTCTCCCAACGAATGTCCTAGATATGACACGAAACAATCTGATGGTGAGGTTCCAGTAATGCTGGAGCTTTGGTGAGTGTGTAGTACCTCTTCATTATCATCGCTCCTAGGTCCACACTGGCAGCACCAGATTGGGTCCTATCTATGGGTCAAATAAAACTAATCAGTGTTACTTATGCTAAACTGAATTACTTGAAATAGAATTGTTTTTTGACATTGAAACTGTACTTATGCTAAACTGAATTGTTTGAAATAGAACTATTTATATGTATTAAATGGATTTGGCATTGAATAACCTACAATAGTTGATATGCCATTAAACCAAACCAAACTAAACTTAAGTATTGGAAGCCGTTGCTGAGAATATAAGATGTTGTAAAACTTCAAATAAAATTTCGTGTATAATTCTGTGAATGTATGAATCCAACTCTTCTCCCCTCGCTATGGGTAAATAGTTAAACAAACTGGGCTCTTTAACCTCGGAATGTTTATCTGTCCAGGTGAAGGAAATAGCACTTGAATTCCAGCCTGTTTTCTCCTTTTAAAAACTGACCTTGTCCCGCATATTGCTTGTGACAGAGGGCCAGGCTAAATACATATCATTCCTGTAAAAATAAAATCCAGGAATTACTTTTTACTAAAAATAAGTATCTGTAATCGTTATTTGATGGTAACAAGTACTGAAGCATTGTAGAAGATTTGAGGCATTGTTTCCCTTTTTCTAGATGCTATCACGTTAAGTTCATAGCGTGTGATATTGTCCTTTATTCAGTTAATTAAAAAAAATTATGAAATAATGGTTTCTTTTTAAGACTGGGTTTATCAATGTAAGCTAGAAAAGTACGAAGATCTACAAGTGGAATGTATTGGACGGCTAAATGAACAATATATTTCCCGTCAAATTCAGATACCGAGTTTTCATCGCTATCTCGATTCCTACATACTTGACTAATCGCGAATTGTCTTTAGCAAAGGAGAAATAGATTAAGAAATTTCAAAATCGAATTAAGGCTGTGTAGAAATATGTAGCATGTGCATGCGTGTCCGCACGTATGTACATGTGAACATTTTAACTTTAATCCCAGAAAATAAAATTCAATTATTAACACCGCATGTAGACGGAAGTGCTCACTCAGCGTAACGATTATCTTTGTACAAAATGAATACGCTAATCTATTTAGGTTTCATTTCGCGCTAATACCTTTACAAAAGGGATTATCCTTCTTTTCTTCTCCCACAAACACTTACGGCAGCTTGAACCCTTTAAACTCGAGAAGGAAAATATTTGTATTCAAAACTTGAGGACTATTGTTTGGAGAATCTGTTGCTTACTGGTGTGCCATTTTTCTGCTACCAGCTCATCTAAACTGTGTCATTTGTTTGACACAAGCCTTCACTACTATAAACAAAATCAACTGTGCCGACCATTGATATTTTCAATTGAACTGCTGAACACTCATAAGTCGTAAGTAAAGTAAAGTTGACGACCGTAGTCGCAGGCGACCCGAAGGCTCCCTTTTCAATAGCTACTACACTGAGGTGTAGGGGAGGGTACTACTACTTTCATTGGACTGCTCCACTTTACTCTTTATCCATACGTTATATTGCTGAGTGTTAAGCAAAGCAGCATCAAGTACCATTTTTTGAGTCTTTAGTATGACTCGACCTGGGATTGAACTCGGTCTTCCGGGCCATTGGCGAACACTCTACCCACTAGGTCAATGGACCGATTGGATTAGTCATACTCAACGAAACCTTATAAGGGTAATCTTCCTATTTAATCCTATTTACCAACCCCTCCGTTCGGGCAGGATATGACACAAGGTCAATTTTTAAACGGAGTTTAACAGGTTTATTTAATAGTTATCTTCCCTGAGAAATCAAATGATCGAGGTGAGCGCGAACAAAGACTTTATATTATTAAGTCGTAAACTGGACTGAATATAGCTTTATTCACTAAGTTAGGTCATTTTAACTTGACTGTGCTAACAAAAACTAGCTATAACGTGCCATTTTTGCTGTGTTACAAAAATACACTCTGAGCACTTTAGCGTTGGTTGGACAATCAGTTTACGAAAAGAGAAAACTCTGAATTTACAGCCTGAAGAGTGTTGTTCGTTGAATCTGTGTCACATTGGTGCACCGTTCTTCTGTTCTCAATGCACCCAAAAAATATTGCTGGTCCTTCACTGGCATTTATCAAGATAAGTAGAATCCTTGGTGTAAGCAGTTTAGCGGTTCACATCTCTAACTGAAGTGTTGGACCCTTATAGGTGCCACGTGGTGTAATGGTTATCGTCGTAGGAGATGGACACGGCGACTCGAGTTCAAATCCTGGACAAGACTGATTTTATTTCACATAGCACTAATACCCTTGGGAAAGGTATGAATCCAATTATTCTCCCTCCAGCTATGGATAAATAGTAGGGTAGAGTGGGTTCTTCAGCCTTGGTGAGGCAACTAGTCTAGGTGAAGGAAAACTCTGAATTCAAACCTGTTAAACTCCGCTTAAAAAATTGACCTTGTGTCATATCCTGCCCGAGCGGAAGAGTTGGGTAAATATGTATAGGTACCACGTGGTGGGAGAAACCTTTTCTTATCACATGCACACGCATGTATTTATTTCATCATCATCATGTTATGCCGCTAGCACGGATTTCTCTAACTCTCTCTCTCTCTCTCTCTCTCGCCATTCGTCTCTATCGTCCATCACTTCCAGTAGGTTTTCCAGACTGAATCCTACGTCCGTGTAAAGAGGTCCATAGGAGAACGTCGCTTATGTGTTCGTCCTTACTTCTCCAGCAGTGTCCCGCATATCTTGTTCGTCTAATTTGGATAATTTTTTGAGATAGGAGGTCGGTGACTGTACAGCTGGTGTTTTGTGAGATGTTGTTTTCAGATATATATATATATATATATATATAGTGACTAAGACTGAAATGGCAACACCTTGCCAATATTTTGAGCTGGGTATAATTCGCGCCTGCTTGCGGGTATTAGATATTCAAATACAATTTTAAAGCATTCGGCTATCTTGTAACGTAGTAACTACTCACATCACTCTGTGAGAATATTGATTTTTGTGATAACTTCCCAAAATGACTGTTGATACACCTCTTATTCTGGAACATATGCCCGTATTTTGTATATGCTATCAATAACTGTAGTCCAACTATATTATTGTCCAGTCGGCTGGGGATCAGCAGAGGGGTAAGACACCCCCAACGTTTGAACTGGATATGACACTAAACAATCTGATGGTACTATTTACCAACCCCTCCGCTCGGGCAGGATATGACACAAGGTCAATTTTTAAGCGGAGTTTAACAGGTTTGAATTCAGAGTTTTCCTTCTCCTAGACTAGTTGCCTCACCAAGGCTGAAGAACCTAGTCCGTCCTACTATTTACCCATAGCTGGAGGGAGAATAAGGGGGTTCATACCTTTCCCAAGGGTATTTGCCCGAAAGTGAACGTAATAGCGCGACTGGAGTACGAACTCGCGTACTACGATTCCGCAGTGCATCGCTTTAACCATTACACCACGAGGACACCCCTAAATTACACCACGAGGACACCCCTAAACAATCTGATGGTGAGGTTCCAGTGATGCTGGAGCTTTGGGGAATGCGGAGTACCCCTTTATTGCCATCACTCCCAGGTCCACTCTGGCCCGGCGTGGTAGCACCTGATATGGGTCCTATCTATGGGTTAAATAGAAATAAACCGTGCTTCTTTCACTATACTGATTTTTGCATTTAAACTGCATATTTATACTAAACTGAATTGTTTAAAATAGAACTGTTTTGACAGTTAATTTGCGTACTAATGCTAAACTGAATTGCTCGAAATAGAACTGTTTTGACGATTAAACTGTGTACTTATGCTGAACTGAATTATCTAAAATAAAACCGTTTGACATTTAACTCTGTGTATTGCCCAGTCGGCTGGGGCTGTAGTATACACTGACTGCACCTTTGCAGAGGGGTAAGATCCCCCCAATGTGTGTCCTGGATATGACACTAAACAGTCTGATGGTGAGGTCCCAGTAATGCTGGGACCTTGGGGAATACGGAGCACTCCTTCATTGCCATTGCTCCCAGGTCCACTCTGGCCCGGCGAGGTAGCACCTGATAGGGCCCTATCTATGGGTTAAATAGAATGGCATACTTATGCTAAACTGAATTGTTTGACTAAACTGAATAGCTTGAAATAGAAATGTTTTTGACAATTAAACCATACTTACATTTAAAATGCGTGCTTATGCTAAACTGAATTATTTGAAATAGAACTGTTTTTTGACATTGAAACTATATTTACACTAAACTGAATTGTTTAACATAGAACTATTTTGACAATTAACTGTGTGTGAACAAAATCTATACTTATACTAAACTGAATTAGCTGAATTAGAACTGCTTTATTAAACTGAATAGGAAGAAATAGAAATATTTTTCACAAACTGTACTGACTTTTAAACTGCGTACTTATGCTAAACTGTTTGAAGTTGAACTGTTTTTGACATTGGAACTGTACTTACACTAAACTGAATTGTTATATATAACTGCTTGAGTAGTTTGAAATAGAAATGTTTTTTGACAATTAAACTGTGTACTCATGCTAAACGAAATTGTTTTAAATAGAACTGTTTATTTACATAAAAATGGATTTGGCGTTAAATAACCTACATAGGTTGATATGCCATAAAACCCAACAACAAACAAACAACACACCAACTATATTACAAGCACTTAAAAAGTAATGTTTGTTTTATTTTCCATTAATAGGAATAACGAACTTATAAATTTTCATTATGACTCTCAGGATCTTCAAGTTAAAATCTTTGTTCTTGTAAAAATGATATACCCAAAATGTATCATTATCTAAAAACTTGAGCAATAAAACGCAGAATAAGATTAAAAGGAATCTGATTGATTAAATTGATTCACGCAGACGTAGAGATGTTTGAAGATATAAAAATCTCTTTTCAAGTCTTATACACTTTCAACTTTCTATAACCTGTATTGTTTATTTCTGTAAAATCTGATGATGTTTTGAAAACTATCAAAATGAATCTCTTTTTTAAAAACAGATTAAAGTCAATGTCTACTCTGTTTATAGTTCTATGTATTCTTAATGGCTGAGATTTTTGCGTATTTGTTACAAATGGTCGCTGCTAGATACTCAGATGAAAGGAAGATTTTGAATACTAGGAGACACTTGTCTCTAAAAGGATTGGAGAAACACAACCTTACACTTTACTCTGATATGAGTAATTTATTTTCAGTTATTGATTTATGATATATCTAAATGAATAACATAAAAATTTGGTTTATTCGTTGTAACTCTTATCTATCTATCTATCTATCTATCTATATATATATATATATATATATATATATATATATGATTGCAATCTTTTAGCGCTGAAGTTTCACAGATGCCATATGATGTTTCGGTCATTGTGCTAATATGTGGTCCTCGAGGTATTTTGTAAAAGACTTGGTTCTCTTCACTCTTCACAATATATCTGCATTGTGCTTTGTAAAACACACACACACACACACACACACACACACACACACACACACACACACACACACACACACACACACACACACGGATATCCAAGAGAAGTATGCACGATTTCACACTCACAAGCGCGTGCTCACACAAAGATACACACGGACGCACACATACTCTTTCTTCTTCTAAAGCCATTCTCGTATATGAATTTTTTTTTATTAATATCAGCTAATTTTAATCAGATGCTATTACTTCGGGCAGTTTCAAGAAGTACTTTACTTGTGTGCGTATATGTGGGTAAATTGAGTTTATATATATATATATATATAAATGTTTGATAAATATATGTATGCATATGAATGTGTGCGTGTGCAAAATCAGCTTATACGTATATGTGAGTGCATATGTGTGTATTTTTGTGTGCTAGCACGTATATAAAGAAAAATTGATGCATACACACTGATGAGACAAAAGCTTACGTGTAGTTCCTCCATATTTTGGCAAAAGTGCTCTGACCTGATCAGGGCAAGTTCACGTGGCGTAGTGGCAATCGCGTTGGATTGCGACATGGTAGTAAGCGAGTTCGAACTCCAGTTGTGTTATTATTCACTTTCGGCTTAATACCTCTCTGGAAAAGTATGAATCTCTATATTCTCCCTAGCTCTTGGTTGAATAGTACCACTGCTGTTTTACATGGATGGCTTTGGCATTATGTTGTATAGTGGCTCCTACCAGGTGTTTACCGGTATCGCGGAGGTATAAAAGACGTCGTGTTTTTTAAGCATGAGGTGGTTCTGCAAGATCTCGGTCAGTAGTAAGACCAACTTTGGACGTAACACCCACAGCGCGAGTCTTATAATGTTTGCTGGACTGTACCACTTAAGTTAATAAATAGTTAACTATTTCACTGTGTATCTTTTCCTTACCACGATACAAGACATTAAATAACCCATGAAGGTTGATATACCATTAAATAAAGAAACCGAACCGAAACAGATCTTACACTTTAATTTTTTCCTCAGAGTACCAGTGTCAGGATATTAACAGTAGGTTCTTTACTGCAAGCAGCGTCGCATCAACAGAAAAGGACATCGACACGAGGTTAACGAAATCATGGACAGCTATCAATAGGCTATCGATTATATGGAAATCAGACCTAACCGATAAAATGAAACGCAGTTTCTTTCAGGCAGCGGTCGCATCGATACTGCTATATGGATGCACTACATGGACTCTAACAAAACGGCTGGAGAAGAAGCTAGACGGCAATTACACAAGAATGCTGCGAGCAATCTTGAACAAGTCCTGGCGGCAACACCCCACAAGACACCAACTGTACGGCCACCTGCCTCCTATCACGAAAACTATTCAAGTTAGACGAACTAGACATGCAGGACACTGCTGGAGAAGCAGGGGCGAACTCATAAGTGATGTACTCTTATGGACCCCCACACATGGCCGTGCAAAAGCAGGACGACCAGCTCGAACATACATTCAGCAACTATGTGCGGATACGGGATGTAGTCCAGAAGACCTGCCTGAGGCGATGAACGATAGGGAAAAGTGGCGAGAGAGGGTCAGGGATATCCGTGCTACCAGCACGACATGATGATGATGATGACATAGTAGATGTTCTACAAAGTTGACTTGTTTGTCCAACATGTCCTTTAGTTAGCTTAAAGTGGGGCCTGGTTATAAGTGCTCAATGGGATCAAGGTTTAGGGAATCTTTATGTGCCTCCTGTACAACTTGCTCAGGACGCATTGCACAACTAATAGGTTGCAATGTGATTGTAGAAAACACTGTTGTCATGAAGGGATGTACTTTGTCTTCCGGGATGTTGAAGTAAATGGTGCGCGACATATTACTTTCGACATGAATGATAAGATCCATTATTTCTAAGTTGAACGTTGACCGAATTATCACGATGCTGCCGCTGGTTTGTAGATTCTCTGATATACATTTCTGGCAAGAACAATTTAACATTTTTCAAAATTATTCAAATTCATTACCATTACAGGAGGTGCCCGTGGTGTAATGGTTATCGTCGTAGGAAATGAACACGGCGACTCGACTGATTGCATTTCACATAGCACTAATACCCTTGGGAAAGGTATGAATCCAATTATTCTCCCTCCAGCTATGGGTAAATAGTAGGAGAGACTGAGTTCTTCGGCCTTGGTGAGGCAACTAGTCTAGGAGAAGGAAAACTCTGAATTGATACCTGTTGAAATCCGCTTAAAAATTGACCTTGTGTCATATCCTGCCCGAGCGGAGGGGTTGGTAAATAAGATTACCATTACAGTGGGAATCAACACAAGAAATACTAGAGGATGACCTATCACTTTGACATGTGCAAGTGACTGTAGTTGTTATTCTTACTACATATCTTTGGTCATATTTTATCTCTTCTTTGCATACGTATGTATCTATCTATGTATGTATATGTGCGTTACGGTTTCTTTGTTTAATGACATATAAACTTTTGTGGATTATTTAATGCCAAAGCCATCCTTGTAGAAGAACAGCAGGGGTACTATTTAACCCACACCTGGGAAGGAAGAAGGAGTTTCATGCCTTTCCCTCAGGTATTAGTCCGAAAGTGAACGCAACAGCGCTATTGGAGTTCGAACTTGCTTACTTCGATGTCGGAGTCTAGCTTGTTAGCCATTACGTCACAGTGTGCGTGTGTGCATAAATACATATATATGTTTGTGCGCAGGTACATATATGTATCTATGTGTGTGTACAAATATGCATGCATATGTGTGTGTGTGTGTTCATATATATATATATATATATATATATATATATATATATATATATGAGAGACAATATTTATATATAATTCATGGATTATGTATTATTGGTGCATCCGATATATGCAGGTACAAAATGTATGTCTGTATGTGTATATGGGCGCCTAAAATCAATTTCTCTGCTTCCATTACATCTTTCTATGTTTCTGTCTGCCTGTCTCTGATTTTTATATTTTTCGCTCACATATTCTTTGTCTATCATGCCTTTTTCGATCTAATCTTCTCTATCTCTCTTTCTTTCCTTCTTTCTCTCTCTCTCTCTCTCTCTCTCTCTCTCTCTCTCTCTCTATATATATATATATATATATATATATAGTTTTTGTATGAGTTATCACTAAGTAAACACATAATGACCCTAAGGCAGGAAACCTTACATGTAGATATAACAATATTATTTCATCGATTCTTTTCTTTTCAAAGTTTTGGCCCTAATAACTCACATGTTTAAGTTGTATACATTAATTCATTACAATAGCAGAAACAGTTTTTATTTTATTATTTAAAAAAAAAAAATCGCTATAGAATTCTTGCTTCGTTCTTTTTTTCTACCATTTCTTTTTGTGAAAAAAGATCTAATCTCTTACAAAAGTATTTCGTAAATGTTTTGCATTTCCAAAGTGAAAACAAAACAAAATCGAAAACGCCTATTCTGATTTACTGAATTCGACGATGTTGATTTAAAAAAAAAAAAGTGCAAAACAAGAATGATAAAAAGAAAAAAAATCACTAGAAATCATTCAGTTCTTTGTTTCGAGGAGGAAAAGAATGTAAATGAAATAACATATCTTTACATTTATATTTAAGAAACAAAATATGCATCAAGACTTGATTAAACATTTTGTTATATTCTTCAATTCAATCCAGTCTTATTTTTCCAGCAAGATTCGAACGTATACAACTCCGGAACCATGAGATTCAAACCTGATACATTATTAATTTTTCACTTGTTGTTCTTTCATCTTATTTTTGTTGCATACTCTATCAGTGGGAGGGGGTGTCCTCGTGGTGTAATGGTTAAAACGCTGGACTGCGGAATCGTAGTACGCGAGTTCGAACTCCAGGCGCGCTATTACGTTCACTTTCGGGCAGATAAGGGGTATGAACCCCTTATCCTGCCATAGAACCTGCTAAATAGAACCACTACTGTTCTTCTAGGAGAATAGAGTTGGCATTAAATAACCTACAAAGGTTGATATGCCATTAAAGAAACCAAAATCAACCAGTGGGGCTTAGAGTACATCGTCTGTAATCTTGCAGAAGGATAAGACACACCCCCTTTTAAAAGGGATGCTCTGAGTATAATACCAAACTCCATCTGGCACTCTAGGAAGTACAATTAGAGTGTCATTACTCCCAGGTTTACTCAGACCCTGAGTGATTGTGGGATCTCATCTGTAAGTCAAATAGATCTGCTTAAAAATTGTTTGTATTAGAGGGAGTACTCCACACTCCCCAGATCTCAGAACTGGAGCCTCACCATCAGATGCAGTTTCGTATAATACCCAGGACATCTCTTTGGGTGTGTGTGTCAGTCTTACCTCTCTGCAGGGGATACAGTCAACGTATTCTAAACTTCGCCAACAGGGTTCATAAAATTTTGTTTTTTTTGTTTAATGGCATGTCAACCTTCTTGGGTTGTTTAATGCCAAAGTCATCCTTGTAAAGTAAGTAAGTAAAGTTGGCGACCTTACTTACTTTACTTATTTTAGAATAGGTGACACTATTTATTTTCTACTGAAATTGAAGATCTGTCAGTTGAATAGTAAGTAAAGTAAAATTGGCAACCTTAGTCGAGGGTGGCCCGAAGGCTCCCTTTTCAATAGCTACTACACCGAGGTGTAGGGGAGAGCGCTACTTCATTCCTAGGATTGCTCCACTTTATCCTTGATCATTACCTTATAGTGCTGAGTGTTAAGCAAGGCGGCATTGAGTACCATTTTTTAAGTCTTTGGTATGACTTGACGTGGGATTGAACCCCGGTCTCCCGGACCATTGGCGAAAAGGAGAGTATTGATACTTACGCCAAATGTTTTGGGTTCTTTAGCATAAATACCATTTTTAAATATTCGTAAAAGAGGAAATAAAATGATATGATATGAACCCAGTGAATATTCGTCCTGTTTGTTCATTTCATCTGTTGGAAAATGTTTCATTTAGACGATGCTTGATATCACACTAAAATAGTGAGCACTGTAAGGTAATGATCAAGGGTAAAGTGGAGCAATCCTAGGAATGAAGTAGCGCTCTCCCCTACACCTCGGTGTTGTAGCTATTGAAAAGGGAGCCTTCGGGCCACCGTCGACTAAGGTTGCCAATTTTACTTTACTTACTATTCAACTGACAGATCTTCAATTTCAGTAGAAAATAAATAGTGTCATCTTGAAAGTAAATCTCATCATCTCTAACTGGGTTGAGTTCCCTTGGCATAATGGCTAACTTATCGGACTGCGATAAAGTAGTAAGCAAGTTCGAACTCCAGTTGCACTATTACGTTCACTTTCGGGCTAATGCCCCTTGGGAAAGGCATGAAAGAAACTTATCTCTCCAGCTATGGGTTAAATAGTGCCACTACTGTTCTTATACAACGATAATTTTGGTGTTAAATAATCAACGAAGGTTGATATACCATTAAACAAAAAATAAATTGATAAAATATACCGTATAGAATATATATATATATATATACCGTATAGAAAGGCGTGTTGCATATTCAAACGTCTATTTTTAAGCGCTTAAATGTTGAAGACTCTTAGCGTAACGGTTACTGTCATAGGCAGTGGACTCGACTTTTCACATAACGATAATATATTTGGGAAAGGCGTAAATCCAACTATTCTCCCTTCACCTATGAGTAAATAGTAGGGAAGACTAAGCTCTTTAAACTTGGTATGACAACTGATCCAGGAGAAGGAAACTCAGAATTCAAACAAGTTTGTACACCTAGAGAGGGATGGTCTCTGCTAGGCTATGACTAACCAAGACACTTCCTAAGCAGTGACCCCAACGACCAAACCTGCTTACGGGACCAGAGACTATGGAAGTGAATAAATATTCTCGTTTGAAAGATGCCTGGTTCTATCTAAATATGTTTCCTCTTAAATTACTCAAATCAATAACTGGCTAATTGATTTCAACCGCATATAAATCCGTCTAGGATTATGTTATGTCTAGAGGTTAGGGAATCACGTTCATTGTTCATCTATATTTACATTTTTGCGTAGTTTCTTAAGAGATAGATTAATTTTGATGGCATGTTAACCTGTCTAGGTTTATTCTTTTCCTAGAAGTTAGGGAATCACGTTCATTGTACATTTATATTTACATTTTTGTAGTTCCTTAAGACTTTTTCGCATCAAATACGAATAATTTTTAAACAGATCTATTTGACTCCGGGTCAGAGTGGACCTGGGAGTAATAGCGATGTAGGGGTACTCCATTCTCCTAGATCTCCAGAATGGAAGCTTCATTGTCAGCTGCAGTTTAGTGTAATACCCACGACACTGCTATTTCAGGTGGGGTTTCTTACTCCTCTTTAAGGGAAACAGTGAACTCTAAGCCCCACTAATAGGGCATTACGCTAATCAAGTAATAATAAGACAATATACAAGGTATGGCAAAAGTTTAAAGAAAAAAAAACAAACAACCAAACAAAAAACGTGAGTCTCTCAAGAAAATTTTTATTTCTTGAAGACACTAACCCAAGACACGATTCTTTCCTTTTCAAGATAAGTCACTTCTGTAGTCGCTGCATTTTTGCATTTTTTTCTCAAAGCAACTTCAAAATCTTTCTCCTTAATTGGCTTCAATTAGCTGTTCCCATGCATCTTATCCACACACTCGATATGTATCCCTTTGAGAACACTTCAGTTTGTGTGAGGCCAAAAGTCACATCATGTTAGATCTGTATCCAGAAATTCAATCTACTGGTCTAGCAAGGACTCACTTGATGCTAAGAGTTGTGTTGTACGCTGGGTCCATTTTTTTGTTCTCTTTCAAATTTTGTTCTTGTATCAGATTTGTGTAACTTAACTCGTGAGTATTGTAAAAAGGTTGATAAATTTACCTATGGACTTGTGTTATATTCTCATGTGCCGTATCATAACGACACCATAATAAAGACGCACGCAGGAAGACTTCTTTATACAATATTGTACCTCTCACTTTATTGCAAGGGTTCGAAAAGGTTGTTTGGGGTTTTACTGTGAGAGGGAGCTGGAGACCGAACAGAAACTGTAATATTTTGACCCCACTTTTATGGCCGTCAACGTTGTGTCTTTCTCGTTCTCCTGATGCTCATCCGGAGGTCCAGAGGCCACTCTGCTGGGTGATGGCTTTCTTTACGGCATCTTATCAGCATCTTCTCCGGACCTCAACTCATCAGGGCCCAAAGGCCCCTTCGGCCTCATGTGGCTTTCCCTACCACATCTCGTCTATAACTCCGTCCGATCTTCAACTCAACTGCAACTGCCCTCGAAATCAACTCAACTGGCCCTTGACTTTCATCTTGACTGCGTTATATAATAATTCAACGCCCACACGATTGCCCACTCGATCTTTGAAATCGAATGTTTAATCGTCATCAAGCGGAAATAACTGTCATGCAGTTCACAGGTCACTCTCTTCCGATGCATCAGTCTATGAGTGTACCATGGGAATTTTTTTATCTCGTCCCATTTCATTTGCCAATTTCCGCCCACGCGATTTCCTCTCCCAACTGCAATTGGAATGTGTCGCTTCCTTCCGGTGCATCACCTTGAATGGCATTTTGGGCCGGGTCGAAGGTCAAAACATAACACATGGATTCATATTTTTTCTTAGACAAGAACTTGATGTTGGTCATTTGCTACAGACTCGTAGCGTTAACGAGTTAACTCACTTGATTGATTCGTTTTAACGGTATTTCAACCTGATTGGGGTCATTTATAGTTCTGTTTGACCCATTGATGGGACCCTAATAGATACAGCCACTCCAGGTCAAAGTAGACCTGGTAGTATGGGCAATGAAGAGGTACACCATACTCTTTAGAACCCCTGAACAGGGCTTTTACTATCAGATGCAGGACACTCGTTAGGGCAGTCTTATTCTTCTCCTGAGATGCAGTCGGAGTATTCTATAGGCCCACCCAACTGGGCTGTAGTATATTTGTAAAAATTAATATGCATTTTGTGTTTTTTTATAATTCATATATTTGTAATAATTAATGTATTTTGTACTTTTCTATAAATCATATATTTGAAAATAATTATTTTATTTTGTGTTTTTTTTTTTAAATTAATATATTTATGATAATGTATTTTTTGTGCTTTTTTTCTGATTCATATATATGTAATAATAATTTTTCTGTATTTTTTAATAATTGATATATTTGTAATATTTAGTTTGCTTTTTTATTATTCATATATTTTTAATAATTGTTTTTTTTATTTTTGTATCATTTGCATATTTATAATAATGTGTCTTTTATGCCTTTTCATAAATCGTATATTTGAAACAATTTATTTTTGGGCTTTTTAAAACTCGTAAATTTCTTATAATTAATGTATTTTGGATGTGCCCGTGATGTAATGGATATCGTCACAGGATGTGGACACGACGACACGAGTTCAAATCCTGGACGAGCCTGATTGCATTTCACATAGCACTAATACCCTTGGGAAAGGTATGAATCCAAATATTCTCCCTCCAGCTATGGGTAAATAGTAGGGCAGACTAGGTTCTTCAGCCTTGGTGAGGCGACTAGTCTGGGAGAAGGAAAACTCTGAATTCAAACCTGTTAAACTCCGCTTAAAAATTGACCTTGTGTCATATCCTGCCCGACCCGAGGGGTTGGGTAAATATGATTAATGTATTTTTGTATTTTTTCAATAATTCCTATATTTGTAATCAATGAGTTTTTGCAATTTTAACACTGGCCTGTGATAATTTCAAGGTCGAAGATATAATAACTGATTTTAGAGCTATTTTACAGTTGAATCCAAAAATTCCTACTCAGTTTTTCTAATCGAATCAAATTTTTAAGATACAAGCTCTTACTTGAAATGTATAGAACAGTATTATAACTCTATTTATTTTCTTGCTGAATTAAACAAATAATGCCTAATTTAGGGCTGATATATTAGCAGAAAGCTCACATTGTGCCATAGTAAACTGAAAAATACACAAAAGAAACTATCCATGAATGAAAGGTCTTTTCAAGGATTTACTCTTGTAGTCTGCAGCCACCGCATCTTGTTTCAAGCACCAGCAGTATTCAGCGAGAAAGTTTACATCCCAACGGCCTTGGTAGCGCTCTTCCATAATGCGAATGTCTTCGTGAAAGAGCTCACCCTGCTCTTCACTCCATAATTCTTTAGAAAATAGTCCAAGTGTGACTGCAGAAAGTGCAATTTGACTGACTTTTGTGTCCCGAATTGGCGGAAAAACCCTTCAGTTGCTCTTCAATCTCTTTCTCGTATTCTGCTCTCCGGGTGTTTCCTAGGATATTTGTAACTACTGACTTCAGTGACTGCCAAGCGAACAGTTCAGCTTCGCTCTGTGCTTCGTTAAATATAAAGTCCTTCATGAGTTCTCTTATTTGCGGGCCGTAAAATATGCTAGCCTTGAGTTTATGGTTATTTATGGGAACTTGTAGAGGAAAGCAAACCAGCTGCCTTCCTTATCCATTACCTTTACAAACTTTTTTATTACTCCCAGTGATATTTTCATTCCCTTCAGACCATTGGAATGGTAAATGGCATATTCTTCCTTTTCCTCCAATCCCTCAAGTTCTCCACACATATTTTACTGCAAATGTTTTGGAGTAAATGACTTATACTGATCCCCTAGTTTGACTCCAAAGTAATCGTGATATGCCTTCTTCACAAAGTCAGTGACTTTTGCTTGACTGTTAAGAAGAAGCACATTACCGCAAATATAACAGAACCTGTCAGGATTATTCTTACCTTTCTGATCCATTCTCATAGGAATACAAATGTCAAACTGAAAAGAGAAAAAATTAATCAGCACTCAGCTCGTCATTGAGACTTGACATTAAAATCATTTTAGACTGAGGGATAAGCCCCGCCCCCTTTAGATATGTGAGTGTTAGCGAGTAGGGTGGTACATTGTAGTTACGTACACATACAACATTATATGCTATACTAAACATCAGGTACCCACGATCAGCTGTGACAAGCAGAGTCCATAGACTTTTCAATAAGTGTTATTATTGTGTATAACTTGTTGAGAAGTATTCAAGCATATCTTAAAAACCAGATCTGACCTGAGCAAAAATAATTTTTAAATTTAGCATAAAATGACAATCATATATTACTTGATAAACCTTTGTAATCAATGTTTTATTTTACAGCATATTGTATATTTTGATAATAATTGATGTTTTTTCACCATTTGGTATATTTGTGGGAATGAATATTATTATGATGACAATTAAAACTAAAACTTGATGAAATTTTCTAAGCAAGGTGTATGTATTTATCCAGCTCCTCCACTATAGGACAGATGTGGCACAAGATATTTTTTTAAGCGGTGTAAATTCAAATTTTCCTACTCTTCAACTGGTTACCTAACTAAGGCTAAAGAATCCAGTATATCCTATTTTCTCGATGCAAGAGGAGAAGAGAATAGATGAATTTATATATTTCCTAAAGGCATTTTTACAACACTTGGTACGTTTGTAATAATCATTTTTTGCTGTTTTTTTAACAAACGAGAAACATCTTAGCGTATTTTTTAATTTGATTATTTTCTTCCTCTTAACACAACATTATCAATATTAACAGTATTTATTCGTTCACTTTATTTTTATTTTTTGCAGATTAAGCAGGAAGCAAAAGAAATTTGCTGTTTCTGGCGGGAAATATGAAGAAGCAGCAGAGTTGATAAAAAATAACCTTGGAAAAGAAAGCTCTCAGTTGATACGAGTCTATCATGAATGGGCAAAAATATCCTTTTTATCTTCTAATATTTACTAAGTTTGGGTTGTAAAAGTAAACTGGAGAAAAAGCGCTATTGGAAGCTTGTGTAGCAACCATATTCAGAGTGGAGAGTTTCTGTTTTTTGACTTAAAATCAGAATTCGAGATTATTTTGCTTCTGGAGTAAACGAATGAGAAATGCAAAAGAGAGAGAGAGAGAGAGAGAGAGAGAGAGAGAGACTGTTATAGAGTGAGAGGAAGAGATAGATATGTGAGAAAATGAGAGGGTAGTATAGAAGAGGAAAGAGAGATTTGACAGAAATCGAGAAAAGTAAAACAGCCATCACCTGGTATTTGAGCCAGATGGACTCAGAAGATCAGTGACTCATGCCCCAGAGACCTTTCCCCAGACAGCATTTACCTCCTAGACTTAAAGTGTGAGGGGTTAGATTGACTGCTCGGTGCCTGAGGTACTCCAGAAAGGGAATGCCAGCAGAACTAAGACATTTTTGCACACTTCTCACGAGAGGCTTGCTTCCTACGAGGAACCCCTTTATTAAACCAGCCTTGTGTCACATACCAATACTATGTTTTGTTAAATACAGAGAGAGAGAGAGAGAGAGAGAGAGAGAGAGAGAGAGAGAGAGAGAGAGAGAGAGCAGGCAAGCTGGTATAGGAAGAAATATTTTTCATTAATTCTTCAAGTAGATGTTTAAAAGTTTTCAGTCTTACAAAGAAATGGTTGATCTTTTTTGTAAAAACAAAATTATTGGATATTTTTAAGTGTTGAAGATACATGAGAAACGATGTTCCAAGTTTTTTTTATCATTAAGGGTTTTCGGGCTATTGTCATCATCTTTATTATTTTATTATTTCCACAACGTTTCGGCCGATATGTCCTCCGGCCTCTTCAGGTGTTTGTCGAACTCGGGAACCTTCACGGAACTTCGAACTACGTCCTTTATTCAATCCGCGGGGGTCGCCTGTTCTGATTCCGTAAGCCATAACCGGGTACAAGTGTTAAGTATTCCTGTATTGTTACTCACCTGTAGTGAGGATTGAACCTGCAACCTCCAGATGATTGTCTCCTTAATGAAAACCCTTAATGATCAAAATCAACAAGATTCGTCTCAGAAATTTAGACAACTGATGTGCCAAGTGTGTTGAACTTTGTTATGAAAATGTTGAATAACATGTACGTTTCATGGCTTCGGTTCATTCTATTCTTGGTCAGGTCGTGAACTTTTCAGCATTTTCTCGTAAGTTCTCACTGACATAATATTCTTTATTATTTCCGATTTGTGCTGTTCCTCGTTGACGTTGACTGACGCTACGAGTGAGTTTCCACAAAAAGTAATTATAACATAAGTTGAAAGGAAAATACTTGTCGAAATTTTTAACAATTAGCTGAATTCGGGGAAAATTCCATGTGATGATAAATGTTTTTTTTTTTCAATTTTTAAAATTAAAAAATATAAAGATATAGAAATAATGCCAGACGTTTGTTTAAGTTAAAATGATTAAAAAAAACAATCAAAATAAACAAACAACAACAAAAATCAAAAACAAAAAAGCAAAAATAACAAAAACAACAAAAAACTAAAACAACAAAAAGCAATAAAAACACAATCAACAAAAATAAAAACGATAATCTAAACAAATCATTCTATTTTTTTGTTTAGATTATGCATTATTAACTACAAAATATCAAAAATGATATAGGATATGAATAAATGCTGAAAAGTTCTCGGTTCAACTAAGAAGGAATGATCTTTTTATTGGGTTTATTTGAAGGATTAAAAAAACTTGAGAAACAATATACCATGTGTACATATATTTTTTTTATGGCTTCACGTTATTCTTTTCTTGGTTTGTCCGAGAACTTTTGAGCACGACTTCGTATATAGTTTTGTAAAATTATGGATTTGCATCGAGAACATTTGTTTCATATTTAGAACATGAAAATCACTCGCAGTAAAATAGTGCTTTCAGATCGATCATTTCACGCAAGCCATTGAGAGTAATTTTGATTCATGCCAACTCTTGAAATACTGTCACCTGTCAACTTAAGCCTAATCCAATAAGTGACCAGACTACTTGACTTGTAAGGGAGAGTTCACAAGTTTTCTCCAACACTTCAGTCTGGTTATGATAAACTATATTTAAAGGGACTATCCTATTTTCAAAATTCGATAAATGCTCATTGGTTTGGTTTGATTTCTTTGTTTAATGACGTATTAACCTTCGTAGGTTGTTTAATGCAAAAATCATTATTGTAGAAAGACAGTTTAGTTTGGTTTTATGGCATATCAACCATTGTAGGTTATTTAATGCCAAATCCATTTTTATACATATAAACACTTCTATTTCAAACAATTCTGTTTAACATAAGTACGCAGTTTAAATGCCAAAACAATTCTATTTCAAACAACTCAGTTTAGCATAAGTACAGTTTTTTGTTTACTCACAGTTAAATATAAAAACGGTTCTCTTTCAAGCAATTCAGTTAAGCATAAATACACTTTACTTCTATTTAAGCAATAAATAGGATCCTATCTGGTGCTACCACTCCGGGCCAGAGTGGTCCTGGGAGCAATGGTAAAAAAAGGGTTACTTCGCACTCACTATTAGATTATTTAGAGTCATATCCAGAACACTCGTTGGAGAAGCCTTACTCATGTGCAGAGATGCAGTCGATGTATTCTGTCGCCCCAGCCGACTGGCCCAATAAGGACAATAGCTATACTATTCATCCCATAGCTAGGGGGTGATAAGGTGGTTCATACCTTGCTCTTTTCTAAGGGCATTAGTCCAAAAGCGAGTGCAACAGTGCGACTGAAGTTCGAACTCACTACTATTTCACAGTCTAACACATTAGTTCACTATGCCACGGGGACTCTTGTAAAAAATTAATATAATTTGAGAAGTACATGGCATTTAAGAAAAATTGATATGTTATAATCTAATAACTTGACCAATTCGTCTTCAAATGATCTCAAATTTTAACAGCATGTGCTGAAATAATTCAAAATTCTAATTGTAATATTTAAGCACCTTTCTTTTCTCCTGAATGGCATTTTTGTCGCTGAAAATAAGAAATATGAAAGATTAAACATTCAACTTTGTGTTGGTTTAAGACATGCTGTTAAAATTTGTCATTATTTGAACGAAAATTGGTCAATTTATTAGATTATGAAATGATATCAACCTTTCTGAAACTCCCTGTATATTATCTGTGTGTGTTTGTGTGTTCGTGTGTATGTGTGTGATGTTTGAAAAAGTTCAAGGAATTTGACAGATTGATCAAGTTTATCAAGTTCCTCAGTATTTTTAGTGTCTCACATCAATAAAAATCACTTCACCAGAAAAGGAAACAACTTGTTTTCTATCATTCTATCAATTCTTCTCCCTTTATACATGTATGCATTTACCATGAACAGGGTGTGACACAAGGTCCATTTTTAAGCAGAGTATAGCTGGTTTGAGTTAAGAGTTTTCCTTCTAGATTGTTTGCTATACCAAAGCGACAGAACTCAGTCTACTCAGCTATTTACTAATAGTTGGGTGGAGAACAGATGCGTTCATGCCTTTCCCAAGGGTATTAAGGCAAAGTGAAACGCAAACATCCTCGTTCAAGATTTCAGCTAAACTAAGCTAAAATCTCTATATGTGTTTGGTTTTTTAGGGAGATGCCAACTAAAGTAGAGAGTGGTAATGTTTTGATATGAAAATGACGTTTAATATTTATTCAACGTTTGCTGCTGGCAATTTGCGATCTTTCTAGTCGGCGTCCACCTCCACTCCACACAACGAGGCTCCCATTTCGTAGACGAGGGTAGATCAAATTACCGAATTTTAACGGTCAACTGATTCCTTTTTCTTTTTCTGTTTTTTGATATTGAATTGCTTGAGTCGTGTTTATTTTGCTGCCTTCTGGTCCCACGTGGTTATCTCGGCAGGGTTACCATGCTATCGTTTCTTTAATATCCGTTTGTCTTTATGAGTGCATCCCAGAATCTCATACCCTTACAACAATATTGTCCTTAATGGTCTTCCTTACTTGGAGCAGTCAAAAGGTAAAAAAGCCAACCAGGAACATGTGATTGACCTCTTTCAGCGGGCACATTCGGTCGCAACAGCCAAGTAAGTTTAAAACCGCTTACGTCAAATTGTGAATGTTTGTGCTTAATGTTACAAAGGTAACGAGAGAAAGTCAAAGGGCAAAAGAAGACAGATAGAAATAAAGGAAAAAGAGAAGAGACAGCAAAAAAAAAAGAAAAAAAAGAAAAAAAGAGAAGAGACAGCAAAAAAAAAAAAAAAGAAAAAAAAGAAAAAAAGAGGGTGGGAGAGGGAGAGATAAAAAGAGAAAAATGTGCGTCACGAAAGAAAGAAAGAACATAAAGAGGGGTGGATATAAGCAGAAAGAAATCAAGTCGTAGACAGAGAGATAGATGGAGAGTGGAAAAGAGAAGAATAGAGGGGTAATGAGGATGAAAATAGAAAAATAGCAGGTGGGTGGAGAAAGTAAGTTATAAGGTCAGAGATAGACAAAAAAGGATAGACATAGGACCACAAATATATATATAAATATATATATATATATATATATAACGAAGAATTAGAGAAAAATAGAAAGACAACGAAAGAATGAGTGTGTGTGTGTGTGAGAGAGAGAGAGAGAGAGAGAGTAAAATATCTATGATTGCAATACAAGGTTCCACACAAAAAGTAGGTATAAATCAGATGTAGTACGGTCTTCTGTCGATACCCTTCGTGAGCCAGTGTACAAACAGTAGGCAAAGGACTACTGAGAGAGAGAGAGAGAGAGAGAGAGAGAGAGAGGGGGGGGGGTTAAATAATTTTTTAAAGTTCAAATCTGCTTAATTTCTGTTTAGGCTTCGTGATAATGAATTAGTTAATTTTCTCAGTGAAATTTACAAAGTAAAATTAGCTAACATTTTCCCCTTTGAAAATATTTACATGAACTTTGGAAAATTTTATAACGATTAAAACTACAATTTGATATTTTCTAAGCTTTACTTAATACAGTACACGGCCAAGGTGTATGTATTTATCCAGCCCCTTTACTGTAGGAAGGATGTGACACAAGGTCAATTTTTAAGCAAAATACAGCTGATTTGAATTCAGTTTACCATCTCATTGGCATAATGGTTAGAGTGTTTGCTAATGGCTCGGGAGACCTGAGTTCAATCTTAAGTCGAGTCATACCAAAGACTCAAAAATGGTACTTGCTATCAATCAGACTCCTGTGAAAAACCACCAATTAAAACTGGTGTGAAAAACTCACAAGGGGGTGTCCTCGTGGTGTAATGGTTAAAGCGATGGACTGCGGAATCGTAGTACGCGAGTTCGTACTCCAGTCGCGCTATTACGTTCACTTTCGGGCAAATACCCTTGGGAAAGGTATGAACCCCCTTATCCTCCCAGCTATGGGTTAAATAGTACCACTACTGTTCTTCTAGGGGAATGGCTTTGGCATTAAATAACCTAAAAAGAGTTGATATGCGATTAAACAAAGAAACCAAACCAAAAACTCACAAGAAGTGAAATAATGATAATAAAAATTTAAAAAAAAAAGGAAAAAAATGAATATAGGAATTCGACGACTAAGAAGACAGACGTGAATGGCACAAGATAACAAAGCAGAAAAACAAATACCGACCTACTAGCAACGGAAACGCTCGATGAGACACCCCCCCAAAAAAAAGAAGAAAATATGGTAACGTAAACGATTAATTTATTCTTTTTTAAATGTCTCTGACTAAATTATCGAAGTGCATTGCATGTGTTTGTAATTTTCTGTATGACTTATGTATGATATTTTTCTTTGAGTAGAAATAATATAGAAATTAAAACTAGTGGCCGAAGAGGAAGTCGTGGTGGCTCGAGAGTGTGATGGAAGGGACTGAGTTGAAATTGAAGAATAAAAAGTAAACGAAGGAAATAGTCAGGATAGTCTTGGTAGTCAAGTGACAGACTTTTTTTTTTATAAACAAAATCACTTAAGAGTATCAGGTTGACGCGTTATTTGTCTCTGCCTCTCACCAGACAGAACTTGACACCGAAGGTCGATTATAGTGGGTGTTTCGGGAAGGGGAAAGTCGGGTACACGCCAAGGCTCGAGCCCTGTTGGTCTATGCTGGTCATCGGCCCACTTAGTGTAATGTGGGCCTGATGAGCCTAACTGGACATGGACCCAAATCTGGGTCCAGGCACGTATGCCTGATTATAGCTTAAACTGGACAGCAAGGTCTAGGGCTATACAAGGGTGACAAAGGTGTTAATGATACCGCTCTCCCACCCGTAGGTGCCTCAGCCGAAGCTGGGGGCATTTCGGCTTCAAGTCTGGTTTTGTTGGACAGCACCCGCTTGCGTCAAATCCAACAGCAAATTGATGCCGTCGGCCTTGATCCAAATGATATAAAACTCCTAAAAGCAGAAGGAAACTCCCAATAACCACATGAAACCTAATAGCTCAGGGTTTAAACAACAAATTATTAGTAATACGGAAAAGTAAAAAAAAAAAAAAAGAATTCAGTATGAACGTTATCTAAGTTAAAACTTAATATATTTACAAGGGAATGTTTTTTGGTAACTTGCTTAAGAATTCTCTTATTTAAAGAGTACTTGGTCAGATCTGTGACAGGTGGGTAGATTTTAAACAACCCCTGGGTCTGGTATAGGCACAAAAAGTATGGTATATGACAAAAAGGATAGCTCGAAACATAACTCAACGTGGGACCCAGACAACAGGTCTGGGTGTCATGATTGGTAGGTGCTCCCTTGATAGTCAACATGGGGGACATGATGGGCATCCCGCGAATGTTGACTGTTCTTTTTTCAGATACACGAATGACGACCTAAGCAACCACAGAAATGAGAGATACCAATACAGAAAATGGATAGGATAAACCAATATAGACAAAACAGGAGATTCCCAAGCAGCGAACAAATTCTATTAGCAAGTAGGAGGAGAATGCACAAAGACAACAACCGGATGACAAGGAAACAAAACAATTTTGGAATGGAATATGGGAACGAACAGAACATAACAGAAAAGTCGAATGGATAAACAACATAAAAAAGAGTTAGAAGGACTCGAAGAAGGTCCTCAGGCGAAAATGTGCATCGATTTGCTCAGTGCAACACTCAAAAAAGTGCCTAATTGGAAAGCGCCAGGCCACTGTGACATACATGGATTCTGGTTTTAAAAAGTCACTTCCATCTACGACAGACTGGCTATCGAAAGGAATAGCTGCTTAGAAAAAAACAAATATACCAGAATGGATGACCAAAGAAAAGACCACCCTGATCCAAGAAGACCCCCAAAAAGAACCACATTTCAACAACTACAGATCCATAACATGCCTAGCGATGATGTGGCAAATACTAACGATACAAATCAGCGGGGAAATTTACTATTCGCTAATAAGCCGTGAACTGTTCATCAAAGAACAGAAAGGACGCCATAAGAGAACAACAGGAACAGGCGATCTACTGAACATTGATCGAACGTCTTGAAGAAGAGCAAAGCGAGGGGGGAAAATGTAGCCATCGTGTGGATAGACTATAAAAAGGCCTATGATATGGTCCAACAAAGCTGGATAATAGACTGTCTAAAACTAAACAATGAATCCGACAAAATCATAAATTTCACCATGGAAGCCATGAAAAACTTGAAAGTAGAATTGACAGCTGACGTAAAAATCCGGAGAGGCATATTAATTACAGAGCAAGCGGATGTAGCAAACTAGCGCAAAAGGAATACAAAACTAGACACGACTGGGTGGAGAATGTGATCCGCTTGGAATTGGTCAAGAAATTGAAATTTTAAGATTCAACCAAATGGTATATACACAACTAGAATCCGTCCGGGAGAATGAGACGCATACACTTTTTTTAGGACTTTGAGATACAAACGGATTACCTAATCCCGACCAGAAGACCAGACCTAGTGATAATCAACAAAAAAAAAAAAAAAAAAAAAAAGAAAAAAAAGGAAAAAAAAAAGGAAAGAAAAGAAAATATAAGAACCTGCCATTTATTGGACTTTGCCGTGTCAACGGACGACAGAGTGAAAATCAAAGAATACGAAAAGAGAGACAAATACCTGGATTTTGACAGAGAACTAAAAAAAAAACAAAACAACTATGGATCATGAAGTAACGGTGATACCAATTGTAATTGGTGCACTTGGAATGGTACCCAAAGACTTGGTAAGGGTGCTGGAAGAGTTGGAAATCGGAGGATCAGCCGAGACCATCATAACTCCTGCATTGTTCAAATCAGCCAGAATACTGAGAAGAGCTCAGTAAAAATGTTCTATTAACTATTATACCAAGGAACGTGGTCCTTAATCTGAACATAGTTTACATTCAGCACAAAGCAGAATTGAGCTCACTACTCCGTAACAATTGTTAGCCTAGCTTGTTAGCTATTACTCTACGCAAGACGTTTTAGTGATACCAAAAGTAAGTGGTAAAATGGATTATGTTCGAAATCATGTTTTATATTTACCTCACTGATAGAACTAAAAGTACTGTTATTTTCATGAAGATTATGAATATAAAATATAATAAATGAGTAAATATAGCTGAGACGCAGATTTAAAAAAAAAAAAAGGCTTTCAGTTGCTATTTTAAATCAAACAGAATTATTCTGGAGGAAAAAAATTACACGACATCGGTGAAAAATACCCGGATTTAAAGTTGGTCAAGCAAAACCGAGGAATTTATTTTGTTTGAAACTTTCTGCTTCCGTCATTCAGGAGTTTTGACGCTGTCAAGGAAACGAAGCAGACTTTAATATTGGCCTTTTCTCTTTTAATCCATGTATATATATATATATATATATATATATATATGGACATACGTACATACATATTTATATATATATATATATATACACACAAACACACACACATATATATGCACTCACGCACACACATGTACATATATATACATACATATATACACAGACACAGCCACACACAGAAACTGCCGCCTCACAACCACACACACACACACACACATAGATATAAATATGCGCGCGCACACACACACACATGATTTTCACTATGATGTTGAGGAGACACGAAAATGAATTATTTTCCTGTCATGTTTTATTGACCATAGCAGAAACTATTTTAGTTGAATATCGGTTTATTATGCATTTTTTTATTCATTATGATTCTATTTCATTACTTTATTTTATTTTAAGTAAAAAGGGAAAAATATAAAAAAAGGAGCGATTCCACCTTAAAAAACAAAACAAAACAATTAAAAAATAAAAAGCATCAATCGGTAAATTTTTCATGATTTTTCTGTATTAGAATATCAGGGTTTTTAGATTCATTGATTGACTTTTCTAGGATTATTTTATGCCTAGAGGTTAGGGCATCAAGTCCACTGTCGGGATCACTTTTGTATTTTTAATGTAGTTGTTTTTTGTAAATTGTTTTTAAACAGTCCAATCAAATACAAATATTTTTTAAACATATCTATTTGACCCATAGATCAGACCTTTACAGGTACTACCACTCCGACTCAGAGTGGACCTGAGAGTAATGGCAATGAATGATTATTTTACAATCTCCAGATCTCGAGCCTCACTATTATTGCATATTGACCTTTGATAGAACCGTCAACTACGGAATCTTGAAACAGGATGTTCCAGCTGTATAAACCGGAAGACAGCGATGCGTGAGTGTAAGCAGCTCGCGTAGGTTGCCAGCCGAGTGGACAACCAGAAGAACGCGTTGGTGTCGAGAAATTATATAAACACGGGCACCCACGTCAGACGGTCAGTTACGCAGTCACTGGCAGTCATAGAGACACAGAGTAACGGAGAGCGGCCAGTGAGTGCCCAAAGTGGGAGCAGTGCCCTCCCCCTCCGCCGGCTGAGAAGCAGATTAAGTGCTATGTGGAGCCCTGAATATGGCACAATGTGACTAAGAAGATAACGTTACAGTCAGCCTCACCGACAAGGCTTTTGGATTTCTTGATTGTTCCGACTAACGAAATAGAACGAGTCATAAGAAATTAAATTAAAATACGGGACACCTTATGCGATCTAAACCTCAGTATCGAGGAAAATTTAAAGTTTATTACGGAATGGTAAAATGAAGTCATTAAAGATAGTCTGAATAAATCTTAAATTCTGACGGTGTTTTCTCATAGTTTCAGATAACAGAAATCTTAGCTTGGAATGTTATGATGTAATGGCAAGCAAACTCGTCTTGCAAATCAGAGATTTTGATCTTCACTTAGTGCCCTATACGAAAAATATCTTCAAATGAAAATATTTGAAAATCTCTCTAACTTTCTTTCTTTCTTTCTCTCTCGTATATATATATATATAGAGAGAGAGAGACAGACAAAGAAATGAAGAACGCTTTTATAATTACTACTAAACTAACTTATAGATAACGAGCCCTAAGTTTTTTGCTTTTTGCAAATATTGTTCCCCTCTAATCATGTTGTTTACAAAATAAACAAACAAACAAACAAACCAACAAACAAACAAACAAGCCGATTGCTTTATAAAATTCGCCTGGTTACTGTATTACATATAAAATATTTTAAGCATCATCGTTTTTGGATTAATTCTAATGAATAGAATAATATTTCAGTTTGATTCACCTACAATAGATTTCAGTTGCCTCGCTTTTAATATAAATATAGGGATATAATTTATAGGGTAGGAGGCAATTGTCCACACTTAATTTCGGACAAAACATGGGATAAATTTCCACTAAATTAAGAAGAAAAAACTTACAAGGAAAAAAACAACAAATGAAATCAATGATGTGTTTTATGGTTACGTCAACCAGAAAACAGAATTTATCACTAATTTACCGAAATTAATCAGCGATGATTCTGTTCAGAATTTGGATGGGTGACCCCTAACGAACAATAGGTGTTGAATTAAGAAAAGCTTAGAAAATAACAAATTATTTAGCGGTTAATAGACAATCAAAATTCTTGATAAACAATCTTGATATTTGTGTTTTTCATCTGTGTAAAATTTCCGGTAAATCAACCCTCCCTACGCCAGCGTTTAATCAAAAAGACCCCACAAGTCTATGAAAACAAGACTTTGTTAAATGTCTGTATAGAAAAATGTTATTTTTGTTCGTTTTGGAAGTTTCTTTTCAAAGAATTTAAGACTTCATTTTCATAAGAAAGAGTTTCCCCACCAACAAATAAAAACAAACAAAAAACAGGTGCCACCTTGATTCTGAATTCCTGGAACGTCCTATTAAAATCATCTGTAATAAAAACTTTGTATGATTCCAAAGAATTCCGTTTTTCTTTGTTTCTAATGAATCCATTTTCTTCTTGTTGTTGGTATCTATAAATAAAAGAAAGAAAATAATACATTTTCTTTGTTGAAGTAAAAAAAAAAAATTTCCTTTTCAGAACAGACCTAAAACGGCGTCCAGATTCGTTCTTTGTACTTGGTATTTTTGCTTGATATTTCTGTTTTCTTTTAGCTATAAAGATGGGGATGAAGAGTTGATCAATACTACTTTAGCATTGGCCCGGGCCTATTCTATGACAAGGAAAGAAGAGGCAGCAGGTCAGAGTTTTGTCTTTCAATTCTCTTTTTATTAATCTTTTGCTCTGTTAAACTTACAATGAAGATCATTGAAATCCTTTGATTGTTCTCTGTGTTTTGGACAGAGAATCTTTTCACACACACACACACACACACACACACACACACACACACACACACACACACACACACACACACACACAGAGAATAAAATAACAAAAATACAAAAATGAAAATCTTTACTCACAAAAAAAAAAAGATCACAGAAGCATTTTTTCTTAGACAACTTAAGCGGATATAGACTTTTACCTTATATTATTTCTTTCTTTCTTTCTTCCTCTCTCTCTCTCTCTCTCTCTCTCTCTATATATATATATATATATATATATATATATATATATATATATATACTTTAAGAAAAACAACAAAACCGGTCACATAGGATTATAAATTTATTTCCATCCTGTTACGCATTTTTGAAATTTCCAAAAACACGAAATATATATATATATATATATATATATATATATATATATATATATATATATATAGTACTGTCTCTTACCTACCTTACTAAAAAGGATAGGGATATTTGGAAAACTGGGTTCAAAAGAATCTTTTTTGTCTGTTTTATAAATATACACTTAAAGACTCACTCGGGTGGCTGTTTATCAAATTAAATGTATTTACAGAATTTATATTATTATTGATTTTATAAAGTAAATCAGGAAAATTTAGAAATTATTATACACAGGGTGAGTGCGAATACTGATCCTACTCTATTATTACTAAGTTATATTGGAAATTAAGTCGAGGGCGACCAGAAGGCTCCCTTTTCAGGAGGTGTAGGGGAGGGCGCTACTTCTTTCCCTGGATTACTCCACTTTACCCTTGATACGTACCTTATATTGCTGAGTGTTAAGTGAGGAGGTATCAAGTAGCATTATTTTGAGTCTTTGGTATGATGCGACTTGGGATTGAATCCAGGTCTCCCGGACCATTGGCATAATGGTTAGAATGTTAGCCAATGGCCCGAGTCATGCCAAAGACACTTCTTCGAATCAACTGCTCTTAACACTTTTTCGCTGGAATACTACAGAATTGTTTTTGATAACATTTTTTTACTTCCATAAAATTTAATTAAAAAGACAATTTGTTTAACTTCAAAAAACAAAACAAACATGTTTACATAAAATCTTTATAACCAGATATCACATTCATATAATTAAAGATGGTGGAATCCTGTGAAAATATCAACACTTATTGATAAGACCTCAACATTTTTTTGCTATTTATTGATAATACCTCAAAACTTTTTGCTGTTTAAGTTCTAAGATTATTTTCATTTATTTTTAATCTTATAAGGAAAATTGTTCGATCTAATATTGTTGAATGTCATGGCAATAAAAGAGGAATTACTTTTATGAAAATGGCGAAATTTTAAAATTTTGAATAAATAGAAGATTCTTTTTAGTATATTAATTTATTAACTTGAAATTGTGATATATATATATATATATATATATATATATATATATATATATATATATATATGACTGGCCTATTGGACAAGTGGGTAGAGTGTTCGCCAATGTCTCGGCAGACCGGGGTTCAATCCCAGATCGAATCATACTAAAGACTCAAAAAATGCTACTTGATACCTCCTTGCTTAACACTCAGCATTATAAGGTACGTTTCAAGGATAAAGTAGAGCAATTCACAGAAAGGAGTAGCGCCTTCCCCTACACCTCGGTGTAGTAGCTATTGAAAAGAGAGGCTTCGGATCACCCTCGATTACGGTCGCCAACTTTACTTTTGACTTTATATATATATATATATATATACGGAATTCTTGCTATAAAATAAAGCAAGGTAAACTAATATCACTCAAAACTTTGAAATTCACGTATCTTCTTTCAAGTTGCTTGGAAAAAATATGATATTAGTTTAGATCATTTAATCTAGTCAGTGAAAGTTTTATGAAATCAGAATTTTCAGTTACTGAGCAAAAACATTTTGCGTCTTAAATGTTTCTAGTTTTACTGCTAAAAAAACATGTACGTGAACATCCTCTGTGTTTTGCTGAGCTTAGAATGTGCTAATTGTGTGGTCCTATGCAAGTCACAGCTCTTGATTGTGGCCTTAGTTCCGTGACTACCCCATAAGTTTCCGGTTGGTTGGTTTATCAACTCCTTCTTTACCCATGTTGTGTTTGGAATATCCACAAATGGAAGATGACACAATCTATCCGGGACTTCTTCTGACGGTTGGGATGGTTTGTTGGAACAAGTTGCCTTTGTGTTGGCAACTCAAAGACAAGAAAAACTCTTCGTTAACAATTTAAAAAAATGTTTTTTGAAACTCAATAGTGTAACAATAATATATATGGAAATTGTGTCACTTTTTGTTGTATTTGAGAGACAGGCAAATGAGGTATGTGGTGCATTCAATACGTTTCCAGACTTTTTTGAACAGACATTTAAAATTGTCGTAGACACTTGAAAATTCAGTATGTTATTGCTATACATCTTATGAGATTACTGACCAACTTTTATGATTTCAGGTTCAAATGAGCAGCTACAGCAGGAATTGGAATACACTCTTTTAAAGCCTGATTGTCACAGCTGGTGAATTTCAAAAATGCAATCTGGACGTGAGGACACTTTAGAAGAACGATATGCAATAAAATTCTGTTTTAAACTTGGAAAAATGCCACAGAAACGTATGGAATGCTTGAGACTGCCTTTGGAGCATCTTGCATGAATCGAGCATCAGTTTTTGAGTGGCATAAGAGATTCAAGGAAGGCAGGGAATCTGTGAGGGATGATGAGATCTGTGGGAGGAGTAAGGAAGTCAATAGACCAGAGTTGATTGGCCTAAGGGTTAGGGTTAGGGTTACTATGTTGAGGTTTTAAGGGAGTTCAGGAAGAGATTCCATCGGAAGCGGCTAGCATTCTTCAAATCGGGTCTGTGGTATTTCCACCAGGACAATGTGCCAGTTCACAACTCCATCCTTGTCACAGACTATTTGACCAAGATGGGCATCAAGACAGTTCCTCTGCCTCCCTAAAGTCCAGACCTTGCTCCCTGTGACTTTTGGTTATTCCCTAAGTTCAGAGGCTGTCGTTATGAGACAATTGAGGAAATGAAAGAGGCTGTGACGAAGGTCATTGACACGCTCACACAAGAAGACTTCCATGGGGCCTTTCAGAAGTTGTTGGAATGGTAGAACAAGTGCATTGCAGCCAGAGGAGATTACTTCGAAGGGGACTAGAGTTTCATGTGTGGAGGTGCACGTGGTGTAATTGTTATCGTCGTAGGAAATGGACATGGCGACACGAGTAAAAATCCTGGACGAGACTGATTGCATTTCACATAGCACTAATACCCTTGGGAAAGGTATGAATCCAATTATTCTCCCTCCAGCTATGGGTAAATAGTAGGGCAGACTGGGTTCTTCAGCCTTGGTGAGGCAACTAGTCTAGGAGAAGGAAAACTCTGAATTCAAACCTGTTAAACTCCGCTTAAAAATTGACCTTGTGTCATATCCTGCCCGAGCGGAGCGGTTGGTAAATATGACTATCAATAAAAGTGTCCATACCAAAAAAGTCTGGAAACTTATTTAATGATCCTCGTATCTAACTGGTGAAGTCTTTTTATGTTACTAAATATTTCAGAGAGTGAGGCTTCTGCTGGAGAGGTTTTAGTTCTTGGAGAGATTTCTTTTCTTATTCTTTAGTCTTCGCTATGGACATCGGATATCTTCTTCCTTCTAACCCTTAAAACATCTACAGAGGATTCTCCTGGTAACAAACATTGCCGATTGGCTAACCAATCACAGATAATTTCGTATTCTTCAATTGCTTTTTGACTGGTCAGCCATTCAAATACGCCGATCTTTGTCTGTGGGAAGAATATCCCTTCCAGGTATCAGATTTTAATTGGCCATCCACCCAAACCACAATATCGGAGCTAGGTTAATTAAGAGTCCCAGCCCACATCTTGTGGGCAAGTATCTCTTTTCACACTAGTCAAAATAAACATCAAAGGTCTGATTTATCTATTCAAAAGATGTAACCTTTTAACCCCAACAGGTGGGCGAGAGTTAGTTCTAGATGTCATGACTTAAAACCTCAAACCTGCTTACTTTTTAGTTGTCAAAATTTCTGAGACGTAGCTTCATGATTTTTATCATTAAGGGTTTTCAGACTATTGTCTTCATTTTTATTGTTATTTCCACAACGTTTCGGCCGATATGTCCTCCAACCTATTTCTTTGAAGAAGAAAGGAGGACATATCGGCCGAAACGTTGTGGAAATAACAATAAAGATGAAGACAATAGTCTGAAAACCCTTAATGATAAAAAGATTAATTGGTATCCTAGAATTCTTAAGTCACATCTATAAATTCATCCTGTTGACGCTATGCGTGTTCTTATTGATTTTATAAATTAGTTTTCATTTAAAAAATATAATACCGAGAACTAATCAATAAGGATCGATGGTTATTGAGAAATTCGATTTAATAAAAGCGAAGCAGCAAAAAGAGTTAAATCCACTCCCCAAGTAATGCTCTGACTATCTTGCTAGCTATATGTCTATAACATGCATCTAGATATACATGTACTCATATAATCTACTCTGGCACAGGGCCACAAAATTAGGACATTTCCCGATATGTCCCTACGGCCTTCTTCAGGTATTTGTCGAACTCGGGAACCTTTATAGAACTTCGAATTCCGTCCTTTATTGAATAACGGAATCAGAACAGGCGACCCCTGTGGATTCAATAAAGGATGGAGTTCGAAGTTCTATAAAGGTTCCCGAGTTCGACAAACACCTGAATAAGGTTGGAGGACATATCGGCCGAAACGTTGTGGAAATAACAATAAAGATGAAGACAATAGTCCAAAAACCCTGTTTACTTTTTGTTTTGACAATATGAAAGCAGGTTAATACTATTCCTTCACTGACCTTTTAAATTGACTTTTGAATTTCTTTCAAAGTCCATAAGTCTGTTTTTAATCTTTATAAAAGGAAAAGTACATTTTCCTTAATAAAAAAAATGCATGCTATCCATAAGTTTTTAGTAGTAGTGAATATCTCAAATTGTCATAATTATATCCGCTGCAGAAGAGTATCCTAGGTATGACACTAAACTACATCCAATCATGAGGCTTCAATTCTGAAGCTCTTGGGAAGTGTTGAGTATTCCTTCATTGACATTGCTCCCAGTTTCTCTTTGGCCTGGATTGGTAGTACCTGTTAGTTTTCCATCTTTAGGTTTAATAGATCTGTTTAAAAATTATTTGCATTCGATATCACCATGCACAAAATAACAAAACAATAAAAAAAAAATAAGTAAAAAAAAAAAAAAAAGCGAAAAAAAAAAAAAAAGAAAAAACCTCTGACGAAACAACTGCACCATAAATGTAAATGTGAGCGTGTAATTAATACAGTCCCCTAATGTCTAGACATAAAATAAGTCTGGACAGTTTGACATGCCGTTAAAATCAATAAGTCTAAGTGTGTTGATTTCATAAACTTTGCCAGGGGTGGAACTGGTATCTTTCCTCTAGTTTTGAAAATGTCTACTCTAATAAATTTATCAGTGTCCTGTTTCCATGAATCAATCTGTTGCACTATAAATATTTCTTGTCATTTTCTTCGACTTCACTCGACGATGCCCTCCAACGAAGCTAATTGCATTCTGACCCCCCAACAGTCAAATACTAAAACTTACATTCCATATTTCAGGATTTTGTATTTTATAGACAACGTTTTAGCCTCAGTTGGGTACGATTCTCACCCTAATTTTCATTGAATTCTCTTCCATACTGTATGATTGACTATTTAGACCTTGTAATTACTTTGAGGTTTTTCACAACTGAAATTATCGTAAAAACTTTTGGGACCCATTGAAAAAATAACTTCTAAAAAGAAATTCTTGTTACTACTCAATAGTTGTTTAGGTGTCTAGTATCTTCATCTGTATTATTTTGATCAAATCACCCTCTGGTTGTCCCTACAGCTTGTAAATAAGTTATTTCTTAAAGAATGTACATTTTCAAAACGTTTTAGTTCCCCCCCCCCCAAAAAAAAACATCCCAGCTTTGAAAATATTATCAGTTCAAGAAATGCGTTCGTGCGTTCATTCTTGAAGTTAGCGATTACTTCTTGTGGTAAACAAAGGTTAAAATAACATTATGAGTTAAACATTTAAGTTTGTATTTTTTTTTTAAATTTTAGCATCTGCAGAAAGTTACATGAAGGAGTGTCTTGTTAGCTGCACAAATGCATATGGTAGTGAACATCCCAAAACTTTATCAGTTCAAGACGACTTGGCGCGGATTTTGATTCAAACTAATAGACATCAGGTAAGTAAGTGAATTAGTCAGAATGCTGTAGGGCCATTTGCTCATATTAACCACCGTATTTTCATTTTCCTCATCTGCAGTTTTCAGAATTATCAGCACCAAGGCACAATTAAACTGTCTGGCCCGATTCCAAGGTGAACGAACGCATTCAAAAAATGAATCGTTTTCGAAATGTTAGTAATTCGAATAAAAAATACTGCAATAAATTAAAATTGGTTAGGCTCACATCGTGATATAATAGTTTGCAAGTTTTAGCTTACTAAGCTTTTTACTTAGAGATGGCACAAGGTTATATGAATGGGGCACCCAATTAGACTCGAATTCACTCATCAAGGTTTGCTAGTTGAGCTTGCTAACCACTACACCCCCGAGGTGCCCTCCATAATAGTTTGCAAGTCAGACTAAGAGATCCATTGCTATCAATCAGTGAGTTCTATTCTCACTGGGTGCCCCATAATTGTAGCTTTGTGCCAAGCCTAAGATCCTTTTAGATTTCTTAGGAACGTCTCGTATAGTATTATGGTTAATGAGTTCGACTAACAGATCATTTAGTAATTTTTTTTTCTCACTAGGTTCACCATATTTACTGCCTTTTGCCAATTTTTGATTGATTTTTTTTTATTGATTGATTGATTTTAATGGCATGTCAACTCGTTTACAGGTTTTTTTATGCCTAGAGGTTAGGGAATCACGTTCAATGAATGCTCACATTTACTTTTTTGTGTAGTTGTTTCTTAAGTTTTTTTTTCACTCGGTCCTATCCAACATATTTGAACAGATCTATTTGAATCATAGATGGGAACCTAGAAGATATTACCACTCCAGGTCAGAGTGAACTTGGGAGTAATGGCAATGAAGTGGAGCTCTGCAATCTCCTGAGCTCCAGAACTAGAGTCTCATCATCAGATACAGTTTAGTGCCATATTACTCCTCTACAAAAGACACAGAGAGTGTATTCTAATCCCCTGTTAACAAGGCGCCTAGTTCTTTGAAAACGTCTAGTATGGTGTAATAGTAAGCCTGCTAGACTAACAGACCATTGTTAGTAAGTTTACTCCTCTCTGGGCGCTCCATACTTTTTAGACTTTTTGCTAAGTCTAAGCTCTTAGTTCTTTGGGAGTGCTTCATGCGGTATAATGACGAGCTAAGCTGGCAGAACATTGTTATTAAGTTTAATTGTCATTTGGTGCTCCATACTTTTGGCCCTGTGCTTGAAGATCAATCTTGCGACACGAGCGAATGCTTGACAGGATTAAGCCGCTTAGTATAGCCTTCAGGAGACGAAAAGCCGCTCGTTTATAAGACCTCTTGTAAAGATATATTGTTATTGCTTAAACTGACACGTTACTGAGACTCCACTGCAGTTTGAACTTACAGCACTAGCATCGACCTGTGATAAAATCTGTGTATATAGCACCTTACTGCAGGTAGATAATTTGTATGTACTGTATCTGTTAGTGAGGCTTCTGTTTTGGACATCCAGGGAATGTGGATTATCCCTTCATTGCCATGACTCCTAAGTTCATTTTCACACCGTTAAGGTCCTATTTATGAGTCACATAGATCTGTTTCAAAATTATTTGTGTATAATTTATGCATTTTGATATATCTTTAAAGAATAATCAACATCAGTGAAAGAGCGTACATAGATCTAAGGATATCATCATCAAGTTGTCCTATAAGCACGGAGTTCCCTAATATAAAGTAATGGAAATCTTTCGGCGGCTGTTTTATTTTTCTCATTAATAGACGCCACTTTTCGAGATGAGGTTGGTTGATTATTATCTGTGCTCTTGTCTCAGATGTGACCTGGTATTCTACCAAGGAAGATAACACTCCAACTGGTCAGGAAAGATGTTTACACGCACAATTTTAATCTTTGCGTAAGTCAAATTGTGCCTTTTAATCTTAATCATAACTTAGATTTTAATCTTACATACTTATTTGAGCTGTTTAAAAAAAACACAACTAAATTTGATTTTTATCCAATTTGACTCTTTTTTCGTATTTTTTTCTCTTTCTTCAAAATGGGCCAGTTAAGAAAGAATTAAATAAGTTGAAGCAAAACTCACTTCGACGAGCAGCAAAATAAACTACTCAGTGACTATATGTAATAGTGTCTTCTTTTCGTCCAGTTTCAAGCTGAAAGAGAATAGAAGTTTTAATTTTACTTATATCCTTCGTTGTCAGAATATTTTGAAGGAGGGGGTTACATTTACTTGTTAGACAATGGCGCTAAGTAACGGACAGTTTCTTGCCTATGCTATCATCAGACCAAGAGCTATGTCTCTAAGGTACCATAACTTAGATCTCTTTTCTCTCTCTCTCTTTCTCTCTCCTTATCCCCTTATCTATCTATCTATCTATCTATGTATACATACATGATAAAAATAAGTGGAGAAGTGGATAAACCAACACTGAAAACGGATTTAATGAATATTTCGTTCTTTATTGAAAAAAGAATTTCCTCAGAATTTTTTCAATAAAGAAGAAAATATTCATTGAATCCGTTGTCTGCGTTGGTTTATCCACTTATTTTTATCATCTTGTCAGATTTCCCCAAATCTACCATTTCTCCATATATATATATGTATATATTAACTTAACCCGTGAAAATTCCACGGAATTTTTGTATAATAATTGCACGTATTTAATCTATAAATAATATTTTCGATTTCAATTTCTACTGGGTGGCCCACAAAAGACTGATACAACTTTTTTGTTTATGATTTAATTTTTTATATTATTTGTCAGCTATTAGAAGTAATTTTAGGAAATGGAAAAAGTCAAGTTACTGTGTAAAAGAATAAACCAAAATAATAAAGTTTTATAGGCCTAATGAATAGAGTATTCGCCAATGGTCTGCGAGACCGGGTTGTTTCAATCCCAGGTCGAGTCATACCAAAGACTTAAAAATGGGACTCGATGCCGCCTTGCTTAACACTCAGCATTATAAGTTAAGGATCAAGGGGAAAGTGGAACAATCCTTGGAATGGAGTAGCGCTCTCCCCTACACCTCGGTGTAGTAGCTATTGAAAAGGGAGCCTTCGGGCCACCCTCGACTAAGGTTGCCAATTTTACTTTACTTACTATTCAACTGACAGATCTTCAATTTCAGTAGAAAGAAAATAGTGTCCCCTATTTTAATGTGAAGATTCCTCCAAGTATAAACAGGATAAAGAGCTTAGTATACAGATTTAAAACTCATGGCGCAGTGACAGACCATCACCTATAAAGTGGTCATTGCAAAAGTGTTTGCACAGAGGCAGCAGCGAAAGCTGGATTTTTTTCCCAGTCTTTTAATGGGCTACCCTGTATTTAAAATTTAGTGAATAAATAATAGCTCGTATTAACCCCACAAAAATAATAGCATATATTAACCCCACAAAAATAATAGCACATATAAGTCGTTAGCCGACCATTAACTTTTTAGATGGGTGGTTAAAACGATAAAAGAAAAAATTAAATAAAGCAAAAAAGATTGAAACTTAATCATAAAGTAGTTATTCATTTTCAATAATTTTTTAAATAATAACCTCTCATATTTCTTAAGTAGAACATGTAAATTAGCTAATACAATTAGAGAAAATCGCTACCTTTGACAAGTTATATCCAGAAAGTTGTTTGAAGTGAAGAGTACAAGCTTTGATTCATGTCGATATATTGAAGTTCTTGACTTCCTGAGGCCTCCCCCTCTGGCAGTAACTACCCCTTCAACTAAAAGGGCAAGAGTCGATTACATTGGCTAAAGTCCTTTTCAAAGGGAGAATGCCGATAGAGAACAAGCAATTTTTTAGCACTCCTCTTGTTCTGGCATTTATGTGCAGGAGGGCCTTCTATCTAAATATTTGACCTTGTGTCACTTTCTATCTGTGGCGAAGATGTCTGATAAATACTGCGACTAGAAGAAATGGTTGTTTTGGCAGCACAAATTTTGGTAGAGCTTGGACCCGAAAAAGCAAGTAAACGAACACAGTATCTTTAACATATATTTAAAAAAAAACAAACTAACCCTTTTCTATTCATTTAATTTGCAGGAAGCTTTAAAGTTGCTGAATTCAATCGTGTGCGTTAAGTGTGAAATATATGGAGATTACTCAGCACCTGTCGCTGACACATTGACCTTAATGGCTGCAATGCATCTTGCTGACGGGGATTTAGAACGTGCACTGAAAGCCTATCAAAAGGTAGGTCATCGAAGAATACATGCTTTATATGTACATATATATGTGCGAGTTTATATATATATATATATATATATATATATAGTTATTTCCTGAGATCAATTTACTCGGGCAAAATGTCAAATAGCACGAAGTGGATGAATGAAGTCGAATGTAATGTGCCAATCTTTCAATACTTTTCCATCTTTACTGACGTCAGAAATCAATTGAAACGATATGCAGAGGTGTACTTTCCATTTTTCAGTGAACACATTCATATATATATATATATATATATATATATATATATATATATGCAGAATTTTATCTTTTAAACGTGTTTGTTTAAATAGGACAAACATTTTGTTTTTGCTTATTCTGTCTTTGATCCGTTCAAGTCCTTGTATGAATTTAGGAAGGTGCCGTATGTTTTTCCAGCACTTGTGGTCAAAACATGAGCCATCCTCAAGGGAGCGAATAATGAAATGACACAATCTATGAAGAGTGATATACATTTATATAAAAAGTTTGAGGAAGAACAAGTTGGTGGAGAATTTACGGAAGATGAGAATTTTACCAGTGTCGGTCCTATTTAATCACACACACACACACACACACACACACACACACACACACACACACACACACACACACACACACACACACACATATATATATATATATATATATATATATATATATATATGGGAAAAAACTGAAAATATATCTGACAGTAAAAAAATGTATAGAGATGAAAAGCATATTAGGTCTTCACCGGATGATTTTATTTGTAGAAATATTTGCCAACGTTGAACTTTTCGGTATTTAGACCTTCATTAAAACGTGCAAGTAGCTGAATGAAACGAAAACAAAATGAGAAAGCTATAAAGCATTCTTCTTCCACTGGTAGTGTTCTGTTTCGAATTTGTGTGATGCAACTAATGTTCCAAATTTTTTCCAAAAACCCATATCACATCTATCTATCTATCTATCTATCTATCTATCTATCTATCTATCTATCATTCCATGATATATCTATCCATCTTTATCAGAATCAGCTTTGTTCTTTCTATTTCTGTTTAATTCAACTGTTTATCTATTTTAAACGATGAAGCCAGATTATTTCAGATAAGGGATTTTGTAACTTTTTTGCAACAATCTGAGAAGATAAAGAGACAAATTGAAAAAGCTGGGTCTCTGTTTGAGAGTATTATGATTTGAAGTGATACTAGATTAAACAATTTGCCGGCGTTTTTTATTGCATATGAAAGATACATAAATAGACATATTGATGTGATATTGATTTTTTGATAAATTTCAAAACGCTAGTTGCATCACAAATTAGAGATAGAGCGCTACCTGCAGAAGTGGAATGTTGTATAGCTTTCTCATTTTTTCTTTTTCTTTTCATTCAGCAAATTACACGCTTTGATGAAGTTTTAAAAACCAAAACATTTAACGTTGGCACACATTTCTACGAATGAAATAATCCTGTGAAGTCCTCGTGTCTCTCTCGCTTTCTCTCTCTCTTTCTCTCTCTCTCTCTCTCTCTATATATATATATATATATATATATATATATAAATATATATACTTATATATATACTTATAAATGTGTTATATATATATATATATATATATATATATATATATATATATATATATATATATAAGAGTATATATATATATATGCAAGTGTGTGTCCGTCTGTCAGTGTGTAGAAGTAATCCGAAATCTCTGATGTTGTAACCCGAGTCCATGTATTTTCGACCATCATCGGTCATTGTCGCTGATGTGAGTATGACCTCACCATAGATTTAAAGATGTTTTCTATGAACAATGATTTTTTAAATGAGTCGGACAATTTCTAAACAGTTTTCATCTACAGCTGTGACGTCTCGCTTGCAAACATGTAAAACCTAATAAAAAAAACACAACAACAAATCTTTGTCTGTCATGTTTAATAAAAATATGCCTACAAGAAAATTTGCTGCTTAAACACACACACACGCGCACACACACGCTTACAGGTACACGCAATATACACACAGACACACACACACATGTTGTATACCATATAACATGATGAATGATGAAACCATAACACTTCGTTTACAAAAATATAACACTCACATCTTTATTTCTTGAAAGGATCTTAAGTTGACTGTTAGTGTCAGAGAGACAGGGAGACGAATACAGACAGAGGACTCAGGCAGAGGACTGCTGTATTGACCCATAATTTCTTCTTAGCCATATTGTGTTTCCATACTCAGGGCCCCACTTAACATCTCTTCTGCTTCTTCGCTGGGGAGGGGCACTGCCCCCTGCTGGGCACTCATCGAACCTCTTGAATACCCAAATCTCTTTTGACTGCTGACTGCAAGACTGACTGACTGACTGTGTATTCGAGACTGACTGTATCTGCCATGGGTGACCTCATATATGATTTCCCAACGCCGACGCGTTTCCGGTTCCTCCTTCTGATTGCCAACCCACGCATCTGCTTCCGCCTGTTTACACAGGTGCATCCTGCTTACACAGCTGCAAGATGACGGCTCTATCAAAGGTCAACATGCAGCACAAAGAGACAGACAGACAGACACACACACACACACACACACACACACACACACACACACACACACATATATATATATATATAAAACCTATATATATATATATGTATATAAGGTGTGATAGTTAAATTATCATCTAAATAATACTGATAGCAGACTAAGATTAAATGAAAATATCTTGAAATACCATAGATTAAATTTGTTCCAAGAAATCATTACTGGATTCAACTACGACCTCCGGACGACTTCGGAATATCTTGCAAGCCTTTTCGATCGTTTCCTTGTTTAAATTGGTAAATGATGCCGTTATCGTTGTCTTCTATTCATCTTTGTTGCACAGAAGATCAATCACACCCCACACATAATAATCAAGAAGATTGAAATCTAGCGTGTTAGACGGCCAAATGTTAGTGCTGATGCGGTCGCAGAAATTTTCTCTCAGCCAAGACTGCGTTCTCCTACTTGTGTGATGTGGTGCACAGTCCTGTTGCTAGACGTAGGGTATTTCAGCAGCCACCTTCTCAATCCAGGGCAGCAGTACTTTCTCTAAGCACTTAATGTAGGCCTCTATATTGGTTCTGAAGATGAATGGAGGCATAATATTACCATCGTTATCGGTATATCTTGTCGGGACAGAGCAATCCAACGGTTGTTCTGTGAGTTCATCATCTGATCCTGGCAGAAAATTTCCTAATCTGACAAAAAGAAATGTATGTTTGGTTATAGGAGATGCTTGAGTTTGTTGAAAAGCTTTTCAGCGTGGTCTTTCTTTTTGTCCTTCTTGGCGTGTAATAAAACTTGGCTCTTTCTCATCTTGTATGAGAAATAGGAAATGTCTTCGTGCTCTACCAGCCACGTATACTCCCATGTCTTGCGTTGGATTTGATTGACTTGCTCGGATCATTGCCTATCAAGGCTTGACTCTCACATGGATATTCGGGAGTTCTTTATCAGAATAATCAATGAGATCAACGAGCTGCCGTACCTTCGTAATCACTATTGAACTTTTCAAATCCTCTGTACTGTTCAGATTGACACTGAAACACTGTGAAATCTTCGTGTTGTTCCGGTCGTGAATCACATGCAGTACAGTATATCGTTTCCACATATCTGGAGGAGTGAATTGCTTTCCTTACTGATATTGACCAACTGACAATAGTTTGCTGTACAGTAGACAAAACCTGAAATAAAGAAAGTGCATCAACGAAATTAATAATTTAAAATGACCACAATTTACCCATCACACTATATATATATATATATATATATATATATATAACCGGGCCATTGGTTTAATGATTAGAGTATTCGCCAGTGGTCCGGGAGACCGGGGTTCAATCCCAGCTCGTCATACCAAAGACTTAAAATGATACTTGATGCCGCCTTGCTTAACACTTAGCATTATAAGGTAAGGATCAAGGGTAAAGTGGAGCAATTCAGAGAATGGAGTAGCGCCTTCCCCTACACCTCGTTGTGGTAGCTATTGAAAAAGGAGCCTTCAGGTCACCCTCGACTTGGGTCGCCAACTTTATATATATATATGATGAACTCTCTCTTCGGTTTCGACGCATGAAAGGCCAAACATCTCTTGTCAATTTTTATGCCTGTATATCATAGAACATTTCAAATCAGCCATAAACTTGCGTGCAAGTACGCAGATGTTGCATGTCGGAGAGTTATTTGATAAAGTAGTTGGCATGGCTAATCTAGCTTTTGTTTTGTTTTCCTCTTCAATACTTTGAGATGTTGGAGATGCTTTTTATCAAAATTCTAGATGGGTTTGTGGTATTTTGTTCCTCAAACCTTGCGAATTAAAACAACTGACTAGAATGTATACTGAAAGCTATAAAATCATTTTTTAGTTTGGCCAACATTTCTCTTTCCGTCATGAAGCTGGTTATAAATGATGATCTTTGAAATTCTATTGTCTCTCATTCAGATGACATGTCCAGCTTATCTCAGTTGGGATTGTTCATATGGTGATTATATATATATATATATATACATATATATATGAAATCCAGAATGTTATATACAAAACTCAAATCTTAAAAAATGATAACTCACCAGTACTCTCCTTGTTAATCTGAGCTTCCCGTATCACTTCTATCAGTATAAGGAAAAATTTTTGTTTGATGATGACCCGTGAAATTCAGAGCAACACGTGGGATACCATGCTGTTACCATAAAAATATTTTAAAAAGCACTGCGTATTTTTTAACTCATATTTCTAAAAAAACATGAGTTTGTTGTATTTGACCCTTAGATGGGACGCTATCAGGTGCTACCACTCCAGGTCAGAGTGGACCTGAAAGCAATGGCAATGAAGGGGTACTCCACATTCCCCAAATTTTCAAGGCTGGATGCTCGCCATCAGAAATATCCCTCTTTTTTTACTATATGTATCCTGGCTTACGAGGCATCTTTTATATTTTGTGCTTTTATGCTAATGGTCAATAAATGTATACTTCATAAATTGCTAAATTTGACTAAGAACATGATACCTATTTCTACAATGTTATTGTCTTTATGGTAGATTATCAGATTAATATCATGTATAATGAATAACAGTATGACTTTTTTCTGTATGTTTCTTTGATTTTCTATCTATAAATTGTGTTCTGCTAAAAAAGAGAATCCTACTCTGAGGTAAGCAGACAAGTGACATATCCAACATTATATAAAGTTAACTTGGAAATTCGAATTTAGGCAGAGCACACAGATCGTACACTGATCCTTAGTGGATCTGCCAGAAAACGACGCTTTGATCCTTGGCAAAGTGCGCAGATACTTCACTGATCCCTTGCAAAGAACTAGGAAGCAACTCTTTGAAGCTAGGCAGAGTGCATAGATTCTTCATTGATTTTTGGCAGATGCGCCAGAAAGTGGCACTTTGAGCCTAGGTAGATTGCACAGATACTACACTGATCCTTGGTGGATCAGCCAGAAAGCGGCACTTTGATCCTAGGTAGAGTGCACTGATACTACACTGATCCCTTGCAAAGAACTAGGCAGCAACTCACTGATTCTTAGTACAACACACAGATACTGATCTGATCCTAGATAGAAGGCCAGGGAGGGACAAAAGGCAATAAGCATAGATACTATGCTGATCTTTGGCAGAAGTAAATAATCTCACAATTTTTTTACTTGTATCATGTTTAAAAATAACGAATAACTGAGAAATAGAATTAATTGCAATGAAAGACACTTTAATATATCTAAAATGTGTTAAACATCTGCTGTTTAATGATTGTGTTGTGGGAAACTAAACTCCACTGCAACCAGTAGAGAAGGTAGTTACCCCATAGAAAGTCTGATCTGAGCATCAGGCCCCGGGAAAGTGTGCAAGAAACAAATCTATAGGTAAATGATTTCCCAAACCTCTATTTCCAATAAGTTATGGCACCATTCTGACTGTTTTATTGAGATAAGCAAAAATAGAAAAAAATGAATCCTATCGCAGAAAATTGAAGCCATCAAGCGAAAGTTAATTGTACTATTTAGAGAAGTGCCTTCACTTTGAGTTAGATCAATGTTCATGGCTAAATCTTGGAAAAAGTTCTAGACAGAAATATAAACTTTTTAAAAAGAAGAGAATATAATCTATAATATCATAATCCGGTTTTCTATGTTTTTATGTAACACAGCAAAAATGGTGCATCGATATTTTTGTTAGCACAGCATCAGTAAGTGGTCTGAGAGAATAAAGTAATTTCCAGTCCAATTTGCAAGAATAATTGTGTAGGGTTTAGTTCTTGCTCTCACCTAACAGTGTACCATATCTAGATACGGATTACGAAATATACATGGGATGTTCATAAAGATAGAACATAGGAATCTCGAAATTCGAAAAACACGTGACGACTTTTCAATTTAGGTACGAAACTTGTTATTACTTTTGAGTTTAAAGGTTCTTCGACATAAGGAGAGAGAGAGAGAGAGAGAGAGAGAGAGAGAGAGAGAGAGAGAGAGAGAGAGAGAGAGAGAGAATCTTTCTATTCTGGCTTTTTCATCTGCCCCCCATCTCGTGTGACACCTACCCAGGGCCTCCGCGAGCAAGCGAAAGCCAACCGTCTTCTCCGGAGGCAGTCCTCAACTCAGCTAACTGACTTTTTCAAAATCTCCCCAAATCCTCCGCGCGCTTCTGGTGCGTGACGTCATTCACACTATGTAGCCCCGTTTCCCATCTCGGGCTATTGTGACATCTCTGGGGGACACGTCCGCTCCGCGTGCGCGTGCGCGTGAACACCTGTGTTAATGTTGCACCTAAATAACCCATGCACTGAGCCGAAAGGTTCTCAGACTAACTAAACCCAAAGGCATAAAACGAAATCCCTCGGCCATTATATTGCAACAGTGATAATTTCTTAAGCGAAATAACTATTACATACTTATTCATGGGACATCTACCTTATTAACGGGGCCTAAAATACGCCGAGTGCATCCCTTGCAAGGGTGTTAAACTCCCCACCTGCAGTGGTGTCCCTAGAAATGATATTAAACTGCATCCTGTTATTTTTCCGAGGTCCACTCTGATTTCGACTGGTACTACCTGTAGAGGTCCCAGCTATGGTTTAACTAGATCTGTTTGAAAATTATTAGTATTAGATAGAAATACTTGAAACCATATAACATTATTATTAAATAAGAATAGTTATTTGAAATCATATAAAAAGTGAAGTTGGCGACCTTAATCGAGGGTAACCCGAAGGCTCCCTTTTCAATATTTACTACACCGAGGTGTAGGGGAAGGCGCTACTCCATTCCCGGGATTGCTCCACTTAACTCTTCATCCTTACAATGCTGTGTGCTTAGCAAGGCGGCATCAAGTACCATTTTTGAGTCTTTGGTATGACTCGAGGTGGGATTGAACCCCGGTCTCCCGGACCATTAGACCCGGTGAAATCATATAATTGCATATAAATTATTAGTATTAAGAATCATTGCTTGAAAGTATAATTGTTTTCAAATGATTTGGTTTGGTTTCTTTGTTTAATGACATCAACTTTCGTGGGTTATTTAATACTAAAGTCATCCTTGTAGAAGAACAGTAATGGAACTATTTAACCTCAAACAGGGATGATAAGGGTACTCATCATCATCATCATGTCGTGCCGCCAGCACGGATATCCCTGACCCTCTCTCACCACTTCTCCCCATCATCCATCGCTTTTGGCAGGTCTTCAGAGTTACATCCCGTATCCTCACATAGCTGCTGAATGTATGTTCGAGCTGGTCGTCCTGCTTTTGCTTGGCCATATGCGGGGGTACTCGTGGGATGTCCTCGTGGTGTAATGGTTAAAGCGATGAACTGCGGAATCGTAGTACGCGAGTTCGTACTCCAGTCGCGCTATTATGTTCACTTTCGGGCAAATACCCTTGGGAAAGGTATGAACCCCCTTATTCTCCCTCCAGCTATGGGTAAATAGTAGGACGGACTAGGTTCTTCAGCCTTGTTGAGGCAACTAGTCTAGGAGAAGGAAAACTCTGAATTCAAACCTGTTAAACTCCGCTTAAAAACTCGACCTTGTGTCATATCCTGCCCGAGCGGAGGGGTTGGTAAATATAAATATGCGGGGGTACTCCTACCTTTCCCAAAGATATGAGTCCGAAGATGAATATAGTAGCGCAACTGGTTGGTTGGTTGGTTAGGTTTTATGGGATATCAACCATTTTAGGTTATTTAATGCCAGTCTTGTTTATACATATATATTAAATATAGATATGATTTGTCAACACATTTTCTAGATAACATTCTTAAACGAGTCTGAGCTCTTTTTTGCACATAGTTACATGATTTCAAGTATTGCTATATAACAGTCACTATTTAGCATCAGTTTCCACACAGTTTGTTCTATTCAACCTATATATATAGGACGCTTTCAGGTGCTACTACTCCGGATCAGAGTGGACCTGGGAGCAATGGCAATGAAGGGGTTCTCCACATTCCCTAAATCTCCAAAGCTGGAACCTCACCATCAGATGGTTGAATGTCCTATCCAGGTCTTACCCCCTCTGCAGAGATGCAGTTGGTATATTCTACAGCCCCAGTCGACTGGGCTGAGCGTAACTGGAATTTGAACCCACTTACTACGATGTCGGAGTTCTGCACGTTTAACCACGATGCCACAGGGACTGCCCCTGTTTACAAATGATTCAAATCAGTTACTTGAAACCATATGATTACTAAAAAAAACAAAACAGGGTTGGTTTTTGTTGACATAGCGTAAAACCAATAAACTTTGAAGCGATTTTAGGTATATTATTTCTCCAAATTGCCGCTAATGTAGTTGAATCAAGCATCAAGAAATGTCCTTATTTTGTGACCTTGTGTCAGACTAGATTAAAATCAATAAATATCTTGGAAGGTGCATACTGTTGATATATAGCTAGCAAGATAGTTAGACAGAGCATTATAAAATGAATAACGGAAAAAATAAACAAAATCTCATCCAGAATTTACGCAAAGTCACTCAGTGTAAATATTTAGTAAGCTTAGTTTAGTCTGGATCAAGGCAACATTTATTGAGTAATAATTGCCTGAACTAGCAGTGGATTTCGAGACTAGTTTATCAAATATAACACGACGAAAACCCCCTACTCCTGCAATCCAATATTAGACTGGTACTACCTGTAGAGGTCCCAGCTCTAATTATCTAATTCTGACACCCGATGAGATTCAACAAATCAACCAGTTAAATTTTGATCCAGGAAAGTTGATATGTCATGAACAAATGAAGTCAAGGATGTGCCCGTGGTGTAATGGTTATCGTCGTAGGAAATGGACACAGCAACACGAGTTCAAATCCTGGACGAGACTGATTGCATTTCACTTAGCACTAATACCCTTGGGAAATGTAGGAATCTAATTATTCTCCCTCCAGCTATGGGTAAATAGTAGGGCAGACTAGGTTCTTCAGCCTTGATGAGGGAACTAGTCTAGGAGAAGGAAAACTCTGAATTCAAACCTGTTAAACTCCGCTTAAAATTGACCTTGTGTCATATCCTGCCCGAGCGGAGGGGTTGGGTAAATATGATTAACAAATGAAGTCAAACCAAACTTTTGAGAGATTCTCAGCATGTTTTTTCTTGTAGGTCATTGTTTGTAGTTAAAGCATCGTAGAATGTCCTAATTTCGTGGCCCTGTGCCAGAGTAGATTATATGAGTAAATGTATATCTACGTGCATGTTGTAGACATATAGCTAGCAAGATAGTCAGAGCATTACTTGGAGAATGGATTTAACTCTTTTTGCTGCTTCGCTTTTATTAAATCGAATTTCTCAATAACTATCGATCCTTATTAATTAGTTCTCGGTACTATATTTTTTTTAAATGAAAACTAATTTATAAAATCAATACAGGATGAATTTATAGGTGTGACTTAAGAATTCTAGAATACCAATTGCTCTTGTAGCAAAATAGGTAATGCAAATTGGTATCAATAATCGAACTTCCTCGTGACAAAAGGGTGGGGGTGAGTTCGAAACTCACTGAGACCTTATCTGTTAGTATCTGTCTTTGATACACACTTTCGTAGAAATGACGGGTCAAGAGAATTACAATAAAAAGCATCTAAGGTTAGTTTGTTTTCCTCGTCTAAAGGCTTATCAGTCTTCTTGGGTTATTCAGTGCCAAAGCCATCCTTGTTGAAAAACAGTAGTGGTAGTATTTAACCCATAATTGTGGGGATAAGGCGGTTCACACCTTTCCAAAGGGTATTAGTCTGAAAGTGAACTTAAGTGAACGAATGGAGTTTAAACTTGCTACAATATTGCAGTCAATTTCCGTCTAATATTCGTAATGTACCATATTCACAATAACCGCTATGTGCGAAATGGACATATATTGTTCATTACTATAGAATATATAAAGAACATAGGAATCTCGGAATTCGAAAACACGTAACGACTTCTTGTTCAGGTACGAAACCTTTTTATTAATTTTGAGTTAAAGGTTTGGACGTAAGGAGGAGAGACACAATCTTCTATGCTGTCTTATTCATCTGGCCCCCAACTCGAGCGGCCCCCATAGGGCGCACGTTCGCCTCGCACCTGCGAGCTCCAAAAATCGATCCTTCTCGTTCGGCGTCTAGTACCCGACTCTTATTTTCTTCAAATTCTCACACAAACCTCCGCGCGCTTCCGGTGCGTGACGTCACCCGCACCCTGTCACCCAGTATCGTCTCAGACTATTATGACATCTGAGTGACACATCCATCCGCCCGCGCGCACCCGCGTTAACACCTGCTTCAATGTTGCCTCTAACTAACCCATGTGCTGAGCCGAAAGGTTCTCAGCCTAACTAAACTCAAAGGCATGAACCGAAATCCCTCGGCTATTTTATAACAGTAAAGCAAAATATTGACAATAATAATAATAATTTTGTATTCAATTAGAATTTAGTAATAATAGAATTTATCAACTTATTGGACATTTTTTGGTAGGAATCGTAGAATTTTGGTAAGGATTCTCAAAATATTGGTTTTGACGGACTGGAATTAAGGATTGATACATTTGGAAATCTCAATATGTAATGCTGAATAGATTTACATATACAGCAGAAAACCTTTTATCATTGATGGAAAACTTACCTAGAAAAGGTGAAAGAGGTTTCATGGAAATATATATAGGAGCTTTCTCAGGCGCTGACCAATTTGGCAAAGAATTGGAATCTGCAATTACTTCCAAGAACAAATTTAAAAGTTTCTTGGAGATTCCTTTTAGCACTTAGAGATTTGCATGATTTATATAGGATCTGTGTTAGTGGTTGAGAACATTTTCATGTTCAAAGGTCACATTGAAATTTATTGTCTACTTGAATGGTCAAACTTTTTTTTTAGTATTTTTTAGTGTAAAATTTGTTTCTTAATTGTATAGTCCAAATTTCATTACTTAAAAGGAAAAAAAAAAAGGCTTTGCTAATCTTTTTTTGATGGCGTGTCCCCGCGGCGTAATGTTTAAAGTGATGGTTTGCAGCGTCGACTGCTATTATGTTCACCTTTGGACTAATATTCTTGAGAAAAGTGCGAAACCATTTATCCCTCAGGCTATGTGTTAAATAGTATCACTGCTGCTCTTCTACAAGGATGTCTTTGGTATTAAATAACCCGCGAAGGCTGTTATGCCATTAAACAAATAAATCTTTTGATAAGTTTCTTAAAGAATTCTTTTTGCTCGTAAGCATTTGGTTATCAGGTTCTAAAGTAGCCAAAGGTTCTCCACCCGTGGTATATAATTTGTTTGACCTCATATTTACATTCACCTTGAAAGTGTTAGATCCTTAGAATATTTCCATTTTTCTGTCGATTTTATCAAAGAGGATTTGTGGAGTTTAATTGACACTACCAACCAGCCAACAAACAAAAATAAAACTAATAAATGTGTTATCTGCCTTTTGAATGAACACTCTGTCAGCGAGACTGTAAAAACCAACCAACCAACCAACCAATAAAGCGAGAAACCTGCATATCAATCAAGCAGCCTGCCAATTATTCAAGTAATTAAGCAAGCATCCAATCAATCAAGCAAAGAGCCAAGTAAGCTAGGAAGCAACCAGCCAATCGAGCATGTGAGCAGCCAATTAATCAAGCAAACAAAAACAACCAATCAAAAAGCAAGCAGCCAGCCAATCAATCAAGCAATCAATCAAGCAAGCAAGCAAGAAACCAACCAATCACTCAAGCAAGCAAACAACCAATCAAAAAAGTAAGCAATCAGTCAATCAATCAGGCAATGTATCAATCAATCAATCAAGCAAGCAAGAAATCAACCAATCAATCAAGCAAGCAAGCAAGCAACCGGCTAATCAGGCAAGAAACCAGCCAATCAATCAAGTAAGCAAAAAACCAATAAAAAAGCAAGCAGCCAGCCAGCCAGCCAATCAATCAGGCAAGGAATCAATCAATCAATCAATCAAGCAAGCAAGCAAGCAAGAAACCAACCAATCAAGCAAGGAACCAAACATTCAATCAATCAAGCAAGCAGCCAGAGTACCAAATTTTGAGCGATTCTCAATAACTTATTCTTACAGGTTATTGTTGATGTAGTCAGTTGAAGCATGAAATGTTCAAATTTTCAAGCCTTGTGTAAGACTAGATTCAAAATAGTAAATATACAACGAGATGCATGTTGTACATAATAGTCAGGTAGAACATTATACAATTAAAAAAAATCTTCCTGGATTTGTTATTAAATCAACCAGTGTAGATATTTGGTAAGCTTAACTTAGTCTGAATCAAGGCAATAAGAATTGAGCCTTTCGTAATAATTACACTTACTAGCTGTGGCTTATGAAACTAGTTGGTCAAATATAACACGACAAAATGCGCCTACGCATGCAATCCAATATAAGTAAAATTTTGATGCTGATATTTGTTAGACTAAACTAATTTTGACACTTGGTGAAAATCGAATTCAGGAAGTTTACTGCTATTTTTTTCTGACATTTTATTTGAAGGTATTACATTGTTATTACAGTTTTATTTTTGTTCCTAACAATTAAAACTTGAAAGTCAGCAACTTTTAAGAAAATGTATACTTTTGTCCATCATTTATTCAATTATCCTCATCTTTCAAACTACCATCGATCTCCCAACTACCCTCATCACCTCATCGATCTCCTTTGGTGATATACACATGTTACCAGCTGATAATTCCACTATTGGAGATATCTAACATTTTTTTCAACAGATGCTAACTCTAAAATTTTGATTTTCAGGAATAGAATAAATAAAACATTTTAATTTAAATTTTCTGTGTAAACGTCCAAAGGATTGAACTGTATGTGAATTTAGTTAGAAATCTGTGACTCATGTCCTTATATTTTACACCACGAATTATTATTGAGACGCTCTTAGCGTAACAGTTATGATTGTAGGAAATGGAATGGGTGACCTGAGTTCAACTCCTGGACAAGACTGTTTTCATTTCACTTCGCGTTAATTCCTTTCGGAATGGCATGAATCTGTAAGTTCTCCACCTAGTTATCGGTAAATACTAGGAAAGTTTTGTTTCTTTAGCCTGGTTAGGGTTCCAATTGTCTAAAAGAAGGAAAACACTGAATTTAAACCAGCTTTACTCCATTTGTGTTAAGTCCTGTCCATGGTGGAGACGTTTGGTTAATATATACATAAAGAATTATTAGTCACCTCTCGTAAATAAAGCGTGCAAGCAGACAACATTTTCTTTAAAACTACTGGGAAAAAGTGAGTCGTCTACGTTGGTGTAGATTTTTACGAACGCAGGTTTTTGTTCGACGCTAAGAAAACTGCATTGGCATTAAGATAACTATGTAAAAAATGTAGCTGAAAATTTTCTCTATCTAAAGATAGCGTTGGACTCCCTGAATTTGTTGTAATTCCTATCAGAGCATCTTTCGGATATCTACAAAAGGGCTGATCTATAATAGTATTTTCAGCACGCATTGTTCAGTGGCACCGAATTGTTTTATTGTGTTCAATGTTTGAATCATTTATATAAAATTATGTCTAGAACAAATAGCAATATATAGAAAATGCTAATGGGAATCATTAGGGCAAATAGACCAAAGGCAGTGGAAAACCATTACTGTAAAATTATAGAAAATTGAAAAAATGAACAAGAACTCAAATCCATTATTCACTATGATTGGAACTGGAATTGAATCAGTCAGGGATACTGGAACTGGTGCCATAAAAGTTACCTTCATTAACAGTTGCTACTCACGTAATGCAAAGCTCTTCTAACGAATTGAGCTCTTCAGTCTCCGATCGCGTAAAATATAAAAAAAAGGAAGTTAATACATGTTCGTTAAATTCCTTCCCTTACGTTGGGTTTTTTGCAGGCTGTGAGGTTATGTGAGGTTATATTCTCGGTCTGACGTAAAGTTAGGCGGGTTTCGATCCTACCTTGAAGCGTCTCGCGTGTCTAGCCACACTGAAGAGTTGTGATACAACGAAACAGTCTGTTAGTGGATGACAGTATATATATATATATATATATATATACACTCAAGTCCTCTTCTACGATCAGGATGTGACACAAGGTCAATTTTCCAGTAGAGTACATCTGGTTTGAAATCAAAGTTTTTCTTCTCTTAGATTGGTTGGCTTACCAAGGCTAAAAAAACAAGTCTCACTCAACTTATATCTATTGTTCGGTAGGAAGGGGGAAAAGAGATGGATTTATGCCTTTTCCATGGACATTCGTGCCAAGTGAAACGAAAACGGGCCAGGGTTCGAAATCAGGTTGCCGATTCCATTTCCTGTGACGATAACTTTTACGCTACGCACACGTATTATATATATATGGGAACGGAATCCGATGTATATAAATAATAGAAAGGAATCCGATAGTATGGAGAAAATTGAAAAAAACAAAGTAATCCAAAAAGGGATGAATTTATTACGAAGGAAAGTCGATGTTTAAACGTTTCAGTTTTAATGAACCTTTATCATGAATTTAAAATAGTGAAACAAATGTTGATAGAACAACGATGGATGTTTAATGAAATCCAAAAACAGGGGAAAAGAAAGGATATATACAAAGAAAGATGATATAACCGTTCAATCATTCAATCAGCGTTCTTTTTCGAAAAACTATCATATGACAAAATTTTGAAGCTGGTACAATTTCGCATTTAGCCTCAGTCCGGGTTTTTCAGGCTATCACCGTTCTTAGATAAATTTGTCTTGAATAGCTACAACAGATTCAAACTTTAATTAATTATTTTTACATACATATCTTATACATATTCATTAATAATATTCATTACATATTCATTACATATACATTAATGATATTCATTACATAATACATATTTTTACATACATATCTTATATCTCTTTCAGCCTCATGAACTAATCTGACTCAAAATTTTGTCCTCTCACATTTTCTTCAAGGTCACTTTGTTTTTACATATAATTTTACGTCCTTTTTTTCAATTTCTTTCCCCTGTGTTTATATTTTATTAAACATCAATCGTTCTTCTATCAACACTTGTTTTCACGATTTTAAAGTCCTAATGAAGGTTCATTAAAACCGAAATGTTTTAATATCGACTTTCCTTCATAATAAATTCTTCAATTTTGGATTACTTTGTTTTTCAATTTTCTCTCTCTCTCTCTCTCCGCGCACACACACACACACACACACACACACACACATATATATATATATATATATATATATATATATATATATATACTGTTATTGATCTCCTTAGCATATATTTGATCTACATATGCAATCATTACGTTAATTCAACTATATTATCTGCATATAAAGTAAAATCTTGAAATCTTTAGCAAATTGAAGCACATATTCAAAGAGCAACTATATATATATAAAGTTAGCGACCATAGTCGAGGGTGACCTGAAGGCTCCCTTTTCGATAGCTACTACACCAAGGTGTAGGGGAGGGCGCTACTCCATTCCCTGGATTGCTCCACTTTACCCTTGAACCGTACCTTATAATTCTGAGTGTTAAGCAAGGTGGTATCAAGTTCTATTTTTAAAGTCTTTGGTATGACTCGACCTGGGATTGAACCCAGGTCTCCCGGGCCATTGGCGAACACTCTAACCGCTGGGCCAATATTTTTTCCTTCTTCCTCCTTACTTTTTTGTCGGTCACTACCCAAAATTTTAATTCCTTGCATATTAACTCAAGTATTACGGACATAAATCTCTGAATAGGCATAATCGAAATAAAGCATTCTTTTTAAAGAATTTTGAAATATTTTAATCGCTTTTAAAGTGTTTTATTCATTTTAAACACTATGAAAATATTTGTTGGTTGTCACTAAATCACTTTGTGGGTTTGTGTCGAACCAAGTGCAATATAATATGGAGAGTGCTCAATATCTTGGATAGAGCTATTTTATAATAATGATAAATATATATATATATATATATATATATATATATATATATATATATATATATATATATATATATATATATGTAATTCATGGGATTTAGACTGCGACCCCTGGGTTTCCTGGAGTTTTTTTGCAAAACGACAATCACCTGGCAGTTAAGAAAATGAAATGAATCGGAAATCGAAAAAATATAGTCAAAAAACCGTTGGAATTTTGTAGGAATCTTTACGTGCGGTTTATGAGTGTGTGTGTGGGTGTGTGTGCGTATGCTTGTGTGAATTATATTACACACGTACTATCAAAGATAACTATAGCATATATAATATTTACGCAGCATTTCATGAATTTATAATTATATCCTGGCGCAATTCTCTTCCCTAAATATAATACTAACATTGTACAATATTATATTGTAATACAAAATATCCCTACTTATACTGGTCTATCATAATATAACCGTTTAAATACGCTGACAAATCAAATCTTTATTCATTCCCCTCGACATGCAATGATGTTTTATTCCTTAGCTATAGTCACCTACACATCCAGAAATAAAATAATGTAGCAAAAATTAAATTACACCGACGAATTTATATCCGGTTAAAACAACGCGCTGTGTTTGTACCTTCACTTACACCCACACATACACACAATAATACGCAACTATAACCCACACAGGCATACGCACACACACCCATACACACTCATACACTTACAATGACACGTTTAGTTTCTTACAAAATTCCAACGTTTTTTTTTTACTATTTTTTCGATTTTCTATTCATTTCATTTTTTTAATTGCCTGATGATTGTTGTTTTGCAAAAAACTCCATGAAACCCAGGGGTCGCAGTCTAAATCCCATGAATTAGATATATATATCTAATATATATTTATTAATTATTATTATAATTATATATATATATATAGTAAAAAGTTGGCGACCGAAGTCGAGGGCGACCAGAAAGCTCCCTTTTCAATAGCTGCTACACTGAGGTGTAGGGGAGGGCGCTACTCCTTTCCCTGGATTGCTCTACTTTACCCTTGATACGTACCTTGTAATGGTGAGTGTTAAGCAAGGAGGTATCAAGTACCATTTTAAAAGTCTTTGGTATGACTTAACGTGGGATTGAACCCAGGTCTCCCGGACCATTGGCGAACATTCTACCCACTAGGCCAATGAGCCGGTCATATATATATATATATAGAGAGAGAGAGAGAGAAAGAGAGAGAGAGAGAGAGAGAGAGAGAGAGGGAGTTGGCTGGTTGGTTGGGTTTTATGGCATATCGACCTTTGCAGGTTATTCAACGCCAAATCCATTTTTATGCAAATAGTTCTATTTCAAACAAATCAGTTTAGCATGAGTACAAGGTTTAATCGTGAAAAATATTTCTGTTTCAAGCAATTCAGTGTAATTTAAAAGTTCTAATTCAAATAAATCAGTTTAGCATAAGTACGCAGTTTTTTTTTTTAGATCCATCTTTAGACAAATTATCAGTTCTCTTTCAAACAATTCAGTTTAGCATCAGTACACAATTTAATTGTCCAAAAAACCTCTATTCCAAGTCATTCAGTTTATTCAAAAAGTTCTAATTCAGTCAATTCATTTTAGTATAAGTATAGATTTTGTTTACATAGAGTTAAATGTGTGACGTGGCCTAAAATATTTATCCCAAGACGGGAGTTTATTTTTAGCACATGTGAAGACGGGGCAGCCCGGCACTTGATCCCTCGCAAAATAAGTTCCAGTTAAGATTCCTTTTTTTGTCTACGACATAAATGTCTTTCTTCTTTTTTCTTTCCTTTCTACCTTCTTTAAATTGAGAGAGAGAAAGAAAGAGAGAGAGAGAGAGAGAGAGAGAGAGAGAGAGAGAGAGAGAGAGAGAGAGCATACAACGACAATACTTTGGAAGGGTGGAGGGAGAAAACGGTTTTACAGTGTACTTAGCTTTTCGACGACGGGTTTCTTCCGAGAATATTTTCTATAACGGGTGAGTGGGATTCTGTGGAGCTCAGCTTGAGGCTTCTGCTATCTCTTGCCCAAGAGCTCTATTTCGCTTCTTCACCCGGGGTTTTGGCCACAGTGTCGACACATCTTGTCACACCGACTGCTGTCGTAAAAAGTAAATTCTTTATCTCTATTTCCGCTGACGAAAAGGATGCTACTTCCGCTTGAGGGTTCTGGCTAATCATTTAGCCTCTTTCTTCTTCCTTCACCCTGTCAGCTGATTCGTTCGGACTACTATTTCTTCCACCTGGGTGAGGTTACGGAGTACAGATAGCTTGACCTACATTCTTTACTTTCTTCAACAGGCCGGTCGAAGTTGACCTACATTCCCTTTTCCTCTTTTAATGGTCAGTCTTTGGCGGCATGTTAATTCAAAAACGGAGGGGTAGGGGAAATTTCTTATTTCTCTCCTTTCAGTGGTAGACCAGGTGACAAATGTCAAAAACAGTTTTATATTAAACAATTCAGTTTAGCATACGTACAGTTTCAATGTCAAAAACTGTTCTATTTCAAACAATTCATTTTAGCATGAATGTAAGTATACAGTTAAATTGTCAAAAACATTTCTGTTTCAAGCTATTCAATTTAGTCAAACAGTTCTAATTCAAGCAATTCAGTTTAGCATAAGTATGCAGTTTAGTTCTATTTAACCTATAGATAGGGCCCGATGCTACCATTCCGGGCCAGAGTGGACCTGGGAGCAAAGGCAGTGAAGGGATCCTCTGCATCCACCAAATCCCCAGCATCACTGGAACCTCACAATCAGATTGTTTAGTGTCATATACCGAACACTCGTTGGGGAGAGTTACCTCTCTGCAGAGGTGCAGTCGGTGTATTCTACAGTCCTAGTCGACTGGGCAATATATATAAATATATATATATTTAGAGAGAGAGAGAGAGAGAGAGAGAGAGACGTTGGAGTTCTCCTGAGTTCTTTATTGTCCTAGCCTCATGACATGGAAATAGACAATTGAAGTTATCTGAAAGTTTCAAAGTTTTGACGATATTTTATAGAAAAAAATCGATCTTTAATTTTTGAAATTTGGAATAAAATCCTGTATTTCTGTTTAAATATTCTTTTTATTTGATTTTCAGTTGTTAAATAAAACAAACCTAACGCATTTTGTAACTGCTAAAAATGTTCCCTTTAATTAAGCGGTGAATGATTTTATTGCAAAGAACTGACGAATTATGAAAAAGATTGGTTTTCTTTCTTTCTTCAATGGCATATCAAACTTCGTGGGTTATTTAATGCTAAAGTTATCCTTGTAGAAGAACATTAGTGGCACTACTTATCCAATAGCTGGTGGTATAACCCTATTTAACCCATAGCTCGTTGTATAATGAGGTTCATGCCTTTCTCCAGAACAGTTGTCTGAAAGTGAACGTAATAACATGACTAGAATTCGGACTGGATTACTTTGAAGCTGCAGTTCGACAGTTTAGCCAATACGCCACGCGAATTCCTTCTTATGAAAGAAGAGTGGTAATTAAAAGGTGGAATAATGGTAATGGTAATGAATAACTTGAATCTAAAATGAATCATTTCCTTTCTATTCAACTGAAAATTTTGTTTTCATTAGTCGACGACTTTTGATTAGCAAACAACCGTTGAAAGATTAAAGACTAATCTCACATTTCCTAATCGTAAACAAGTTAATATAAAATATTTCCATGAGTTAATTAACATGTTTACCGTCTATAAAAAGAAAAAAAACTTATTAACTACTATATACTGTTGCTCATAAATAAGTGGCCATGTGCCAGACTAAGATTTGTGAATACAGTATTGCCCATAAATGAGTACACTTCTACTAATCTTTTGGTAGAGGTGACGTAATGTTTATCGTCGAAGGAAGTGGACACAGCGACCCAAGTTCAAAACCTGGACAAGGCTGTTTGCATTTCACATAGAGTTAATAGTTTTGGGAAAAGTCTGAAACCAGCTAATCTCTCTCAAGTCATAAGTAAATAGACTGGGTTCTTTAATCTTTGTATGGTATCCGGCTTGGGAGAAGAAAAACTCTGAATTCAAACCAATTTGTTTGTTTGGGTTTTATAGCATATCAACCTTTGTTGGATATTTAATGCCAAATTCATTTTCATACCAATAAACAGTTCTATTTCAAACCATTCAGTTTAGTATAAGTACACAGTTTAATTTTCAAAAACATTTTTATTTCAAGCTATTCATTTTAGTCAAACAGTTCTAATTCAAACAATTCAGTTTAGTGTAAGTACAGTTTCAATGCCAAAATAGTTCTATTTGAAACAATTCAGTTTCGCATACAAAAACAGTTCCACTTCAAACAATTCAGTTTAGCATAAGTACGCACTTTACATATCAAAACAGTTCTATTTCGAGCAATTCAGTTTAGCATAAGTACACTGTTTAGTTCTATTTGACTCATAGATAAGACCCTATCAGGCGCTACCACTCCGGGTCTGAGTGAACCTGGGAGTGATGGCAATGAAGGGGTTCTCCGCATTCACCAAAGCTCCAAGATTACTAGAACCTCAAAATCAGATTGTTTTGTGTCATATCCAGGACACTCGTTGGGCGGTCTTACCCCACTGCAGAAATGCAGTCGGTGTATTCTGCCACCCTAGCCGACTGGGCATTCAAACCAGTTGTAGACGTGGAGGTTTATGGGCTCTGACAATCTATTCCTAAGACATGAGTAGCGCCATAATGTCCAAACCAGGTTAGGGGACCAGTGAACCAATGTTTTATAAAAAGTTAATTTTCTTCTAAACATATTTAGATTTTATAATGCAATTAAAACGGGTATTATTTCATAATTTTATCCGATTTGATGTTCCACTAGAAATAATAAAATTCGTATATATATTTATATATATATGTTTAATTAAATAGGACAGACACTTCCTTTCTGGCCATGTTATAGCTGATCAGTTCAAAGTTTTGTATGTGTCATCTGACATATGGATGATATGAATTTAGAAAAGCGCCATATTTTCTCGAAGTATTTTTAGTCCCACCAAGAGCCATCTTAATGGGAACGAATTGTGAAATGATAAACAAATGATGAGTCATATACACCTATATAAAGAGTGGGAGGAGTAACAAGTGGGAGGGAAATTTATTGGAGGTAAGAGGAAAAATTCGCGAGAAAAGTCATTGGGTTCATCATTTCACTATTCACTTCCTCCAAAGGTGGTTCCTGCTGGGATCGAAAGTACTTGGGACAAATATGGTGCCTTTTTGAATTCATCCCATCCAGATGTCAGACAACTCATATGAACACTTGAACAGATCAGCTATAGCATGGGCAGAAGCGGAGGGTCTGTCCTATTTTATCAAACATGTTTTGAATATACTGGAGTTAGCAAATAACTCTGTGCTAATCTTAGACGAAAATGAATATTTCTTTAAATCAAGTTTAACATATACATAAGAAGTGTTTGTGCTTACAATTAGTAACCTCAGACGATAACTTTCTTAACAAAATATAACAAATTCTAAAAAACTTACCCCATTGAATTATATCGATTTCTATTGGCATTATTAAATTATTTTGTTAATGTCATCATTCAAGAATTATGACGGTTAGAAAAGAATTCAAGTGAAACTATATATATATATATATATATATATATATAAAGTGTGGGAGGAGTAACAAGTGGGAGGGAAATTTACTGGAGGTAAGAGGAAAAATTCGCGAGAAAAGTCATTGGTTTATTATTTCACTGTTCACTTCCTGAGAAGCTTGTGTTGGCGTTTGAGTTTCGATCCCAGCTACGGGAAGATACTGTCTAGCCACACTGATGAGTTCTGATAGAACGAAACAGATCTGTCTGTGGATGACTATATATATATATATATATATATATATATATATATATATATACAACAGTTTATGGTTGTCACTATCTCACTTGGTGGGTAGACCAAATAATTAGGAGACGCGAATGAATTTGAATTTATTTCATATTTTTGTGCTCTACATCTGTTTCAGACTTTGTTGTCATCTAAAGGAAGTTAATAATGACTAGGGTCGTCTTTGCTTCTAGAATTTACATTGAAGATTGTTTTGATTGGGTTGTGATTCTTTTTAATTCAGTTTTTTTTATCAATGCATTTACAAATATCTACTTTGTTTGAGTGGGCGCACGTGCGCGCGTGTGTGTTCCATGCATACACATACATCCAGTTGTTTTTTTCTTCTCTCTCTTCCTTTTCGAACTGAATGTGTGTGAGAAGGTATCAGTACGTATTTAATGTACATCCAGTTATTTTTTCTTTTTCTTGTTTCTCTCTCTCTCTCTCTCTCTCTCTCTCTCTCCTTCCTCTCTGAGTTGAATGTGTCGTAGATATAATTCAAGATAGTCTGTGTGTATATGCTTGCGTTTTTGAGTGTATGCGTGAAATTCATTCTTTTGAGTGTACGTGTGTGTGTTTGTGTGCGTGTGTGTGCGTGCGAAGTTATGCTCTGTTTAATATAGGTTTGAATTTATTTATGAATTTTTTTCTTTTATTTGGAGTAATGAGTAGCTATCAGTCTGGCATATTTACATAGTTTTGAAGGTTACATTACTGCATTCGTAAAGATGTTTTGAAACATGGATTTTTTTAATTTTCTGGTAATTTAATGTTACTTTTATGTATAGAGACTCCATTGTTCAGAGCCTGTGTCAATCTTATGCTTGATTTTTCACAATTGCATCATATTTATATCCTGCGAGCAAATATACCGGTAAAATCCACGACTAGTGGTCCACTTTATCTTTCACTACATCAGCTGAAAACTCTGTGTACTGTCTCACCTCTATATTTTCCCAGTCCGAATCATAATTGATTGTAGAGATAGATAAGTGTAAACTGAATTTTCCGTACAAGAGATAAAGATTTTCAATGTTCTTTATAAAAGACAAATTTACTGAGTCTTCCTAAAGTGTTGTATGATACAAATGAAATAAATAATACATTCAACTTAAACACAAATATTTTGAATTTTCGACTGACTAATTTTTATTGGGTTAGCACTGTGTACTTTGCATCTTAAGGAGACCTGCTACTATATATATATATATATATGTGTGTGTGTGTGTGTGTGTCTGTCTGTCTGTGTATGTGTGTGTCTTTTTGAAATTTTATTGTAAATTTTGTGAGAATTGAGCAGTTTTAATTATTTGTTAGTTTTTGTTTTATTGTGATACTCATTTCCTGCTTGTATAAAATACGTTTTTAAAGAGAATTCTCAGTAACTTCTGGTCTTTTCTGCAATAAAATACCAAATAAAAAAAATCGAGATTATCTTGTCTCATCGACAAACTGCTATTTACATTTTCATTAAGTTCAAAGAATGGAAAGTAGTTCTAAGTCTCCTAATTGTTGTCCACACAGAAAATACATTTCCTTTACAAACCTGACTGATCCCCATAAAAATATTTAACGATTTTTTTCTTTTATTTTTTCTGCCTTATCTCACCACCACTACCTCCATCACCATTACTACCGTCATCGCCAGTGCTTCGATGTTCACAATTTAATGTTGGGAGTGAAACACCAGAAAACAATTGAAATTCAACGAAATATCGACATGTTAAAAGCGTAAGTTTTTCTTTCTTTCTTTCTTTCTTGTAACCTCTCTATCGTTATTTTATTTTTACCTTTCCTTTGTTCTTTCTTTCAGCCTCTAGGATTGGCAGTATTTGTTTCCCTGTTTTTCTTTCTTTCTTTCTTTCTTTCTTTCTTTCTTTCTTTCTTTCTTTCTTTCTTTCTTGTAACCTCTCTATCGTTATTTTACTTTTACCTTTCCTTTGTTCTTTCTTTCAGCCTCTAGGATTGGCAGTATTTGTTTTCCTGTTTTTCTTTCTTTCTTTCTTTCTTTCTTTCTTTCTTTCTTTCTTTTATTGCTAATTTTGTTATTTTTTCCTCTCCTTGTTGACTGGGACTGTAGAATACAATTACTGCGTCTCTGCGGAGGGATAAGGCGTTTCTCTCCCAACGAGTGGGCTGATTATGACTCTAAACTGCATCTGACAGAGTGACTTCATTGATGGACCTTTAGATAATGAAAAGTGCATCTTCATTGCAATTTCTCCCAGATCCAACTTGAACCGGATTGATAGTACCTTTTTGGGTCCCACCTATGCGTCAAATAGAACTTTTAATATCATTTACTTAGGATTATTAGAATTAGTTATTTGAAATAATTCATCTGTTAGCAAAAAAATTATATTACATCGTAATATTTGATGAAAATAATCATGTTTGCTTGGTTTGGTTACTTTCTAAGTGACTGAAAGAAAGTATTTGCAGGAGGTTGGGAAGTGTTTTATCCCATACCAACGCTTGATAGTCATTTACTGCCATATTCTATTGTATATATATATATATATATATATATATATATATATATATATATATATATATTATCATCCACAGACAGACTGTTTCGTTCTATCAGAACTCTTCAGTGTGGCTAGACATGTAGGACGCTCGAAGCTTGGATCAAAACCCATCCAACTTTACGTTAGACTAAGTCTTTGACTGCTCGGCCAACAAGCGTATCACGTTGACTAAGGGAATTTTCAAGGTATTTATGTAGCAACAGCAGCAGCAGCGTCCGTTTGTTTACATTTTTATACCCTATCGGCTACCAGAGTGCCCAATTCTTTCGAAGAGCTTTGCATTATATATATATATATATATATATATTGATTTACAAGCGAATAGTTTGTCGGTAACTTTATTTTTAAATGAGTTAGAACTCATTTGTTTGCACACAGTTAAATCGTTTCAAGTATTGCCAAACGCTGATAATTCTATTTCATATTAATCCTTTGTTTGCGCTCTCTTTCAATATGGCTATTTAACATGAGTAATTTTATCAAGTATTCCTATTGTAGAAGAAATATAGTGGTATCATTTAACCCATAGTTGACGGATAAGGGGTTCATACATACCAGACATTGGCCTAGTGGTTAGAGTGTTCGCCAATGGCTCGGGAGACCTGGGTTCAATCCCAGGTCGAGTCATACCAAAGACTCAAAAAATGGTACTTGATCCCTCCTTGCTTAACACTCAGCATTATAAGGTGCGGATCAAGGGTAAAGTAGAGCCATCCAGGGAAGGAGTAGCGCCCTCCCCTACATCTTGGTGTAGTAGCTATCGAAAAGGGAGCCTTCGGGTTACCCTCGACTATGGTCGCCAACTTTACTGACATTTCCAAAAGGGCGTTAGTCCGAAAGTGAATGTAATAGTGCTACTGGGGTTCGATCTCACTTACTACGATGTTGTATATTATTCACTTCACCACGGGAACTTGACTCCCCTAAATAGAATTACTTATATTAGATAGAAATACTTCAAACCATTTTACTGTGTGCAAGCAAGTGATTAATAGCTGGCTGGCGACCGTAGTCGAGGGTGACCAGAAGGCTCCCGTTTCAATAGCTACTACACTAAGGTGTAGGGGAGGGCACTACTCCTTTCCCTGGATTGCTCCTCTTTACCCTTGATACGTACCTTATATTGCTGAGTGTTAAGCAAGGAGGTATCAAGTACTGTTTTTAAAATCTTTTCTATGATGCGACCTGTGATTGGACCCAGGTCTCCTGGACTATTGGCGAATAGTGTTAGATAGGAATACTTGAAACCAATTGACTGTGTGCAAACAAATAAGTTCTAACAACTCGTTTAAAAATAAAGTTACCAACTATTTGCTTATAAATCACACACACACACACACACACACACACACACACACACACACACACACACACACACACAGAGCATTTGTTTCTTTCCTTCTGTTTGTTTATTTTTCTTTCTTTTTCTTTCTTTTACATTTTTCTTTTCTTCTTTCTAAAGTATTCTTTCTTTCTTTCTTTCTGTCTGTCTGCAGTATTACTTCCTTTTTGTAGCTTTTTTCCTTTTCTTTTTATCATTTGTTTTTCTATCTTTTAGCTTCTCTGTTTGATAGTCTTCCTTTCTTTCTTTCTTTCTTTCTTTCTTTCTTTCTTTCTTTCTTTCTTTCTTTCTGTCTACAGTATTACTTCGTTTTTGTAGCTTTTTTTCCTTTTCTTTTTATCATTTGTTTTTCTATCTTTTAGCTTCTCTGTTTGATAGTCTTCCTTCCTTTCTTTCTTTCTTTCACCAAATAGTATTAAATCTTCTCGTTTTCACATCAATCCATGCCCGTCTGGTCTGGTTTTTGCTGTTAGGAAGCCGCATCTTTGGCCATATTCTGCTAGCCTTTCCTTTTTTTTTGCAGGCAAAGTACTGGAGTAGGAATACCGTTTTCATTTTATTTTATCGATTATTCGACATTGGATGCAAACTGAGGGCAGATCTTCATAACCCGGTGATCGATAAGCGAATCTATCTAAAAGGCTCGGCACTTGAAATCCAAGAAAACAAGCAGTATAAAAGTAAAGAGTAAATTTATAAAGGATGAAGAGACTGAGATTAAAAGTGTTGTGTAGAATCCTAGGCGTGCAAGGAATTTGTTCCTCGTAAGATGATTCGGTTTTATTAATTCCACACGTTTAGTAATGTAATCTTTGTAAGGTTCAGTGTTGGAGGCGTCGAATCATTGTTGCTTGGAGTTTGACACGTATTTCGGGACAGCTTGGTTTTATCGAATCAAGGGAGATAAGCGAGATGACGCTTTAAGAGAAGGGAAATCAAACTAAGGAATTATTCCATTCCTATTCAATTCCATAAATATAATCGATATAGATTATTTGATATTGATTATTTGTTGTATTGAATATTTGATATTGATCTTGACAGGAACAAAGAAAAAGACTAATTCTTGAGAGAAACATCTTTAGCTACTTAAAATATTCGATAATATAAAACCAGTAACACCACCCCACACACCCACACACAGAGAAATGGTTGATTTTTTGGTTGGTTGGATTTTATTGTATATCAACCCTTGTAGGTTATTTAATGCTAAATTCTCTTTATACATATATATTAAATATATATGATTTAGTTTGGTTGGATTTTATGGAATATCATCCCTTGCAGGTTATTTAATACAAATTCTGTTTATATATATATATATATATATATATTAATTTGTAAACGAATAGTTTGTAGATACCGTTTTCAACAAGCCAGAGCTAATTTGTTTTCACACAGTTAAATGGTTTCAAGTATTCCTATCTAACAGGCATAATGGTATTTAGTATTAATCATTTGTTTGCTCACAGTTGAATGATTTCAAGTATTGCTATTTAACACTAATTACTCTACTCCATATTAGTCATTCGTTTGCACACAGATAAATTGTTTAAAGTATTGCTATGTAGCAGTAACAATTCAATTCAACATCACTTATTCGTTTTCACGCAGTTAAATGGTTAAACATTTCTATTTGACTCATATATGGTATCTTAACAGGTTCTTACATTCCGGGTCAGAGTCGACCTGGGATGAATGGAAATGAAGGAGTACTCCACATTCCCTAAAGCTCCAGTAATGGAGCCTCACCATCAGATGTAGTTTAGTATCATAGAAAACTAGTTCTTTTTGAAACGTAGATTGGACCCTAACAGATACTACCACTCCCGGTCAGAGTCGACCAAGGAGTAATGGCAATAAAGGCGTACTCTACATTCCCCAGAGCTCTAGGACTCGTACACCTTGATATGACTCTAATCTGTCTGATGGTTTAGTGTCATATCAGGACACTCCTCTTGGTGGTAGTTGGGGGAGATTCTTATCCCTCCGCAAGTTGATTCTACCGCTCTAGCCGACTGGACTTTAAAATGTTAGCTCCAGTTTGTAAAAATAAAATCGATTGATCGAGAAAGAAAAGATGAAGAACAAAAATATTCTGAATGAAAGTGTAAGTATTGATGTTACTTTCACTTTTACATTCAAACAAAGATTTTTTGTTATCCAATTTTAAGCGGATCATCGTCATTGGTAAAATGGTAAAATAACCATTATAACAAAAGTCATCCAACTCTCCTAAATCTAAGTTTAATTTTGTATAATAATACAATAATGGAGGTGCCCGTGGTGTAATGGTTATCGTCGTAGGAAATGAGCACGGCGACACGAGTTCAAATACTGGACGAGGCTGATTGCATTTCACATAGCACTAATACCCTTGGGAAAGGTATGAATCCAACCATTCTCCCTCCAGCTATGGGTAAATAGTAGGACAGACTGAGTTCTTCAACCTTGGTTAGGCAACTAGTCTAGGAGAAGGAAAACTCTGAATTCAAACCTGTTAAACTCCGCTTAAAAAATTGGCCTTGTGTCATATCCTGCCCGAGCGGAGGGGTTGGGTAAATAGGATAATAATACAATGATTGAGTAATAAACGTGGATCAAAGTAATTAACAATGACTTGCGATATAAAGTTGATGATGATTACTCAATAAAAAGCGTTCTATTGGCTGTATTGTTAGATCTTTGGTTCATCTTAATCCACTGGAGCACATGTTGTAGAGCAATTGTTAATCCAAGACAACTTAAATACCCGGACTGTCAACTTCAGCCTATCGTAAAATTAGCACAGGCTGAGAAATAATAATAATAATAATAATAATAATAATAATAATAATAATCATCATCATTGTGTCATATCCTGCCCGAGCGGAGGGGTTTGTAAATATGATCATCATCATCATCTTGTGCTACTAGCACGGATCTCCCTGACCCTCTCTCGCCACCCGTCCCTATCATTCATTGCTATATCCTGTATCGGCACAGAGCTATTGTATATAGATTCTTGCTGGTCGTCTTGACTTCACTGGTCCATGTGAAGGGGTCCACAGGATTATATCGCTTATGAGTTTGTCCTTACTTCTCCAGTTATGTTGCGTATATCTGGTTCGTTTAACTTTGATTGTTTTCGTGATGGGTGGTTGATGGCCATACAGCTGTTGTTTTGTGAGGTGTTGCCTCCAGGACTTGTTCAATATTGCTCGCAGCATTCTTGTGTAGTTGCCGTCAAGCTTTCTCTCCATATGTTTAGTTAGCATCTATGTGCTGCATCCAAATAGCAGTATCGACTTGACCGCTGCTTGGAAAAAAAACTGCATTTTATTTTATCGGTCAGGTCTGACTTCCATATAACCGATAGCCTATCGATAGCTGTCCATGCCTTGCTAGTCTCGGTTGATGAGACACTGCTTCCGAGATAGGCGAACTTGTCCACTAGTTTCAGAGAACTACCATTTAGTGTGGAGATGTCGCCTCTTTGATTAAAGCACATGTATTCCGTCTTGTCTGCGTTGACATGGAGGCCTATGCCAGCAGCTGCTCGTTCCAGACTATGTAGCAGGGATTCAGTTGGGGCGGAAAACCGTCTAATGTTGAAGGATATTTGAGTAGTCCATGCTTCAAACATATCAGTAATTGTCTTTTTTATGCATATAATGATATATCTTAATCGTGTACATTAATTTGGGCTAAAATCGTCTCAGTAGGGGATTTGGAGAAAACATACTTTTTGGCAATCGTATATTTGCCACAGAACGCTATTTTCTGATATGTTCTCGGTTGAATTTCCTGTTTTTGGGTAATGAGTGGGCATTGTTGCATTTTTATATTAAAAATGTATCAATTTAGATCGATTTTAGTCTGAGGTTTAACATATTGTCAGTTATTTTTTAAACTAAAAAGCTCACATTTTGTAAAAAAAAAGTTTACATTTCTAACCTAAAACTCCCCCGTAATTTTCGGGTATTTTCAATTCTTAATTTCCCATTTATTGGTAATAAAATAACATTTTGATCGGGCAATTTATTTTTGGTTGACATATTCCTTAAAACTAATGGAAAATATTAAGATGACTTAGTAAATATGTCAGTCAGGACCAACGGATATGGGAACTTTTGGATATTATGTCAATTTTGATTATGATTTGAATGAACAGCCCCGACTAGTTTTAGCAGAAATGAAAGGTGGGACTGAAGGTATTAAATGCACTCTTTATTTTTTCTTGAGGCAATCTGATAGCCAGTGTTTCGCGCTGATACCAATATTTCTGGACATTTCACAAGTTACAACATAAATCAGAATTTTTTTCCAAAGATCCTGTTCATGAGGATCAGTGGGAAATCCGTAAATAGTATTTTTTTCCTCTTCAAATAATTCGGTAGCTGTATAATTTGCTCGACAAGACTTTCAATCAAAAACCGTACAAGATTTTTTAGGTATAAATTAGTGTTACAATTAAAATTAGTAACCCAAGCCAGAGAATTAAAGAAAAAATATTCAAAGTAATGGTAACTAAAATACATCAATGAAAGTCTTTCGCTGTGAATTGATAACTATCGGGTTGTGTTGTTATCTCCAAGAAAATTAATATAACGTGTAAAATGTTGATTTGATCTGTTGATTTCTCCTCGCTTTTAATCATTTCATTCAGTTTAAAATGACATTTCCGTTGACATCGATTCTCGGCCAACGCTAATTTTACTGTAGGCTGAAGTTAACGCTCCGAGTATTTAAGAAATCTGTATTAACATAAAAATCTTACAACTCATTGTAAATGACTTCAGGCTTAACAAGGTGCTGATTGTATTTGACCTTTAGCGGAGGTTGTCTTTTTCTTCTTGATAATCACGAAAGTATTTTTTGAAACCTTTTTTTATATATGAGAATATTTCTTGATTAAATTTATTTAAGTCAGATACAAGACTAAGGTAGAGGACCATCTAGTATGTTTCGAACTTGATATAAAAAAAGAGTTTGGGATGTGTTTGCTTTCTATCGTTTACTATTCACCCTATTAGCAAAATTTTTGGAAGTCCTTGTTACTGACAGATGTAAGGTTTATATATTTGCATAGTTAAAGTTTATTAAATTAGGTTAAATTTGGGAAAATAGGTTTAGAAAGATTATGTTGTGCTGATTTCCTAATTAGCATTCTTGATATTGGTTTCTTATTTGGGTTTGAGAATTAATGCCATTCAGAAATAAATACCGTGTAAACTTGGGGATAGATTGAATTTTGAAAACGTGATCTGGGCCCGAAATATTGGCTTAGAGAATCTAGCAAAAATAATGCTATAAGGTGTTTGTTAAAATTGCACTTGGTCTGAAATATTGGATTATAGTGCAATGTAAACTAGTCACCAATTAGAAAAAATCGGGTTTGGTCTAGTTTGATTTTTTTGTTTTATGGCATGTTAACCTGCGTGGATTATCTAATTCCAAAACTATTTTTATAGATGAACAGAAAACGTACTATTCAACCCATAACCGGTTGGATAGCTGGGAGTTGGGGGGGGGGTCATACCTTTCTCAAGAGTAAGAATCCAAAAGGGAACATGATAGGCTGACATTTTATGATGTTGAAGCATTTTAGGGACTACTCCTCGAGTTTAACCTCCGAAATATCGAACTTCGGCTCCATTGAAATGATAGATTTTCATGAAAATTATATTATATTTCAGGTGTATAAACAATCTTAAGATTAGCATAATTCAATAAATTTAATTTGAAGCTGGTTTTATTTGCCCCGGTGATAAACGAGGAGAAATATAAAAGTTTAATTTATTAAAATGTCCTAAAAAGACAATTCTCTTTTGTCTTGTATAGATAAAATATATCCCACTTACTTTTTTATTCCATCCCCCCCCACTTTCTCTTTCATTTATTTTTTTTTTTGATTCATTGGAAACATTTCGGAAATTGAGATTGTCAGCATAATCGAAATAAGAAAAAGGTATGATTTTTCTTTTTTCGCCGAGAGAGAAAGCATCAAAAGAAAGTAATTAGATAATTACTATTCAGCTTCATATAATTTCATTTAAAAAAAAACAGTATCAATTTACAGACTTGATTTTTGATTCTACGAACGTCAATAGTTCTAATGAAAGAAAGTGATTTCTCACAAAATAAACAAGAAGCGGACGATATCCAGCAAAAACTATTACTGGTGAAGACTATTCAGATGACCTCGCGCTTCTTGCAAATTCATCTGCTCAAGCCACATCTCTGCTGCATAATCTGGAGCAAGCAGCAAGAGGCATTGGTTTCTACTCGAACTCAGATAAAACAAAGTTCATGTGTTTTAATTAAGATGGTGTCTTCTCCTCATTAAATGGCAAGCCTTTGAAATTCAGTAAATAAGTTTCTATACCTGGGTAGCAATATCTCATCTACTGAATTAAATTTTTTTAAATGTGCATCGGAAAGGCAGGGACTGCTATTGACCAGTTATCGATCATGTGGAAATCTGATCTCGCTGATAAAATAAAGTTTGATCTCTCTGATAAAATCTTATCTCTCTGATAAAATACATTTTTTTACGAGCTGGAGTCATGTCAGTACTACTGTATGGTTGCACCACTTGTTCTCTAACAAAACCCCAGGAGAAAAAGTTTGAAGGAAGCTGCATAAGAATGCTGCGTGCTATTTTGAACAAATCCCAAAAGCAGCACTCTACAAAACTGCATCTGTACGGCCACTTATTTCCTATCTCACAAACTCTCCAAGTAAGACGAGCAAGACATGTTGGACAAGAAAGGACGAACTCAGACGCAAAATTCCTATACATGGACACTCCAATGCTGGCTGACCAGCAAAAATTTAAAATCATTAGTTCACTGCATACACTGGATGCAGTCTTAAGGACTTACCAAGAGCGATTGCCGATAGGGACTGATGGCAAGAGAGAATCATGGGAATCTGAGCTGTTGGCACGACTTGATGAGGATGATGATGATTTCCAATTCAATAATAGACGATGATTTTG